>JAVGWX010000009.1:82524318-83724318 GCA_036924085.1 Ariolimax columbianus | reverse complement strand
AGGTTCTACAAAATGGCTATCCCCCAACAGTCGCCTTCAGCGACATGCCTCGTAGGTATCAGGTGAAATTATTACCGCTCTTGTCTCTTTTTGATCAATGTAACGAAGGAGCCTTCCGGTTTCGTGCGCATGATATATATGTTGCAGAGTCTAGGTTTCGCTGAGTAGTTTACTTATCTTTACTTTACAACATGTATCTACACCTCAACACGACTTCGCACAATGAAACACAGTCAACATTATCCTGGCCATACAACGAAACAGTATCATTTATTATTCATTCGCTGCACAGTATCAACAAAATGCAAAGTGCATCTAAACTAAATAATCATTATATATATAGATATATATATATATATATATATATATATATATATATATATATATATATATATATATACACACACACATATATTGCACTACAATTAAAGGTTTTAAGCTCGATCTTTGATGTTTCCTCCAAAATCTATGGTGCCTATGCTCTTGCTACTGCACTTGGCTATCTGCACACTCAACACAAAATCACAAACTTTTCCTTGATATCAGATTACGTACTCAGAGGAATCTGTACATTCACATACGATCAGATCACTTATATTCAGGTGATCTGTGCATTCACAAATACTTATATCACATCACGTATTCACGGGAATCTGTACGCTCACACATAATCAATAAACTCGTCCTAACGACCAGATTCCATAGATCAATTCGCATACTCATACGATTCTGTACATCTACGTACGATTAGGTCACTTACAACCAGGCGATCCATGCATTCACAAATACTGAGATAGTTTCACGTATTCACGAGAATCTGTACATTCATATGTAATTAGATCACGCATCCTTCACTATGTGTCCTGCACGTACGACACACATTCAGATCTCTTATTGTTCACATTGTGTCCATCAAAAACACGTATGGTTCACCATTATGACTCAGAATCCAAAATTTCCAGCATGCAGTGGAAAACCACGGGCTCACCAACACATGTCAAACCAAGAGCACATAAATCTGCAAGAAAAGTGATGCTGACTGTTTTTTTGGGACGTCAAAGGTGTCATATTGAAAGATTACCTGCCTTATGTCAAGACGGTTAATGAGCAATATTATGCAGATTTCCTTACCAAACTAAGAAAGACTGTGACAAGAAAACGAGGGATAGCGCGCACTCAAGTTCTGCATTTGCTTCAAGAGTGAAGTGAAGCAGGAATGTGTGCTCCCGCTGAGCCTGTTTGGGATCTTCTTCTCCATCCTCCTATCCTACGCTTATGACACGTCTGTGGACTGTGTTTATCTGCACTCCAGGTCAAATGGGCGGCTATATAACCTGTCCCGACTGCGTGCGAGGACCAAGTTTAGAACAAGCTTCATTTGGAAGATGCTATTTGCGGATGATGCAGTTCTGGTGACAAATAGTGAGGCCTTGCAGAGACTGGGAGACAGATTCGCCGACGGGTGCAAACAGTTTGGTCTCATCATACATCTGGAAAAGACGAAGGTCTGCGCACAGGGCATTGCCACTACGTCATCCATAAATATTGATGGCTCCACTTTTCAACTTTTAATGTCGTCAACGGTTATCTGTTTGCAATAAGCAACACTCCCTCGCTCGAGAAGGAGATAAATAGTAGGCTTGGCAGGAAAAGTACCGTCATGGCCCGCCTGACGAAGAGAGTCTGGGAAAACACTGCGCTGTCTCACTACCCCAAGGTCCGGGTCTATCAGACCTGCGTTCTTGGCACTCTCATGTATGGAAGCGAGACTTGGTGCACTTACACTAATCAGGAACGGCGGCTGAACACCTTTCACGTGAGGTGTCCACGGGGTATATTGGGGATTGGGTGGCAAGAGAGAGTGTCACATAATACGATCTTACAGAGAGCAAACACTCACAGCATGTACTCGTTGTTGAGCCTGCGACATCTACGGGGGGTTGAGACATGTTTAACGCATGGAAGACGAGAGGTGCCAAATGAAATACTTTATAGGCAGCCAACCATTGGAGTTAGAAGAATCGGCCGTCCCACACTGCGATTAAAGGACGAATGCAAAAGGGATATGAAGTCACGTGACGTCCCATCCGAGGGCTGGGAAGAAATTGCTCAGGATCGAGCTATCTGGAGAAGGTCAGTTGGAGGGGCATAGCGACTGCTGACGCTAGTAGAGGTCTTCTGGCTGCAGAGAAAAAGAGAAAGACTTAATAGATAGAGGAACAGCCAGGCAAGCCAGCCTCCTCAATATGGTTGTACGATCTGTGGCAGGGACTGTCACTCGTGGATCGGCCTTTACAACCATAGCAGACAGTGTCGAAATATAGGAGACGAGTCTGGACAAAACTTACACTGCGCCACGCGCATGGTCTATAGAGACTTAGACGCCTATGATGCTTCAAGACAACGCGCCCTCCTATAAAGCAAGGCGTGTGCTGCAAACAATCAACGATTTGAATATTGAAATTCTTCCACGCCCACCATATTCACATTTAGCTCCATCAGACTTTTTTCTTTTCCCAAAACTTAAAAACAGCTGAAAGAAAATCGGGGACGACGATGTCATACTGGCTTGAGATAACTGGTTTAGTTCGAAAAAATAGGTTACTTTATTTTGAATATTTTTTTCAAGGTCACGCATACATGTCAGAAATGTATAAATTCAGGTGGTGGTTACATTGAGAAGGAATAAGCACTGTGCCAAATTTCAACTTTCTCCTCCTACTCCTGCATGGTCAGGATAAAAACTTATGACGCCCCTGGTACATAAACACATACACACACATATACACACACATATGCATACATTTATACATACATACATGCATACACACACACAATATATTATCTTTGCAAAGGTATCAGGTGCCTATCTGGTCAGTATTTTGTGTAAAGATGTATATATAAAACAGCAATTAATGCAAGTATTGAAAGCTACTCCAGTATTGTAAATGAAAGGATAAATATCAGAGAGAATAGTGTATGAAAGGGTGTCTGTGAGAGCCAGTAGTGTATGAAAGGGTGTCTGTAAGAGCCAATAGTGTATGAAAGGGTGTCTGTGTGAGCCAGTAGTGTATGAAAGGGTGTCTGTGTGAGCCAGAAGTGTATGAAAAGGTGTCTGTGTGAGCCAGTAGTGAATGAAAGGGTGTCTGTGTGAGTCAGTAGTGTATGAAATGGTGTCTATGTGCGCCAGTAGCACATGAAAGGGTGTCTATGTGAGTCAGTAGTGTATGAAAGGGTCTCTATGTGCGCCAGTAGCACATGAAATGGTGTCTATGTGAGTCAGTAGTGTATCAAATGGTGTCTATGTGAGCCAGTAGTGTATCAAATGGTGTCTATGTGAGCCAGTAGTGTATCAAATGGTGTCTATGTGAGCCAGTAGTGTATCAAATGGTGTCTATGTGAGCCAGTAGTGTATCAAATGGTGTATATGTGAGCCAGTAGCACATGAACGGGTGTTTATGTGAGTCAGTAGTGTATGAAAGGGTGTCTATGTGCGCCAGTAGCACATGAAAGGGTGTCTATGTGAGTCAGTAGTGTATGAAAGGGTCTCTATATGCGCCAGTAGCACATGAAAGGGTGTCTATGTGAGTCAGTAGTGTATCAAATGGTGTCTATGTGACCCAGTAGCACATGAAAGGGTGTCTATGCGAGCCAGTAGTATATCAAATGGTGTCTATGTGAGCCAGTAGTGTATCAAATGGTGTCTATGTGAGCCAGTAGTGTATCAAATGGTGTCTATGTGATCCAGTAGTGTATGAAAGTGTCTATGTGAGCCAGCAGCACATGAAAGGGTGTCTAAGTGAGCCAGTAGTGTATGAAAGAGTGTCTCTTTGAGCCACTAATGTATGCAAGAGTGTCTATGTGAGCCAGCAGCACATGAACGGGTGTCTAAGTGAGCCAGTAGTTATGAAAGGGTGTCTAAGTGAGCCATTAGTTATGAAATGGTGTCTATGTGAGCCAGTAGTTATGAAATGGTGTCTATGTCAGCCAGTAGTTATGAAAGGGTGTCTAAGTGAGCCAGTAGTTATGAAAGGGTGTCTAAGTGAGCAAGTAGTTATGAAAGGGTGTCTAAGTGAGCCAGTAGTGTATGAAAGAGTGTCTATTTAAGCCAGTAGTGTATTAAAGAAATGGTGTCTATGTGAGCAAGTAGTTATGAAATGGTGTCTAAGTAAGCCAGTAGTTATGAAAGGGTGTCTATGTGAGCCAATATAACATGAAAGTTTGTCCATGTGAGCCAGCAGCACATGGAAGGGTGTCTATGTGAGCCAGTAGTTATGAAAGGGTGTCTATGTGAGCCAGTAGTTATGAAATGGTGTCTAAGTGAGCCAGTAGTTATGAAAGTTTTTCCATGTGAGCCAATATAACATGAAAGTCTGTCCATGTGAGCCAATATAACATGAAAGTTTGTCCATGTGAGCCAATATAACATGAAAGTTTGTCCATGTGAGCCAATATAACATGAAAGTTTGTCCATGTGAGCCAATATAACATGAAAGTTTGTCCATGTGAGCCAATATAACATGAAAGTTTGTCCATGTGAGCCAATATAACATGAAAGTTTGTCCATGTGAGCCAATATAACATGAAAGTGTGTCCATATGAGCAAGTAGTTATGAAAGTTTGTCCATGTGAGCCAGTAGTTATGAAATTTGTCCATGTGAGCCAGTAGTTATGAAAGTTTGTCCATGTGAGCCAGTATTCCATGTGAGCCAGTAGTTATGAAAGTTTGTCCATGTGAGCCAGTATTCCATGTGAGCCAGTATTCCATGTGAGCCAGTATTCCATGTGAGCCAGTAGTTATGAAAGTTTGTCCATGTGAGCCAGTATTCCATGTGAGCCAGTATTCCATGTGAGCCAGTATTCCATGTGAGCCAGTAAATATGAAAGTTTGTCCATGTGAGCCAGTATTCCGTGTGAGCCAGTATTACATGTGAGCCAGTATTCCATGTGAGCCAGTATTCCATGTGAGCCAGTATTACATGTGAGCCAGTATTCCATGTGAGCCAGTATGTATTCCATGTGAGCCAGTGTTCCATGTGAGCCAGTATTCCATGTGAGCCAGTATTCCATGTGAGCCAGTATTCCATGTGAGCCGGTATTCTATGTGAGCCAGTATTACATGTGAGCCAGTATTCCATGTGAGCCAGTATTACATGTGAGCCAGTATTCCAGGTGAGCTAGTATTCCATGTGAGCCAGTATTCCATGTGAGCTAGTAGTTATGACAGTTTGTCCATGTGAGCCAGTAGTTATGAAAGTTTGTCCATGTGAGCCAGTATTCCATGTTAGCCAGTATTCCATGTGAGCCAGTATTACATGTTAGCCAATATAACATGAAAGTTTGTCCATGTGAGCCAATATAACATGAAAGTTTGTCCATGTGAGCTAGAAGCACATGAAAGTTTGTCCATGTGAGCCAGTATTCCATGTGAGCCAGTATTACATGTGAGCCAGTATTCCATGTGAGCCAGTATTCCATGTAAGCCAGTATTCCATCTGAGCCAGTATTCCATGTGAGCCAGTATTCCATGTTTATAAGGAAGTTAATGTGAGGATGCACTTGTGAGCCAATAATGTGTGAAGTCATTACTTTGTGCTCGAGTAATGTATGGATGAATGTTTATGTGATCCAGTACTAAATGTAAGGATATCTTTGGAGCCGTTATTGAATGTAATAATATATATGTTAATCAAAAGTGTATGTAATGATGTCCATGCTAGACAATATTGTATTAAAGTGTGTATGCAAAGCAGTATATTATGTAAGGTGATCTGTGTGAATCAGTAAAGTAAGGATGTCTATATTAGTTAGTTTGCAAGGCACTAATGCCGTTGAGCGACATGGAGCACTGACGTCGTATGCCGTGAATCACCTATGTTGTTTCAGTCCTCGTGAGCCATTGTCGCTGCACGATCACCATAGTCATCTATGCACCTGCCACGTGTTCATCGTCTTGCAAAATTTAAAAAATATACCAACGGTGAAAGGCACCACTGGATGCTTCTTCGGCTGCATTCTCGTGAAATTACCGAAACATCGTGTTTTGTTGTTGTTGTTGTATTGCAATTACTCAGTACAAGGCAAACCCGTCCATTCCACGCACGTCATTATTCCGTAACCCGTGACATGATAAATTTATGCGCCAGGTCGCCACGGGGCCTGGACATTATGTCGGGGTGCCTAACAGTTCAGGACCAGTATTGTATTTATACTCTCGCCTCTCGCGCAATTTCATCCATCATATATATTCTACATTCTCCCCTACCCGACAGTTTTAATGGACTCAAAACAAAATATGTTTTTGCATAATTCCCTCTCATTTCTCCGATTTTCATGATTAGACATGTTACGCAACACTAGTCACTCGGCCGATCGAATTTATCAAAATCAATCGATATTTAGTCACTATTTCATTTCTTCTTTTCACCAAAATTAAGTATTGATGGAATCTGTTACAAACTATAAGATCTATGCGCGGGCACGATCGATTGACTCTAGAAATCGATATTGAACAAGTTCTAATGCAATGTCTTCGTAAATTCGCTTTTCATAATAATGACGGTGATACATTCTGGTGGCGGTAGAAAACTATTAACTGTGTTTATTATTGTTACTATTATTATTATATAGATGTTTAGTACTTGCGCAAACTACTTTAACAATTATATTACGTTTATCAATTAGCATGCATTGCAGGGTTTTATATACTAGACACAACAAAGCAAGTATAACGACAGTTTTACATTATTGAAAAAGTGTTAAAACTATATATGTAGTGCAAAATGTAATTTGTTAGATCGTGTGAAACATAAATGTCGATCCTCAAATGGATGTGACCTTATGATGGACACAATGATGGGGACATTGTTGAATGAATGTTATCCTGCCAAGGGCGTAGACCAGTGGTTCTTCAGCGGGAAAATCTTGAGACACGAGCATGGTCATCTAATGGGTTATCTTTAAAAGATATCTATAAAATTAGTATACAAAATCGAAGTTTACCTCCATCCACGTATGACATTATTGTTATACTTATAACGCTATTTAATTATGAAAAAACGAGTAACTAAAAAATGTGACATTGCAAGTCTCAATCCAGTGTTGTGCATAAAAGAGATAGTTTTAATTTAATATCATGATGTCAGTCAAACACTAAAGCTATACGATAATTGTAATGTGCAGCACATGCACATTCAGTAGGTTTGATAAGTTTCATATACCCTCTAAATCGATACAGTCGTTATTTTAAATATGTAAACGGTCCACTAAAAAATGAAAGTTTTGATAATTAATGAAACAATTATGTAACAGTAAGAAGCTTTCAAAGATCATCCGCTTGGTCGATCAGTCCTAAGACCTATTGAAGTTTTTACTGATCATATATCTCCATTTGACCCTATCCTCTGGTTGGTCAGTCGTAAGACTTGATGTATCTGAGCATGTCTCTCCATTTGACCCCATCCTCTGGTTGGTCAGTCGTAAGACTTGATGTGTCTGAGCATGTATCTCCATTTGACACTATCTTCTGGCTGGTCAGTCCTAATACTGGTTGTAAGATTGCCTGAGCATGTATCTCCATTTGACCATATCCTCTAGCTGTTCAGTCTTAAGACTTGATGAAAGATTGTCTGAACATGTCTCTCTATGTAATCCTATTCTCTGGCTGGTTAGTCTTAAGCCTTGATGTAAGGTTGTCTGAGCACGTCTCTCCATTTAACCCTTTCCTCTGCAGCGCTCTTCATTTCAGTTTAAGTCCGTAATTTAATGTCGCTGCATGCCTGAGATGTACACAACTTTACTGCCACATACTGTGTCCCAGCCAACTCAATCTTCGTTTTTGTATCATTTTAAATATTTGTTTTGTACGCCAACTTCAGTGAAAACATTGTCATTGGATCTTCTTTCTATCCAACTCACACTTTCCATTCTACTGTAGCACTAAATTTCAAACGCTTTCAAGCTTATTTCATCCCTCTTTGCTAGAGTTTATGTTTCATTCCCATTGATAAGAACCCTGTTGATAAATGTGAATATGAATGAGACTTGCTATGTAGACGATTACTTTCAATCTAAACTCATCTCCACCATGTTCATATTTGCCTAATTGTTACATACCACCTCTACTCCTTCCTCTCTAGTTTGGACGTATTTTAGGATAACCGCTAAGGCAGAAAACAAATATATAAAAGCAGAAAAAGTAGGCGAGTATTAGTTTGAAAATTGACCTGAATTTGTACATTCATAATTCAGATTTCCAAGAACACTTTACCGGTAACCTCCAGCACGTTACACAAACACTACGAGGAACTATTAACTCGGCACTGTCAGTGGCGTACACATTTGTTGCACGTATTACCTGACACCTAGATCCTACAAAAATGTGACGCCATATCTCTGTAGCCACTATCTCCTGGTGAATTCGACGACCTATTGCAAACACCTAATTTGATATTTCGAAATTCTACTTTTACACGACTTAAACAAGGATCATGTTTGACATTGCTAGCACAATGTTGGTATAACTATATACCGACTTTCAGATAAAGCTTCGTCGCACAACCGATGCTCGGGTGTCTAATCAGATGTGACTGCTGACAGATTACAACAGATGCCTTTTGACACGTAGTTTCGATTTCCCTATTGAGCCAACCGTTGGCTGAAAAGAATACTGCCCAGATACTTAATTGTATGGGTCTGATGAAAAGCAACGTCATTGACACTGGAAGTTGAGTCAACCAGATGTTCTAGTAAGCCTCATAGTCTATGTCATTGTGTCACAATTTGCAGAATAGATGTGGTACAAACTGTAACAGCGATGTCATGTGAGTTTTCAGTTTACTTTCATGCCGTGTCCATCATCATCAAAGAGTAGTTCGTGTATTAAACTTAGTTTTGCTTCAGATGACGATGTTTGGTTGGCCTCCATTTTGTGTTCTTGTAGATGTTGAACAGCAGTGAGGATACACATATCCCTAATGCAGACCCGTGGAGATTTGTGTGATGTGATCAGTCGTTCTCACCACTGTAATACCCTTACACAAGGGCACATCAGCAAATGAGACAGCAGACATTTGGACAACAGGAGGAAACAACACGGGAACAACAAGAGCAAAGTATCATCTTTCAAGAAAAGATGACCCTTATCCAAACTATAAAGAGAGTCGATTAATCGAAAGACAATTATCGCTGCCTCGATCGTGCAGTGCAAGTGATCGTGATCCGCATTAACAACGGGACGTCACAAATTGACTAGCCATTTACACGGGCTGAAAAAGGATCCGTCGCCCATGTGTGCATTCGGATTAGCAGCATAGACAACCGAACATATCCTGTAAGACTGTAACATGTTGAGCAAATTGTGTTCTCAGCACTTACCTACGAATACGAATCTCCAAACAAATCTTGGAAGTCTTGACGAACTCTTCATGACAGCAGCCTGTATTCAGAGAACTTGGCTTCACACATGTGTACATTGCGAAGGAGATGAAGAAGAGGCAGTAGAAGAAGAGTACATGAATACGCCTACGACACAATGCTCGCACGCTATCAAGCAGCTGTCCTTGCTCCCCGTAATTTTTAAATCTCATCATTATTTTAATTCAGTCCACACTGTCAAAAACATTTTCATTATTAATTTAAACAATATAATGATGTTCAGCATATTATTTTGCTAGTTCGCGTAGTTGTTTCACATTGACTAAAGCACCAATGCAGCCCATATCGATTCGACATCTAAATTGAGCATTCAAAAACTGAGGTTCAACAACAAGGTCTTATTTTCTGTTTAAATGTCTAACATATCCCTGTATAGCAGAATGGGGATTGGGGTTGGGGAGTTATTCTCTGGAACCAAAAAAATGGCTGAGGAGGTATTGGTGAGGGTGAGGAAAGCGAGGATCAACAAAATACCATTGTCAGGATTGGTTGGAATTGTGAGCGTGGCTCAGCGTTGTTTACAAGTGGGTAGAACGGGGCTATCTGAGTAGTTTGTAATGCTTGTTGTCTTCATTTCGTTATTTGAGCAACTGAGAATGGTACGCCAGGCCGTCACATTTAGAAAGATAGAGTGACATGTACAGATGGGTAAAGTGGATTTGAAATGGCAGTGGTCAAGATATGATTGATGGATGACCGGTCGTCTCGGAGTGAATACTCGGCCGCTATCTTGGTTTAACCGGGATAGAGTAGGTTTTCAACCGAGATAGGCCAGTGGATATTCGGGATGTGAGAGCAGAACTAGAAGACTGTCTCGATATGCTCCAGGGGCCAACTCGCTATGCCCCAGGGGCCAACTAGAAGAATGTCTCGATATGCTCCAGGGGCCAACTCGCTATGCCCCAGGGGCCAACTTGAAGACTGTCTCGCTATGCTCCAGGGGCCAACTAGAAGACTGTCTCGCTATGCCCCAGGGGCCAACTAGAAGACTGTATCGCTATGCTCCAGGGGCCCCCTAGAAGACTGTCTCGCGATGCCCCAGGGGCCAACTAGAAGACTGTCTCGCTATGCTCCAGGGGCCAACTCGCTTTGCCCCAGGGGCCAACTAGAAGACTGTCTCGCTATGCTCCAGGGGCCAACTAGAAGACTGTCTCGCTATGCTCCAGGGGCCAACTATAAAACTGTCTCGCTATGCTCCAGAGGCCAACTCGCTATGCTCCAGGGGCCAACTCGCTATTCCCCAGGGGCCAACTAGAAGACTGTCTCGCTATGCTCCAGGGGCCAACTCGCTATGCATCAGGGGCCAACTAGAAGACTGTCTCGCTATGCTCCAGGGGCCAACTCGCTATGCCCCAGGGGCCAACTAGAAGACTGTCTCGCTATGCTCCAGGGGCCAACTCGCTATGCTCCAGGGGCCAACTAGAAGACTGTCTCGGTATGCCCCAGGGGCCAACTACAAGACTGTCTCGATATGCCCCAGGGGCCAACTCGCTATGCCCCAGGGGCTAACTAGAAGACTGTCTCGCTATGCCCCAGGGGCCAACTCGCTATGCTCCAGGGGCCAACTCGCTATGTCCCAGGGGCCAACTCGCTATGCTCCAGGGGCCAACTCGCTATGCTCCAGGGGCCAACTAGAAGACTGTCTCTCTATGCTCCAGGGGCCAACTCGCTATGCCTCAGGGGCCAACTTGAAGACTGTCTCGCTATGCTCCAGGGGCCAACTCGCTATGCCCCAGGGGCCAACTAGAAGACTGTCTCACTATGCTTCAGGGGCCATCTCGCTATGCTCCAAGGGCCAACTAGAAGACTGTCTCGCTATGCCACAGGGGCCAACTACAAGACTGTCTCGCTATGCCCCAGGGGCCAACTAGAAGACTGTCTCGCTATGCCCCAGGGGCCAACTAGAAGACTGTCTCGCTATGCCCCAGGGGCTAACTAGAAGACTGTCTCGCTATGCCCCAGGGGCCAACTAGAAGACACTCTCGCTATGCCCCAGGGGCCAACTAGAAGACTGTCTCGCTATGATCCAAGGGCCAACTAGAAGACTGTCTCACTATTCCCCAGGGGCCAACGAGAAGACTGTCTCGCTATTTCCCAGGGGCCAACTAGAAGACTGTCTCGCTATGCTCCAGGGGCCAACTCGCTATGCCTCAGGGGCCAACTAGAAGACTGTCTCGCTATGCTCCAGGGGCCAACTCGCTATGCCCCAGGGGCCAACTAGAAGACTGTCTCGCTATGCCCCAGGGGCCAACTACAAGACTGTCTCGCTATGCCCCAGGGGCCAACTAGAAGACTGTCTCGCTATTCCCCAGGGGCAAACTAGAAGACTGTCTCGCTATGCTCCAGGGGCCAACTCGCTATGCCCCAGGGGCTAACTAGAAGACTGTCTCGCTATGCCCCAGGGGCCAACTCGCTATGCCCCAGGGGCCAACTCGCTATGCTCCAGGGGCCAACTCGCTATGTCCCAGGGGCCAACTCGCTATGCTCCAGGGGCCAACTCGCTATGCCCCAGGGGCCAACTAGAAGACTGTCTCGCTATGCCCCAGGGGCCAACTCGCTATGCTCCAGGGGCCAACTAGAAGACTGTCTCGCTATGCTCCAGGGGCCAACTCGCTATGCTCCAGGGGCCAACTAGAAGACTGTCTCGCTATGCTCCAGGGGCCAACTCGCTATGCTCCAGGGGCCAACTCGCTATGCTCCAGGGGCCAACTCGCTATGCTCCAGGGGCCAACTCGCTATGCTCCAGGGGCCAACTCGCTATGTTCCAGGGGCCAACTCGCTATGCTCCAGGGGCTAACTAGAAGACTGTCTCGCTATGCCCCAGGGGCCAACTAGAAGACTGTCTCGCTATGCCCCAGGGGCCAACTAGAAGACTGTCTCGCTATGCCCCAGGGGCCAACTAGAAGACACTCTCGCTATGCCCCAGGGGCCAACTAGAAGACTGTCTCGCTATGACCCAAGGGCCAACTAGAAGACTGTCTCACTATTCCCCAGGGGCCAACGAGAAGACTGTCTCGCTATTCCCCAGGGGCCAACTAGAAGACTGTCTCGCTATGACCCAAGGGCCAACTAGAAGACTGTCTCGCTATGACCCAGGGGCCATTGCATTTGTGCATTATGGAGAGAAATGTTAGCCCTTTTATGATCAACGAGAGATAAGTGAACGTATATGTAGTCGTCACAGTGATTGCTATAATCAATGACGACGAGAGATACGCGAACGTACGCATGCATAGGTAACGGGACAAAATATATATATAGTCTTCACAGTGATTCCTCTGATCTGTGAGAACGAGAGATAAGTGAACGTACGCATGCATAGATAACGGGACAAAATATATATATAGTCTTCACAGTGATTCATCTGAACTGTGAGAACGAGAGATAAGTGAACGTACGCATGCATAGGTAACGGGACAAAATATATATCTAGTCTTCACAGTGATTCCTCTGATCTGTGAGAACGAGAGTTAAGTGAACGTATATGTAACCTTCACAGTCGTCAGCTCAGGTGCTCTATTGAGGGTGAGATACAAACTGAGGATATAGACTCAGTGGCAGTTCAGCAGACGACAGTTCTTCAGTTTCTACAGAGATAGTTATCCAACCGATTATACTCACGAGTCAGATGAGTTGGGGATAGCTCTCTGAACCAAAGTGATATGTACCTTAAGACTCCTCAGGGAGCACATGCACGAACGTAACAAGAAGATATCATTGTACAGCATAGAATCAACGACCACCAGAGCTCAAAATCAGCACCAACTGCCAAATGGGCATTCGAGATTAAATACAAGATAGTAGTTAAGTTATTAGAACAAAATATGTATAGCGATTCATATACATACTAGGATAGACTACAGAACTGAGTTTTCATATTTTCATGGATTGCATCTAGCTCATGCTAATATTTCCTGAATTAGAAAGATTTATGTTTTTAGTAATTCAGGTTATATTTTTAACATGCTGTAACAAATATTCATTTTAGTAATAAATAAATATCTTGTGTTTAACCGAAGTTGTAGTGTTTGGCTTTATTGAAGCTTTAACTTCAATTATTATATGTTGTAACTCTTTCACACAATCGTAAGGATATCAGTAGACCTGCTGCAAATACCTTCGCATTGGGCTTCCAAATTTGACTTAGTATATTTACGCCTCAGTCGGTGTAACAGTTTTCTGTGACTTTTTTCTTTCAAATTGATAATATTGCATTTGTTCCAGTCTATAGCCAAATCAATCAATGTATTTCAGATGATACAAGTTTCATAGCAGAAATACTGACTCACCCTTGGAGACAGTAGTGTTGAATAATTATTGGAAGTACTCATCCTACCGGGGTCGTCTGGTATGCTCATTAAATTTCGGAAAACTACGCTTGTCCATATTGACTGAAGTAAAATTGAAGATCTCATCTCTGAATAACATTCCATTGATACTTAAAAAAGAAACGTTTCTAATGCGTTTTTGACCTTTTGTTGATAGTTGTTCGCCATTATTTTTCCAAGATGTTTTTCTAGCGTTCTTGTTTATCCTTTTGTTGTTTCGTCCTGCTGAATAATTGATAAAATCGTTTTGTTTTGTAGATGTCAACCACGTCTTGTAAGGTTATTTTTTAGACTTTATAAATACGTTTTTGACATTTGTTCGTAAATGGTGCCAAGAAATATTGCTGCATTGCCTAACATATCAGGATCAGTGTTGAATTTACTCGCTTGAACAATTTTCCCCGTCGCGTATATCCCCTTGCGTTTTACGTCACACAAAATAGAATATACTTACTCACTTACTTAGTCGCTCGTCTTCTACCGTGAGGTGTCCGCCGTCTTTTTCTTGGCCTCTTTCCAATCCAGCCTTCTATCACTTAAGGACTGTCGTATGTTGTCTTCCCAACGTACTTTGGGACGTCATCGGGGTCTGCGTCCTTGACTTTTTATCTCCCATGACCGCGTTGGTATCCGATCTTCTTCCATTCTACAGACATGGCCAAACCACTGTAGTTGGGACTGCTCCACTCGTGTCTGCAGGGGTTGAACTTCAAGACTGCTACGCATTGTCTGGTTACGGATCTTGTCCCTTTTCGTCACCTGAACCGCCTTTCTTAGGTACCTCATTTCTGAAGTTTGTAATTGCCTTTCTTTGGCTGTAGTCATTGGCCATGACTCACATCCATATGTCAGGACAGGCACATAGGTCGAGCGGTATACATCCATCTTTGTTTTCCTGCTTATTTCTGTTCTATTGAGGAGACCTCTGTTTATTGCATGGAAAAGTCTACCTGCTGCTGCCCTTCGTGCAGTTAACTCCTCTTTGACCCCTCCCCCCCCCCCCCCTGCTGTCTATTACCACTACTAGATACTTAAAGTTGCTGACCTGCTCCAGTGTTCGTGTTCCAAGAGTTAGCTGATGTCTCTTTTCATATCTGGCGATCATCACGTTTTTTGTTTTGGAGTTGCTGATGTGCATTCCTCTCTTCTTTAACTCTTCTTCCTAGACCTGCAAGTTGATCTGGAGATGTGCTTCGGATTTCGTGATCAGGGCCACATCATCTGCAAATGCTAGTTCCGATATGTAACTTGGTCTCATCTTCCAGTACCCTACTTCATACTTTTTTGTCCGTTCCTTGCAGGCGTTGATGACTTCATCCATGAGGAGTATGAAAAGGTACGGTGATAGAATGTCCCCCCTGTCTTACTCCGCTAGTGGTCTTGAACTCTCCTGACTTTTGATTTGATGTCCGCACATAATTTCTGTATGTTTTATAGAAACTCTGTATGGCAGAGATCGGGGGTCATGGGATGTTCTTCCTTGTCAGGCGCTCCCACAGTTTGTCCCAAGGAACTTTATCAAATGCTTTCTCCAAATCCAAAAAACAGAGATGCATCTCTTTATCATATTCAAGAGCATTTTCACCTAGCTGTTTGAGTGTAAAGATAAGGTCTTGAGTACTTCTGTTTGCCTTAAACCCACATTGAGTTTTATCCATATTTGGCTTTGCTAGACCTCTTAATCGACGTTCTAGATTCCTAGAGTAGACTTTCCCGGGGACACTGAGAAGGAAAATACCTCTGTGGTTTTCACATTGTCGATTGTCGCCCTTTTTAAATATTGGTATTATTATTGCAGCCTCCCAGTCTCTTGGTATCTTCTTGTGGCGCCAAGCTGCCTTGAGAATCTTCATAAATAGTATCTCTCCTGTCGCTCCCATGTATTTAACCATATCTGGTGTTATACCGTCATGTCCTGCTGCTTTACCAATCTTAATTTTCTCCACTCCTGCCTTTAGTTCTTCTTTTGTGATATTATCGTTTCCCTCCATGGCTCCCTCTTCTTGTTTGCAAGCCTTAATTTTGTATTCTCCTCGTGTTTTATGTTTCATGCTTGCTGATGGGAATTGTCTGGGTGGATAGTGTTTATCAATTTCTCTCTTTATTTTAACTAGGTAGTGGTCGCTTCCTATCTCTGGTCCTCTGAACACTCTAGCATCCTTTACATACTTGAAATCAGTTTTCCTCACTATTGAATAGTCAATTATGGATCTTTCATTTCTTGCCGGCTCACATCTTGTGTAGGCATGGATACGCTTGTGTGGAAACTTTGTATTTGTAATGACAAGGTTTTGTTCTCTGCAGAATCTCAACAGTCGTTTTCCATTGTCATTTAAGACATCTTCTCCATACCTACCGATCACTCCATCCCATCTAGAATAGTCGTTTCCAACTCTTGCTTTGAAGTTTCCAAGGAGAAGTATTTCATTATGGCAATCGTCAATGGTCCTTTGAAGGAGCTCATACAATTCATCTTTTATGTCAGTGCTCTCATCTTCATTTGGTGCATTCACAGTGACGATAGCCATTTAACTATCCTCCTCTTGTAGACTTAGAACCATCAGTCGTTCTGAAATTAACTTCCATCCTTTAATGTTTGCTTTGCTGTTACCATTCACTATACAACCAACCCCTGCCCTGGTTCGTTCACTCATGGGAACTCTGCTGTAGTATAGCATGTTGCCGTCATGGTCCAGACGCCCTGTCCCTTTTTCTTTGTTTCTGTAAGTGCCAGGACTGTCAATTTTGCTCTCTTCATCTCCTCCATTAGTTCACTTTTTTTTTCCGTTTATACTTCGTACATTCCATGTTCCGTAAATCGTGGTCCTTATTTCTCGCCTGTTCGTCACCGTTGAGGTCAATCCGGTTTTCTCTATGTTTTGACTTGTAATCGTTTTTTTAAGACAAACAGGTGATTAGCCTGTTGTGTCTTTGAATGGTGGAGGGGCTGCCTCCTTACAGCCTCCATGCCTGCCGACCCATTTTTGTCCACGGCTGCTTATTTATTCGCAGCTAACCTCCAAATTAGGAGGCCTTTCAGCAATCCGCAACCCTGCTGACGCGCCTGGTATGAGGTAGGTTCCTCCCCCAGGACAAAATAGAATATTTCTTATGCAATTTCCTCACATAACACTGACTTTCAAGGTTAGACTGTCGGGGTTATGTTGCGTGGCATCTGTTGTCGCAACAAAGCGATTGAAATTTATCAAGATCAATTGATATTTAGTATGTGACTACATATCTTATTTTTACCCAACTAAGCATTGATTCCCTTTGCTTCACGCTATAACTTAATTAAATTATGTGTAGCATGAGTTGCGAAATATTGTACATTACAAATCTCTACTCAGTATTGAGAACATTTAAAGCGATTTTTACTTAATATCTTGCAATAAACAAATTATTAAACCAATGTACACATTTAAATATGCACTAACTGTGCATTAAATAATACAGTGGGTTTTCTATGTTTAAGTCATCTCCTGACCCGGTTACACTCACTATTATTATAATTATAATAGTCAAACAAAAATTAACGTTTAATCAATTCATGAAACAAACCAATGACGTGAAAGTGAGAAGTTGTAAAAGATAAGAGTGTCGTTACTCTTGATAGGATGTGAGTGAGAGTTGCTAATTAGACGACTCCTATCAATTTAAATCCGCCACTCCTCTCATATGTTCAGATCTTTCGTCCTCTTCACATACCTCTCCTATTCCACCCTCCCTTAGTGGCGTCATGTTGGCAATGTTGGCGTCAATAATATATGTAAGGTTGGCTATTTGATACAATAATGTATGTAAGGTTGACTATCTAATCCAATAATGTATGTAAGGTTGGCTATCTTATCCAATAATGTATGTAAGGTTGGAAATCTGATTCAATAATGTATATAAGGTTGACTATCTAATACAATAATGAATGTAATGTTGACTATCTGATCCAATAATGTATGTAAGGTTGACTATCAGATCAAATAATGTATGTAAGGTTGACTATCTGATAAAAGTGTTGGTAATAGCAAAACAAATCCAAAGAGTAGATATTATCATAGAGGCACAGAAAATAAAACATGTGTAGACGTTTTCATATTTGAATAAGTTATTACAGAGGATATTTGTTGTGAAGTTCAAATTAGATTGCAGTAGCAAAAGAGGCATTCCCTGACAACCAAGAAGCACTGACATCCAGTAACATCAATATTGAAATGCGTGCCAGAATAATACCTACATATAACCTACATGTACCACTGTACGGCGCTGAGACATAGACTCTAAACCAAAAGAATGCAACAAATCTGAGACGGTTTTAAGATGTGTTTAGACCGCATGATACAAAACAGAGTGAGATGGGCAGGAATAGTCCATCTAGCAAGTGCTTGGCTATGTATTTGTACATGGACAACTAATGGCAAGTAAACAAAAAAGGTCGATTGTCTTAACTTGGTCGTAATATAGGACATGACGTCTTACTAATGAATATATTGAAATGAGTACATCACACAGGGGTTCACGATAAATCTAGGTACAGACAGATTTATGCTGAGCTGAATAAACTGTCGATAGAATAGAATGGCGTGACAAGATCAAATGACTCCAACACGTCTCCATAGTGAATAACCTGATTATGACGTATGATGTACAGTTTTGTATGGACAAAATGGGTGCTCAGCTAGATGCTAACAGCGTGCTCGGATATTGAAATCTCTGGGTACGATTCAAGATTTCAGTTCTTTTGTCTGAAGAATTTCTTTTCTTCGAAAACATTAAATGCAATTAACACTCAAACAATTCCATTTATTTCTATCCAAATATAAATGTGCAGGCATTTTTTTCTGTGAGTTTGGTGGGAAAAATAAAACTGCATTTCTGTGTAACATTTAGAACCCGTTCTCTTCCCCATCTCCATAAAAACGCAACAACAACAAAACAGTAAACGATCATTTCTGTGTAACATTTAGAACCCCTTCTCTTCCCCATCCCTATAGAAACGCAACAACAACAAAACAGTAAACAATCATTTCTGTGTAACATTTAGAACCCCTTCTCTTCCCCACCCCCATTAAAAACGCAACAACAACAAAACAGTAAACGATCATTTCTGTGTAACATTTAGAACCCCTTCTCTTCCCCATCCCCATAAAAACGCAACAACAAAACAGTAAACAATCATGTCTGTGTAACATTTAGAACCCCTTCTCTTCCCCATCCCCATAAAAACGCAACAACAACAAAACAGTAAACAATCATGTCTGTGTAACATTTAGAACCCCTTCTCTTCCCCCATCCCCATAGAAACGCAACAACAACAAAACAGTAAACAATCATTTATGTGTAACATTTAGAACCCCTTCTCTTCCCCATCCCCATAAAAACGCAACAACAAAACAGTAAACGATCATTTCTGCAGAAGAAAAACATATTTTCGACTTGACCTCACACCAGCATCTGCAACTCCTACATTCAATACAACCCTTAGAGGATATGCGATACAAATAGCTCGAATGCCCAATGGAGCAATGAAAGCGTATCACAAGACATGATCTGAACATCGTAGATATTACCTATATTACCCCATACAGTCACACAGCTGGCTTGACGGTACTAGCTGTCGATTTAGTCACCCTGATTAGACAAGGTTTCATTGTTATGGCGTCTTTTACTGCCTAGTAATCTCCCTTTCTGATATTCGTATACGGGATTTTCTATTATCCCGACAATGGAGAACTTCAAATTGGTACACCGTATACTATCAATTACGTCATACAAGGAAGGGAAAGGGTTGGGTGTGACGATGTCGGTTGTATCAATCTCATCATAAAAATAACTTAACTAAACTACAGAGAGAGGACGTTGTATACACACACAGTTGTTTGTAATCGTCGTACTGTAAGTGATCTCATCGAATCAGAAACAGTCAATATTGCTCATTTGTTAAATTTTACTTGTTCAGTTAATTATTAGCACACAGTCATCGAGGAAATCTGATTACTATTCCAGACCTGATAACAGCCCATAATGAATGACAAAAACATGATTGATAAGTATGTGGCAGGATCCTACGGATTTGAACATCTGCTGACATCACTTGACCACATGGAGCACAATGGAGATATGGCAGCAGAATTTGCGGTAAGTTCTAATTTCCATTTTCACATTCACTTTACAAAGAACTCATATTGTTTTTGCCAAGTGGTACCATTTTTTTGTAATAGCTGATTTGCAGTTTGTTTTTGAAATTGTTGCTAAATGTTACGGAAGAACTTCATCTTCTCCTAAAAAAGTATTTTGTTCGAGGTTGGAAGTAATGGAGGACCAAACAAAGGTTTTTCTTCGTCAGCAATAATAGAGAAACAAAAAAATATATGATTCTTCATCATCGACAATAGAGAAACGAAATGAGATCTTTCTTCATCAGCAACAATACAGACACATAAACGCATCTTTTTTCATTAGTATCGATACAGAAACCAACAAGCATCGTTATTGGTGAGTGATAACTGAGAACCGATGAAGGATCGTTCATCATGACTAACATTTGAGAACCCGGTATGGGTCTATCTTCCTGAATGACAACTGAGAACCCGGCATGAATATTTCTTCATGATTGACAATTTGGAAACCAAACAAGGACCTTTCCTCATAACCAACAATTGAAAACCCAGCAAGGGTCTTTCTTCATTACTGATAATTGAGAACCGAGCAAGGATCTTTCTTCATTACTGATAATTGAGAATCGAGCAAGGATCTTTCTTCATTACTGATAATTGAGAACCGAGCAAGGATATTTCTTCATTACTGATAATTGAGAACCGAGCAAGGATCTTTCTTCATTACTGATAATTGAGAACCGAGCAAGGATCTTTCTTCATTACTGATAATTGAGAACCGAGCAAGGATCTTTCTTCATTACTGATATTTGAGAACCGAGCAAGGATTTTTCTTCATTACTGATAATTGAGAACCGAGCAAGGATCTTTCTTCATTACTGATAATTGAAAACCGAGCAAGGATCTTTCTTCATTACTGATAATTGAGAACCGAGCAAGGATCATTCTTCATTACTGATAATTGAGAACCGAGCAAGGATCTTTCTTCATTACTGATAATTGAGAACCGAGCAAGGATCTTTCTTCATTACTGATAATTGAGAACCGAGCAAGGATCTTTCTTCATTACTGATAATTGAGAACCGAGCAAGGATCTTTCTTCATTACTGATAATAGAGAACCGAGCAAGGATCTTTCTTCATTACTGAGAATTGAGAACACGGCAAGGATTTTCTTACATGAATGACAATGCCAACAAAATAATATTCTTAACCTGTAACGTGTTCAAGGTTATTTTAAACTTGTTTGTATCCAATAACACATTTTATGGGACGGACAATGCGATACATCTACATGTGTAAATAATTCACAGTTTTACTTGAGCAAATGTACATACGTCCATAACACTAAGAACTAGATTTGATCACAAGCAAAATAATGGAGGACCGAAAATAATGAGCAGTTGTAGTAACGATGATTATCTCATGGAATTCATAGTCCAGTCTGGTCCAATATACTGACCAGGACGTCGTAACAGGGTCAGGCACAATATACTGACCAGGACGTCGTGCCAGGGTCAGGCACAATATACTGACCAGGACGTCGTGCCAGGGTCAGGCCCAATATACTGACCAGGACGTCGTGCCAGGGTCAAGCACAATATACTGACCAGGACGTCGTGCCAGGGTCAGGCACAATATACTGACCAGGACGTCGTGCCAGGGTCAGGCACAATATACTGACCAGGACGTCGTGCCAGGGTCAGGCACAATATACTGACCAGGACGTCGTGCAAAGGTGAGGCGCAATATACCGACCGAGGTTAAACCTCGCTTCTACGTAGCGTTTATTGGAAACGGGCTGTTCCCAAGGCATTCTAGCTCAGTAGATATGGATCAACGGGATCCCCGTAGTAGTGAGCGACATTCAGATGAAGACAAGCAAAACACATTAGACTGAGGGACCTCCGTCCACCTTTAATAGCACGCTAGACATGTGACTAGCGCTACTGCAACACGCTATGTAACGCCTTTTACAGAGCACACAAATTACTAAATTAAGTCATTTTCGGCATTCAACATCTCATCGACATTATCGTTAAATCGTGAGAAGAGAAAACATTTAGAAGCGATAAATATAAACTATAGGCACGCTAACAAAAGAAAAGAACAAAAGCAGAAAACAACAGAATAGCATATGAAAAACTCGACATTTGTATTGTAGACTTATAATTAAACAGACGATTCGAACAAATGAGAGTTCTGCACGGATGTGTCAAAACTTGACGCAAGAAATTACTTCATCATGTGAGAGTTGTATGCATCCTCTTATCGTCCAGTTGTGTTAGAACAATACAGCGTACTGGGCACATTTCAATGCTTTCTTTGTAATTCATTTGAAAAATAAAATATGATCAAGATGCTGAGCAGTGCATGATCTGTAGCAGTCAGAGACCCAAAGCTGATTGCTTGCGTCAGAACCAGCGACCCAGAACTGATTGCTTGCGTCAGAACCAGCGACCCAAAGCTGATTGCATGCGTCAGAACCAGCGACCCAAATCTGATTGCTTGCGTCAGAACCAGCTACCCAAAGCTGATTGCTTGCGTCAGAACCAGTAACCCAGAGCTGATTACTTGCGTCAGAACCAGCGACCCAGGGCTGATTGCTTGCGTCAGAACCAGCGACCCAAATCTGATTGCTTGCGTCAGAACCAGCGACCCAAATTTGATTGCTTGCGTCAGAACCAGCGACCCAAAGCTGATTGCTTGCGGCAGAACCAGGGACCCAAAGCTGATTGCTTGCGTCAGAACCAGCGACGCAGAGCTGATTGCTTGCATCAGAACCAGCGACCCAAAGCTGATTGCTTGCGTCAGAACCAGCGACCCAAAGCTGACTGCTTGCGTCAGAACCAGCGACCCAGAGCAGATTGCTTGCGTCAGAACCAGCGACCCAGAGCTGCTAAGACCCTTCCCCGCCTCCATGTGGTGATCCTGGATAACAATTTATAACAGGGCAGACTGGCTAAGGAGAAGGGATAGAAGAGGAAAGGCTAACCCAGTATCGACGAATGCCATGCTGAGGTCGGATGTGTTAGACCGAAAGCTGCAAATATTGTAGCTAAGCTGTAAAGTACCACATACCGCATTCCGTTCTCCTGACTACATCCTACTACTAGCAAAGCACTTGTTAGGGCTTGGTAGCTGAAATTTGAGAACGAAGAAGAAGGAGAAAAATAAATATGAAATACATATATTCTTTTCAACAAAATGCACGTAATTGTATTGCTTCCCTCAATTGTGCGACGGAATGCATAAAGATGGAAAGAATGATTATTTTTTAATCCAAGCCTTACAGCACACAATGAGTGTCCTCATTGAATACTTATCAGACTTTCGAGTACAAAACGCTTGGTAGATAAGTAAGATATGTTTTCTATAAGAGGAAAAACTAGATATTCTAGGAGAGATTAAACTAGGTCTTCTAGGAGAGACTGAACTAGGTCTTCTAGGAGAGACTAAAGAAGATAGTCTAGGAGAGACTAAACTAGGTCTTGTAGGAGAGACTAAACTAGATATTCTAGAAGATACTAAACTAGGTCTTCTAGGAGAGACTAAACAAGATAGTCTAGGAGAGACTAAATTAGGTATTCTAGAAGAGACTAAACTAGGTCTTCTAGGAAAGACAAAAGTAGATCTTCTAGGAGAAACTAAACTAGGTCTTGTAGGAGAGACTAAACTAGGTTTTCTAGGAGAGACTAAAGAAGATAGTCTAGGAGAGACTAAACTAGGTCTTGTAGGAGAGACTAAACTAGGTCTTCTAGGAGAGACTAAAGAAGATAGTCTAGGAGAGACTAAACTAGGTCTTGTAGGAGAGACTACACTAGGTCTTCTAGGAGAGACTAAACTAGGTCTTCTAGGAGAGACTAAACAAGATAGTCTAGGAGAGACTAAATTAGGTATTCTAGAAGAGACTAAACTAGGTCTTCTAGGAAAGACAAAAGTAGATCTTCTAGGAGAGACTAAACTAGATCTTCTAAGGAGAGACTAAACCATGTCTTCTAGGAGAGACTAAACTAGGTCTTTTAGGAGAGACTAAATTAGAACTTCTAGGAGAGACAAAATTAGTTCTTCTAGGAGAGACAAAAGTATATCTTTTAGGAGAGTTGATTCTAGATCTTCTATGAGAGACGAAACTTGATCTTTTAGGAGACGAAACTAGATCCTCTAAGAGTGGTAAAAGTTGTTCTTCTAGGAGAGACAAAGATCCTCTAAGAGAGATAAAACTAGGTCCTTTAGGAAAGGTAAAACTTGTTCTTCTGGGTAAGACAAAACTAGATCCTCTAGAAGAGGGAAAACTCGACCTCTTAGGAGTGACAAAACTAGATCCTCTAGGAGAGATGAAACTCGTTCTTATAGAAGAGACAAAACTAGATCGTCTAGGAGTGGTGAAATTAGATTCTATAGGAGAGTCGCAATGATGTCAACACACACTTCTTAGTTTAGCACTGCCAAAAAAATGGATCATTAAAACCAATTCGTGCTGGCTCGGTGACTATATCAGGACATAAAATATATTGGTGCTGACTGAATGACTGTACCAGGACAAAACCAGATTGGTGCTGGCTCAGTGACTCTACTAGGACATAAAATGTATTGGTGCTGACTGAATGACTGTACCAGGACAAAAACAGATTGGTGCTGGCTCAGTGACTCTACTAGGACATAAAATAAATTGGTGCTGTCTCAATGACTGTACCATGACAAAAACCAATTGTTGCTGGCTCAGTGACTGTACCAGGACAAAAACAAATTATTGCTGGCTCAATGAATGTACCAGGACAAAAACAAAATGTTGCTGGGTCTATGACTGTACCAGGACAAAAACAAATTATTGCTGGCTCAATGAATGTACCAGGACAAAAACAAAATGTTGCTGGGTCTATGACTGTACCAGGACAAAAACTAATTGTTACGGGCTAGGTGACTGTACCCGGACAAAAACAAATTGGTTCTGGCTCAATGACAGTACCAGGACCAAAAAAAACATTGGTGCTGGCTCAATGACTGTACCAGGACAAAAAGAAAACGTTGCTGGCTCAATGACTGTACCAGGACAGACACACATTGGTGTTGGTTCAATGACTGTACCAGAACAAAAAAACACATTCGTGCTGGCTCAATGACTGTACCAGGACAAAAAACACATTCGTGCTGGCTCAATGACTGTACCAGGACAAAAGCAAATTCGTGCTTGCTCAATGACTGTACCAGGACACAAACACATTCGTTCTGGCTCAGTGACTGTACCAGGACAAAAACACATTCGTGCTGGCTCAGTGACTGTACTTAGTATGTGCTAGGTCGACCCGGAAGCCGTTGCGGTTTGGAAAAAAAAAAATTTCCGCCATAACACAGGACCACTCAAATGCGAAGACAGCACGCTAACCACTGAGCTACGCGGCTCTCTAGTTTGTAGGGATTTATGTAGAGATTTCGAAATTACAAAGAAATTTCACCTTTAGCAAATGAACTTGGCTAACTTAGATTCAGATAATTAGACAGTATAAACCAGTTCTAAGAACAACTATATTATATATTTGAAAACTCGAAAAATCATCATGTTGCATTCACGGCAAAAGATGTAAGGTGGGTGGCATCGTTGTCATGGAGACAGCTGGTCACGTGTTCTTTATTGACGATGTTCGCACTTTATGCCACTGGCTTGAACAATTCTTTCTGCCACTCTCTGGGTAGGTGGGAAACTCGCTTACAATATGCTAGACCTTTTCCCAACAACAGTCCTGTTATATGAAACACGATTTATTCATTGTCCATTATGATTTTGCAATACCTATCTGTCACATTCATTGAGATTGACATCAACAGCGTCCATTTTCCTCATGTTTGAATTTTCACGCTTCTTTCTGTGTATGATTGCTTCTCCAATTTGTCTCCTACAAGGAAGCATATACCATGCATTTGTTCTTTCTTTGATGAAATAGTTTCTGCAGCAAATTGCTTAACTTGAGATTTCGATTCAAGTGTTTTCTAAATTAGTTTCCTTTATACTCATGCTTAACTATTTGTTTTCATAAAAGTGCAGTGAACAGATGCATTCTAATTTATGAACGTTGTTTTATGATTCACATACACGATTTGCTTGGAAGTTGGAAATGGGTTTCAATCACGCCATCTTGTAATGTCCAGCCTCCCAAACATCATCTGAATGCCAACACTTTATATCTGTCCTTGATGCTCTCTTTTCAGTTTATACAACTCTATTTTTGTCTAATTTGTCTTCATTGTATAGTCGTCTACTTTTAAAGTCTCTCTTCCTTTTTCTATTTCTGGCTATCAACGATGCCTCTATTATATCATCTTTGTCTTAGCCTTCATTGACCTGTACATCTACAATAGTGGTTGCCATTGCGGAGACATTAACTCTTGTGCGAGCTAGTGGTAACTGTGGGTGAATTTCTCTGCTTAGCGATCTGGGCTCCAGGAGATATGCGTTTTTCGTCGACATTTCTTTAGAATTTATTTTTCGTTTTCGATTATCTCTATTCTTTATTTAGTAATCGCTGTCCATGTTCACCTTTCTCAATATATAGGCTTCTTGATCACGTCTCTTCAGTGTATATTCCTATCTGTTCTGGATGCCATTTATTAATCATATTTCTATGTATTCTGGGTGGCATTTTGCAGTCAAATTCCTATTTATTTTATGTTGTATTTTAAAGTCATATTCAAATCTATTCTGGATGGTATTTTCCAGTATATATTCCTGTCCATTCTGGGTGGTATCTTCCAGTCATATCCCTGTCTATTGTTAATTGCAACTCTTCAGTCTACATTTTCACTATCTATTCTAGATAGCATTTCTTCTGTCTATTGCCTATGTATTTTAGGTGGCCAAAATGTAATCTATCAATCAAATCAATCGAATCTGTTGGTATCCCTCAGTGCATATGCCATTGACAGCATGCCAGCAGCATACGCGGCCCTGTACTGCTCCTTTGCCTTTCTCCAGGTGTACTCATTTCATCTTAGTTCTTTCTCATATTCTCTCTTCAATTTATTTTGTGGATTTACCTCTTTCTCTCTCTCTCTCTCTCACTCTCTCTCTCCCTCTCTCTCTTCTCTTGAAGATTGCATTCAAGAGCCTGTCTGATTGTTGGTAGATATGCCTCATATCCAGTACCATTCACTTCATATCTTGTCCCGGTGACTGTAGTTGGCCTCTTTGCCATATGTCTTCTTTTCGAACGAACCAGGGTTCCTGCCACTCTGTTCACATTATCCTTCGTGGGGCTATTTCATGGCTGGCTAACGAGATGAGGGATCGATGTAATCCCCGTAGTAGTGAGCGACATGTCGATGAAGCGAAGTATAGTACAACCATGTGGAGGACACCGGTCCACCTTTATTAGCACGCTCGGGATGTGAGAAAAGCTACGACAACCGGCCACTTTACATCCTTTTCAGGGCGCACAAAACAATAACCCTACTCATTGTGGGCATTCAAGAGCAACAACAGCAACAACAACAACAACAACAACAACAACAACAACAACGATCCTTTGTGTTAACGGGGGACTGGAGTCTGTGTTGTATGACATTGGTCGTTTTCCATGTCTACGGATCATATAGCAGCACTGACTTGACACTGGATTTAAATATTCTAACTTAGTTTGAATCTTGATTTCTCTGGATCTCCATATGTTGCTTAGTGTCCGGAATGACCCTCTTGCCTTTCTTATTACGATCCTTACATCTACATCTGTACCACCTGATTTGTATTATGTGCTGCCCACATGGGTAAAGATATCACTTATTCCAACTGGTCTCCCACCAGCATGATTGGTTCTTTGCTGGAAGTGTTGAGTTTAAGCAGCTTGGTTTTCTTCATGTTGATATTTGGTCCAAAATTGACTGCTTGTTCTTTCACCATAAAAGGTGCCCCTTGTATTTGGCTATGATTGTGTCACAAAAGGACAAGATCATCTGCGTAGTTCAGGTTCTCCAATTGTTGCTATGGTGTCCAGTAAATACCCATTCGTTTTCATTCAATTGATGTCCTCATTATTCAATCTTTAGCCAACACGAACAGGAAATGTGAGAGCAGGCATTCTTGCTGCACTCCTGTTTGCACTCCGAAGCTGTCACTCACTGCTCCTTCGTGTACCACTCTATTAACTTTATCTTTGTAAATATTCTGTAGAAGTGCTAAAAACTTCTCTGGTACCCCATAGTGTAGCAATAGTTGCTAAAGAGTACTTTGATCCGCACTGTCAAAAGTCTTTTCGTAGTCTATACAGGTTGCGTATTGGGATGATATCCATTCAATACTTTGTTCTATGATGCGTATAGTAGCTATATTATCTGTGCACGATCTTCCCTGGCGAAATCCTGCCTGTGTCTCTCAGAGATTTTTGTCTACACCAGTTTTTAATCTGTCCAAGATGATTGTTTGTTAACTATCTTGGCTGACACTGACAGCAATGTAATTCCCACATAGCTGCTGCAATCTGCCAGGTCACTTTTCTTAGGCAATTTAATTAGATGCCCTTCGTTCTATGATGTGGACACTCTCTCCTCTTCCCATGTCTTCTTGAATAGTCATTGCAAAATATATGTGATCTTATCTGTATCTGTCATTATAGCTTCTGCTGCTATTCCATATAGTCCTACCGTTTTCCCTTTCTTGAGTTTTGATATTCCCTTTAGAGTTTTGCTTAGTGTTTTTTTGTGGTGGAGGCATGTTAATACTTTCTTTGAAATACTCAACCCACTGTTTCTGTTGCTCCTGCGTGGATGTCAATATGTTGCCTTATCTTTCTTTGATTGGTTTTTCTGTCTGCATATAGTTAATTTGCCGTTTTCTTTATTAATAAGTGAGTTGTCTCATAATCCCTATTTATGCAGCCTTTTCTGTGAATTTGTCAATATATTCCCTTTTAATTGTCCGTTTACATGTCTTAACCAGTTTGTTAGTAACAGTATACTCTCTCTGTGCTTGTTCATTGGTGATTCTGGTTCTGCAATTGTTGAATACATCTTTATTCTTTATCCTTTCTTCTATTTTATGTAATGTCTCTGTTGTGATCCATTCTTTGTATTGGATATTCTTTAATCCTACAGTTTCTACACATGTCTTATCTAACCTCTCTTTAACCTATTTCCACATAATATTAATGATTTCTCCTTGTCTTCATATCGTTTTTTCAGCAATTAGTATATCTTATTAAGTTGTATGCTATAATATGCCTTCCTTTCGTGGTCTTGTAAGAGTTGTACGATATATTTCTTACTTCTTGTAGTGTACTTATCAACGCTTGAAGGATGCATATATGGCCAACCTGATTTTCTGTCACGTGTTCTTGTTATCTCCATGTGGCCTTATGTACTTTCTTGTGTGGAGACATATTTGCTCTAATTACCAATTTGTGTAGCACACATAGCTCTGCAAACATTTATCCACTTTCATTCATCTTCCCCATTCCTTGTCTTTCCATAATATGTTCGTAGGCCAGGTTCTCTGCTCCCACTTGAGCATTGGCGTCCTCCACTAACATTGAAATATCATTCTTTATCTGCGTGTCAAGGACCTCTTTCAGCTAGTTGTAGAACTCTTGCTTCGTATCACCTTCAGCCTTGTTAGTTGAAGCAGAGCACTGAATGATGTTGATATTGATGTTTTTATTCCTAGTTCTAAAACTTGCGCTCATAATTCTATAATTAATAGCCTGCCTCTTTATGAGTGTTTCTGTGCCTCTCTAGAATACATCAATGCCACTACCTCGGCGTGTTGGGCATTCGTTTTCTCATTTCCAGAATAAATTATGATTTCCCCATATGTTAGTCTCCTCTTGTCTGTGCCATCAGTTTCGCACAGCTCAAGCATTGCCCTAGCACTTGTAATTTCTCAGCTCTTTAGCTATATGTGCTGTTTTCTATGCTTGGTACATTTTTCTATCATATCAAGCTGCTAGATTGGTTTTCGTTTTGGTATTCATAAGGTCAATCATCCGTGGAGCTTCCTTGCGGCTTTCAGAAGGGCAATCAGCCGTGGAGCCTCCTTGCGGCTTTCAGAAGGGCAATCAGTCGTGGAGCTTCCTTGCAGCTTTCAGAAGGGCAATCAGCCGTGGAGTCTCTGCAGCTTTCAGAAGGGCAAGCAGCCTTGGAGCCTCCTTGCGGCTTTCAGAAGGGCAATCAGTCGTGGAGCTTCCTTGCAACTTTCAGAAGGGCAATCAGCCGTGGAGTCTCTGCAGCTTTCAGAAAATCAATCAGCCGTGGAGCCTTCTTGCGGCTTTGAGTAGGGCAATCAGCCGTTGAGCCTCCTTGCGGCTTTCAGAAGGGCAATCAGCCGTGGAGCCTCCATTCGGCTGCCATCATACGGCATCATTCTTCTCGTTTTCGAAAGCACCTCCTTTCCCAAGGCCGTTTGCTTTTACTTTCTCCTCAATGTTTTCCCAACCACTTTTATTTTATAGATTTCGTTGGTCGGGCCTAACTAAACGTATTTTACTCTGGGGGAGTTGTCCGTGTTTGGTCTATTCCTTTCCCCATGACTTATCTAGCTTGGGTGACCCTTCCGGAAGCTTTCGTTTCCGTTGGCTTGGCTCATGGAGTCATTGAGACATACACGCTTCCTCACCATTTCAACATAACAGACTCGATAGAAAAATATATTCTTTAATTCTCTATTTTTACATGGCCTGTCTTCAGTTGATATACTTCTCAATTCTTGATTACCTTCCTTCAATCTATATTATTATTCTTTACTGATTACTGGATTCTTCAGAGGCGGTTACGCCGCTACGGGCCCGAACTTCGTTTCCATCGTATTCTGTCTTGGGCCACGTTGAACTAGTTGGTGGTACGTTAGACGTCTATAGCTTTGTATATATTGTAGAGTTCGAGGGAGCCAGACTAGCGCGTAGGTGCTCTTCCCTGTGTTCTTTATGTCTCGTGGGTACCAGACTGCTGTCACTGTGCTCCAACGGTCATCAGTTCTCCGAAGCAGGTGACCAGCACAGCAATGTTTTGCTTTGTCTGCGTTGGTAAATGCATCTTTCACCAATGACATTTACTGTACGTCAGTATTGTGAAGACATTTCAAACGATGGTTCTGAAGCGTGAGGCCGATCAAGCGTCTCTCCAGGGAGGCTTGTCTCACTCTGAGTTTCTACTCCATTTCTTTTGTAAGTACCCATGTTTCTGTGGCATAACGCATTGCAGGTAGAACTGTGAAGTTGAATACGGAGGCACGCAGACTCAGGTCGTGAGTATTGTCTAGTGCTGTCTTTATGGACAAGAAAGCCGCCCAGCCCACGCAACAATGTCTTGTTAGTTCTTATTGTTATATATTCTTGATGGTTTTCAATATAATCTTCCCTAAACTTGATGGCTCGTTTTCAATCTAGTCTTCTCTGTTCATGATGGCTCGTTTTCAGTAGCCTTCTCTGTTCATGATGGCTCGTTTTCAGTCTAGCCTTCTCTACTCTTGATGGCTCGTTTTAAATCTAGCCTTCTCTATTTTTGATAGCTCGTTTTCAGTCTAGCCTTCTTTACCTTTGATGGCTCGTTTTCAGTCTACCCTTCTCTAGTCTTGTCTAGTCTTGATGGCTTGTTTTCAGTCTAGTTTTCTCTTTTCTTTATCACCTCTCTTCAGTCCAATCTTTTCTTTGTGATGATCCCTCTTCAGTCTTTATTATCCGTTATTCTCTATGACCTCTCTTCGATGTGTAGACTTTCATCTGTAATGCCGTCTCTTCAGTGTATATTGTCTTTTTTAAATATATGTTGGTGTCTATAGAATGTGACAGGTGGACGCTGCCAGTGACAGCCAGATTTGCCAGATCTTGTTCCCAATGAAGCGTTGTGTATGATAAAGACGAGAGGAGTATCGATAATCTCTGCCATACTAATATCATGTCGCAACAAGCGCATAACGGTGCTTTTCCTGCAATGGTAGAAGACGCCACAACACATGAAATCTTGCATTCCCGTGCCTTCACACTGACTGAATGTAAAGTTGTTCTTTGTGATAGAAACAGAGCTCCAGAAACAAAACCACATACATAATACATGAATAGCCGAGAAAAATCGGTCTTCCTCAGGGGAAGTAGACAAAGTAGAAGAGAAATAAAGAGGAAGACACATTGCATAGCGCTCTGGTGGTGTAAAGTTTAAAGATTATTAAAGTATTTACATGTCATTTAAGTATTTACATGTCATTTAATAAGTGCACACTTTATTTGACAGAAGCTACCAGGATCGGCCCTGTTTCCTGTCACTGTTGGCAAGACCGAGACTGTCTCTAAGAAGAATAGATGGAAGGAGGTAGTGCCTTGTAAGTTCATCAAACATACGAGAAAGAGAGAGCGAGACAGGGAGAGAGAAAGACAGTGAAGAAGATAGAAGGAGAGAGAAAGAAAGTGAGAGAAGAAGATAGAAGGAGAGAGAGAAAGAGAGAGAGAGTGAGAGAGAAGGATGAAGACATTGCTCGTGTGCTAATCACTGGCCTAAAACGGACAGTAAGGAACGGTGAAGCAATTTGACATTTCTGAGAAGGTATCCACGAATAATAGATTGATAACATAATCCGATGAGATATTGTTTTGTACGTTTATGACATATACGAGACTGTCAGAATAAGTGTAATAGAGAGAGAGAGAGAGAGAGAGAGCGAAAGAGAGGGGCAGAGTAACTAAAGACAGACAGTACCTGTGCGATTGTGTGTGTGTGTGTGTGTTTGTGTATGTGGGTGTGTGTGCGTGCGTGAGGGAGAGAGAGAGAGAGAGAGAAAGAGAGAGAGAGAGGGAGACTTTGTGTGTGTTTGAGAAGGATAGAAAGAGCCATGAAGCAAATTGCTGTCTGAGGTAGTCTTTAAGAACAAATGAAGGAAGGAGGCATTGCCTTATACGTACACTTGGTTTATTTTTGAAGAAGAAAAGGAGTACACGGAGAGAGGGAGTGAGTGGGGGCGTGGGAAAGTGAGATTGAATATAAAAGCTAAGTAGCAAATTCGATGGTTGTCTGTTAGTGGGTCTGATGTAGAGTCATGAGTGTGGCAAGGCATTTAGGCAATATCAGAAGAGATATGGAGGCGTGTGTGGCGGACAGGGGCGTGTGTGAGGGGGAAGGAGTGTGTGGAGGGAGGGAGAGTGTAAGAGAGAGTTTAGGTTTGAAGGCGAAAGAGTGTGTAAGATGGAGCAAGTTTGCATTAGAAAGAGTGTGTGAGTGACTGTGGGTGTGGTACATTCTAGGTTTAGTACTGATGTCAAAGTACATCTAAACTAAAAAATCATAATATGCAAGTATATATTTTGCTACAATAGGAGTTTGTAAGCACTAGCTTTTGATGTTTCCTCCAAGATCTATTTATCCAGAAGTCTTGCCGCTGCACTCCCCTATCTGCACACTCAATACGTAATCAACAAGATCAGATTACGTACTCAGATGAAACTGTACGCTCACACATAATCACATCCCGTTTTCATGCGGTCTGTGCATTCACAAATACTTAGATCACTTCACGTATTCACGCGGATCTGTACGTTCACACATAATCAGAATACACATCGTTCACAAAGTGTCTTGCATAAACAACACACATTCAGATCTAGTCATTAAGCGATATGTACACTCGTGTAACAATTCAGAACATGCATTGTTCACAAGGTGTCCTGCACGTACAACACACATTCAGATCTCTTACTGTTCACAGGGTGTCCATTAAAACACATATTGAGCGGGACTGGCCAACTCGAGGTGTATGATGGTACAGTCACTTTGCAAATTCTCATTTCCAGACTCAGTCTTCCGGTATTTTGTAGTTTCAATCAAAGGCAAAGCTGTCCAATGGTCTTCTGTTGGCTGTTTTAACTAACCATTACTCCAATTTGGAACTACCCCCAACTAAATGTCATTGGGTGACTATCCACGAGTCACTGCCATTCTAAATATGATATTCGTGGCAGCATCAAACTGTCACCAACCCCCATCCACGTCAATTCTGAACGCCAGAGTGATCAGATCTGAACACCCACCCATGTACAAGACAAAGTCTTCCACCTAAATATCCCGTTTGCACTGTCGACCGAGTGTCGAAACGGTGATTGACCTTGGCGTGACCTGTGTTCGTCCAACTCATTCAGGCAACCTTTGTTTCTTAGAGTTGCCAGTCCAATCTCCTCTGCCCTAAACGCCCATGCTCCAGCTGGAACTGTCACGCGGATTTGCAGGTGAAAGAATGTGTCAAAGACTGTCGCTTTGTGTGGTTTCTTGTAGGATATAGACTGTGGGTTTGTGTGTGATAGAATGCATTTGTCATTGTGGGTTTATGTGTGAGAGAATGTATGTCAATGTAGGTTTATGTGTCAGAGAATGTATGTCAATGTAGGTTTATGTGTGAGAGAATGTATGTCAATGTAGGTTTATGTGTGAGAGAATGTATGTCAATGAGGGTTTATGTGTCAGAGAATGTATGTCAATGAGGGTTTATGTGTGAGAGAATGTATGTCAATGTAGGTTTATGTGAGAGAGAATGTATGTCAATGAGGGTTTATGTGTGAGAGAATGTATGTCAATGAGGGTTTATGTGTGAGAGAATGTATGTCAATGTAGGTTTATGTGTGAGAGAATGTATTTGTAATTCTGAGTTTATGTGTGCGAGAAAGTATTTGTCCCTGTGGGTTTATGTGTGAGAGAATGTCTTTGGCAGTGTGGGTTTATGTGTGAGAGAATGCATTTGAATATAGCGTTAGTTTGCGTGTGAGAGAGCGTGGGTTTGCATGTAGAAGAGCGTGGGTTTCCATGAGAGAGAGCGTGACTTTGCATGTCAGTGAGCATTGGTTTTCAAATCAGAGAGCGCGGGTTAGCACGTGAGAGAGCGAGGGCTAGCCTGTGAGAGCGTGGGTTTGCTTGTGTAAGGCCGAAAGAGATCTAAAGTAATGAACATACAAATTTGCATATCTGAGGTTAGCTAAAGAAAGAAAAAATAAAAATGATTTACTTTTTTTCAGTTTTCCTGATACACCAAATAATGATTTAGAGTTTACGTTATATAAATATATATATATATATATTGAGAGAGAGAGTGAGGGAGTGTAACAGACATGGCGTGTGTGTGATAGTGAGAAACTGCAAAGGCACAATAATGAGACATGTAATGGCTTAAGTAGGGTGTGCATTGTAAATTGTCTTGGGCGACATGCTCAGATTATTCTGAGATTGAGATTCGGATCTGTTATGTTCTAAGACGGGCACATTTCACTACCACTGGAACGGGCTGCTCTGGACAGCAGTGGGAACTCGAAAGAGAGACGATCTATTACAACTTCGTGAATAACTATTGAGGCCAATCTAGGATTACTTCGTGAAGAGCTAGAGGTCGATAGAGGTCGAAAGTGACAAATCTAAAACGATTTGGTGAAGATCTGTGGTTGCCAATGTAGATCAACTTGGTGAAAAACTATAGCGGCCTGTCCAGAATACATTGATACATAAATATAAAGGTCGATAGGGACCGATCTAAGACAGTTTGGTGAAGAACTATAAAGGTCGATAGTGACCGATCTAAGACAGTTTGGTAAAGAACTATAAAGGTCGATAGTGACCGATCTAAGACAGTTTGGTGAAGAACTATAAAGGTCGATAATGACCGATCTAAGACAATTTGGTGAAGAACTATAGACGTCGATGTAGAACAACTTGGGGAAGAACTCGAAAGGTCGATCTATAAAAACTTGGTAAGGAACTAAAGTGACCTAACAAAGATAATTTGGTGAAGAACTATAGTGAAATATCAAAGATAATTCAGTGACGAATTATAGTGACCTATCTAAGATAATTTGGTGAAGAACTATAGTGACCTATCTAAGATAATTTGGTGAATAACTATAGTGACATATCTAAGATAATTTGGTGAAGAATTATAGTGACCTATCTAAGATAATTTGGTGAAGAACTATAGTGACCTATCTAAGATAATTTGGTGAAGAACTATAGTGACATATCTAAGATAATTCAGTGACGAACTATAGTGACCTTTCTAAGATAATTTGGTGAAGAACTATAGTGACATATTTAAGATAATTTGATGAAGAACTATAGTGACGTATCTAAGATAATTCGGTGAAGAACTATAGTGACATATCTAAGATAATTTGGTGAAGAACTATAGTGACCTATCTAAGATAATTTGGTGAAGAACTATAGTGACATATCTAAGATAATTTGGTGAAGAACTAAAGTGACTTAACAAAGATAATTTGGTGAAGAACTATAGTGAAATATCAAAGATAATTCAGTGACGAATTATAGTGACCTATCTAAGATAATTTGGTGATGAACTATAGTGACCTATTTAAGATAATTTGATGAAGAACTATAGTGACGTATCTAAGATAATTTGGTGAAGAGCTATAGTGACATGTCTAAGATAATTTGGTGAAAAACTATAGTGACCTATCTAAGATAATTTGGTGAAGAACTATAGTGACATATCTAAGATAATTTGGTGAAGAACTAAAGTGACCTAACAAAGATAATTTGGTGAAGAACTATAGTGAAATATCAAAGATAATTCAGTGACGAATTATAGTGACCTATCTAAGATAATTTGGTGATGAACTATAGTGACCTATTTAAGATAATTTGGTGAAGAACTATAGTGACGTATCTAAGATAATTTGGTGAAGAACTATAGTGACCTATCTAAGATAATTTGGTGAAGAACTATAGTGACCTATTTAAGATCATTTGGTGAAGAACTATAGTGACATATCTAAGATAATTTGGTGAAGAACTATAGTGACCTATCTAAGTTAATTTTGTAAAGAATTTTAGAAGCCGATCAAGGAAACTTGTGGAAGAACTATAAAGGCCGAAATGGAATTAGCGAACCATAGCTGCGCCACTATCGGAAGGATATCTTTAGCTCGCGTGGCGTTAGGGAGTTAGTGCACTTAAAAATGTAAGCAGACTTGATGTTAACCGCTAAGTCAGTCATGGACTAACGATCAACTATGAAGACGACAGAGAGTGTGGGGAAGGAGCGAAAGAACAAGACTTGGTATTGCTCTAGCATAAAAATATGCGTACAAGCGAAAAACACATTATCCGGATGTCAAGAAAGTTGGCAAGTTCGATAAAAATCTATAATCTCTGGCGAAAGGTCATACTGAAAGGCATAATTAGGTGTTTGTGAGTTACCGCTCTTGTTGGCTCTGTAGATATTAAGGACAGTGGATTTGGCCTTGAGTCAGATAGTGACAAATACAAAGGGAGTGGGAGAGGGTGAGAAGGAAAAATTTGGATAGGGAATAGACAAAGGAGAGAAAGAGAGAGCAGTGAGAAAGACCGAGTATTGGAGACAGAGAGTGAGATGGAGAGATTTGTTCGAGAATAGGATAGAGAAAGAGAGAAAACGAGATAGAAAGAGAGGAAAAGAGACGCGTTAATTATACAAAAAGTAAATGATGTACCGTTTTCTTGGGACATGCTGACGTATAGAAACTAGATGATTGATATTGCATTGAAATTAAACGGAATGTGTTAAGACATTTCGGTAACATCTATAATAACGGCAACAGTCGATATTGTTATTTAACAAATGAGTGAAACAGACGATACAAATAGATAACGAAAGATTTCGATTGAGAGAGAAATAAGTAGACAACTATCGTTTTTAACAGAATAAGAAAACGCGGTATCAATGTACTAAGAAAATTAAACGGACAAAAATGAAAGAAAGAATGGGACAGAAATGTAAAACTGTAACAGACCCTCTGCTGCCGTGATCTAACTTAGAACATTCTCACACTCATCCACATCATCATGACCATACTCAGTAAATGACATATCACACAGCAGGTGGCATATTTATTAAATCATACTCATATCATAGAATGAGTAGAGAAATTACAAACACAATATAATACATATCTTAACTTAACATTCTACTAAAACGGGAATTGTAAGCATTAGCTATTGATGGAATTCCCAACTATCTAAAAACCCAGTTCTATTGCCTTGCAATTGCATCACACACACATCGCCTTAACTGCGTTCTCAACACACCTTATCAAATACTCTTCCTCACTGAAATCCCCTCAGGCGGGCGATCTCGACATAACTCGTTCACAATGTGTCCTTGCTTACAAACACACGTTCAGATTATCTATTAATGCAAAACTCACACACCTATTTGAGCGATCCTGTTCTATCACTAAACATTCGTCCAACAGTCTATCAATCGCTCTACCTAAGTCATTGAGTTAAACATACTATCCACATTCAGTCTCTCTCTCTCTCACTCTCCTCCAAACAGCCTCTCTCGCTCCCTCACTCTCCATCTCTCCTCCAGCCTCCCGAGCTAAACTTTGTCTCGAGTTATATATCCTCAAGCAAGGCCAGAGCTTGACCAATCGATCTCAGGTATGGTCATCTTCAATCCCAATTGGAACGAAACACTTTGCACACCTGTCACTCATTTTCTCACAGCAAGCCCCGCTGCCAATTTCGTCTGTCAATCAATCTCCCCCTACCAAAATCGGAAGGCCAGTGGTCAGTTTCTACCTGTCCACATTCCTCAACCCAACTCTCTTCTCCTTTGCTGAGACGGTGAGTGACCTTGACATGCATTCAGGTAGCTTTAAGCTTTAACATGTTCAGGCATCCTAAACTCCTCTTGCTCCGATGGGAACTGTTACATTACCTCCCTAAACTACAGACCGAAACATGGATGGTCATTTTTTTCATCTGGCAAGTGACCACGATTTTCGTCTCCACTATCCAAAATGTAAACACTACTCCTATTTGCAACTCCACTCAAATTGTATCTGCCTTGAAAAGAAAACACTGTCACGCAATTTTCGTCTCCACTATCCATAATGTAAACCCCACTCCTGTTTATAACTTCACTCACATCGTACATGCATAAATAGACATGTCATTTGATACATATAAACTGTTTGTAATACATACACAATCAATACACGCAGAAGAAAAACACTGTGGCTGGTCGTTTTTACAACACAAGCCACCACTTTTACATCGTTTTACAGTCAAATACACCCAAGTCTGTCCCTGCGGGACCTTTAACTCATCAAAACAGAAACACCTTAAGGAATTTTCCTTACTCATTGAGGTCAACATACCTCGCCCTGTTTCCCGTGCCTTCCTCAAAGGACACGAACCTTCATTGTTACACTCGACCAGTTCAGGTCAATTTTCTCAGGCGGTCTCATTACACGCCTGGCCGACGATTCACTTCATACTAACTCCTGTGAGGCCACGAATTTACGTGGGTTATCCTCGGGCTAGTTATTCATTGTCTCTCTTGACAGCTATCCCCTCTCAACGAAACAGCAACATTCTTTATGTTTCCCACAAAAACGATATTCGACAACATATGTCATAATCAATATTGCAACTTCTGATCAATATAGTCTTCTCTGCAAAGACTCCACATACATGTGATAAAATATACACCAAAACAAGTCAATAACTACAACACTGTCAGCCAGCTCAGTGTTCCAACATGCTATTTCTTGTTCTGGAACTCGTGGTGACCTCTGTTTGCGGAGGCCTACAGTCTGGATGAGATATACTGCTCTGTAGATCACCTATATAAACTGTATCAAATACCTGTAAACATGATGATTCAACAACAACAACAACAAAAACCAACAAAACACAAGACAAATGCATTGCATACAATGTCCAAAACCCAAACACTAACTACAAATGTCAAAATATTTGCACGCATACTCAAATATCAGTATTTCAGTCCGTAAGTATCACACTTTGATACTGTCAGGATATGTAATCATGTTTAAACAACAAAACAACAAAATAAAGAAAAATTCAATGCATACTATGTTGACCGTACAACCCACTAAAAATGCAAGTAATACCATTAGTCAAAACCCAAACACCAAATACAAATGTCAAAATATTTGCACGCCTACTCATGATATGAGTATTTCAGCCATAAGTATCACACCTTGATACTTATGTCAGGACACATAATCATGTTTAAACAAACCAACAACAATCAATTAAAGTGCAAGTAATACGATTGTCAAAAATACAAATGTCAAAATATTTGCACACATAAACATGATCAAGTGCCATAAACCTTCACTCCTGCTCGTGCCCCACAGATGAGCACCTGTTAATGCCCCCTTTATAAGATACTAAACTATGACTAAGTTCTACTAGACTATGTCACTAAACTATGACTAAGTTCTAACTTAATCAGATACTAAACTATGTCTGAGTCAAAAGTCAAAAACCGAATCGTCCACCTGTCGAATTACGTCATGCTGTACCCCTACACGTCCAGGATGCAGTCTTTGTTAAAGTTGGATAGCCCCTTTAACTTCTTGCCGTCTTTTTCACGAGGAATCAAAACCGAGTGTTGTGATCTAACTAATTCACCGTTGTTTCCCCAAATTCCTCACATCAAAGCTACCTGGTCAGATTTTGACCGAAACATCGCGTCCACGTGTTACCCTGCGTCGCGTAATCATCACCTGGCGCATCCAGCTATCCTGCGTCTCTTGTCCGTTCTGTCCGTTTCTCTGGTCGGAAATGTCCCTTTGATCTCGGTCAGTCTAGCTTCAGACTGACCGTCCGTGGTACGCTCATTGTCTGGCGTGTACTTGAGACAACGAATTCAAAGGAATTTTTAACATCTGGTCATTCCTCCATCTCTATACCCTACCCCCTAATTATCAAAATCTCCGTTTCTCAAGGATAACGGTAGATGAAACAAATTTTATGCAAATGCATACATTAACTGGAGTTTCACATGATAGCCCATGTGTGTAAGTACTCCACACGACTTTACCTAATTCCATTTCTGAATTCCATGTTTTTGGCTAGCGTCAGTAAACATTGTATCAACCGTTCCTTATCACTACTGCTTATTTTAACCAGACTATGCGCTGCTCCATCAGCTGTCTCTGATTGCTGCGCGATTTCCTCCTGTAAAACGCACATCGCCTGGTCTGTTTGTTTCACGGTTGTTTGGTTCGTATCCACCGGTTCTCTGGTAGTGTTACGTACACTTACATCGTCCGCTACTTCAGCCTTCCGTCCATCTGTATTCACTATTTGTGGGAAAGACCTTTCACACTGTTCGTTTGCTGCCGCATTCGTTCCTCCCTATCAGATAGTCTTTGCTGTCGTTCCGGAAGTGGAATGTCACTCTCGCTATTAGAATTAGTCCTTGTTCTTCTCAACTTCTTGCTTTTGTCGTTCGTTGAGCGCTGTTCCTCTCTTTTTGGCTGCACGAGTGTTATTGAACGGTGCGTCCGTATAGCATTTTAACTGTGCATCATCCCCACTTCCTTCCTCAGTGGCCGAAGGGCTGTCCCTTTCTTCCGTCTGTTCGACCACTTCTCTCGCATGGCTAGGACCTGGCGTGGGTGGACAAGAAACCATAGCTGGCCCTGCCACCATTCCTCCGCCTCTTCTTTCCTCTTTATCTTACGAATCACCATCTGTTTCCTTGCTCGATTCTTCGTCTACTTTAACTAATGTTCTACCAGGCTTGACCACACGTTCCTGGTAAACTTGGCCCCTTTCAGCACGCCCGACCATGTTAATCGACGTAATACCCTCTTCCTGAATTCTCGACCTACGCTGTCCAATGATGTAACATTTCATCTGGACCTCTGAGCGAAAATTTGTCTCGTTTGCATTGCGTAACCTGCCCTCCGTCCCTAACTTTTCTGGATACACAAAACATGTATCTCTTTCTTTCTGTCCATCCGCCTCGTGCTCAAAGTCTCCTTGATAGCTCCTATCCTGCCTCTCCATCTGTAACCGTGCAAAAGGCCTCTTGTGGGCTAAGAATCTGCCCGATTCAAACTTCTGCCCAACCATTCCTCCTCCTCTCACTTGACTTGGCCTCTCCACCTGGGTCTAACTCCTACTCTTTTCGCCACCTCTTTCAAGTGTCCATACACGTCTGTCCTGAGATTTCCACCTCTGTCCCTCCACGGATCGGAATGTGGAAGTTGTACGGGCTTCCTACTCACTTTCCTACCACTCTGTCCCCTTCCAAAATACTGGACCGTGTTTACTTCTGTGATTTCTTGATTTCTTCTCTCCTTCCTAGCTGGTTTGAAAGCTCTGTTTTCAAACTGTTGCAACAGCTGTCGCAGCTACCATTGGAGGTCTTTTTCCTGTTTTTCCAGCCGAATAACTCTGCTTATTAGTTCTCTTAGCTGGTTTTGTAGTTGACTTCTGTCCTCCCACTTATCGCTGACTGTAGCTAGTGCCATGAAAGGCTTGTTTTTGACAAACAGTCCTTTTCTCCAGACATCGTTCGTATTCCGAATTATATTTGGGCATCCTTCAAACAAATGTCCAAAAGCTAGACAATGATAACATAGTTTAACATTGTTTAACCTCGACATATTGAATAAACCCGTCGGGCCCACCCAAAAAATTTATAAGACTGTCAAGTACGCACAAAGTCTTGTCAATAATACAACAATGGGTGGAAGAAAAATGTCACACTTACCAGTCAGATGATTGGAAAAAAACTGTCTATGGTAACTGACACTCTAACCACTAGCTACTCCTCTATTCCTAACTACACACACAAGTTATATATAACTGCGACACTTGTGTTAAACATGCAAATCAAGATTTATAGCTACACACGCACTATATTTATAAATCTACCACGACTATATGTGGTCAACAGGCACCAAAATAATAATAATGAGTCGAGAAATTACAAACACAATATAATACATATCTTAACTTAACATTCTACTAAAACGGGAATTGTAAGCATTAGCTATTGATGGAATTCCCAACTATATAAAAAACCCAGTTCTATTGCCTTGCAATTGCATCACACACACATCGCCTTAACTGCGTTCGCAACACACCTTATCAAATACTCTTCCTCACTGAAATCCCCTCAGGCGGGCGATCTCGACATAACTCGTTCACAATGTGTCCTTGCTTACAAACACACGTTCAGATTATCTATTAATGCAAAACTCACACACCTATTTGAGCGATCCTGTTCTATCACTAAACATTCGTCCAACAGTCTATTAATCGCTCTACCTAAGTCGGTGAGTTAAATATACTATCCACATTCAGTCTCTCTCTCTCTCTCACTCTCCTCCATACAGCCTCTCTCTCTCCCTCACTCTCCATCTCTCCTCCAGCCTCCCGAGCTAAACTTTGTCTCGAGTTATATATCCTCAAGCAAGGCCAGAGTTTGACCAATCGATCTCAGGTATGGTCATCTTCAATCCCAATTGGAACGAAACACTTTGCACACCTGTCACTCATTTTCTCACAGCAAGCCCCGCTGCCAATTTCGTCTGTCAATCAATCTCCCCCTACCAAAATCGGAAGGCCAGTGGTCAGTTTCTACCTGTCCACATTCCTCAACCCAACTCTGTTCTCCTTTGCTGAGACGGTGAGTGAGCTTGACATGCATTCAGGTAGCTTTAAGCTTTAACATGTTCAGGCATCCTAAACTCCCCTTGCTCCGATGGGAACTGTTACAAAACGATTATGTAATGAATGATAAATAATTAAATGAAAATATTGCAAAGAATGGGGGAAAAGCGAGAGGCAAAAATCGATAACAGTCGATAGCTAAAATTAAAAGTAGATTCCAGAAACTGAAAACTGAAGTTAAAATCTAGGCATATGAAAGGACAATAGTAATGTGTTGGTAATAAAAATGAATAACACAAATTTAAGTTCCACAAAAAAATGTTAATTTAAAGAGACAAAATAGTCAAAGAAGAAGTACAAATACCCAATAAAAGTAGTCACTGACAGTAAATATAAATTGAAAAAGTAATCAAATTGGTAGTAAATATAACAAGAAAAAGAGTGAACATTAAAATTAAGATATACATTTTTTTTTAAAAAGTTAATTACAAAATGATATAGATTGGTTAAAGAGAATAACTAAAAGTAATAATTTCCTAAACGAAGCAGTAACTTCTGCAATGAAAAAAGAAAGCAAAGAGGAAGAAAATATAAAATGCAAGGAACGAATGTAATAAGCAGGCATATGCTAGAAGTAATGGCAGCTGCAAATTGAAGAGCAGCTGAATAAAGCAGAGTCGGCTAGTGTCTCATGTGATTACCTGTCCGAGAGAGCCCATTGTGTCTCGGAGACTGCAATTATACCCTGCCAATCCCTCACAAGCACTCATGGCAAACATAATGTGAGAAGAGAAGTCTGAGATATAGAATGTGTGTGTGTGTGTGTGTGTGTGTGAGAGAGAGAGAGAGAGAGAGAGAGAGAGAGAGAGAGAGATAAAAAACTAAAGAAGAAACAATGAATCGATGATTAATAAATTTTGATTATGTTAAATAGGGTAAATGTAGACAATGCTGTCATGGATGAGGTGGTAGAGACTACTTGTATACATGCTTGTGTGATGTGGGGTGGACAGTTCCCTTCCTCGATGCCTTCTACTTCCCTAATCATAAATCAAGCGCTCATTTACAACGATGTCGACTAGAGAGTGCCTGTTGCGGGAGTTGAACCCCGTAACTTTGTGGGAAACAGCGAGTGTTCTAGCACTACACTAATCAAGCTCTCTCAGCTGCTAAATAAGAGAAAATATGAACACTCACGCGTAAAGCTGGATTGTGATTCAGGAGAGCAATCACTGAAGCAGTTATGTATTATTTTGTATGTGTGTGTGTGTGTGGGTTTTTGTTTTCTTTTGGTATGTGAAGATAACGATTTTTACACACACACACATGCAGAGAGACAGAGAGAAAGTGAGAAAGAGAGAGAAAATAATTGGGAACGTGGATTGAATGGCAGAGAATGATAATTGATGCTAAAAAGGCAAAATAAATAAATATTTGAATCATATTAGGCTGTCATTCACTAGGGCAATAACTGAAGCTCCTTTTGTTAACTAGGTCGCCTTTGTTATGCGTATGGAGGTCAAAATTTATGACATAGATAGAGAGATAGAACGAGATATAGAGGACGAGAGAGAGAAAGAGAGAGAGAGAGAGAGAGAGAAAGAGATGTTAATAAGGACACAGGTTAAGAAGGAAATGAAATAAGACTAAGATATGTGGAAGGGAAGAAAGAAAATAAATAAACTATTTTAAAATTAAAATGAACGACTGCAAATACATAAATCGAAGTTAGACGAACAACACGATAGCATGAATGACAGAGAATGACAGATGGCAACTATCACTAGAATGATAGAGAAAATAGATGTGTCCGATTCACATTGAGCGATGTAGTGTCCTATTATAGCCAACGAGTGACATTCTTAAAGCAATGCAAGAAAGCACAAGGAAAAGAATCCGAGAGTTTGAGGTAATCAACAAGACACTCAATGTAAACAATATTCCAGAAATTATAGTATGTGAGCCTAGGATCAAATAGGCAATAAACTTCTGCTTAGAGAATGTCAAACATAGTGGAAGACCTTTCATGATAAGATTGAAGATGACGGTGATAATGACGATGATAAATAAAAGATGATTATGGCGATGATGATGATGATGATGATGATACAACGGTATGTATTAATTAAGTGTTTAAAAATTAGTATACGCATAGAAGCTACATTTTCAGCACTTATGTCAAGATGGGAGATATGAGAATGATATCTCAAATCAATTTTACAGTAAAGTTCAGGGAAGGCAGACAGACGTCTGGTCAGGCAAAACATTCTGATCAGACATGTTAGTCAGAGTCAGGCAAAACCTACTGGCCAAGACCTTCACCTCGGCTTCCCTGTAGCCTTTCCTGGAAACGGGCTATTTTGATGGAAGCCTGGCTAACAAGGCTAACATCAACGTGATCCCCGTAGTAGTGAGCGACACGCAGATGAAGCCAAGCATATCACAACCACCAAGAGGACCCTGATCCAACTTCATCAGTACGCTCGGGATGTCAGGAAATCTACAACAACCCACCACTTAATGTCCTTTTTAGGGCGCACAAAAGAGTAATCCTACTCTTTGTGGGCATTAAACAAGATGAGTTAAGTTCAAACCGACGTTACAGAACGGAAACAAAGTACTGCGGACTCTTGAAAAATGCCACACACAAAAATAGTAAACAAAAAATAAAAAATGTATAAACAAAATCAAATTTTAGAAATATCACGTATGCTGTATTTGTAAAATATTCTAAGCATATTTAAATTAAATTATGTGTTACTTCATACAATGTCCAATCACGAATTACGCCAACAAGAATTGCTTTCCTCTAATGCAAGTCAAAATTTATTTCCTTTGATACTATGTAAGTTCTCTGGATATTGTCACATAACCTTCATACATAAACTTTTGTTTTATTCTGATAACCATAACCCCAGATGACCACAACCGCGTCATGTTGTGCCAGAGTGATGCCAGTGTGATTGACATGCATGGTGACTATATCAACGCCAGCTTCATCAGGGTAAGATTCCCAACTTACTAACGAGAAAGAAACATACCAATATGTGAAACTAATTGCTTATAAAAACGTGGTGTAGGCCGCTAGAAATCAAATAAAGTGAGAATTAATGAATCCCTACAATAATGGAAGCACGACACGACATGCTTGGTATTAACAAAAACAGACAGAGAATTACATTTTTGGGGCTCATAATAAGGATTATTCCCAACATACCTGCATAAAACATCAGGAACAGGGGTTTACAGTAAGAAGAATACCTAGGAACAGAACACTGCTGTCTCAAAACATCCTCGCATATAACATCACGACAAAACCGCCTCCAAACATCCTCTCATATAATATCATGACAAGACTGTCACCAAACATCCTCTCATATAACATCACGACAAAACCGCCCCCCAACATCCTCTCATATAACAACACGACAAAACCGCCTCCAAACATCCTCTCATATAACAACACAACAAAACCGCCTCCAAACAAACTAGCATACACTATCAGGCAGGGGGCTTTAGAGTAAGAAGAATACCAAGACAAATATTGAATCGTTAAGGAAACACTACAGGTACATGGATCGAAAATAACACATAATAATAACAGTTGGCCATCGCAATCAAAGATGGCGACATCATGAAACTTCTGCTGCGAAATTTGTTCACTTATGGCGGTAAAGACCGATTCTGGAACGGCATACCCTTCTACATTCGGGGCACACATTTGGGGAGCCGCCTGTGGAGTCGTCGTGCGTTATGTTTGGTTTTGTCTGGTCAGCACGCTTTCTCGGAATATCTGCAATGTCTTTACGCTATGTATTCTAAATGCATTCCATGATACTAGCGAGCCAGGAGCGTTTTCTCTGCCCAACTGGTGAACGCCAGCATGTTGTGAACTCACTGTATGAAAGCTGCGTGGGGATGTTCATAGCGAAAAAGATTGTGATGCCTTTTTTGTGTACTTCACAAAATGCGGTTTAAAATCGTTATGATTCAACCTTTAAACAGAGACTCTGGGCACATGCTACTGTTGTGTATGATTGCTTATAGCGTGCTAATGTCAGTTGCTCTGTATTTCGTAATGAAAAGGCAAGAGGGATTGCGTGTGTTACTATTGTCCTGCGACATTTGTTATGAACATAGCGATTGTGTGGTTTTGAAGTTTGTCTACTGTAACGCTGTTTATTACATTCAAAAATGACTGATACTCTTCTTCATATACAAAGTGACAAGCTGTATGCATTTTAAGCACTCTGGAACTTACACACACGTAAATAAAACAACAATGATGATGAACAGCAGGCTGAAAGAACCAATCTTGGGAGTTGGAACAATTTTTACTTGAGGCTGTATTGTGAAATTATCGACTGTCTAGTAAAGCAAATACACAAAGCCCAATTAACATAATTTTCCATTCAAACTTGTTTCCAATTTCTGACACACCTGAATGTTTACAACTACAATAAAACCTTTCATTGTCAACTTCTGAAACATCTGAATGTTAACAACTACAATAAAACCTTTCATGATCAACTTCCGACACACCTGAATGTTAACAACTACAGTAAAACCTTCACTAACCAACTTTTGGTACACCAGAATGTTTGCAGCTACAGTAAAACCTTTCATGGTCAACTTCTGGCACACCAGAATGTTAACAACTACAGTAAAACCTTTCATGGTCAACTTCTGCCACACCAGAATGTTAACAACCACAGTAAAACCTTTCATGGTCAACTTCTGACACACCAGAATGTTTCGAACTACAGTAAAACCGTTCATTGTCAACTTCTGACACACCATAATGTTACGAACTACAGTAAAACTTTTCATGGTCAACTTCTGGCACATCAGAATGTTATGAACTACAGTAAAATCTTTCCTGGTTAACTCTTCAATACAATAAGATAGGCTTAATGAATCACGTTTGATCACATCCGTCTTAAAAGAAAAATAAGAGCTACCTCACATAAGGAGCACGAACGGTTACCCGTCTCCAAGCGCCCTAACACCAAATGTGGATAGATGAAAAAAGATTATAAACAATTGGGCCATCACTTGATTCTCAATATTTCAATTCTAGAAAATGAAAGTCCAACTAAGCTTCAGGGTTGAGTGATGTTTGTATCCAAGATATTTAGTTTATTTCAATGGAGTACACTGATTGAGTTGTGGATGTTTCAACTTCAAGTTCCCACTAAACATGGACATTTGCCGAAAACCATCTGTTCAAGTTTCCTTTAGGAAATCAAGATTATGAGCATCGCATGAGCTGCAGCGGTCAGCGATCAATGCTGACTGCTAACGTCAGGGCCAGCGACCAAAAGCTGCAAAGACAATTCTACACCTCCACGGGGTGATCCTGGATAACAGGCTGCACCAGAGCAGACTGGCTAAGTAGAAGGTATCGAAGAGGGAAGGCTAACCCGGTGCCCATAAATTCCAGCTGAAGTCGGATGTGTTGGACCGAAACGTGCAAATATTGTTGTCAAGATGTAAACTACGATACAATGCATTCTGTTTTCTGGACAACGTCCTGCTGCTTGCAAAGTCCTGATTAGGGTTTGGTAGCGGGAGTTTAAGAACGTTCAGGGTTTGGTAGCGGGAGTTTAAGAACGTTCATGGTTTGGTAGCGGGAGTTTGAGAACGTTCAGGGTTTGGTAACGGGAGTTTGAGAACGTTCATGGTTTGGTAGCAGGAGTTTGAGAACGTTCAGGGTTTGGTAACGGGAGTTTGAAAACGTCCAAGGTTTGGTAGCAGGAGTTTGAGAACGTTCAGGATTTGGTAGCAGGAGTTTGAGAACTTCTTCTTCTTCTTCTTCTGCGTACACAGTCAGACAGTAACCATTATTTACTCGAAAAAAGCGGCGGTCATCCTGAGACTCTCGCCACTACCATAGAGCTTGTCTTGCAGTTCCACTGGCAATGGCCACATCTGCTCTCTCTGATCCTCGTATGTCGGGCAGTTCTGCAGCAGATGTTCAGTAGTCATTTTACCAGTACCGCACGGGCATTCGTCGGTACACCCTATCTTCAATTTGTTGAATAGGTGGTACCTCAGTCTGTTGTGGCCAGTGCGAAGTCTGAAGACAACGACCTGCTCTCTTCGGTTCAACTGGTAATAGGCATCGTTTTTGGTGTAACCAGTATGTTCGGTTTCCCATTTGGTCATGTATCTGGCTTTGATAAGCCGTTTTGACTCTTCGTACGTCATACTGGTATCTGTTTGTGGTAGCCTTGCACCTTCTTTTGCCAGTCTGTCTGCCTCCTCGTTGCCTTGGATGTTGCAGTGTGACGGAACCCACTGTACCACTACCCTTTTTGGTGCGGACTGCTGGCACAGTTTGCAGAGTGCTGCTCTTAAGTCATTAAGCTCAGTGTTTTTCTGGCTTTTTAGCGCTGTGACTACTTCGAGAGCATCTGTCAGCAGGACTATATGGCTCTCATTTTCACTGTGTGTTACCATTTCTTCCACTGCCGCCCTCAGTGCCTCTGCTCTGAAATTGCGTGTGTACTTACCAGTAGCGAATGACAGTGTTATTTTTCTGCCATTTGATAGGTTCAGGAATGCTCCTGCCCCTCCGTTCTGTGTAGTGTTTGTTACAGAACCGTCGGTGTATGCATGGGTCCAGTCCATGCTTGGGTAGCTTTTCGTTATGAAGCTTAGGGTAGTGTCTCTCCTTTCTTTTTCACTCTGGCAGTTTTTGTTTGCAATACCTGGTATATTTTCTACCACCTCTGGAAATATATCCTGCCTCCAAGTAGGTTTTCGTACAGTAGTGATGGGTTTTGGTGTTGTTAGTGCGTTTATGGGATCTTCGTGCATCTTTGCTTTGGCTATTTCTGCAAAGTTTCTCCGCTTTAGTTTCCCATTTCCCAAATTGTTTAGTCTCTGGTACATTGGATGGTCCGTCAGTCTTCTGAGTTTCTCTGACTGCAGCTGGGCTCTGCAGTCTCTTCTATCGGTCATGGATTGCAGTTTTGTAATCTTTTCAAGTTCTACAATTGGCGTTGACTTCATGCCACCTGTTATAATTCTCATGGCTTGGTTTTGAAGTTTGTTAACTTTATCGAAGTTCGCCTTCGCTGCGGTTGTCCATGCCGCAATGCCATACTCGAGAACTGGTCTCACTCTTCCAGTGTACAGTTTCTTTAGTATGCCTTCGTCTGCTCCCCAGCTTGTGCCAGCAAGTTTCCTCATGATCGCCATTCTTTCTCTGGCTTTCATTCGGTTTCTCTCAATCTGACTTTTCCATGTCATGCGCCGATCAAATGTGACTCCCAGATAGGTTGGGTTGTCGTTTGGCTGCAGGATTTTGCCATTTAGCCTTAATTTGGTACTTTGGGGTTTTAATGAGAGCGAGAATATTGTGCACGTGGTTTTCTCCTCGTTTATTTTGACCAGCCATGAGTTCGCCCATTCTTCCAGCGATGTTAGGGCCGTCTGCATCCGATTTCTTGCTATGGTGAGATTCTTTTCAGAGGTCCACATAGCCAGATCGTCTGCAAACATTGAGCTATAGACTCTTCTTGGTATATTCTCTGTAATATCGTTTATATATACCAGGAAGAGTGTGGGTGACAATACTCCCCCTTGGGGTACTCCCTGCTCGAGTGTCACCTTTTTGCTCATCTGCCCTTGTACTTGGACTCTGGCCGTTCTTTGTTTGAGGTAGTGGTTGATCCACTTGTACATCTTCCCACAGACATCACTTCTTCTTAGCTTGACTCTAAGTCCATCCTTCCAGACTTTGTCAAATGCCTTTTCCAGATCCACCCAAACAGCTACTGTGTGTTTCTGTGCCTGGTAGGCATCTTCTATCTCCTGGGCTATGAGGATGACCTGGTCCTCAGTGGATCTGTGCTGTCTAAAGCCGGCTTGCTGTGGAATTAGTATTCGTTTTTCTTCCAGATGCCACATCAGTCTGGTGTTTATCATCCGTTCCATCAGCTTGCCGACACAGCTCAGTAGGCTTATGGGCCTGTATCCATTTGGATCTGTTTTGTCCTTTCCTGTTTTTGGTACTGGTACCAGTATTGCATCTTTCCATGCCTGGGGTACAATACCCGTTTTCCAGCTTTGGTTCAGGACTGATAGTAGTTTTTTCTTCGCTGTTTGGCCCAGCCCCATCAGCATTTCGTTTGTTATCCCGTTTTTTCCGGGAGATTTCCTTTTCTTTAGTGTTCTCATAGCCTCTTCCATTTCGCGCATTGTTAGTTTGGCCATCATGTGATCTTCAGGAGCCGTATTTATGTTTTCGTGTCCCTTTAGCTCTTCGCTAATGTTTGTATGCTTATCTGCAGGGACCTCGATGTGGTTTGCTCTGGCATAGTGATCGACAAAGGCGTTTGCGGCTTTCTTACCTGTGATCAAGTTCTCGCCCTGCTTGATAGTAATTTGTTTATTTGACGGGGTTTCGTCGTTCATGGCTCTGACTAGCTTCCATAGCTTGTTCCCTTCTTTGTCCAGGTTTAAACTTTCCGTTTTATTTTTCCAACTTTCTCTTGCTGTTTGCTTGAGAGTGTGTTTGTACATCGCCGCGGCGGCTTTGAGGGCGATGTTTGCCTCCATGGATTTTTCTCGTTCTGCCATGTTCCTAGCATTTGTTACTGCATCTTCCACTTTCTGTAACTCATCATTCCAGTAGGGCTTATAGTTTTTCCTAGCTCCTCTTGGGATGGTTTCAGTGGCGGCTTGCATTATTGCCTTGCTTAGGCTCTCTACCATGGGCTTCATTTTGGTGTTTCGTGTGTTGATGGTTTCACACAGCCCATCTGTCAGGATTGCAAATCTGTCCCAGTCGGCTCGTTTGTAATTCCAACGTGGGAGCGGTTTTGTTTCCTGTGGGCCTACTTCCATGTCAATGGTTAGCCTGATCGGCCTGTGGTCGCTACCTGCCAGTTGGTTTAGCACCTGGCGGTCTATTTTATAGTGTATGTCCTGTGTGGAGAAGGCCAAATCTGGAGTCGAGGTGGTATGCCATGTTCTTGAATAGAAGCTAGGGCTATCCTCCGGCCTATTGATTAGGGAGAGATTTGCATCTATCTCCAATCTTCCACTTCGTCACCTCTGCTGTCTGTGTCAGAGTATCCCCATCTCTCCGAATGGCTGTTGAAATCTCCAACTACTATGCAGTATGAGTCTCTGACCTCCATACCCGAGAGCGATAGGTCTCTGTTTGGTGGTCCGTACAGATTGAAAATGCGGAGCTTCGTCTCTTGAGCCATTATGTCAACTCCTACAATTTCTGCTTGTCCGGTGTGATTGACAGGTACCGCGCTACTCGGTATGCTGTTTCTGGTCAGTATCAGGACCCCTCCTTTGTGGCCTTCTCTATCTAGACGGAAGGTCTGGTATCCTCTGATTGAGAATTTATGGTTATTGTTGAGGTGCGTTTCCTGGATACATGCCACGTCAATCTTACCTTCATGCAGGTGGTGTGTTAGGGAAAGTTTTTTGTTAATGACTCCCTCCGCATTCCACTGTAGTATTTTGAGGGTCTTGAGGTTTTGGCCAATAGACGTTACCCCATAGCCATGTGCCTTGACTCCACGACACATGGGTGGGTGACCACCAGTAGTCAAGGGTGGGCCCCTTCGAGGCGTGAGGCCCGGCGCTATCGCTGCCTGGCGGGTCTCCTCAGGATGAGCGCCATACGTTTTTCGAATAGGTTGTGCTGCCATCATACTGTGATTTACGTTGCACTGTTTTGTTAGGCTTGCGGCCCCGTGCATCCGATTTCAACAGGCGTTTCTGTAGGGATGCCCTCCTTAGCCTTTGGCTGTCCCCAGCCTATCTGCAAGGCAGCAGTTGTTTACGATCAGAGTTTTCTCTCCTATGGAAGTTGTCTTACCAGACTATCGAGTCTTCACTACTCGTGTCTATAGGGTGCAATGATGATATGTGATATATGAGATGGACTGGTTTACCCGGAAGAGAGGCAGTCCAGTGTGTCTGTATCCCAGGATCGTCACGTCCTGCCAGAAACGTAGCATTTGCATGTGAGTGGGGTATCTCTTTTTCCCTTTATTTTCTTGGCTTCTATGCAGGGATGGTACGCCTAGCATTCCCCGCCACCTGGGGTGTTGACACAGTGGGGCAGGTGTGCAATGTCCGCTGGTCTGCATCTCTTCTGCGTCCAGCATGATAGTTATGGCTGATAACGTACAGAGGTAGATATCGTAGCCGGAGTGCATTCAGCCAGAGGACAAGCCTGGTAATGTCACAGAGATGTTGATCGCCTGGTGTGCGGACAACTCTCATGGTCAGTGGTTGAGTCTTGACAGTTCACAGTGAGGTGGCTGCTCTACTGTTTTCGACACCCCGACCAGGTTTTAAGTCTTTTGTTGGTGTTTTTTCGCACCCCATCGCCGTATATGGTGAGTATCAAGCAGTCGTCCGCCCGCTTTGATTGGCGGGCGGCAAGAACCTCTTACTGTGGCTCTACCTGTTAGGGCTGGGGCGCAAGCCCCAGGTCCCGAGCATGTAGGAGCCTCCCATTGCAGTGGTGCTGAGATTTTGGGCGGGATTGCGGCTTACAAGGGTTCGGCCGTAATCCCCCACATGGTAGCCTCGCGCCCTTGGCTTATCAGCCTGGTACGTGAACCAAAGTGTCTGCGGCTCCTCTCGATTTGAGCTGGTTTTCCGTAGCAACGCCCTGTCATTTGTAGGGTAAAACTGACCTGTCTTCAGATCATCTATTTCCAGCACCCGTTCACTATTTGGTCAGACGAATTTATTGAGGGCTTTTGTTTGTCAATGACCAGGTATTTGAAATCTGCGGTTTCTGCGGAGTTAAACACGATTTCCGTAGCGTTCTTTCATTTGAGTGTTTGAGAGCTGACTTGTCATCCGTGAGTCTAATACCAGCGTACGTTCATTATTAGACCCAAACGGCAGTGCTCTCGATTTGTCAGTTGTTCTACAGTATTGGCGTGTTCAGTCAAATTAAGCCGCAGGTTCCACACCTGGTGGTGCCCTTCCGTCAATTCCCTTAGCGAGACAATCAAGTTTCTTAGAGGGTAGCCCCAAAATTTTCGAGGGTCTAATTCCAGCACATGTTCTCTATTAGACCCCACGAAGGTGTACTTTTTGATAGTCATTTTGCAGTATTGGCGTGGTAAGTTAACTTAGGACTCAGGCTCCACTCCTGATAGTGCTCTTCCGTCAATTCCTTTATCAAACACTGGATGCAGACAAAACCGAGCCACAGGGGGCATAACCCCAGATTTCTGGGGGTCACAGTCCAGCACCAGTTCCATATTAGGCCCCAGAAGAGTGGTCTCGGCATGTCAATCATTTCAGTGTTGGCCGTGTTGAGTCAAATTAAGCCGCAGGCTCCACTCCTGGTGGTGCCCTTCCGTCAATTCCTTTAAGTTTCAGCTTTGCAACCATACTTCCCCCGGAACCCAAACACTTTGGTTTCCCGGAAGCTGCCCGCAGAGTCATCGAAGCAACTCCTGCGGATCGCTAGTCGGCATCGTTTATGGTCAGAACTACGACGGTATCTGATCGTCTTCGCGCCTCTGACTTTCGTTCTTGATTAATGAAAACATTCTTGACAAATGCTTTCGCAGTAGCTCGTCTTGCGGCGATCCAAGAATTTCACCTCTAACGCCGCAATACGAATGCCCCCGTTTGTCCCTGTTAATCATTATCTCCAGTTCCGAAAACCAACAAAATAGAACCGAGGTCCTATTCCATTATTCCATGCACCATTATTCAGGCAGCCGAGGCCTGCTTTGAACACTCTAATTTTTTCAAAGTAAACGCGCCGGCCACCCAGGACGCTCAGCGAAGAGCACCCGTGGGAGAGAGCCGGCAGACGGTAGGGCAGGAGAACGTTCAGGGTTTGGTAGCGGGAGTTTGAGAACGTTCATGGTTTGGTAGCAGGAGTTTGAGAACGTTCATGGTTTGGTAGCAGGAGTTTGAGAACGTTCATGGTTTGGTAGCAGGAGTTTGAGAACGTTCAGGGTTTGGTAGAAGGTGTTTAAAATGAATCAAGAAGAAGAAGAGCTTTGCCGTAAAACAAAGTGATGTTTTCTTTGCGTGCCCACGCTATCGTTGGTGTATAATTGTTAAGCTTAATATGGGCAATATTAAAACGTAAAACAATATAAATAGTTAACATTCCAGTTAATTTTAAGCCTATATGAGCTGTATGTTTCTTATAAGCTTTTATAAAGCCACTGATAACTCCCGTCTGGAAGTGCGTTTTGTGATTTGCATATGCAGCTGCTTTAACATTCAAACAAAGTGTCTTTTACTGTTTTTGTTAATGATGAAGGCTTAGGCAATAAATGTCTCTGTTGTGTGTGTCTTGACATCAAAATGTTATATTTCTAACTCCAATGAAGACAAGTGCCACTTTATTGATTATAAGAGTCATTCTACTCGGGGAAATTTCTCTGTCAGAGCAGAATGAAGCGAAGAAATGAAATCGTCGAAAGCCACCACCTACGCAGGTAAACATTTGTGAAGTGCACAATATGATTGTGTTTGCGAGAGTAGAGACAAGCCACTGAGTGTATTGTAAATTGGGGCGGGGAAACTACCTATTTGAGAGACTGTCGTATACCTCAGAGTCAGCGTGACTGAAAACAAATGCAGTTTTAATGTATTTTTACAAGGGAACACAAATATAAATAGAAGTTTCTAGAGCACTTATCCAATGTGTTCATTCAAGTCGTTACATGATGTTGAGTGCTACAATATGCTTTCGTATGCCATTTGTATGGCCGTTTTTTTCACTCCATGCCTTTGCTGTGTTTCCTTAACACGACAAATTTATGCTTTCTTGGATTATGTCATGCTCTGAAGCCGTCATCTGGTGTTGTAGGTGGTTGTATAAGGTTTTTGGAAGCTGATTTGTCACAACCAGATTATAAATTCATTGTCTGACTATCCATATTTTGCATATGATTAGTCGCATTTTCTGTAGGATTCCTTCGTTTCTAACTGCCTTTTCTAATAACACTAGCTGTCTTTTACAAGAAGCTTATTTCACACATGATATTTCGATCTTATGGCTTCAAGTAGCCAAACACAACTCAATCTTTCTTAGTCGCCTCTTACAACATGGCTGGTAGGGCAAGCTTGAATGCAAGCTGCTCCTCTTGTGGACCCCGGTAACACTTGTTGTTTTAACCCGAGTTCATAACTTACCCTGATACCATATTGTCGATATATATACGCTTGATCACGTGTCTTAGAAATTATGGTTGCTTGTACGTCACAACATTTGCCTTGTTAGTTCTTGTTTCTACCATTCTGTTGATCATGCCCTCTTCTGTGAACATGCTTCCTGCGGTCTGTATTCTTTAACTTGATGAAGCTCTGCTTTTCTAACCTGGAAATGCGGTGAATTTCTGTTCAGCTGAATTTCATTACTCCAATTTTGATGCTGTGAATATGTTCATATTATTTTTTATCTCATACATTATTTAGATTTCACGATGAATGTAAGGGGCATGTTCCTTCAGATATACAGAAAGACAGACTGAATAAACCGGAACAGCACACATGAAGTCATCTAACTAAACAAAACGTTCATCAGTATTAGCTCTACGGCAAATAGACAATTGACAGAAGCAGAGCGTTTACAATTGGTTCCCACTTGGGATCGTCCAGGAACCAAAACATGTTTCCGGGGATACAATAACCATTTTGTTATATTGTTAAGCTGGTTCTGTTTTGTTTTTTATTCGGCGGATGGGGTTGGGGAAAGGTACCGGAGGAGGCCGCTTAGTCATGATTGTTTTTTAAGCAGACATGAGAGCGGACTGATCACGTCGATAATCGATTACCTGAATCTATACACGTGACATTGTTTGCTCTGCCAGGAGGGAGTTTCCGTGGCGCGGTTCTTAATGTAAGTAAAGGTCATAGCTGTAACAGCTGTAGGGGATAGAGTGTTTGAGACGTTATGATGTTAGTCAAGGTCTTGATGATTTATTATTAGGAAGGTGGCTTCCTTACTCGATGCAGTGTCTTCCCTAACCCATATCTGGATATCTGGTACACATGATAAGAAATGAATAAACTGGCGTATACTGGGACGAGGCTCATCCTCATACATTCATGTAACAAAGGCAACCACTCAATCCGCAAAGCCATTGGTATACTTTATGAGGCATTCATCATACTCTACAACCAGAAGATATGGAGGGAAGATTTAGAAAAATCATTTCAGCTCCCTCGCACCTTTGCTTTTAAGAAGCTATTCTTCAAGCAGACACCACGATGGGGATCGCCTGTTAACCAGCGAGCATTGCACAAATGACCTGGTGAGCCGTGTTCTGTCCACCCTGCCTTCCATAACTGTAATTTAGCTACTAATTGAAGGAAAAGAATAGCACGACTGTCACCTTCCACGTGTGTCGTAAAAGTCGACACATATGATAGTGCATAGTGTTGGGAACTCTTCATGCAAAAAATTATTGTCATTAAAATCAGGCACTTTAAAAGTTCGGAGACAGGCTTTCTGCAAAGGATGAGCTGCAGTTCAAACGTATAGCTTGGCCTGGCTTCGTTCATTCTCAATCTCCGACTACCAAACACCGAAAGGGCTTAAGTAGTAGAATGTAGTCCAGAGAACGGAATGCGTTGTGTCGTAGTTTACAGCTTGACTGCGATATTTGCACCTTTTGGTCCAACACATCCGACTTCAAGCATGATGATCCACGTCACGAAAAGGAGGTTTCAATGTCTAAACATTCTTGAAAACAGGCTTCCTTTAAACCTGTAAAAAGGGGCCAGCTGTAGTAGTGGTCTATGCTTCACACTGGAGCACAATCTGGAATGACGAGACGTGATTAATGGACAGCACATATTTAGCGTGGCTGGCTCTAAGCAGCGGTATATGGTGTAACTGCATTATGGTTATGCAAACGATAAGTGATTTGCCTTTTTAAAGGAATCATATTAGAGCGATAATGAAAAAGTAAGTATTATTGATAACGATTTGTGGTAAGGGCTAGGTAGAACGTGGTAGGGCCGTTAGTATATCGGTGTCTTGACCTAAAGAACACATGTTTAAAATCTTGGTAAAGTTTAGTTCGTATCTTTAAAATGTAAAAACAATCCTTGTCTTTGCATTATGTGGCGACTCCTGGGAAAAGTGGTATTTATTCCTCATCCCTATAAATTATCCCAGGCGTTGTGGTAGTTTGTAGTAGTGATTCAATCCAATCGTCCAAGCAATTGGTACTGGCCAGAAGTATACATGGACAATTACGGTGGGGACAGGTCGTTCATTCATTTGTCCTGAGACCTGGCTCCACTTGTCTATACTTGCTGAAAAGAAAGTCTTACACCAAGGCAAGTGAAGCCACAAACTTGGATCTCCTGTTCGCGGACCATTGCTTCATTGACACTTTCTCAGAACAATATATACAGTCCACCATGACTGCGTTTCGGCGTCATGCAGTAACTGGTCTAACGATCAACACTCGAAAAATTGACGTACTCTGGGAGATCATACAGGCGAGCCATGCATTACCGTTAAGAACCAACGTCTTTTGGCAGTCGATACGTTTACCTGTTTATCTACCTAGGCAGTACTCTCACCAGAGAGGCGAATATGGACTCCGAGGTCAACTGCAGGAATGCAAAAGCGTGCTCCGCGTAATCCGAGCTGCAAGAATACGCCTGGAACCGATAAAGCATCAGTGTCGCAGCCAAGAAAACGTTTGGAACCGACAAAGCATCAGTGTCGCAGAGAAGAAAACGTATGGAACTGGCAAAGCATCAGTGTCACAGCCAAGAAAACGTATGGAACTGGCAAAGCATCAGTGTCACAGCCAAGAAAACGTCTGGAACCGACAAAGCATCGGTGTCGCAGCCAAGAAAACGTTTGTAACCGACAAAGCATCAGTGTCGCAGCAAAGAAAACGTCTGGAACCGACAAAGCGTCAGTGTCGCAGCCAAGAAAACGTCTGGAACCGACAAAGCATCAGTGTCGCAGCCAGGAAAACGCCTGGAACCGACAAAGCATCAGTGTCGCAGCCAAGATAAAAGTGCATTGCGCTGTAGTGTTAGTCACACTGCTGCATGCCTACTAAACATGGACACTGTTTAGCAGACACACTAGACATCTAAATCGTTTTCCCTTGAATTTGTCTGAGTAAGTTGCTTATGATCGGGTGGCATGACAAAGGACTTAACTCTTACCGTTTTAGTAAGACTAACATGTTGAGGATCATACGTTTCTGCAAAGAGTACATAAAATGTGGACGAAACATGTTGTTCGCATTCCTGATGAAAAGCTGTTATATGGTCAGCTGTTAAATGGTCAGCTGTTATATGGTCAGCTGTTATATGGTCAGCTATTATACTGCCAACTGTTATATGGCCAACTGTTATATGGCCTGCTGTTATATGGTCAGCTGTTATATGGTCAGCTGTTATACTGACAACTGTTATATGGTCAACTGTTATACTGCCACCTGTTATACTGCCAGCTGTTATATGGTCAGCTGTTATACGGTCATCTGTTAAATGGTCAGCTGTTATATGGTCAGCTGTTATACGGTCAGCTGTTATACGGTCAGCTGTTATACGGCCAGCTGTTATATGGTCAGCTGTTATATGGCCAGCTTAGAACAGGATGATGCTCACCAGGGAGACAGAATAAACGCTTCTGAGACTCCTTGAAAGTGTCTTAAGACCATCACCTCGACTTCCCCGTAGTCTTCTCTAGAAACGAGCTGTTTTCAAGGCAGGTTGCTTAACAAGGTGATCGATCGACGTGATCTATCTAATAGTGAGCGACTCGCAGAAGAAGCCAAGCATAGCACAAATCTTGGAGGACCCCGTTCCACCTTCATATGCACACTCGGGATGTGAGGAAAGCTACAACAAACCGTTACGTAACATTCTTTTTAGGGCGCCCAAAAGAGTACATCGACTCATTGTAGGCATTAAACAACAACAGCAACTCCACCTCCTAGGAATTGCTTGCACAAACCAGTGCCACATAGCACCCAAACAACTCCAAAACGTATCAGATCGTAGAGCAAAACTCCATTGCCGAGACTCGGATACGCCTCCACACGAAAGGACAAAGTGGACGACGGTCCCACAGCCGTCTCCTCAAATGTGTGCTCCGGGTGCAGCAGAGTCTGCCATGCCAGGATTGGTTTTCACAGTAATATGAAAACACAATTTGCAGCACACGTCTGATGCTGTTGCCATATTTGCTTGCAATGGGCAACTATAAGATGAGAATGTACGTGAAACTAAGAAGGCAAAAGGTCGAGTCAGAAGGACAGTAAAAAAGTGTCACTTTAATTATTTAACCAATTTATAATTTACTAGCATATCTGTAAGAGTGACAGAAACTCATATCATTATGTTATTATTTTGTTATCATTATGTTATTATTTTGTTATCATTATGTTATTATTTTGTTTTCATTATGTTATTATTGTGTTATCATTATGTTAGGAAATCATTTACATCTGAAATAATGATAACTTCGGCCACAGAACGAGAATAACATCACCAAACACGTTTTAAATCACTGGCTTTCCCAAGGGATTCAGGAAACAAATTACAAGGGCAAGACGTAAAGTGCTTTATAAACCGCACATCCTGTCCTTTCAAGGATTGTCTTAAGTTCTAACAAAATTGCGATGATCTAACAAAGTGACAATTGCTTGTGAGGTTTCAATAACAAGGAATATGTAATAAGAGGACAACCAACAACAGTCTATACATACTCATTTTATATTTGTGAGAAGGAAAATCCTTAACGCTAACAGGGTAGCCACCATACAATGCCTAACCCCATGGGAATTTGCAATCAATACTCCCCGCAGTTTTCGGAGCAGAAGGCAGACGAAAATGGAAACTGCTTTGCTTATTAGTTATATGAATAAATATCGGAGAGATGTAACGAGATCAGGGAATCAAATGGTGCTATTGTGGACGAAAATATGGAAGTATTTACATCGCGTGAAATGTTCTTCTTTGTCTTTCTCATTCGTCATCATACATCATATGACTACCACAAAGTCATCTCTGCGTCTGTCTTTAGGAGGCGAATAGCGTTGTACTGTGTCTAGCGCCTTCTAGCCAGGCGAATCCCCCATTCAGCATGTTTTCAACATCTCTGGTTGTTCCAAATCAACCTGCAAGGCAATATGTGTTTTTTTGTCAGAATTGCCTCTCACAGGACAGCTGTCGTACAATACTAGCGAGATTTATCTCATTGTAAAAGTATGACAAATACAAAAGTGGGACGACATTAAAGCTTATCTCATTTATGTGGCGTGGTATTGAAGCTTATCAAACTTTTTTGGGGTGGTATTGAAGCTTATCACACTTATGTGGGGTGGTATTGAAGCTTATCACACTTATGTGGCGTGGTATTGAAGCTTATCACACTTATGTGGGGTGGTATTGAAGGGTATCACACTTATGTGGGGTGGTATTGAAGCTTATCACACTTATGTGGGGTGGTATTGAAGCTTATCACACTTATGTGGGGTGGTATTGAAGCTTATCACACTTATGTGGGGTGGTATTGAAGCTTATCACACTTATGTGGGGTGGTATTGAAGCATATCCCACTTATGTGGAATAGTATTACAGCTTGTCACATTTATGTGGGGTGGTATTGAAGTTTATCAAACTTACGTGTGGTGGTATTGAAGCATATCACACTTATGTGGGATGTTATTGAAGATTATTATATTTATGTAGGGTGGTATTAAAGCTTGTCACATTTATGTTTTGTGGTATTTAAGCATATCACAGGTGTATGGCGTGGGATTGAAAATTATCACATTTATGTGGGGTGGGGTTAACGATTATCACATTTATGAGGGGTGGTATTACAACTTGTCACATTTATGTGGGATGGTATTGAAGCTTATCAAACTTATGTGGGATGGTATTACAACTTGTCACATTTATGTGGGATGGTATTGACGCTTATCAAACTTATGTGGGATGGTATTACAACTTGTCACATTTATGTTGTATGGTATTACAGCTTGTCACATTTATGTGAGGTGGTATTACAGCTTGTCACATGTATGTGGGGTGGTATTACAGCGTGTCACATTTATGTGGGATGGTATTACAGCTTGTCACACTTATGTGGGATGGTATTGAAGTTTGTCACACAAATGTGGGATGGTATTACAGCTTGTCACATTTATTTGGGTTGGTATTACAGCGTGTGACACTTGTGTGGGATGGTATTGAAGCTTATCACATTTATTTGGGATGTTATGGAAGCTTGAAACACGTATGTGTGATATCATTTAAAATCCATCCTACTTATGAATCCAGAAGACCAAAGGGTATAAACGACTTCAACTTTCCAAGCATGTCGTGAATTGTGATACAAAATAAAGCTTGCTCTTGCAGCTAGAAAACCAATCATGTAAAACATATTGCCTCAAAAGCTACCACTGCAGGAAAGTCAATGGTAGTCTGGGGGTGGCTTCTTAGCACGCCACATGATAGTGTTATTGATTACAATGACCACATTTAGTGGAAATTGTATGTTTTTTTACGTAGATACTTATTGACTTTATTTGGAAGTTAATGTTTGAGAAAGTGTAATGGAATTTGCTTGCAAGTTTGGGACATACGTTTTCGCATGTGTAATTTTAGCCTGTGTATTATTAATACTGACTGACTATCTGTCAGTCTCCCAATCAGCATTTCGGTTTATCATTATATCATACTTCCGTGTGCTCTGTCCATAAATATCGTTGTCTAACAGACCTCGTCTGTAAGTCAGTATGTCAGTAGATTAGTGTTTCTCTCTCTTCTCTCTTTCTCTCCCATCATAGATTTGGAGAATCAAACTCTTTTTCCTCGCTAACAGTCATGCTATTGGTCTATCAGTGTCGTCTCTATGTCTCTCAGTCAGTATGTGGATCTATGACCCTCTTACAATCATCTCAGTCATTCTCTTTCTCTCCATTTATCTCACTCTCTCTCTCTCTCTTTCTCTCTCTCTCTCTTTTTCTCTCTCTTTCTCTGTCTCATACACACACTTTATATTCCTGCCGAGTCCAGGTACCGGTATGTGAACACATAAGTCTATAAGACAGAATGCCAGAATGTCATTTTCAGTTTCTCTCTGGCTCATTCTGAAAATCAGTGTATGGGCATGCCAAAATGTAGCAGTTTCTGTCACTCGGCATAACGGTATGTCTGTCTGCATGTCTAAGAGTCAATATCTCGGTATATCAGTCTGTATCTAGCAAGCCATTTTGTCATTCTATCATTCTCTCTCAATATGACTATGTCGGACTACTCATAACTCAGATTGACATTATTCTTGTCTACCAAATGCAGGATCTTTCAGTTGATGGCTGTTGTTGCTGTTGAATGTCCACAATGAGTAAGTTTACTCCGTTATGCGCCTGAAAAGGGCGCTAAGTGGTAGTTGCTAAGGTTTTCCTTACATTCCAGGCCTCCTTATGGAGGTGTACTGGTTGTGCTATTCGTGGCTTCACCTGCATTTCGCTCACTACTTCAGAGATTGTGTCGATCTCCCACCTTTAGCGACTCTGCCAGAAAACAGCATGTTTACAAGGGACACCAACGTAGAAGGTGGATGTGAGATGGTGGTATTGGTCAGCATATTTCGCCTGGCCTTAACTAACATTATCAGATCAGCAGCATGTTATGGCTGGCTCTGGCTAACATGACCAATAAATATATTTTGCCTGATCCTCACTGGCATGTTCGATCAGCATTTTTTGCCTGACCTTAATTATCATTGTCCAATCAGAATGTTCTGCCTGATCCTAACAAACATGTCCAATCAGAATGTTCTGCCTGATCCTAACAAACATGTCCAATCAGAATGTTCTGCCTGATCCTAACAAACATGTCCAATCAGAATGTTCTGCCTGATCCTAACAAACATGTCCAATCAGAATGTTCTGCCTGATCCTAACAACCATGTCCAATCAGAATGTTCTGCCTGATCCTAACAAACATGTCCAATCAGAATGTTCTGCCTGATCCTAACAAACATGTCCAATCAGAATGTTCTGCCTGATCCTAACAAACATGTCCAATCAGAATGTTCTGCCTGATCCTAACAAACATGTCCAATCAGAATGTTCTGCCTGATCCTAACAAACATGTCCAATCAGAATGTTCTGCCTGACCATAACAAACATGTCCAATCAGAATGTTCTGCCTGATCCTAACAAACATGTCCAATCAGAATGTTCTGCCTGACCCTAACAAACATGTCCAATCAGAATGTTCTGCCTGATCCTAACAAACATGTCCAATCAGAATGTTCTGCCTGACCCTAACAAACATGTCCAATCAGAATGTTCTGCCTGATCCTAACAAACATGTCCAATCAGAATGTTCTGCCTGACCCTAACAAACATGTCTAATCAGAATGTTCTGCCTGATCCTAACAAACATGTCCAATCAGAATGTTCTGCCTGATCCTAACAAACATGTCCAATCAATATGTTCTGTCTGATCCTAACAAACACGTCCAATCAGAATGTTCTGCCTGATCCTAACAAACATGTCCAATCAGAATGTTCTGCCTGACCCTAACAAACATGTCCAATCAGAATGTTCTGCCTGATCCTAACAAACATGTCCAATCAGAATGTTTTGCCTGATCCTAACAAACATGTCCAATAAGAATGTTCTGCCTGACCCTAACAAACATGTCCAATCAGAATGTTCTGCCTGATCCTAACAAACATGTCCAATCAGAATGTTCTGCCTGATCCTAACAAACATGTCCAATCAGAATGTTCTGCCTGCTCCTACAAAACATGTCCAATCAGAATGTTCTGCCTGACCCTAACAAACATGTCCAATCAGAATGTTCTGCCTGATCCTAACAAACATGTCCAATCAGAATGTTCTGCCTGACCCTAACAAACATGTCCAATCAGAATGTTCTGCCTGATCCTAACAAACATGTCCAATCAGAATGTTCTGCCTGACCCTAACAAACATTTCCAATCAGAATGTTCTGCCTGATCCTAACAAACATGTCCAATAAGAATGTTCTGCCTGACCCTAACAAACAGTTCCAATCAGAATGTTCTGCCTGATCCTAACAAACATGTCCAATCAGAATGTTCTGCCTGATCCTAACAAACATGTCCAATGAATATGTTCTGTCTGATCCTAACAAACACGTCCAATCAGAATGTTCTGCCTGATCCTAACAAACATGTCCAATCAGAATGTTCTGCCTGATCCTAACAAACATGTCCAATCAGAATGTTCTGCCTGATCCTAACAAACATGTCCAATCAATATGTTCTGTCTGATCCTAACAAACATGTCCAATCAGAATGTTCTGCCTGATCCTAACAAACATGTCCAATCAATATGTTCTGTCTGATCCTAACAAACATGTCCAATCAGAATGTTCTGCCTGATCCTAACAAACATGTCCAATCAGAATGTTCTGCCTGATCCTAACTAACATGTCCAATCAGATTGTTCTGCCTGATCCTAACAAACATGTCCAATCAGAATGTTCTGCCTGATCCTAACAAACATGTCCAATCAGAATGTTCTGCCTGATCCTAACAACCATGTCCAATCAGAATGTTCTGCCTGATCCTAACAAACATGTCCAATCAGAATGTTCTGCCTGATCCTAACAAACATGTCCAATCAGAATGTTCTGCCTGATCCTAACAAACATGTCCAATCAGAATGTTCTGCCTGATCCTAACAAACATGTCCAATCAGAATGTTCTGCCTGATCCTAACAAACATGTTCAATCAGAATGTTCTGCCTGATCCTAACAAACATGTCCAATCAGAATGTTCTGCCTGATCCTAACAAACATGTCCAATCAGAATGTTCTGCCTGATCCTAACAAACATGTCCAATCAGAATGTTCTGCCTGACCCTAACAAACATGTCCAATCAATATGTTCTGCCTGATCCTAACAAACATGTCCAATCAGAATGTTCTGCCTGATCCTAACAAACATGTCCAATCAGAATGTTCTGCCTGATCCTAACAAACATGTCCAATCAGAATGTTCTGCCTGATCCTAACAAACATGTCCAATCAGAATGTTCTGCCTGATCCTAACAAACATGTCCAATCAGAATGTTCTGCCTGATCCTAACAAAAATGTCCAATCAATATGTTCTGCCTGATCCTAACAAACATGTCCAATCAGAATGTTCTGCCTGATCCTAACAAACATGTCCAATCAGAATGTTCTGCTTGATCCTAACAAACATGTCCAATCAGAATGTTATGCCTGACCCTTACTAACATGTCCGATTAGCATGTATTGCCTGGCCCTGATTGCATGACAAATCAGTATGTTTTTCCTGACCAGATGTTAGTCCCTTTTCCGATCCTCTCTGATCAGACATTAGTGTCAATTCCCCTCCACCTTTCACCGACAGTCGTTCGTATCTTCTACCTGACCAGGCATTAGTGTCACTCCCCTCTCCCTCTCACTGACCAGTCGTTCGTATCTTCACGCCCTGACTAGACATTAGTCTCCTCTCTACCTGACTAGACTTTAGTCTTCTGTTTCCACCTGAAAAGACGTTAGTCTCCTGTCTCCACGTGGTCAGACATTAGTCTCTACCAGCCCCCCATCCCCGCCCGCCCCTCCCTAACAGTCGTTATTCTCCTCTCTCCTTCAACAGATGATAAAAACATGAACAAGTATAACTGAAACACCCGGCCGGAATAGACACAATAGTACGACCAAAAGGTCTTCATCAACACAAATGAAAGCATTTGACAAATAATAACAACAACGATGAATAGAGATTGCAGCGGAACTATATCACCGCCATGTCAAATTTGATTTATGGAACATCCAAAAGGCAGCTAAAGTTGGAGGAGCTTAGTAACACGCTCTTAAGTTTAGTCTCAAAGCCTGCGGCAGATGTACCAACACAATAAGCTGCTCTAGCATAGCCCGCTAAGCAGAAAATCCTTGTCCCGGTTACATACAGCTCACGCCAAAGCTGGGAATTGCACAGGAGCATCCACCCCTGTTGAAGTACAGGTCGACTAATACTAAGACTAAGTCTCATAGCTCATCCCACGATTTACTAGGAAACATTCAGCTTAAAATGTCGCCAGTGAGTCTTTGAATTGATCAATCTCTAGTCGTCTTTCTCTATTCCTTGATCGAAAAATCTCAATCAATATGTAACGTACCTTATGTTTGTCATTATGTCACGGTCCAGTTTTCTAATATGTGAATCTAACTTTAAAATGACTGTTACATTAAAGTATACATTCAGGATATTTTTCGTTCCCAGGGATTTCGAAACGAGGATGGATACATTGCAACTCAAGGTAGGAATTGTTGCTAATCATTATTGTAGTTATCGCTTTGATATGATAGAGCTCGGTCGGTTATGAAAACACACCAAAAAAAAGAACACTACATGTATATTTTAGAAGAAGACAAAGAAGAACAAGTAAACACAAGAAGAATAGCAGAAAGAAGAAGTATAAAATAAAGTAGATGAAGAAATAGTAAAAGCAGTAAACTATTTAAAGTTGAAAAGGAAGATTAAGGATAAATAAGACGAAAAAGACAAAGAAGCACAAGAAGTACATGATAAGAAGATTAACAAAAATAAAAAGAAGAAGAAAGAGACATTATTTATTAGAGTATTCAAGTGCATTGCACCGTTAAAATATGATAGATACACCTTTAAAAGACTCAGGTGCGAAATTCTGGCGTCTGTGTAGCAATATTCCCAGTTAGTCGTGCGTGTTAACTCTCAGGTAATCCCGCTTATTAATGTTCGCACAGACAGACAAGCATTCACATACACACACACACGCACTTCTACACATTCTACACCATACATGACAAGTCTCTACACAATGTCCATCTGACACCAATACATACACACCACATCATCACATGCATATTTACTCACTCGTACGCAATTACACTCGCGACCCTTACAACATTTTATCATATTACTTTTTTTAAATTAAGAGATTCAAAATGCCGCGTTTGTCCGCATGAAGGGAGTAAGTGCTCTTTAACAATACAAAGGTAACACGGTAAAAATCAGCACAATTTAATTAAGAAATACAGATACGAATTTCCTTTCATTAGATGGAACACAACAAATTAGCAGGTTCTATTTGCGTGTTTCAGCTCTGTTTGAACTATTTGCACAGTGTTAGGCAGTTGGCATGTCGAAGATATGATTTCATTTGCTTTTAGATTTAGTGGTAGCTTTGGGGATTCAGTAAGCAATTTGTTATTCGTTTCCACAGATTCAGTAAGCACTTTGTTATAGTATCCGGAAATTCAGTAAGCCAGCTGTTATCAGTATCCAAAATGTTATTGTTATTTGGTATTCTTGTTATTGTCTGTTTTAGGGGTCTTAAAATCAAGCCGTCTGTATTAGGGGTCGTAAACTCAATCCATCAATATTAGGGGTATTAAACTCAAGCCGTCTGTATTAAGGGTCTTAACTCAAGCTATCTATATTAGGGGTCTTAAACTCAAGCCAACCCGAGAGAAGCATGAGTATAAAAGTTCGCGGGCAAAAAACAGTAAATCCTCTGTTCCTCTTTCTTTATATCTCCTTGTATCCCAACACATTGTTATGACGCCACATCTCCATGTATCTCAGCAAGTCGTTAGGACGCCACATCTCCATGTATCCCAACACATTGTTAGGACACCACATCTCCATGTTTCCCAGCAAGTCGTTATGACGCCACATCTCCATGTATCTCAGCAAGTCGTTAGGACGCCACATCTCCATGTATCCCAACACATTGTTAGGACGCCACATCTCCATGTATCTCAGCAAGTCGTTAGGACGCCACATCTCCATGTATCCCAACACATTGTTAAGACGCCACATCTCCATGTATCCCAACACATTGTTAGGACGCCACATCTCCATGTATCTCAGCAAGTCGTTAGGACGCCACATCTCCATGTATCTCAGCAAGTCGTTAGGACGCCACATCTCCATATATCTCAGCAAGTCGTTAGGACGCCACATCTCCATGTATCTCAGCAAGTCGTTAGGACGCCACATCTCCATGTATCCCAACACATTGTTAGGACGCCACATCTCCATGCATCTCAGCAAGTCGTTAGGACGCCACATCTCCATATATCTCAGCAAGTCGTTAGGACGCCACATCTCCATGTATCTCAACACATTGTTAGGACGCCACATCTCCATGTTTCCCAGCAAGTCGTTAGGACGCCACATCTCCATGTATCCCAACACATTGTTAGGACGCCACATATCCATGTATCCCAACACATTGTTAGGACGCCACATATCCATGTATCCCAACACATTGTTAGGACGCCACATATCCATGTATCCAAACACATTGTTAGGACGCCACATCTTTTTGCATTCATTGTCTGTTGCTGACGTCAATATAGCACGTTTCGTTCCTCCGCAGCTGCCTGGTTTCGGCTTCAGAACAGTTTTTTTTCTATTGCAATCAAGTGATCACACCCATCCTGTCGTTGTGGTGACCAACATTAAAATGTGTTAACACCCTTTTTTGTTTTCAGATAAATCATGTACTGATCATTAACCTTATACTCAATAAAATGACAAATTATAATGTTTTTCATTGAATATATGTTGTCTTTTCTTAAATGCTTTCATATAAACAACATACTTTTTCAAGGAGGCTAATACAAAAGTATCATAATTTCTTTAAGCTACATCCAAGTTTATAAATTGTGTTACGAGGAAGAACAAGGTATGGTTAGTAATTAGGATTTCCTTCAAGATTTATGTCATCGTCAGTAGGGGGGGGGGGGGGGGGTAGGTAATACTTCAAATAGTCGCTATCAAACTACCCATTCGACTGAACACATATAGAGTGATCGGATTCCTAGAAGAATAGAACATTATCCGTTTGTTAAATTTCCATCAAACTGCCCATTGAAGAAAATAAAAAGCTTTTAACAATGATGTTGTTAGGTAAGTTCATAGCTAATCGCAAGCGATGATGTCTATACATTCAGGCGGTTTTGTCTTAATAATGTGATGTTCGCCTTATTTGGATTATAGTGAAGTAGGTTACGCGCTGGTCATCAATCTCACTTTTATCCTGAATTACCTTGGATCAGTGGCAAGACTATTGGTCGAGACGACTGGAAGTAACTCGGGATGCAGACACTCTGGTCTTACCTCTCGTGAGATCAGGTGTCGCTTGAAACTTGGAGGATTCGATCGTCCACTGTTTTCCTTCATCACAGTGAGTGACTTAACCTCTTGACTACAGCGACCCCCTATTTCCTTCAAAAACTTGGTAGTTCAACTTAGGCTACTATTGTGAACATACAGTGTATTCCTGATCTCAGTTAGAGAGAGAGAGAGAGAGAGAGAGAGAGAGAGAGAGAGAGAGAGAGAGAGAGAGAGAGATGGGGAGAGAGAGAGCGATTTTGTCACTTTGCTCATCTCATGGAGCTTACAGACTTGAACATTTTCTAATGTTTATTTGCTGCCCTCACAGTTGTAAATGTCCGTGTCCAACTTTTAATATTTTGAATATTTCATACCGCAATGGCTGTCTCACAGTCTGAATATTGTTATATGATCTCTTAATATCAAATAGTGGTATAATTCTTTTACGATGTTGATATGAACAGGGAAAAATCTGGCTGGATTAGACTGGCGAAAGATAACAGCGATGTCGAAATGAATATTTGTTGGATTGGTGCAGATTTTTAGCGCTTTTTTGTGTGTTGCGGTATCGGTATCCAAAGTGCATAATTTTTTCTTAATGTGAGTTTCTATCTTGAAGCTACGTTAAACTTAGATAACTACGCTGTCCTATTCTCAATTTGTTTTTAAAAAAAAATATAGCTTACACTTTCTGTTACCATTGTTTCTATTGCTTTAATCCCTTTAACTTTTTTTCACCTGAGGTTAAATTTATTTTCTTTGCTGATGTCCCGCTATACACGTCTTTTATTTTGAGTATCGTTAAAATGTTTTTTTTTGTTTTGTTTGGTTCTGTATCTTCAAATCTTTAGAAAGCATTCTTTTCTACATTTATTCATGCTTTGTTACTGGTATATTTCTCTTGTTCTCACGATGAAGACTTCTCATCCGTTCGTCCAAACCATCCACTGGACCTTCGTATCTTTGATTGTCTTCTTCTTGTCTCTTTTTCGCTCATTTCTAACAGCTGGCATTCCTCAAACATGTCTAAGGATAGTTGGTCTTCCTCAAACATGTCCTAGTACAGCTGGTCTTACTCAAACATGTCCTTGCACAGCTGGTCTTCCTCAAACATGTCCTAGCACAGCTGGTCTTCCTCAAACATGTCCTAGCACAGCTGTCATTCCTCAAACATGTCCTAGCACAGCTGGTCTTCCTCAAACATGTCCTAGCACAGCTGGTCTTCCTCAAACATGTCCTAGCACAGCTGGTCTTCCTCAAACATGTCCTAGCACAGCTGGTCTTCCTCATTCTGGAAACATGTCCAAGCACAGTTGCATGGGTGGCCTTTGCAGCAACTCGATTTACACGAGAAAGTAACACCGTCCATGCGCAACCATGCTTTAGTGGTCCTTTTCAGCGTACTGGTAGGTTATAGTCGGCATATCGTTTACTATCCCAACATAAGATGCCTATATTTATTATAACGCTATTAATTGAAACAGAAGAACTTAAGTGTTTGAAGCAGTGCATCAGTTCTAAGACAACTTGTCCATGACCAGGTCCTATGCTCGGCACAGTTGAGGATTTCTGGAACATGGTGTGGTCAGAGAACAACCGACTTATGGTGATGATGTGTAGACTCGTGGAGAGATGCCAGGTAATCAGATATGTGGGTTGATAAATGAATTTTAAACAAACGGATGAATGAATAGATAGACTAATTGATGAATGAATCGATGTAAAAGCGTGTTGTTGATATATCTTTAGAACATGCAGGCAGACAGAAAGGTGGCTTTGAGACGGACGTAATAATAGAATAGATAGAGAGACAGACATGTAGACCAGTAGATAAATGTATATATAAACAAACAGTTAAACAGACAGACGTACGAATAGATGAATACAAAAATAAATCCATTTCTTGATGAACGGATGGATGGGTGGATAGATGGAATACATGAATGGATAAAGGGACGGATGCAATGATTAGTTTATCGTTGATGGATGCAATGACTTATGGAATGACGGACAGGTAGATAAATAAATAAAGAAATGGATGAATGAAAGTACTGATCGATAGACAAATAAAAAGTTGGATGGATCGCTGGATGAAAAAAAATGTGCTGACGGAGATAGACATATAATTAGACATGATTTGACCTGACACTAGCACCACCATTATCACAAACTTACGTTTAGCATCATCACAACCACCATACGAACCAAACAACGTCATCCTTACATCATCACAACCACCACACGGCCCAAACAACATCAGCCTTACATCATCACAACCACCACACGGCCCAAACAACATCAGCCTTACATCATCACAACCACCACACGGCCCAAACAACATCAGCCTTACATCATCACAACCACCACACCAACCAAACAACATCAGCCTTACATAATCACAACCACCACACGAACCAAACAACGTCAGCATTACATCACCACAACCACTACACGCACCAAACAACATAAGCCTTACATTATCATAAGAACCACACTAACCAAACAACCTTAACAGCCATGCACCATCACAACCACCACACCAACCAAACAATGTCAGCCCTACATCATCACAACTACCACACCAACCAAACAACCTCAACAGCCTTACATCATCACAACTACCACACCAACCAAACAACCTCAACAGCCTTTCATCATCACAACCACCACACCAACCAAACAACGTCAGCCTTACATCATCACAACCCCCACACCAACCAACCAACGTCAACATCCTTATATCATCTACCAACAACACATAACAGCTGTAACTTCTACCAGAGCCAGAGCTACAAGTACTGGCCGGATGTTGGAGACTGTATTGACGTGGATAACATCACCGTCAGCACTGACTTGGAGGACGAGAGAGCTACCTACGTCATCAGAAAGTTCGTACTACGTCACAGCAAGGTAGGCTAACCTCAGAGTTTACTCATCTGATTTCACTCTTACTCTGCACACTTAGAGTGTAGATGAGAACAACAGTTTTATATTCTTCAACAACAGATTGGAAACAACGATTATTGTCATTGTTCATTAAATCTCTTTTCTTTGATACAAATAAACGCTCATTGACTTTCTTGCATGCACATTTCGTCATGCGTGTTCTCTGCTCTTCAAGATATTGTTTTGGGCAGCGCTTTGTTTAACATGGTGATGTTGCTAACCTTACGTGCAGCCAGTATTAATCGCTTCTTAATACGTGCATTGTAGAGTGAGGAGTGCCTATTCTCTCCTTACATGTACGGATATCCACAGAAAAGCCGGATTGACAAATAGATGTTCGGAACAGAGAGGGCTAAAATGCACAGCAGACAGCATGATATAAAAGAAGCAAGAGGTGTTCATGGGTTACGACTTGGTTTAGAGGGTTATGCGTAGCGAATCGATTAGTGGCACAAAGTGACGTGTTCGAATTCACGAAGGTTGTACTCTTCTGGGAAGTAAACCCATAGACAAAATTCGTGCTGGAATTGGATGTGCTGGAACTTTTTGAGTCACACACAATTCAACACACTCCGTATTAAGAAAGGAAGCACCGAAAGAAACAAGAGAAAGAATAGTGTCTATTGTAATAGAAATGTCACTTAGTTACAAAAAAACATCTTCACTGGTTTTTGTATGGGCATTTGTTCGGACATGAGTTGACACATCTAGTCTCTAACAGCACCCACAATTCAGACATTGCATTTGAAAAAGAGGGATTAAATACAAATCAGTCAATAAAGATCTGTCAAACGGTACAACTGTAATCGATTAATCAGCAATCCTACAATTTAAGTAATTGGAAATGAAACTGGGTCAAGCACCTGTGCATGCCATAAAGTTTAGAGTAGGAATGTGAGCACTCAGTCAGCTGTAATAGGCATCACTATTCAACAGATTCACTAGTATATGTAAGGGAATATGAAACATCATGCCAGCTTGAGTGTAGTGATGTAGATTACGTATAACATAACATAACATGTCACAACATAACATAACTTATCATAGCGTAACATACTACACTATATTATAACATAGCATATCATCTCATACCATATCATATCATGAAACAATATTATAGCGCATATAATTGAATAGCACGTGACGTAACACATAACAAAACAATATAATTTAACATATTATTAGAACCTAATACGGAAATCATAACATCACATAACATATCATACCATAATATACCATACCATAGCATTGAATACTATTCATATCATAATAATGCAACATTATAATACTTCTTCTTCTTCTTCTTCTGCGTACACAGTCAGACAGTAACCATTATTTTCTCGAAAAATCATACTGTGATTTACGTTGCACTGTTTTGTTAGGCTTGCGGCCCCGTGCATCCGATTTCAACAGGCGTTTCTGTAGGGATGCCCTCCTTAGCCTTTGGCTGTCCCCAGCCTATCTGCAAGGCAGCAGTTGTTTACGATCAGAGTTTTCTCTCCTATGGAAGTTGTCTTTCCAGACTATCGAGTCTTCACTACTCGCAACATTATAATACAATATAATACAATACAATATAATATAATACAATACAATACACAGCAGTACATAGCAATGCAATACAAGACATGGCAAGACAGGACAGGACCGACCAAACCAGACCATTTCGGACTAATACGGGAAATACTGTACGGAACGTTCCGACACTACAGTACTATACAATATATTATTCCTGCAATACAATATGGTATAATATAATATAATATAATGTAATATATCGTATACAATAATTTATATAAAAAACAAGATACCCCACAATAATATATAATTACGTAACATAAAATAAAATAACTTAACATAACACATACATGTAAGATAAGCATAGGCACATACAGATGTCAAGTGTGTTGGTGATTGCTTCCAGCTGGGATGAAGAAAGATACTTGCACTTATTTGTTCAGGCCTTCACAAAAGACTCGCTCAGGGCCGTACTGGGAGTAATGTGTAGGACGTTGCAGTAGAATAATAAAATGAGATACTGCGGCAGAAACGAAATTGATGATTGTGGTATGCGTGTACACATTGAGTTAGATCTTTCTGTATTATGTACATTCTTCATTTTATTGATTGACTGATTTCGCTGCAGCTGAAACGCTGACTACTGTACAATAGCATTTACAGTAGAGCTGTCACATCAATGATTTTACATGATCGATATACTGGCCCCATCCACAACTCTCGCGTGTCCCCGTTAACGACATGATTTCAAAATTAAATATGCCATATTCATTTCAAACCCGGTACCACTCGGTTGTTGCAATAGCTCTAATTGACTGTACATGTGCACGTATCTCTATATTGTATGTCTATTGTTTTACATAATTGTGCACACTTTTCGATTACCCGAATATACCTGCATATCTATAGCAGCTACAGACCCATCACAGCACTGTCTGTCTCCGGAAAAGTCTTTACCCACATACTTCTCTCACGTAGCCAACCTCTGCTGAAAGGTAATCAGCTTCTCCGCCAGTCTGGCTTCACTGCCTGTCGTGCGATCATCTATGTCGCCTTTGCGCAATGCCTACTCAAGGAGATGAGGCAGGAACTCAGTCGCCCCCTCCACGTCGCTCAAGTCGGCCTCAAGGCCGCCTATGACTGCGCGGATAGAGATGCATTGTAGAGAGCCTTTAAACGAGTGGGGTTACCCAGCACATTGCAACGGCTAATCGAGCTGTCACACTGCAGCACCGGATCAGCAGAATCCCACATGGACCACTATTTTTTGGACAACTGCCATACATTATGCTGTGTCTAGCAGCGATGTGTCATCGCCCCGACATTATTGTTTGTTGTTGTTGTTGTTACGAATCCAGCAGCATCGATGCCCTCCTCGCCCTTCAGCCTAAATCCATGTAATGGTATTTGCACGTGTTTATCAGCGTTTGTGTTCCTTCCTTCCATTCATGTTCCTTTATTATGGCATTTGCTTGTCTTTCATTTCTGTGTTGTTTATCGTTTCCCACTGGTGCTAATTATTATATTCGGCCTCACGTTTCTACTTGGCTGTTTCGTATCAAAGACAGGTGAGGTCAGACAGTTAACGCACCTACAGTTCCTGGCCTGGCCCGAGACCGACCTACCGTGTCTGCCAACTTTCGTCAATTTCTGGAAAACATTTAGGAAATTCAAAACCACATCCGTGGGTCTGCCAATTATTCATTGCAGGTTAGTAGCTTATTTGTATTAATATTTGTATTTGTATCAATATTTGAATTTGTATCAATATTTGTATTTGTATCAATATTTATAACAATTATTGTATTTGTATCAATATTTGTATTTGTATCAATATTTGTATTTGTATCAATATTTGTATTTGTATCACTATTTGTATTTGTATCAATATTTTTATTTGAATAAATATTTGTATTTGTGTCAATATTTATAAAAAAATTTATATTTTTATCAATATATGGATTAATATTTATTTCAATATTTGTATCAATATTTGTATCAATATTTGTATCAGTATTTGTTTCAATATGAGTATCAATATGAGTATAAGCATTTGTATTTGTACCAATATTTGTATTTGTAACAATATTTGTATAAATATTGGTATCTATAGTTGTATGTGTATAAATATTTGTATTATTATCAATATTTGTATTTGTATCAAAATGTGTATTTGTATCATTATTTGTATTTGTATCATTATTTAAAACATTTTTGTATTTTTATCAATTTATGAATCAATATTTATTTCAATATTTGTATCAGTATTTGTTTCAATTTATGTATCAATTGTTGTATCACTATTTGTATTAATATTTGTATCAGTATTTGTTTCAATATGAGTATCAATATGAGTATAAGCATTTGTATTTGTATCAATATTTGTATTTGTATACATTTTTATATTTGTATCAATATTTGTATGTGTATAAATATTTGTCTCAATAGTGGTAACAATATTTGTATTTGTATCAATATTTGTATTTGTATCAATATTTGTATCAATATTTGCATCCATATTTGTATCTGTATCGATATTTGTATCAATATTTGCATCCATATTTGTATCTGTATCGATATTTGTATCAATATTTGCATCCATATTTGTATCTGTATCGATATTTGTATCAATATTTGCATCCATATTTGTATCGGTATCGATATTTGTTTCAATATTTGCATCCATATTTGTATCTGTATCGATATTTGTATCAATATTTGCATCTATATTTGTATCTGTATCGATATTTGTATCAATATTTGCATCCATATTTGTATCTGTATCGATATTTGTATCAATATTTGCATCCATATTTGTATCTGTATCGATATTTGTATCAATATTTGGGTCATGACCATCGTCATTAGCAGCAACATCGTCGATACCACCACTATCACGGGTATTAGTATATGTTGACAGAAACATAAACACATATAGTTCATATACAGCGTAACAACAGAAAAACAATGCGACACACGTTACTGCCAAAAGAGCTACGTCGTGAAGAAGACATTATATTAATCAAAGTAAATGTTACGGCAGCCGCTACATGTTGTCGGCTGTCTGATCATTATGTTATTCCTGCCACGCTTCATGCTATGTTCTTATTATGGTTTCTTAAATGTTTTCATGAATGCTGTTATCTTGTCCCTGATAACGACGTTTACGTTGTAACGCAGGTTTTGTTTTGTTCGTATTTCAACGCAGTTTCGGAACTACACTTTCTGATTATTAAAACAAATTTTAGCTTTCAGTATTTCCACCTTCTTCTTCTTCTTCGTACGCAGTCAGACAGTAACCATTATTTTTTCGAAAAAAGCAGCCGTCATCCTGAGGCTGTCGACACTGCCATAGAGCTTGTCTAGTGTTGCCACTGGTGATGGCCACATCTGCTCTCTCTGATGTATGTCGGGCAGTATTTCCACCGATTCGAATTACTTTGACCTGAGATTAATATTATAACATATCTACGGCTGAGCAATACTTTGTAGCACAATAAACATGTTAGGAGTCATAGTATTTGTTGTCCTTAAACTGCTTGTCCTGAGGTCCTGACTCATGATGAGTTTTCTTTAGTAGTGGGTTGCTGGAGTTCGTCTTATATTCCGGTCTCTACTGACTGTAGTGCCATACTAGGCTCACCCCTATAGGATCACAATGCAATTCCTCATCTTGTTGGCCAGACTGCTCTAATACCGCCTGTTTCCATGTGCACGACATGAGCGTCAGAATATCCTAATAGGTTGAACTTACCTCTGTCACAAACGGTTTGGCAGCCGAGAGTCAATGTAAAAAATATATGCTGTCGATGGAGATGAAGTTTTATCGACTTGCTTAAGCTTTATGAGGCACGCTGGTAGATACCTTACTCTTTGACGTGTCTGTGTTTAGTCTGAGCAGAGCTAGGTACACATTTATCGCAGCTGGTTCTAATAAGGCGCGAGAACTCTAATGACAACAAAAAAACAGAGAGACAAGAATAATGTGACCTTACATAAAACCTAATTAACATGTTCAATGACACAAGAATAATTATAACATGTAAAATAATGAGTACCCGATTCTTTCAGTTAAAAAGTTATGTATGTATGTGTATGTGTGTGTAAGTGTGCGTGCGTGTGTGTATGTGTGTGGGTATGTATAAATGTATGTATGTATGTATGTATGAATGTGTGTGTATGTGTATTCCTGTATATATGTATGTATGTATGTATTATGTATGTATGTATATTGATAGGTAGGTAGGTAGAAATGTATGTACGTATGTATAAATGTATGTGAGTTTGTATGTATGGTATGTATGATTATATCATATGTGGCCCTTGTCCCAAGCCGTGCCCCTCCTCTTTAAGGGGGCAGTACTAGCAGAACTGTGGTGGTGTTAGTACATTCATATAAAATTTAATTTCAAAGACGCAATACCGAAATCTTCACACAAGACACAGAAATGATAGAGCCATCTAAAACAATAGTAGAGTAGAGTACATACATGTAGTGAATCCAACTTTTTAAATGACAAGTTCATAATAAACATGTACAAAATATGCATAATATTGTTTTGTACATTTTTAAGTAATGGTGTAATTAAATTCATTAACATTTAAACAACATATAAATAAATGGTACATGTTCATCACGAACTAAAGAAAATAGTATAGATTTCTAGATTTAATTTTACGTCACCTGAAAGTTGACGTATTGTGGGGTAGAAAATTATGAACTTTGAATGAACTTTCAGGTGATTTTTCCCATGTAGCAACTTTGTTATGTCATCGGGCCTCAACGAGACATATAGCCCGTGATTGAGAACCGCTGGTCTAGGATAAGCCAATGTGCAGCTCAAACGAACGTTATAATAGATAAAGGTGGCATTTGCTAATACAACGCCAAAGGCATTAACATTCCTTACAAACTTTCAACAATAACAATACAAATGCTTTCTTGAGCTTTATTACATAATTCTGGACACCAGGAATAATACGACGCGGGGGAGGAAAGAAAGTGCATACAACGCCTCATATTGCATCAATTAAAAATTGATATTCGTATACAATGAAGTGTCCGATGACAGAGTGGTTAAAAACTGAGTTAGGTGGCATCTTTATTCAGCTTAAAACAATAACGTCCATGTAATATACACTGTCACAGGTCCAGGCTTCAACACCTATCGTGCAGAAAATGTGGCCTTGCAACGAGTAGTAAAATTACTTATCTTCTTCTTCTTCTTCTTCTTCTTCTTCGTACGCAGTCAGACTGTAACCATTATTTTTTCGAAAAAAGCGGCGGTTATCCTGAGGCTGTCGACACTGCCATAGAGCTTGTCTTGCAGTTCCACTGGTGATGGCCACAACTGCTCTCTCTGATCCTCGTATGTCGGGCAGTTCTGCAGCAGATGTTCAGCGGTCATTTTACCGGTACCGCACGGGCATTCGTCGGTACCACCTATCTTTAATTTGTTGAATAGGTGGTACATCAGTCTATTGTGGCCAGTGAAAAGTCTGAAGACAACGACCTGCTCTCTTCGGTTCAACTGGTAATAGGCATCGTTTTTGGTGTAACCAGTATGTTCGGTTTCCCATTTGGTCATGTATCTGGCTTTGATAAGCCGTTTTGACTCTTCGTACGTCATACTAGTATCTGTTTGTGGTAGTCTTGCACCTTATTTTGCCAGTCTGTCTGCATCCTCGTTGCCTTGGATGTTGCAGTGTGATGTACCGCTACCCTTTTTGGTGCGGACTGCTGGCACAGTTTGCAGAGTGCTGCTCTTAAGTCATTAAGCTCAGTGTTTTTCTGGTTTTTTAGCGCTGTGACTACGGCGAGAGCATCTGTAAGCAGGACTATATGGCTTTCATTTTCTTTGTGTGTCACCATTTCTTGCACTGCCGCCCTCAGTGCCTCTGCCTCCGCTCTGAAATTGCTTGTGTACTTACCAGTAGCGAATGACAGTGTTATTTTTCTGCCATTTGGTAGGTTCAGGAATGCTCCTGCCCCTCCGTTCTGTGTAGTGTTTGTTACAGAACCGTCGGTGTATGCATGGGTCCAGTCCATGCTTGGGTAGTTTTTCGATATAAACCTTAGGGTAGTATCTCTCCTTTCTTTTTCAGTCTGGCAGTTTTTATTTCTAATACCTGGTATATTTTCTACCACCTCTGGAAATATATGCTGCCTTCAGGTAGGTTTTCGTACAGGAGGGATGGGCTTTGTTGTTGTTAGTGCGATCATGGGGTTTTCGTGCATCTTTGCTTTGGCTATTTCTGCAAAGTTTATTCGCTTTAGTTTCCCACTTCCGAAATTGTTTAGTCTCTGGTGCATTGGGTGGTCAGTCAGTCTTCTGAGTTTCTCTCAATGCAGCTGGTCCCTTCAGTCTCTTCTGTCGGCCATGGATTGCAGTTTTGTAATCTTTTCAAGTTCTACAATTGGCGTTGACTTCATGTCTCCTGTTATAACTCTCATGGCTTGGATTTGGAGTTTGCTAACTTTATCGAAGTTCGCCTTTGCTGCTGTTGTCCATGCCGCAATGCCATACTCGAGAACTGGTCTCACTCTTCCAGTGTACAGTTTCTTTAGTATACTTTCGTCTGCTCCCCAGCTTGTGCCAGCAAGTTTCCTCATGATTGCCATTCTTTCTCTGGCTCTCATTCGGTTTCTCTCGATCTGACTTTTCCATGTCCTCAAATGTGACTCCCAGATAGTTTGGGTTGTCGTTTGGCTTTAGGTATTTGCCGTTTAGACTTAATTTGGTGTTTTGGGGTTTGATTGATAGCGAGAATATTGTACATGTGGTCTTTACCTCGTTTATTTTGACCAGCCATGAGTTCGCCCACTCTCCCAGCAATGTTAAGGCCTGCTGCATCCGATTTCTTGCTATGGTGAGATTCTTTTCAGAGGTCCACATGGTCCATGGGTTTACAACAAACAGTTGTTAGAGAAGTAGGAAACACGTTATTTGCAGTGTGGTTTCAATAGTAACGATATTTGCATGTCGAGGTTGGCAGCATCATGTACAATTCCCATTAGATGGTCCGTACAACATGCTGGGATAGAGGCAATGTTCGTTTTGTATAGGCCACGGAATACCACTCGTGTAGCTGTGAGCTTTGGCAGAAACCTAATAAAGTAGATGCCAACTCTATATGACTTCTTGGGCAACTATGGGACATACAAGATTGCAAGATAGGAAGGGGTTTTACTGAAAAACTGTATTTGAACATTACATAATGAGGATGAATCAATTATAAAAGCCAAATCAATATTGAAGACACCGCATAGGTTATTTAAATAATAGCCAGATCCAGTGGCCAATATCAGGTTATACAATAGTCTGAGGTCCGATCTTTGCAGATTATGTCGGACTGACACGACATGTTCCATGACAGTTGAACACGCACTTCAGACCTGCCCAGCATTCTGTGACGAAATGATGTATGGGACCGTAACCTGCATCACTATGCGAGAAACATGAGAGCAATATCGGGATCTCCAGCGTACCGCTCATTTTGTTAGTGTGGATGTCTGATGGCGATTAAAAAAAAAAAAAAAAAAGAATTATAAATATTGTTCCATTATGTTAATTCTTAATTTGCACAAAATGTTGGTCTTGTGACGTTGTGCTCTGAATAAATAAAAATAAAAACAATAAGAGACGAACAACCTCATGTGATCGCTAATATGAACTTATTTTTGTTGATCATCAAACACTAATAGCAGCCTCAGTGATCACTTATATGAACTTCTCTTAATTGATCATCAAACACTAATAGCAGCCTCAGAAAAAAAACTGCATGAAAATCAACAATCTTAATCAGGCCTGTACTGATTACAGCATGAAAATCAACAATCTTAATCAGGCCTGTACTGATTACAGCATGAAAATCAACAATCTTAATCAGGCCTGTACTGATTACAGCATGAAAATCAACAATCTTAATCAGGCCTGTACTGATTACAGCATAAAAATCAACAATCTTAATCAGGCCTGTACTGATTATAGCATGAAAATCAACAAAGAGAAAACCAAAGATATGACGATTGTAAGAAAAGAAATGAAACAACAATATTCTTACAAAACCAACAAGTGAGGGGACGGCGTCGCTTAGTGGTTAAGTGGCACGGCTCACAACCCAAAGGTGCTGGGTTCGATCCCCATCACAGCACCGGTCGTTACCCCGGGGAAGCAAACCCTTAGAAAAAGCACAGGAAGAATACCCTTACATAAAATGCATGCTGAAGTCGGATGAACTGGGCTGACAGGCGCAAAGTAAAACCACAGTGCAACGCACACCCGCCTTGGGGAATAGAGAAATAAGGCGAACACAAAAAAAAAAACCAAAAAAAAAACCAACAAGTAGAATTGGTGACAAATGTCGTGTTCGAAGGTAACATAATCTCAGCAGATGGCAAAGGCGACCCCGAAATAAAAAAAAAACATGTAATAAAGCAAGTCAAATCAATGGGAAAATGTCCCCGATATTACAATGTAAGCATGTGACAATATATACAAAAATAACACTTTACAATACATGTTTACCCACATTGTGCTACCAGTGCCAAAATTAGGCATTAACAAGCAAACAGGCAGATCGTAACGACATAGATGAAATGTCTGAGCAGAATGCGTGGAGAAATAGGAATAAATAGCATCAGAAACAAAGATATTATGAGACAAGTAGGTACAACACCAGTGTTAGACCTCATCAAGAGACAACGAACAAAATGGTTAGTCAACGTGACATAAAACACCAGATAGTATTCCTCAGAAAGCTTTTATATACAGATACAATGGATAGAAAGCCAAGGGCATCCCACGCAAAAGATGGCCAGCAGAATAAATAACAGAAGCAGTGGAACACCGCAAGTACGAAACATATACTAGGGCCCGGTCAAGAAACCTCTTCATAACAATGACGCTAAAAGGTAAGAAACAGAGCAACAACGCAGAAGAGAAAGAGACAAGCAAGAGAACATTGGAGAAGAGTGTAAATGTTCATGCCATTTAGTGTGAGATGCTCATATAGAAACATTAACGCGTTGTCGAAGGAAAACTGAATCATCTGAAGAAATAAAGTCTTCTAAATCGGAAATCGTAATTTGCACGCATTTGGACTCCATTTGCACAAATGTGACCTGATCTAACAAATGTCAGCTCATCTGGAATGAGTTGAGAGCAAGGGCAAGCTCAGCCAGTCAGCGGGCAGCAGATGCAGCCCCGGAGAAATTCATCCTATTACCCCTTATAACTGAATTCACGTAAGGCCCTGATAATGTGATCTAGCGGAATCTATCGAGTATATGTCTAGCAGAAAGAGACGGTAAGTGCCATCATGGGATAGCTTGATGGCTATAAAAGTCGTTAAATCATTATTAGTGCCCAAAGAAGGAAACAACGACTTTGGATGATTATTTGAACAACAGAATGCTGGAAGTTGTGTCGTATAATCTATGGGAAAGTAGCAGGATGGGAAATTTGGAATTGGTGACATAATTTGATTTGTGGATTGAATGGAGCATATAACGCTTGTTTATGATGCTAAAGGTAGCGGAGTTACTTACGAGTCTCGACACGTTCCAGACGTGCTAGTTGTATATGGGTTCTTGAAAAAGGCAACAGCGATAAAAAAAGCTGGTCACATTTCCGAGCTGTGATATCGTACATTAACATACCTATACCTAACACTTCATTCTTGATGACATTGTATGCCAGAGAAGCGCCATGAGCATCTGAATGGCAGATCGGTTACATCACCACACTCTCTGCAAAAACCCGGGATCAATTCCTAGTGGCGCTCTTCATTTTCATCATCATCATTATCATTAGCGTCTTAATCTATGTAGACCATGCTCGTGGCGATCTGTGAGTTCTGGCCAGCTCTCTTCTATATTTCGATACTGTCTACTATGGTTGTTGAGGCCGATCCGCGAGTGAAAATCCCTGCCACCGATCATATAACCATGCTGATGAGGCTCGCTTGCCGGGGTGTCCGGTCCCTGAGTGACAGTCCCTGCCACAGATCATTTACATCAGACACAAATAGTGACATTCACACATAATAAGACAATCATTAGAGAAACACATTGTTAGATGGCCATATAGTTAAAGGATACATCAACGTACATCAGATATACCACACACATACACAGGAAGACAGTCATTACATAAACACGTTGTTAGGTGGCAATGTAGTTAGAGGATACATCAACACACATCATATATACTACACACATACACAGGAAGACAGTCATTACATAAACACATTGTTAGGTGGCATTGAAGTTAGAGGATACATCGACACACATTAGACACACCACACATTACACACATCGAAATCACGCAATATAATTATTATGAATTGATCTAGTATTTTCTGCAACAATATAAAAGTAAATGAATAATAACAATGAATACCTTACCTTTAGTAGCATATTTTTTGTGTTAAGGTTATAATCAATTCACGATCCACACATAAATAAAATAAATTCACAGTACAAAACACAACAAATCAAAGTTGAGAGTGATCCTTTAACAGCATCCTGCCCTGAAAGCAGCTGCATACCCATCTTTGTTTCCCGAACAGGCCATTATATTTGACACATGTATGTCAATAAATATGTCAACATGCAGGAAAGCAGAAAAAATGTCATGAAACTATTGTGAAAATTGTGTCAGTTTTCTCTTGCTGCAGAAATGATGTATCTGTCATGGATGTGTTGTTGTGCATCTTTCTTTAGTTGTTCAAAAATACATTGGAAATAATTGATAATGCTTGTAAAAATTGTTGATTTGTAACATCAATTAGTAAAGATGCGACCTACTACATCTGAAAAATGCTCCTCGACACTGTTTTCAACAATATGCATAAGCAACTTCTTGTGCAGTTTACGTGCCATAAATTTTGCTTTTAGCTCTGGTGATATGAGCATCTGCATTGCTGCATAAAATACAAATATCAAGAGTGTGGCAAGCTAGGAAGGGTACTTTAAACCCCCACGGTCTAGTAGCTGTATATACTCAGTGAAAATCATATCTTGAACAAATTCAACCGACAATTTTTTTATCATTGGCCAGTAAGTAGACCCTTGCATGAAATGCATTGAACCTTTCTTATAACTTTATTAGAGAAAAAACCAGCAATATAGACTTGTTCTGTCCCTTCAGTCCAAAACAACTCTTCATTCGGATCGATAAGAAAACACACTTTATCAACATCAGATGAAGCTGCTTCACTACCAACATCAGCATCCTCACCGTGGGTATCATTACTGACAATCGCAGAGACAACACACACTTAGCTTAACGTTTTTATACTGGTTTAGAAGACTTTGCAGAGACTGTAAACAACCAGTTTTATTTAAATTTTCTCACTACAAAAGCTATGTGCATACAATCTATTCTTAAATGCATTAATTGTTCCTGCCTCCACTACTTCCTGTGGCAATGCATTCAAAGCATTCATCACTCTCTGACTAAAAAAATATTTCAAAATATCTAATCTGGACCTTCCTTCAGATAATTTGTAGCTATGTCCTCTTGTTCTTGTAGGTGTATTTTGAAAAAAAACAACTTGTTATAGTCTAGTTTATCTGTTCCTTTAATTATCTTATAATCCTATATTAGGTCACCTAGAATTCTTCTCTTTTCTAGACAGTGTAGGCACGGTTTTTGTTTCCTCATAACTTAAATTCTGGAATCCCACTATCAAATGTGTCGCTCTTTTTTGTATCCTTTCCAGCATGTTTATATCCCATCTACGATAAGGACTCCACATATGCACACAGTACTCCAATCTAGGTCTAACTAATGCTTTATCCAGTTTTACTATCACTTCCTTGCTCCTATATTTTCTCACTTACTCACTCACTTTACTTGTATAATCTATTAAAACCCCTAGGTCCCTTTAATTTTCTATCATTATAATATTGTTCACTCTCATTCTCTAATTGTGTTCCATATTTGATTTACCCATGTGGATGACTTACATGTATCTACATTAAACTCCATTTGCCCGCTCGCAAAGCATTCTCGAATTTGATCTAATTAGGACCTCAGTATATCCACTTCAGCTTTAGACGAAACACTACTGCATAGTTGTGTGTCATCAGCGAATTTTGCCTACTCCGTAAGATTTTAACTTTCTAAATAATCTTTGATGAGGTACTCTATCAAAGGCCTTATCAAAGTGATGATAAATAACATCTACTGGCTCCCCTTTATCTATCATTTTAGTAACCTTCTCTGTGAATTCTAATAGATCTGTTAAGCACGATGTCCTATGTAGTGAACCATATCCATAAGTTGTTAACGTCAAACAAAGAAGGGGATGTATTTCCAATTTGTTTTCTCCCTCAAAAATCTGTTTAATAGACACAAGATAATTTGCACCTGACAATTGACGATACGCGCTAACTTTCTCAGATGAAAGTAATAATTATTTTGCACTTTGTAATATGGTGCATGTTTCCTCTTACTAAATCACTGACAGTCCTACTGCATTGACGAGTATCAGGTTCAAATTTACTGTAATGGATCATTAGATTTTCAAGCTGTGCCAACCTTTCCAGTTTACTGTTATTTAAAATCCAGTATAGATGTTTAGCAGCAACCTTTTTATTCATGAGATAGACTTCTACAGACATGTCAGGTAACACTTTAATGATGACAGTTATATAAGGTGTAGTGTCTTCTTCGATAGTCATGCAGTACAGTACATGACATGTATGCGCTCTATCTAGAAAAGTAAACTTCCATTGCTTTTCTAACAATCCGTTCAATTTCAAACTAACCTGAGATAAAAGAGTGTGGTAGTTTTGTATAACATCTCACGAAAGCCAGTCATTGATTTTTACTTCATGCTTTCTTACAATTTCGGAAGCACGTTCCTCTGGATTTTTGCGAGGTTGATGTATGTCAACTGATAAATAGGAAGGCAGTTCGGAAACAGTGATGGATATGCATTTGATTTAAGAGCAGGACACTTTCTTGGAAGCACATGTGTAACTCCAGATTTGTCGGTGTAAGTATCGCTTATAAAATAATAATATAACATTACAGTCGAAAATGCTACACATCACGCTTTTATTAGTTAGTACAAAATCTTTCCTAGGGATGTATTTAATCCACTTTTTCTTCATTTCTGCATTACGTGGTAATTGAAACACCCTCACATAACCACAAGCGATGTTGTCATTTGATTTACATCCCGGAACACAACACTTAGAAGGCATTTTCAATGCCGGTCGCCAAAATCAAAATTCTCGACTGTGTTTAAAAACAGTGCCTTAGGAAGTGACGTCCCAAAGTAGGTTAAAAGGTGTGTTACTAGAGAAGGCCATGGTTCTACCTCAGTTATATGAAAAGAAAAGGACTAGAACATTTTGGTAAAGTAGATGTGTTCATTAAGCGATATTCAATTAGTTTTATAGTTTGCAAACATATTTTGGCCGTCAAAAAATATAAATAATGTATTATACGAGGCATGTTCAAATAAAACCGAACCTAACTGACCAATCGAACATACGTGATGACGTTACTTCTGATGTAAACATCAACCATAATTTTTGCAAAATTCCATTATCCTCTGACACATAGTCCCCTCGGCAGACCGTTGAGAACATGGTGGGTGTGATACGGAATCCGTCCAGAGTTGATCAGTGAGGGGTGATTTGGTTTCTAACAGTAGAAGGATGTCGACCAGTTGATATTTATCCGCAGAATGCAGGCAGTGTCTGTTGGTAATGAATGTCAACTGGTTGACATCCTCCAGCTGTCAGAATCCAAATCACCGCTCGCTGATCAACTCTAGACGGATTCCGTATCACACCCGCCATGTTCTCAAGGGTCGGCTAACGAAACTACGAGTCAGTGGATAATGAAATTTGGCAAACTTGACGGTTGGCATGTTCTGTTTACATTATATGTATGTTCACTTGGTGCAGTTAGGTGCGGTTTCATTTGAACACGTCTCGTATATCATTTGAAAATGCGTGCAAAAGCGGGAAACACACATTTAAAAAAACACAATAAAAACGATCATCTGAACAGAAAATAAACAATTAAACCACATATGAGTAACACATGAACAAAACCATACTTTAAATACTTTGATCTTGCAAATATTGAAGATGAATTTTTAGAAAGATGGGGATTTTGGTGTCTTGAATAATGTGGTCAGCTTTAAGTTAAAATAAACTCAGTGGAAAATCTAGTGGATGTCATTAGTTTCCCATGTTAAAGAACGGGAATATGATAGTTCTCATAGAGAGAACATTTGATAGTGTTCTTATCGGGGCTGATAATTACTACTCAGAAGCAGGCTTCTTCACTGTAAAATACTAGTAAGGGTTGCAGCATTTAACTGATTTTTGCACGTTTATCAGAATCGGCATGGTTATCACCGCACAGGATATATTATGTATATTATCAACACAAATATAAGACATACACATGGACATATTCAATAAGCTGTGCTATAGAATACTTTCGAAATCAAGATGTTGGAAAATTGTGAACGAACCGACAGTGACTTTTTTTTATTTACATAAGAGCGAACTCAAGCTTGTATGCAAGGTTCGGGCTATAATTGAAGACGATCATATCAGCGGGTGTTCGTAAAACAAAAGTTCGTATAGCTGGGCAGTACTTTATGTGGAGAAGGGAAGCGCACGAAAAGTCGAGCTACGCTATAGTTAATCTGCTGTTCGTGTAAACGGGGAAACTGACTGTGACAACAGAGAGTAAACGTCTATAGTAATTGCCTTGTATAAGTAGGTTCTGGTTCATGCAAGGTCTACATAGTCAACCTTGTAGTTTATCGAGACAATTCGACTGGTGATAGTAATCAAGGTTTCACTACCTTCATGACCCTAGTGATGATCATCAGCTATGTTTGGGGACGTGCTTCCGTGGTTAGATATCGGACTCTCCAGATTTGATGTGAAACTGTCTAGATGAGATGTGAAACTGTCCAGATGGGATGTGAAACGGTCCATATACAATTGGAAACTGTTCAGATATGATGTAAAACTGTCCCGATGGGATGTGAAACTGTCCAGATGGGATGTGAAACCTGTTCTGATATGATGTCAAACTGTACAGATATGATGTCAAACTGTCCAGTATCTTCTCTTTTCGTCCATCACTATCGCTTCTTTCAGCAACATTGTCTTGTGTCTTGTAGTTGTAAACGTCTGAGTATAGGAAGTAGAGAAATGCCTTCTGATCGCTAAAGTACCGGGTAGTCTATCCCCGTTGTTTAAACGCTTCAGTTAACCTGTCTGTAAATGAGTACATGGTTTTTTTTGTCGTAGAGGGAAAAGCAGCAATAAAGGGAACTGACGACTCTAACTACTAAGCTGTGGTCTAGTATGGTAGTCTCTAGCTCTTCATCCCCGAGGGCAGTGTCAGGTATGAGGCCGGCTTTCCCGTTCCTTTTAATGGAAATATTTCGTATGAAAATTGTCGAGCTAAAATGTTGCAGAAAAGTTCTCAGAATACTACCGCCAGCGAAAACATAAAAATACAGGGGTGATAAAAGAGGCGGGGCTAGATCCAGAAGAACATCATTACGTTTAGGACATTATAACATTTTGGGCCCACATTAAACGACAGAATGCTCTGAAAATACATATACTGACAGACGAGGCAGAGACAGAACGAGGAGAAGGCCGACAGACGCCAGCAAAGATGTGCTGAAGGGGACTGTGACGGACGCCAGATAACTGCCTAATGGTCGGGGTTTTAAAGGTGCCGTTCATGACAAGGACTTTCTAAAACTTAAATGCTACTCATATGGTCACTTCTTTTCTCATCTGTTCATGCAGATCGCTAGACGGCATGGCTAAGTGTCATCTTCTTTGTCCTGTCATCTGTGTGTGAGTTGTGATTTTCAGGCTATGATTCGGTAGGGATTTCCCAACACCGCTTACCTATCCTTTTATTGGTATTGCTCCTGCTAGAAAGTCGTGCTGTCCGTGTTATAGGTTCGCGCACAGAAATGTTATGAGCCGCTATTCGTATCACGTGTCTGTCATATCAAGATATGTACGTCAACGTACGCCACGCATTACTTTTGGCTTCTGCTGGGTTTCTTATATCATGTCTCCCAAATACAAAGCCACTTTGTTATGATGCATAAATCAACATTCAGCCACAGTTGCATAGTTGCATAGAGTTACACAGATATTGAACTAATGAAGGTTTGTCTCTTCCAGTGATGGCTCGCAACGTGCAGGCTTACTGATTGCACTGGACAGCATCCTCAGCCAGTGGGAGGCCACAACCTGTGTTGATGTGTTCAACTGTGTTGTCAGAATGCGTGAGGATAGAATTGGTTTCTTTGTGACACAGGTACATATTTTTTATCCCCTACATCATTAAATCATATTTTCTCAATCGCTAATCAAAATTGTAACTACAACTTTTATCTAGAATGAAATGTGTATACTGATAAATCGGCGACTAATCTATCAGGCATGAGAAAGACAATCAGTCTTAATTTGCCAAGTGAAATAGCCAACAAAGAAAAATCATGTATTATTCTTGGACATTATCTGCAGTCAGATATTTCTCTTCGAATTTATGCTTCAAAATTGCGTGTCAAAGTGCTCTCCGTACTCGCTCCATCGATTCTGTTGTGGATCCAGTGTATTTCTTGTCGTTACCATGGTTCTTTAGACAAGTTATTACAGTAAATTCTTTTATTTAAACGTGTCATATTTGGTTTTTTGAAAATTCCATTATTTTCTGAACTTTATTTTACTTGCATGTTTTGATAGCTGGTTACTAATGTCATTAAACTGTTTTCATTGCTTCTGTTTCAGCTAGGTGCAATGATGTGTAGTATTATTTCTTCTTTGTTCTCTTTATATGCTTCTTCTCATCCCTGGGCAAAGGAGTGTATCACTCTTCTATTTATGTATTTTACAAGACGTGTTCAAATGAAACAGGACCAAACTGAAAACAAGTGAACATACATACGATGCGCATGATGACATCACGTCTGGTGTAAACAGCACATACCAACCATCAAGTTTGCCAAATTTAATTATCCTCCGACTCATAGCTTCCTCAGCAGGAGGTGAGTTAACGCAACAATATGCGCATGACCTGGTCGCGGACGGTATCTCATTAACTCACGTACTTCTTTAAACATTGTTGCCAAGTTCTTCACTGTTTGTTGTCTGCGACACCCTTTTGTCACCGTGCACTGCCTGCATTCTGAGATGAATGTCAACTTTTCGACATCCTTCAGCTTTTAGAAACCGAATCACTGCTCACTGATCAACTGTGGACGGATTCCATATCACACCCGCCAAATTTCAACGGTCTGCTTAGGTGTTGGAGGATAATGAAATTTGGCAAACTTGACGGTTGATATGTGTTATTTACACTAAAAGTGACGTGATCACGAGCATCGTATGCATGTTCTATTGTTGCAGTTTGTTCCTGTTTCATTTGAACACACCTCGTATATTACCACTAGACCGTGCTTTGATATAATTCACTAAATGACACTGATCAGGCGTTTGACCTGCGTGAATGCTCGGGTGGACAATGTCGTGGTCTGGAGAGTATTCTACCACATTGTGTATTATCTATGACCTCTTTATTTTCCTGTTGACTGTTTATGTTATTTTGGCTTTCTCACAATCGGAAAAATGGTCTGATCAGGCGAATGACAGAGTGCTCCCTGCCCTCAGTAAATGCATAGCGTTATATTTCGGTTTATTCACACGCTCCAGCTGACCCATTTGTAAATAAGGGTCAAACTCACTGTTAAGGAAGGAAAGGCCGTGAACGAGAGAACCGGCCCACTCCACATCATGAAAGCTGAGGCCCATTACAAAAAATGGTCAAACAATTCATCCCTAGCAGCAGTGTTTGCTATGGGACTTCGGAACAAAATTAACCGGCCACATAGAAAAGGACGTTCCTCTGAAAGTGGCAGGGTATAAAACATCATATCTCTCCAGAATAGTTTATAGGTCAAGATGTTCACATCCTTTCTTTTCATCATCATTAACTATAGGACATCTTTAGGTTGAGCGTTCTCTGTCCAGTAATCCTGAACGTTTGCCTGTTGTCACAAGGTATTTAACAGGTCCCCAGGTTGTACCATGCCCACAGGGTCACTGACTCTTACTTTGTGTTGTCAATAATAAACCTATTTTATATGTTGGCGTTTCTTCTTCTTCTTCTGCTTCCTCTTCTTGCTCTTCCTTTTCTTCTTCTTTCTCTTCTTCTTTTTCTTCTTCTTCTTCTTCTTTTTCTTTTTCTTCTTCTTCTTCTTCTTCTTCTTCTTCTTCTACTGCAGCTACTACTACAACTAGTAATACTATTACTACTGCTACATCTATTAGTACTACAACTACTATTATTTCTATTTCTACTACTAACACTACTACTACTACTCACTACTACTACTTCGTATTATTTTTCGTCTACTACTACTACTACTACAACAACTACTACTACTACTACTATTTCTACTATTACTACCATTTCTGCTACAGCTACTAGTACTACAACTATTACTATTACTATTTCTACTACTACTACTACTACTACTACTACTTCTGCTTCTTTTTCGTCTACTACTACTACTGCTACTTCTACTACAACTACTACTACAACTACTAGTACTACAACTATTACTATTACTATTTCTACTACTACTACTACTACAACTACTACTACTACTACTACTACAACTACTACTACTACTACTACTACTACTACTACTACTGCTACTTCTACTACAACTACTACAACTACTACAACTACTACAACTACTACAACTACTACAACTATTACTAGTACTACAACTACTACTACAACTACTAGTACTACAACTACTACTACAACTACTACTACAACTACTAATACTACTAAGAAATAGAACCACATGGATGCACCCAAGGTCCCGACACTGGCACCTCATTGACTACATTATCATCAGACGTAGGGATCGAGCGGATGATATGGCAACGAAGAGCATGTGTGGTGCAGAATGTTGGACCGACCATCAACTTGTCATTGCCAAGCTAAACTTCAAGATCCAGCCCAAAATGCGCCCCCAGGAAAAGAAACCACCGAGGAGGCTAAATGCCTCTCAGCTGAAATACGAACCCACGAGAGGAGGCTTCCATAAAGAGCTTGAGGGCAGACTATCTAACCTTAGTTTTGAAAAGAACGACATCGAAGAGAACTGGGCATCATTGAGAAACACACTCTACAATACAGCTGTTAAACACGTTGGCCCACTCACGCGCAAGCATAAGGACTGGTTTGATGAGAACGATCTGGAAATACAGGGCCTTCTCGATGCAAAACATGAAGCGTACAGGGAATACCAGAGGGACACATCATCTCCGGTAGCAAAAGCTGCCTTCAATACTGCTCGCACAGCTGTCCAGACCAGGCTTAGAGAGATGCAAGACTCCTAGCTCAGCAAAACAGCTGACGAAATTGAGATGTTCGCCGAGCGTCATGACACCAAACGGTTTTACGAGGCACTGAAAGCTCTCTACGACCCGCATGCCTCTAGTAATACTCCAGTTCGCAGTGCAGATGGGGCACTGCTAACATATAAGGTTCAGATTCTAGACAGATGGGCAAACCACTTTTGCAAAATACTAAATCACCCATCGTCCATAAATGAAGAGGCCATCCGGCGAATGTCGCAGGTGGAACTGAACCTGGCGTTGGATGAAGTCATCACTGAGGAGGAAGTCGACAGGGCAATCAGTTCACTATCTATAGGAAAAGCTCCAGGAGCTGATGCAATACCAGCAGAGGTATATAAGACAGCTGGCCCATCCCTCACCAGAAGGATCACTGAACTCTTCTGCCACATGTGTACTGAAGGAAAAATTCCGCAATAGCTAAAGGACGCCTCAATCGTTCACCTGTACAAACGAAAAGGCAACCGCCAGGAATGCGACAATCATCGTGGAATATCGCTACTCTCCGTAGCAGGCAAGATCCTAGCGCGCTTACTGCTAAACAGGCTCAACAAACTAATTGAACAAAGCCACCACCTCCCAGAAAGCCAATGTGGATTCAGAGCCGGAAGAGGAACAGTGGACATGTTTTTGCCGTTCGCCAAGTACAAGAGAAGTGTCGGGAACAAAATCAGGCCTTGTACACCACATTTATTGATTTGGCAAATGGCATTTGATACAGTAAACAGAGGAGGGCTGTGGATGATAATATCCAAGTTTGGCTGCCCCAACAAGTTCATAACCATGGTGTACTGGACAGCGGTACAATCTCTAAAACATTTCTAGTATCAAACGGAGTAAAACAAGGATGTGTACTCGCCCCGACCCTGTTCAGCATGATGTTCGCGACCACGATGACAGACGCCTACAGATCACTGGAGCTTGGAATGCCCATAAAGAACCGCAAAGCTGGAAAGTTACTTAATCCCATAAGGATGAAGGCCAAAACCAAAGTGGCTCGCGACATAATCAGGGAACTTCTATTTGCTGACGACTGCGCTCTAATGAGCAACTCAGAACTGAATATGCAGGTTGGAATGGACCGGTTTTCTGCCTCATGCAAATATTTTGGCGTGACCATAAATGCCAAAAAAACAGAGGTCATGTACCAGCCAGCACCAGGCATGCCGTACACAAAACCAGAGACTACAGTCACCACGCTATCGAGAAATGTCAGCCTAGACGATGAGGTGGGAAGCAGAATAGCAAAGGCCAGCACATCCTTTTGTAGAATGCGCTCGATGGTCTTTGCAAGTCGTGGCATCAGCGTCAAGACCAATCTCAAAGTCTACCGTGCAACCATGATTCAAACCTTACTATACGCTTGCGAAAGCTCGACTGTATACTCTGGACATGCAAGGATGTTAAACCACTTCCACATAGGTTGCCTGAGGCGAATATTCCACATCCGATGGCAAGATCGTGTCACTGACATCGAGGTTCTCTCTAGGGCTAACATGCCCAGAATCCATCCACTGCTAGAGAAAGCACGACTAGGATGGGCCGGACACCTCGTCCGTATGTCAGGCGAGCGGCTCCCAAAGAAGCTTCTCTACGGCGAGCTGAGAGAGGGATGGCGCGAGGGAGATAAACATCGACACCTGGGAATGTCTTTCGCAAAACAGATCTGACTGGAGAAGCGCAGTCAAATCGGGTGTAGCTACCGGCAAAGACGACCGTGTTGTGAAAGCCCAGAGCAGACGCGAGACCCAGAAATCCCGAGCAGCGGGAACACCATCACCTTCTACAAACCTCGTGTGCCCGATATGTAGCAAATGTTTTAGTTCCCACATTGGCCTGTTCAGCCACATGCGCACCCACACCCAACAGGGAAATCTGTGACACGGATGATGGCGGTCCTCATCGACAACGATGGACCGCTATTATTATTACTACTACTACTTCATATTCTTTTTCGTCTACTACTACTGCTACTACTACTACTGCAACAACAACAACTACTACTACTACTATCAATATTACTATACTTACTAATACTACTGCTACTACTACTACTACTACTACTACTACTACTACGACTTCTTCTTTAGCTTCTTCTGCATTTGTTGTTCATTTACACTAAGAATGCTTTGCTATCTGCTTTCAGCTATAAGACTATGATCCCTGTTAACTATAAGTATCCGACTTGTCAGCCATAAGTCTCTGACTCCTGTCAGCTATACGTCTTGGCCTGCTGTCAGCTATAAGCCTTGGCCTGCTGTCAGCTATACATCTACCATTATGTCAGCTATAAGTCTTAGCCTGCTGTCAGCTATATTTCTCTGGCTCTTGTCAGATATAAGTCTTTTTCTGCTGTCAGCTATATGTGTATGGCTGCTGTTAGGTATAATTCGCTGGCTCCTGTCAGCTTAAAGTCTCTGGCTACTGCCAGCAATGTCTCTGGCTGTTGTCAGCTAGAAGTATCTGACTCATCTCCGCAGTAAGTTGCTTACTGCTGTCAGCTATAGCTCTGTGGCTCCTTTCAGCTATAAATCTCTTTCTGTTGTCAGCTACAAGTCTCTGGCAGCTGTCAACTATAAGGCCCATGGCTCCTTTCATCTATATGTCTTTTGCTCATGTCAGCTCTAAGTCTCTTTCTGCTGTCAGCTTATTGTCCCTTAAAGTTGTCAGCTAAATGTATCTGGCTGTTGTTAGCTATACGTCTCTGGCTGTGGTCAGCTATACGCCTCTAGCTCCTGTCACTGATAATTCGCTGGCTACTGTCAGCTCATGCATTGTTGCATCATCGGCTCTGAAAACTAAATGAATATTTCTTAGAAAGGTTGTATGGAAGGATGACAATTTCGAAATGATTATTTTATGTGCTCCCAAACACATATAGAGTATGGGATGGTAAAAAAATAAGTTAATTAGTTAATTAAGACACATATTATACGTGGCTCTTGTGTTTATACAGTAAAATTAATTCGAACATGAAAACCTTCGATTGCATTTGCCCATTACGCCTCTTAGCAATTACCGCCTGTCGCCAATGTCAGTCGTCACGATTAATGTTCACAGGCGGAGTATGTGTACCTCCACCGAGCTGCTGTTGAAGCATATCTGAGCGGACAGAGCATCCTGGAGACATCAACTTCAGTCAGCGAGGACAATGTACACCTGAGTCAATCTCTGGTTGCGCCGATGGACGAGCTTGGGAATGAATTTAAGGTTGGCACCAAATATTTAGAAAGCCATTATAGAACCTCCCAGGCACCACATATTATCAATATTTATTATAATCATTCACTTATTGTAGCCAGCATTACTACCACCAATGGCACTTCTATCTTTACAATCAAAGTAGTACAGTCGTTTTGACACACCATCAATTTAACCATATAATTATTCCAGTTAGTGTTTCAAAATATCAAATTAGCAGTTACGTTACTGCAGTCATTTTTTTAAAAAGTCACCGATAACCATCAAATTATTGCTGTCACTGTTTTAAAATTTCATCAATTTGATCATCAAATAATTTCAGTCGTTATTTTAAAATGTAACCTATTTGATCCTTAAATTATTACAGTCATTGTTTAGAAATACCATGAATTTATTCACCAACTTATTACAGTCATTGTTTAGAAATACCATGAATTTATTCACCAACTTATTGCAGTCATTTTTAGAAATACCATGAATTTATTCACCAACTTATTGAAGTCATTGTTTAAAAATGCAATAAATTATTTCATTATTGTATGGCACTGTCACTTTAATAGTAACAGTATTGAAACCATTATTAAGAAATTATATTAACGCATCCATCAAACTTTTGAAGCAATTCTTATGTTTGTAAACATCAATTTAATCATTAGCATAGGTCTAACGATTAAAGCATAACGTTGATAAATAACGCAATCTAGAGCAGTGCCAGATGTTACATTCGCGAGAGACATTACTGCTGCTGCTAGAAATGTATCGCCTGTCGTGTTTAGATTCATGACCATTATCCGTTATCGATTTTTCAAATTACTGCAAGATACATCTCTCATTTGTGTTGCTATGAGCATGTGTGTTGTAATTTTCTTCGTGTTCTACTTACCTGCTTTACGTGCTTGTTATTACATATATTTATACTTGTATTGTACGTTATATTATATTGCACATTTCTATTTTCTCTTACGACGTATGCACACATGTTTTCTTGTTTGATTGTTTTCTTCTACGTAAATCAATAACTTGTAGATGAGTGTCAGCCTGGCTGTAGTGCAATGCAAGGCTTTTCTTTAGGCGCACTACTATGGGGATTAAATTGCAGCCTGTTATCTATGAAAACTGCTCGGAGGTGTAGAGGGTCTGGCTCGCTGGCCCTAACGCTAGCAGTCAGCTATGGGTCGCTGACCGCTGCAGCTCAGCATTTTGATCCCTTACATATATTAAGTAATTTTACTTTCAAATTTTTAGATACTGGACAAGCAAAGGCCTCGTACAGAAACGATCAGATCCAACATCTGCCACACTACCAATGGGAACATAGTGCCAGGTAAGAGACAGCACAGACAGAAGCTTCCTCTGCCCATCCTATTCGTTAGCTGCGTGTCACACATACAGCTTTTAACGCTACTATAACGTTTGAATCAATGTGTAGACAATATGATTAACCACTCAACGCTGAATATGATGTCGAAGAGTACATACACTGATCAATCATGGAGAGCTAATGGTACTTGCTGCCGCTATGTTCTTTAGGTGCCCCTAATTAGTTAGTTTTCTTTCCACTTTTGTCGTTGAGTGTCGTTCGGAGCTTAAGTTGTCTATCCTGCGCCAAGTGCATTGCGTCGATCAATGTGAGCCATTGTCGCTGCACAATCACGGTAATGTTAACTATCCACCTGCTTCGCGGCCGTCCCCTTGCTCTGATCTACTAGCGTTGTAAGCCATCAGTGGAAGTTAAGGAAGTTGCATTCTCGTGAAATGACCAAACCAACTTATTTTCTGCCTGGAAATGTATTCGACACAAGACGTAGTGCAGATCTTATTTGGAATGTCGTCGTTTTGCATTCTGTCTCTCCTGGTAACACCGATGACCTTCCTCAAACACTTCTTTTCACACGTCGAAATTCTGCTCTCAATTTTGCCCCTAATTTGTCGACTCAAATCTGATTAAATTCCTGTAGTGTTTTAACTACCTATTCATCAATTCAGATTTCCTTATCTAACAGGCGGTAATTCAATATTCTCACACCCCTCTTCCATTAATCCATATGTATTATCTTAACTGTTGATGCTTTCTTTGCCAGTGTAGAGATATTCTTTGCTACGAACTCCGATATGACCTGCCAAGAACTCCGACATGACGGACAGAACAAGGCATGGACTCCGACATGATCTAGCATGAACTCCAGCTTAACTTACCATAAACTCTGACATCACCTAGCATTTACTCCAACTTTACCTACCATGAACTCCGACATAGCCTGCCGTGATCTCTGACAAGACCTGCAATGAACTATGTCACGATCTGCCATGAACTCCGTTACAACAAGACTACTGGAAGTAGGACACAGGATGCAGATCGTTACTCAGGGTTTACTCCTGAAGCCTTTCCGACAAATACGTATTCAGTAAGGCAGCGAAGGAAGGGGGTGAAGGTGGAGAAGAGATGACATCTATCATTTTGTGTCTTGCCTTACCATAACCGCAAAAGACCGTAGGGACATCACTCAGAGTGTGAGTGATTTGTTGGTCATCTCTCCCGGGCGGCATGTTCTAGTTCATTATAGTCACGTGTCTAAATTTCCGTCACACAATACCGACGCTGTCTGTGCTAGAGCTAAGGTAGCCAATCTCCTGAAGTTCAGACATGTGCACTAGACCGGAAAAATACATCACAGGTTTAGCCGTAGTTCTAACGCATATAGCCGATGTCCAGGCCAGGATAATCGGAAAGAATAAAACACAAAAAAACCAACGAATTAACTAGTCCAAATGGAAAACAAAGACACGTTTCCGTGAACACAAGTGTAAGATGTTGACTAGTTTGAATTCCAGACAAATGTGGGACCTGGCGGCGTCCAAAATGAACTAAAACATCAGAGCAATGTAGACCCGCAGCCGGTACAGCGCCATCTTTGCTACTTGCTTATATATATATATATATATATATAGACATCGTTAAATTGTAACCTAAACACAGTTTGATGCATTTACTGGTATAATACTGAATTATATTCCAAAATCTATTTTTGAATAATATCAACTGAATAACAAAAATAGTCCCTACGACAAGTATTCTATAAGCATTCATTAAACATATGACACCAAACAACAGAATAGAAAGTGAGACAGAAGGCACTGCAAAATTCAACCTGAATGGTGCACCAAACTCGATGAATACAAAATAGGGCAAATTCATATACCATTGACTCGCCGAAATGGGAGAGAAGAGTAACAACAGGCAGGTTAAACATACTGATTAAGGTGGAAGAAAAATGTAGCAAGTTATGTGAAACATACTGATAAGATGGCAGCTAAGAGTAGCAAGTTGGGTGAAACATACTGATCAATATGGCAGCTAAGAGTAGCAAGTTATGTGGAACATACTAATCAAGATGGGAGCTAAGAGTAGCAAGTTATGTGAAACATACTGATAAGATGGGAGCTAAGAGTAGCAAGTTATGTGAAACATACTGATCAGATGGGAGCTAAGAGTAGCAAGTTATGTGAAACATACTGATCAAGATGTGAGCTAAGAGTAGCAAGTTATGTGAAACATACTGATAAGATGGGAGCTAAGAGTAGCAAGTTATGTGAAACATACTGATAAGATGGGAGCTAAGAGAAGCAAGTTATGTGGAAGATACTGATCAATATGGGAGCTAAGAGTAGCAAGTTATGTGAAACATACTGATCAAGATGGCAGCTAAGAGTAGCAAGTTATGTGAAACATACTGATAAGATGGGAGCTAAGAGTTGCAAGTTATGTGAAACATACTGATAAGATGGGAGCTAAGAGTAGCAAGTTATGTGAAACATACTGATCAACATGGGAGCTAAGAGTAGCAAGTTATGTGTAACATACTGATCAAGATGGCAGCTAAGAGTAGCAAGTTGGGTGAAACATACTGATCAAGATGGCTGCTAAGAGTAGCAAGTTATGTGGAAGATACTGATCAAGATGGGAGCTAAGAGTAGCAAGTTATGTGAAACATACTGATCAAGATGGCAGCTAAGAGTAGCAAGTTATGTGGAACATACTGATCAAGATGGGAGCTAAGAGTAGCAAGTTATGTGAAACATACTGTTCAAGATGGCAGCTTAGAGTAGCAAGTTATGTGGAACATACTGATCAAGATGGGAGCTAAGAGTAGCAAGTTATATGAAACATACTGATCAAGATGGGAGCTAAGAGTAGCAAGTTAGGTAAAACTTACTGATGAACGTGCGAGCGAAGAGTAGCAAGTTAGGTAAAACTTAATGGTCTAGACCATTCCTTGCGTTCATGACGCGCTCCTGGAAACAGTTAGTGAAGAAGGAGTCTGGTTAATAAGGTGGGGATCGACACTGCAATCATCATAGTGGTGAGCTTACTTAGCAGTATGGATTGCACTACAGTTATGATGACCTATGTCTACATATAAAGCATATCTTGAGCCGAAAAAAGAGCCATTGTAACCGCCAGCAAATAAAAGTCGTTATGAGTTACATTACCTATATACAAGTGGCTACCAACAAGAAAAACAACCTTCTGTAACAGAAGACAAAATGTAGAATCTAAATATATATATATAATCGATCAGATAAACCCGGTTTGCTGGAATAAACATATCGCACAAACAACCAAGTCTCTGGTAACATGAAAGAGATGGTTTAGCTAGTTTGACGTAGTGCACACCACACAAACAATGTCATCAGCTGCCCAATTCGTCTTGCCACTCAACATGCAACTAAGAATGAAATGCCTTAGCTGATACATACACAATGTAGACAGTACTACGTTGTGACCTTCCAGTCGTCAAGCGTGATCCGGTCCCTTGCTTCGGGTCACAGATAAACAGTAAAAATGGTTGGTCAAAGTGAAAAACGTGATCAGTAAGGAAGCAAGCAGAAATGTCAGTACAGTAATTTGTAAACAGATTAGTGACAAACAATCAAAGATTATATTTCTCAGAGCACTCGTAAATCACATTGACCAACCAATAAAGTAATCAGGTAATTGCATCTATTTGTGTGACCCGAATCGCGTGCAAGCAATTGTTTCGTGTGATCCCAGGACTGGCTATACCTAATTTGCTCAGCTCTGCTTTCTAGCTTTAGATCTCTAATAAATAAGTCAGTGTTTGCGAGATGAATGGAGAAAAGGATGTAGGAGAGCAAACGCAGCAGAGCTGTGATAAAGAAGAAAATGATGTAGGGAGGATTACACAAGAGACATTGAACAAAGTGGAAACAAATATTAAGGAACTTGAACAAATGAACCGGAGGCAGGGAGAGGAAATTATTTTTTTTTTAAACTAGCATCATAAGGCTGGCATCAAGCCCCTCTCACGTTCGTGTCACGCTCGCCACTAGGTAACGTACATAAAATATTTGTTTCCAACAATAAGCGAATGTTTCTTCTTCTTCTTCTTCCTCTTCTTCTTCTTCTTCTTCTTCTTCTTCTTCTTCTTCTTCTTCTTCTTCTTCTTCATCTTTACTACCTCCACTTTCTTCTTTTTTTTCTTTTTGGTCTTCATATTCTTTCTCCTCCTCTTCTTCTTCTTCTTCTGCTTGTTTTTGTTTTTCTCATTCTTCTTCTTCTTCTCATTCTTATTCACCTCCTCCTCTTTATTCCTCTTCTTCTTCACCTCCTCTTTCTTCTTCTTCTCCTTCTTCTAATTCTTCACCTTCTTCTTCCTCACCTCCTTTCCTTTCTTCTTCTTATTTTTCTTCTTCTTCGTCTTCTTCTTCACACACCATAAGAAAACTGATATTTCCCTATATTAAACTGTTATCCTTTATGGGATGTTGCTTCTAGATTATTCTTGAAAACTCTACAAGCTAATCAACACCCGGCATACGTTTGACCTTTACGTGTGCTGGAGCAAGAATAGCCAATTTTTTTCGCAGAATACTACCTCACAGGAGTTAGACCACACTGTTAATTTCTTCTTGGGACATGCTATCAGTGTGACAATGTCCCAATTTTTGTCTCTGCTATACAGTTTACTATGACTGAACCTACTTGGGTAAAAAAGCACACAGTTTACGGAACATTTTGTAGGATAAATTCCATGTTGTATCCTCGAACATAGAAAAACTGCAACCTTGGCCTTGCCAAACACGTTACATATACCTGTGTAACAATGTCCTAAATATGTCAGTGATAACGTATCATTCGACCAGTTTTTTGACACGCTTTCTGAACACTTAGAATACCCAGACAACTTTCTCAACACCTAGAATACCCAGACAACTTTCTGTACACTTAGAATACCCAGACAACCTTCTCAACACTTAGCATACTCAGACAACTTTTTCAACACTTAGAATACCCAGACAACTTTCTGTACACTTAGCATACTCAGACAACTTTTTCAACACTTAGAATACCCAGACAACTTTCTGAAGAATACCCAGCTAACTTTCTGAACACTTAGCAAACTCAAACAACTTTCTCAACACTTAGAATACCCAGACAACTTTCTGAACACGTAGAATACCCAGACAACTTTTTCAACACTTAGAATACCCAGACAACTTTCTGAACACTTAGAATACCCAGACAACTTTCTGAACACTTAGAGTACCCAGACAACTTTCTGAACACTTAGAATACCCAGACAACTTTCTGAACACTTAGAATACCCAGACAACTTTCTCAACACTTAGAATAACTAGATAACTTTCTGAACACTTAGAATACCCAGACAACTTTCTCAACACTTAGAATATCTAGATAACTTTCTCAACACTTAGCATAGACAACTTTCTCAATACTTAGCATACTCAAACAACTTTCTCAACACTTAAAATACCCAGACAACTTTCTCAACACTTTGAATACCCAAACAACTTACCATGTGCAAATATTTGAACGCAGACAGGTCATGTAACGAAATGCTCTGATTGCCGGATGATGGCACATTTCAGATTACCAGTCTGCATATTATTGTTGTTGTTGTTACTGTTGTCCCTGTTAGAAACTACTCGTGAAGTGTTGTTCAGAATTGAGGGTTCTGTTCAGGTGTATATTGTAATGTGGTCACAATAACTGAGAGGTGAAAGTGCTTACATGACAATAAATGAAAGCACGGCACTGTAAGATTTCCAATCTCACAAGTTTCAAGCTGCTTCTGCCCATGCATACACCGACGGTTCTGTAACAAACACTACACAGAACGGAGGGGCAGGAGCATTCCTGAACCTACCAAATGGCAGAAAAATAACACTGTCATTCGCTACTGGTAAGTACACAAGCAATTTCAGAGCGGAGGCAGAGGCACTGAGGGTGACAGTGGAAGAAATGGTGACACATAAAGAAAATGAAAGCCATATAGTCCTGCTTACAGATACTCTCGCCGTAGTCACAGCGCTAAAAAGCCAGAATAACACTGAGCTTAATGACTTAAGAGCAGCACTTTGCAAACTGTGCCAGCAGTCCGCACCAATAAGGGTAGTGGTACAGTGGGTCCCATCACACTGCAACATCAAAGGCAACGAGGACGCAGACAGACTGGCAAAAGAAGGTGCATTACTACCACAAACAGATACTAGTATGACGTACGAAGAGTCAAAACGGCTTATCAAAGCCAGATACATGACCAAATGGGAAACCGAACATACTGGTTACACCAAAAACGATGCCTTTTACCAGTTGAACCGAAGAGAGCAGGTCGTTGTCTTCAGACTTCGCACTGGCCACAATAGACTGAGGTACCACCTATTCAACAAATTGAAGATAGGTGGTACCGACGAATGCCCGTGCGGTACCGGTAAAATGACCGCTGAACATCTGCTGCAGAACTGCCCGACATACGAGGATCAGAGAGAGCAGATGTGGCCATCACCAGTGGAACTGCAAGACAAGTTCTATGGCAGCGGCGACAGCCTCAGGATGACCACCGCTTTTTTCGAGAAAAAAAATGTTTACTGTCTGACTGCGTACGATGAAGAAGAAGAAGCTGCTTCTGGTCTAAGAACGGTGAGATCAGTGTATGGTTTTGTTGAAAATTGACGAAAAACACCGACAGAGATCCCGTATACACATAAAAGAACTTTCAAAAATCGAGAAGAGTCGGCTGTTTGCCGCTGTCCGAACACAATTCTCAGAAGTCGTGAAGATCCTATGCAACACCCATTGTACTTGACCCTACACCTAGTAAACCGCAGGAAGCAAACATTGCAAAATAAAGAACGTCTACGGATAGTTATTGGCTGCCTGGCAGCATCATAATCTTCTTGTTTGAATATCAGGATCACAAGTAAGTATGTTTTAATGGTCCATCTTATATTTCCCGATGTACTGAAGAAGGCGAGTTTGGGACTCCCGGCTTCAATGGAATGTCTCAGCAGTTGGTCAACGAGTTGGATACTGACACTGCAATCCCGGGAACAAGAAGCTGAGCAGCGCGTGAGCTGCAGTGATCAGCGACCCATAGCTGACTGCTAGCGTCAGGGCCAGCGAACCAGAGCTGCCAAGACCCTTCTACACCTCCACGCGGTGATCCTGGAATACAGGCTGCAATAGAGCAGACTGGCTAAGGAGACGGGATCGAAGAGGGAATGCTAGCCCGGTACTCAAAAAATGCTTGCTGAAGTCGGATTTGTTGGACCGAAAGGTGCAAATGTCGCAGCCAAGTTGTAAACCACGACACAACGCATTCCGTTCTCTGGACTACATTATGCTACTTAAGCCCTTTCAGGGTCTGGTATTGGTAGATTAAGAACGAACGAAGCCAAGCCACGCCACTGCAATCCCCATATTGACGTGCTTACTGAGAAGTCTGTCATTGCATTTCAGCCAGAGGGACCCTCGTCCAGCTCCTGCCCCTCCGAATGTAAGAAGAGCCACTGTAACCCACTAGCAAAGAAACATCACCATGATTTGAATCAACCTAGCACGAGAGATTTGGAAAACATCTGCTCGCTCGATAAATTTGTGTGAGTTTCCTGATCAAGCTCAGATTAAGATTTATCTATCTCTAGCCATCATGATTGCTGTTCAGGAAACTGCTTTGATATCCGCTGGAAAGTAAGTCAAAATGTCAATAAAAGCCGTCAATCGTGCACTATGACCTTACCCTAATCAGTACCAATTACGGTCTACCAGTCAGCCAGAAATAGTGTCCGAAGACTTAGAGCAATGTTGCCAGTCCCGTGAGAGTTGACGTGAGTACTGAAGATCCCAGTCAATAACTGTTATTATCGAGCGCGTTGAGATCACAGAATAGATCACTGCCCAGACACATATTTGACCTAGTGGCTGCTCTACTGCCATGGTGTGAAGAGCTACCTTAATGGGTTCTCGTGGCTTATCATTTTTACACTATAGGGCATCCATTCCGATGCCCAACCCTTCTTATTCTTGGCTTACCACATTTCTATTATGTTAAGTGTTATTATTCGTAACTCACCGGTAAAACACTAGCTCTTCATGCGAAGCCTGCGAAAATATAGAATGTCCGCAAATTGGCTCTGCATGGAGCTTCTTCCTTACAGAGAAACTTAGATAAACACCTCTTGCTGTAACATCATTAGTGTTTTGGCGGAGGGTTAATGTAAGAAGGTTAACTGCCAATATGGCATGTGCATATATAGAATAAAACATAGCGCATGAAAAAAATGAATACAAAACACGCACACGAATAAAAACAACACGCAGATGTGTAAGAAGAAGACTAATAAATATACATACGTGGCATTTGCAATATAGGTTATGGCAGACGGCATGAGTCCCAACGGAAGGAATATGGTTTGTTATCTGGCTCCCTGAAACACTAAGATGTAGAGACTACAACCAGAAATATGAGCCGTTCAGGGTCGCAGAATATTTATTGAAGATCACCAGGACAGAGGAGAAAGTAGCTGATTTAATGCTGGACAGAGAAGTGGTTGTACTAGAGAGAGAGAGAGAGAGAGAGAGAGAGAGAGAGAGAGAGAGAGAGAGAGAGAGAGAGAGAGTGAGAGAGAGAAGGAGAGAGAATGAATAAAGGAAGAGACGAAGCATAAACAATAACGGCTAAATGTTGGTGTTTCAGCGCAGGACTAACTTAGCACAACCAACACAATATTACAAAAATAAAGTACACAACCGTATTTGTATTAGGAAAGCTTCCTATATTTACTAGTTTAAAAAAAAAAAATGCATGTCTTGTCAGCACGCTCCTATGTGGTAGCGAAACTTGGACAACCTTTGGTAAACAATAGCACAGGCTTAACAATTTCCATCTACAGCGAGTGATATCCATTTTTGGGACAGAATGACACTCTTACACCGGTCTCCCGTGCATGGACACTTTCCTTAGCCAGCAAAGACTACAATGGCTTGGTCTTGTTCGTCACATGGAAGATAGTCGCATTCCCAGAGATATTTTTTATGGACGGTGCATGGATAGCGTGGAGTCGGCTGAACACGAGATGTGTTAAAGTGTGATATGGAGGCAGTGGTCATGGAACACGAGATGTGTGAAAGTGTGATATGGAGGCAGTGGTCATGGGACACAATGTGTGTGAACATGTGATTTGAAGGCAGTGGTCATGAGTCTGACATCCTGGGAAGAGGAAGCTGTAGAATGATCCTAGGAGAGATCTAATCTGAAGAGCCACCACGCTTGTCGAAACGAAGCTCTTCGAACACGGATAAGTTAGCCATAACCGAAATGGGTTTCCTATCAACAAACAAACACAATAGAAGAACTATCATTTGCAACGATGTTACACATTTCTTGTACATAATTTAATTTGCAGTTCGATATAATGTAAATGTGATGGTGTAGGGTCATTATCTGTAGTCTGATGTTGTTAGGTCATTTGTTGTGGTCTGATGTTGTTAGGTCATTAGTTGTAGTCTGATGTTGTTAGGACATTAGTTGTAGTCTGATGTTGTTAGGTCATTAGTTGTAGTCTGATGTTGTTATGTCCTTAGTAATAGTCTAATGTTGTAGGATCATTAGTTGTGTACTGATGTTGTTGGGTCGTTAGTTGTAGTCTGATGTTGTTAGATCATTAGTTGTAGTCTGATGTTGTTATGTCCTTAGTAGTAGTCTAATGTTGTAGAATCATTAGTTGAAGTCTGATGTTGTTATGTCCTTAGTAGTAGTCTAATGTTGTAGAATCATTAGTTGAAGTCTGATGTTGTTATGTCCTTAGTAATAGTCTAATGTTGTAGGATCATTAGTTGTGTACTGATTTTGTTAGGTCATTAGTTGTAGTCTGATGTTGTTAGGACATTAGTTGTAGTCTGATGTTGTTATGTCCTTAGTAATAGTCTAATGTTGTAGGATCATTAGTTCTAAACTGTTTTAGATGATGTTAGCTGCAGTTATTTTGTTGTAAGAATTTGGAGTACTTGTCTATTGTTGCAGAAATGTTCAGTTGTTTCTGATCATATTGTATGAATAATGCTGTCATCTTATGTTCGCCCATCACGTGTGATAATGACCACACTTTTTGCTCAGCCTTGTGGACAATTTTTCCCTTTTCCTCTGTCCGCTAAAATTAAATATTTGTGCAGTTTGTCCACCTATCCCTCCCATCCATGAGCTACACTTGGCCAGTGGCAAGATATCATCGAGACGACTGGGGATAGCGCAGTATCTCCCCTCAGTATTTACTATCGATGTATTGTCATCTACCTAAATATAAATATCACGTTTAATAAATCATCTCTTTCCAAATGTATAATACTTGGTGCGGTAGTGCTGCTGCTGCAGAAACTCTAACTGGAGCATCATACTATGTTTTCACTGATCATGTAGTTTTCTTTAAGTTAGCAATACGACGCAAGAGAGAAGATGGACATTCACAGCACATGCGCACGGAAAAAGCACAATGCAAATAGTAGAAGATACACATGACTGGAATCCATATGGGATAGGAAGAGGGGGCCTTTGTGAAGTTAGGAGGAAACTGCATAACCTGAACTAAGCGACACCAATGTCTCCCGGTACACAATTGGTGGCAATTAACTCGTGAAGTCCTCCTGTCACTGAGAGCTGCCTGATAGACCCGTTTTCTAGAGTTATTTTGCCCTCTAAGTAACACATGATGTAATTGTTGGGTCACAGACCCGCTTACACATGGTTATATCCAAAACTAGCAATGCATGGTCATCAACTGTTAGATGTTAAATATAATATTGTCATCAGTCATTTGTCAAATATTATACTGTCATAAATAATTTGTTAAAAATAATATTGTCCTCAGTCATTTGTCAAATATAATATTGTCATCAGTTAGATTCCAAATATAACAATCTAATAATAATAATAATAATAATGTATGCTCCGTTGCTTTATTTCTATCGTACCACTACATACACCAATGCTTCTCAAACCAGTCAGTGTGACGGTATAGCGGCATCGCCCTGCGTCCAATGGAATGATTATTGTCTTTTGTAGATCTTCTGTAATTCTTATTGTTGTGGTTTAAGTGTATGTTTTATTACTACTTCACCATTTGATTTTAGCAGTTATAAGCGAGTGAAAAATATTACCATTTATTAAAATCGCACGGCATTCAACATTTCAAGTTTCAATATTTACATATGGAAAAAGTTCCTATGACTGTTAATTGAAAAAAAATGGCGGATTTAATATTCTTTAAAAGAATATTGGAAAAGACCCAATCGAGAAAACATTTAAGTAGTTTGACCATTTTGTTGACGCCCTTTGCGAACCGGCGACTTAGGACTCGCGGACTGGCACTAGTAAGTAGGCAAACACTTTGACTATTATGAATTCCCAAAGTTTGCGTTTGTGTGAAAATAAACATTTTGAGTATCACCAATTTGAGTGCCACCCCCAATCTTAGTGCCACCACCAAATTGAGCACCAGCACCACCAAATTGAGTGCCACCACCAAAGTGAGCGCCAGCCCCACCAAATTGAGCGCCAGCACCACCAAATTGAGCGCCAGCACCACCAAATTGAGTATTAGCACCCCCAAATTGAGTACCACCACCAAATTGAGTGCCACCACCAAATTGAGCGCCAGCACAACCAAATTGAGCGCCAGCACCACCAAATTGAGTATTAGCACCCCCAAATTGAGTACCAGCACCACCAAATTGAGTGCCAGCACCACAAAATTGAGTGCCACCACCAAATTGAGCGCCAGCACCACCAAATTGAGTGCCAGCACCACCAAATTGAGCGCCAGCACCACCAAATTGAGTGCCAGCACCACCAAATTGAGCGCCAGCACCACCAAATTGAGTGCCAGCACCACCAAATTGAGCGCCAGCACCACCAAATTGAGTGCCAGCACCACCAAATTGAGCGCCAGCACCACCAAATTGAGTGCCAGCACCACCAAATTGAGCGCCAGCACCACCAAATTGAGTGCCAGCACCACAAAATTGAGCGCCAGCACCACCTAATTGAGCGCCAGCACCACCAAAATTGAGTGCCAGCACCACCAAATTGAGCGCCAGCACCACCAAATTGAGTGCCAGCACCACCAAATTGAGCGCCAGCACCACCAAGTTGAGTGCCAGCACCACCAAATTGAGCGCCAGCAATACCAAATTGAGTGCCAGCACTACCAAATTGAGCGCCAGCACCACCAAATTGAGCGCCAGCACCACCAAATTGAGCGCCAGCACCACCAAATTGAGCGCCAGCACCACCAAATTGAGCGCCAGCACCACCAAATTGAGTGCCAGCACCACCAAATTGAGTGCCACCACCAAATTGAGTGCCACCACCAAATTGAGCGCCAGCACAACCAAATTGAGCGCCAGCACCACCAAATTGAGTATTAGCACCCCCAAATTGAGTACCAGCACCACCAAATTGAGTGCCAGCACCACAAAATTGAGTGCCACCACCAAATTGAGCGCCAGCACCACCAAATTGAGTGCCAGCACCACCAAATTGAGCGCCAGCACCACCAAATTGAGCGCCAGCACCACCAAATTGAGCGCCAGCACCACCAAATTGAGTGCCAGCACCACCAAATTGAGCGCCAGCACCACCAAATTGAGTGCCAGCACCACCAAATTGAGCGCCAGCACCACCAAATTGAGTGCCAGCACCACCAAATTGAGCGCCAGCACCACCAAATTGAGTGCCAGCACCACAAAATTGAGCGCCAGCACCACCAAATTGAGCGCCAGCACCACCAAATTGAGTGCCAGCACCACCAAATTGAGTGCCAGCACCACCAAATTGAGTGCCAGCACCACCAAATTGAGTGCCACCACCAAATTGAGTGCCACCACCAAATTGAGCGCCAGCACAACCAAATTGAGCGCCAGCACCACCAAATTGAGTATTAGCACCACCAAATTGAGTGCCAGCACCACCAAATTGAGTGCCAGCACCACCAAATTGAGTGCCACCACCAAATTGAGCGCCAGCACCACATAAATTGAGCGCCAGCACCACCAAATTGAGTATTAGCACCACCAAATTGAGTGCCAGCACCACAAAATTGAGTGCCACCACCAAATTGAGCGCCAGCACCACCAAATTGAGCACCAGCACCACGAAATTGAGTATTAGCACCACCAAATTGAGTGCCAGCACCACCAAATTGAGCGCCAGCACCACCAAATTGAGCACCAGCACCACCAAATTGAGTATTAGCACCACCAAATTGAGTGCCAGCACCACAAAATTGAGTGCCACCACCAAATTGAGCGCCAGCACCCCCAAATTGAGCACCAGCACCACCAAATTGAGTATTAGCACCACCAAATTGAGTGCCAGCACCACCAAATTGAGCGCCAGCACCACCAAATTGAGTGCTACCACCAATCTTAGTGCTACCACCAACTTGTACGCCACCACCAAATTGAGCGCAATAACCAAATTGAGTTCCACCACCAATGTAATTTCCACCACCAATTTAATTTCCACCACCAATTTAATTTCCCCCAACAAAATTGAGTGGGTCGGATTTGGTTGGTTTGTTTTCTACCACACATCCGAAAAAGCAGTGTCACGCTTTCAGTTAGTGTAATTATACTGATAATTGTGTGTCTTTATTTTAATTAATTATCTGGTAGTAAGATTTGTTTACGACCATGTTTAAGGTGTTTTTCATGTACGCGAGACGGCAGCGGAAAATACCAAACTACTGAATGGAATAAGGGACAAGAACAATGCTAGCATTTCGGGAGTGTGAGGTGGTGGGGAGTGGGGGGGGGGGGGGGGGTTAGAGATGGGCAGGGTGACTGGTTCGGTGCAGAAGGAAGAGACGGGGTAGGGGTGAGGGTTGAGCCTGGGTTGAGAGGAAGTGGGAAGATGGGCTGATTAAAGGGATGGATGCAGGATGGAGGATACCCTTAATTGTTAAGCTGCTGTTTTTGCTTTCATCTTGTACAGTTTGATTAACAAATCGCTCTTCTGCAGGAGAGTTGGTACTACAACATAATAATGTGTGACACGAATGAACAGTAAATCAACTAATAATCGTTCGTTAAATCATAAGGGCTTGAAAAGTAAACATGTTAACTCTGCTTTGACACACATGTCTGCTCGGTGTGTTTGTTTATAACTGTCAGCTTGTTGTTGTTATTGTTTTTTAAATCCATTTGTTTTTGATTAAATCCCGATCTCGGAACCCCTAGAGGTGTCTTGTGGGTCTCGCGCAACCGTAGAGGTGTCTTGTGGGTCTCGCGCACCTCTAGAGGTGTCTTGTGAGTCTCACGCACCTCTAGACGTGTCTTGTGGGTCTCACGCACCCCTAGAGGTGTCTTTTGGGTCTCGCGCAACTCTAGAACTGTCTTGTGGGTCTCGCGCAACCTTAGAGGTGTCTTGTGGGTCTCGCGCACTTCTAGAGGTGTCTTGTGGGTCTCGCACAACCTTAGAGGTGTCTTGTGGGTCTCGCGCAACTCTAGACGTGTCTTGTGGGCCTCGCGCAAACTTATAGGTGTCTTGTGAGTCTCACGTAAACTTAGAGGTGTCTTGTGGGTCTCACGCACCCCTAGAGATGTCTTGTGGCTCTCACGCACCCCTAGAGGTGTCTTGTGTGTCTCGCGCAACCTTAGAGGTGTCTTGTGGGTCTCGCGCACTTCTAGAGGTGTCATGTGGGTCTCGCGCAACCTTCGAGGTGTCATGTGGGTCTCGCGCACCTCTAGAGGTGTCTTGTGAGTCTCACGCACCTCTAGACGTATCTTGTGGGTCTCACGCACCCCTAGAGGTGTCTTTTGGGTCTCGCGCAACACTAGAAGTGTCTTGTGGGTCTCGCGCAACCTTAGAGGTGTCTTGTGGGTCTCGCGCACTTCTAGAGGTGTCTTGTGGGTCTCGCGCAACCTTAGAGGTGTCTTGTGGTTATCGCGCAACTCTATAGGTGTCTTGTGGGTCTCGCGGAACTCTAGAGATGTCTTGTGGGTCTCGCACAACCTTAGAGGTGTCTTGTGGGTCCCGCGCAACTCAAGAGGTGTCTTTTGGGTCTCGCGCAAACTTATAGGTGTCTTGTGAGTCTCACGCACCTCTAGACGTATCTTGTGGGTCTCACGCACCCCTAGAGGTGTCTTTTGGGTCTCGCGCAACACTAGAAGTGTCTTGTGGGTCTCGCGCAACCTTAGAGGTGTCTTGTGGGTCTCGCGCACTTCTAGAGGTGTCTTGTGGGTCTCGCGCAACCTTAGAGGTGTCTTGTGGTTATCGCGCAACTCTATAGGTGTCTTGTGGGTCTCGCGGAACTCTAGAGATGTCTTGTGGGTCTCGCACAACCTTAGAGGTGTCTTGTGGGTCCCGCGCAACTCAAGAGGTGTCTTTTGGGTCTCGCGCAAACTTATAGGTGTCTTGTGAGTCCCACGTAAACTTATTGGTTTCTTGTGGGTCTCACGCATCCCTAGAGATGTCTTGTGGGCCTCGCGCAAACGTAGATGTGTCTTGTAGGTCTCGCGCAAACATTGAGGTGTCTTGTTGGTCTGGCGCAACCTTAGAGATGTCTTGTGGGTCTCACGCATCCCTAGAGGTGTCTTGTGTGTCTCGCGCAACCTTAGAGGTCTCCTGTCAGTCTCACGCAAACTTAGAGGTGTTTTGTGGGTCTCACCAAACTCTAGAGGTGTCTTGTGGGTCTCGCGCAACCGTAGAGGTGTCTTGTGGGTTTCATGCACCTCTAGAGGTGTCTTGTGGGTCTCACGCACCCCTAGAGGTGTCTAATGGATCTCGCACAACTCTAGAGGTGTCTTATGAATCTCGCACAACTCTAGATGTGTCTTGTGGATCTCGCACAACTTTAGAGGTGTCTTGTGGGTCTCGCGCAACCTTAGAGGTGTCTTGTGAGTCTCACGAACCCCTAGAGGTGTCGTGTGGGTCTTGCGCAACCTTAGAGGTCTCTTGTCGGTCTCACGCAAACTTAGAGGCGTTTGTGGGTCTCACGCAACTCTAGAGGTGTCCTGTGGGTCTCGACAACCTTAGAGGTGTCGTGTGGGTCTCGCGCAAACATAGATGTGTCTTGTGGGTCTCGCGCAACTCTAGAGGTGTCTTGTGGGTCTTACACACCTCTAGATGTGTCTTATGAATCTCGCACAACTCTAGATGTGTCTTATGGATCTCGCACAACTCTAGAGGTGTCGCATGGATCTCGTACAACTCTAGAGGTGTATTATGTCTTCTTCTTCTTCTTCTTCTTCTTCTTCTTCTTCTTCGTACGCAGTCAGACAGTAACCATTATTTTTTCGAAAAAGAGGCTGTCGCCACTGCCATAGAGCTTGTCTTGCAGTTCCACTGGTAATGGCCACATCTGCTCTCTCTGATCCTCGTATGTCGGGCAGTTCTGCAGCAGATGTTCAGCGGTCATTTTACCAGTACCGCATGGGCATTCGTCGGTACCACCTATCTTCAATTTGTTGAATAGGTGGTACCTCAGTCTATTGTGGCCAGTGCGAAGTCTGAAAACAACGACCTTCTCTCTTCGGTTCAACTGGTAATAGGCATCGTTTTTGGTGTAACCAGTATGTTCGGTTTCCCATTTGGTCATGTATCTGGCTTTGATAAGCCGTTTTGACTCTTCGTACGTCATACTAGTATCTGTTTGTGGTAGTCTTGCACCTTCTTTTGCCAGTCTGTCTGCCTCCTCGTTGCCTTGGATGTTGCAGTGTGATGGGACCCACTGTACAACTACCCTTTTTGGAGCGGACTGCTGGCACAGTTTGCAGAGTGCTGCTCTTAAGTCATTAAGCTCAGTGTTTTTCTGGCTTTTTAGCGCTGTAACTACGGCGAGAGCATCTGTAAGCCGGACTATATGGCTTTCATTTTCATTGTGTCTCACCATTTCTTCCACTGCCGCCCTCAGTGCCTCTGCCTCCGCTCTGAAATTGTTTGTGTACTTACCAGTAGCGAATGACAGTGTTATTTGTCTGCCATTTGGTAGGTTCAGGAATGCTCCTTCCCCTCCGTTCTGTGTAGTGTTTGTTACAGAACCGTCGGTGTATGCATGGGTCCAGTCCATGCTTGGGTAGCTTTTCGATATGAAGCTTAGGGTAGTATCTCTCCTTTCTTTTTCAGTCTGGCAGTTTTTGTTTCCAATACCTGGTATATTTTCTACCACCTCTGGAAATATATCCTGCCTCCAGGTCGGTTTTCGTACAGTAGTGATGGGTTTTGGTGTTGTTAGTGCGTTTATGGGATCTTCGTGCATCTTTGCTTTGGCTATTTCTGCAAGGTTTCTCCGCTTTAGTTTCCCATTTCCCAAATTGTTTAGTCGCTGGTGCATTGGATGGTCAGTCAGTCTTCGGAGTTTCTCTGACTGCAGGTGGGCTCTGCAGTCTCTTCTATCGGTCATGGGTTGCAGTTTTGTAATCTTTTCAAGTTCTACAATTGGCGTTGACTTCATGCCTCATGTTATAACTGAGGTGTCGTATTGATCTCGCACACCTCTAGAGGTGTCTTGTGGGTCTCGCGCACACCTAGAGACGACATGTGGATCTCTCGCAACCTTAGAGACATCTCGCGGATTTAGTTGTACCTTTAACCATGTCTCGCGCAGATCTAGTTTTTAGTGAAACTCCAATTCAGAGACTTTGTGATTTAGAATCACGATGATATATCATTCATGTGTTTTACCTAATAGTAAAGGGGAACTGAGACGCTAGTCAAGTCAGGCACACAATACTGGCCAGGACGTCGCGTCAGGGTCAGGCACACAATACTGACCAGGACGTCGCGTCAGGATCAACACATTGACCAAGACCACAATCGCTCGTCCATGTAGCGTTTCCTGGAAACAGGCTGTTTTCAAGACAGCCTGGCTGACGACATCTGGATTGACGTGATCCCCGTAGAAGTGAGTAACACGCAGATGAAGCCAAGCATAGCATAAACGTCGAGAGAACGACGGTTCACCTTCGTCAGCATGCTCGGGATGTTAGGAAAGCTACTAGAACCTGCCACTTAACGTCCTTTACAGGGCGCACAAAAGAGTCAACTCACAGGTTGTGGGTACTCAACAACATCAACCTAATAGTATTGTGCATCACATCAGACTATTTAATTGGCCACGAATGCCTTTTCCATTTTCAGAGTTTCATATACAGTCAACGTCATCACAGAACTACCAGCTGATGCTTCCTTCCGACACAGGAGGCACGTGCGTGACATGTGTTCCGGTAGGTAGCCTTTGTCTGCGTTTGTCCTATTCCCCCATGAGATTTCTTCTTCTGAATCAATTGTGCTGACTCCATGTTGAGAGATGCATTATATCGGGAACTTCGCAATGTTCTATTATTATCAAACCTATTCTATAGAACGTTTGAAAGCACATGACGATTTACATTCATTGTAAGCCAACAAGCACGCAACTGAAAATGCTGATAGTATGTATTCCAAATGTAAGTCACCTTGAATGTATATGAAAAAGTTATCAATCATATCAGCCAGATGGCTTTTATCCTGTAGAACAATTCGTATTTTAAAAATTAAACAAAAAATGTGATAAATTTAATGGTAACAGTTCTACAGTAACTCATTAATACTTTTTTTTAAAATTCGGGGTAAAAATGTTTGTGGTCTTAAGGGAAATGAGAGACGCTCTCTCATTACTGCACGAAATTGTTCACAATGCGTAAGAAATAGTCGGGTCTACTTCATTACACAACGTGTGTATATTATTATAAGGCACAAACTAAGTTAAAGAACTTTAATCTGCGGTGTATGTAACAACGGGGAATACAGATATATTCGTAACGCTCAAAGACATCTGAATGAAGTTTCACAGACATTAGCGAGGCTAAACATGGGAGTCGTTTTATTTGTATTTCAAACCTGGAGAAGAGAACAATGCATGTCTTATGTATAAGTCAACAATCATTCTCACCGTAAATCCAAAAGTATGGAAATCCATCTTTAAGGACTCCGAGAAAGCAACAAAGAAATAATGGCTAGATAGTGTGACACTGGTTATTACTGTTTAAAATGTTATATTATAGAAAACATTGAAGTGTACAGTCTTCATGTTTCGCAGTGTACATTGGAGGAACACATATTACTTGTGAAAAATCGTACCCAGTATCTTCCAGAAGCGACTATTTACGTGAAGTGAGAGAAATTCTTAGGTAATATTATGATATTGTGTATCTGTATGATATATGGAAGGATGGCATTCACCTGATATAGCGATATAAAGAATTTTACCAAGCAACAAAGAAAACGCAGCAGGCATAATGGACTACTAATCAATGATGAGCTTATTCCCGTTTCAGAATTGACAGACAACATGGACTTATACAGAGATGAAAAGCCATTTATTTAGAAAGTTGATTCAGAAAACTGTTATTCATTCATATTTATACCTCTCTGTCTGATAATGTACAATATATTATATCACAATAGCATAAGATGACGTCAAAAAGTCACGACGTCATCAAATCACGACGGCATCAAGTCACGACGTCAATAAGTCACACAACGTCATATATTACGAAGCATACAATAGAGGTGTGCCTCTCAAAGGAATGCATACATTTCAGCGAACTATCAAACCCAATCTGAAGAAAGGAAAACTACCAGGAACTACTGGAAGCTATAGACCTGTGTCGCTCACATCTTGTTTAGGTAAAGTGGTTGAAAAAGAATGGTAAGAAAATGACCATCCAAAAAGGGTACAAAAAGACACTTGGGAGCAAAAGAGAAGGTTGAAGCAATTGTCCCCACTGGGTGTTGCAGAAAAGGAAAGCCATATTCACCATCTACCAGAGGAGAGAGAAACGGAAAATAGATTTTTAGGACAACACCCTTGGGAAAATCATTGCTTGCCAGTCATACGAACACATCTTACAGAAACGGCAGCCATCAAGGAGACCACCTAATATCCTGAAAATATGTGCCTTGGAGACAGTCTCTAGCTACACAAAATCGGCAGTCCTAGTCTATACGAATGTATCAGCATTAAAATCGACCTCTTTTGCAGGGTATGGAATCCATATGAAATACCAGGATAAGTCCATTTACCAGTTTTGTGATTCATGCGACAAAAACCATTCAAACGATGAAGCGGAGGTCGAGGCTATAACAATAGCAGTTGAGATTTTGCACCAACAGCTTGGCTTGGGCGAATTTTTGCCGATTGATTTTGTAATTTTGAGTCACTCCAAGTCGATTCTGCAGGCGATGAAGAACAACCCATACAATGAAAATGAGATATTTTTGGTGGGGAGGGCAATCAACAACATCATCACGGCCCACGGGATAAATGTCACCTTGCAATGGATCCCTGTACATAGTGGGCTACTAGGGAACGATATGGCCGACATAGTGGCAAAAACAGGAGCCTCGAAACAACAATTGGATAGACCCTGCAGTAACCACACAGTAAAACGAATTATGAAGAATATTACTCGGGAAATCTGGATGAACATGTGAGCGACATGAACAACAGGTCGCAGTGTATTCAGCGAAATGTCACAGCCATAAAGTAACGATGACATAAATAACAAATAAACTACATAGAAGAGATCAACGTCTAATCTTTCTGTTGCGAACAGGACATACCAGAGTCAATAGCCACTTGAACCGACATACGAGGATCAGAGAAAGCACATGTGGCCATAATCAGTGGCAACACTAGACAAGCTATATGGCAGTGTTGACAGACTCAGGATGACCACTGCTTTTTTCGAAAAAATTAAGGTTGACGTCTGACAGCGTACGAAGAAGAAGAAGAAGAAGAAGAAGAAGAAGAAGAAGAATCGCACCAATCCCCAGCACCTGCCCTTGTGCAGACATTGCTCTCATCCTGATGAAACAGTTCGACATCTACTCATTGAGTGCAAGGCACTTGCGGACATGAGGAAAATATTCTTACAAGCACTTCCGACAGTTGCCAACACACTGTACGGTGCAGTCACACAACTGACGAAGACATGTAATTATATATATATATATATATATATATATATATATATATATATATATATATATATATATATATATATATATATATATATATTTATGTATATATATATTTATATATATATATATATATATATATATATATATATATTTATGTATATATATATATATATATATATATATATATATATATATATATATATATATACATATGAATGACATTGGGTTGCCAAGAGCAGGCTTGCTCATTAGCTATAGGATAACAACAATAACAATAACAACAACAACAACACCCACTTCGATCAGACATTTAATACAATATACGTATCAGTGTATCTTATGTATACCTTTATGTCTCCCTATATGGTAATTGAAGGTTCGCCTTGGACTTATGAACAGTTGCCTGTGTGTACGAATAAAGTAAAGTTTGTTTTGAACGATGAAAATATTTTTGTTGCCGAAAAAGATTTTTAAAATAAAAAACGCGTTCGCTTAGATAAAATGGTAGTGCTTCATAATTTGTAATTAACCCAATCTAAATGGCATGACAAATATGACCATTTACAAATAATCGTGTTGGTCCGTTTTAGAGCTTTGGAGAAATTATATGAATTTTGAGGGATCCAGCCCATGTCATTATTATTGCCTTACTTGAATAACAATAAATAAATTGCGTCTTGATAAACATATCCTGAACATATCACATTTGCATAAATGTATATGCAATACTTGTCTGCATACGTGATATGTATTTCGTATGTGCATAATATAGTGCTTATTTCATTATGTTGGTATAGATATTGAGTAAATAGCTTATGTTAATGACGACTATGCATCACATTGTAATTGCACAATATGCACACGCAGATTTGAACACGTGTGTCGTAATTACCTAGTGTATCAATTCAGCTTGCACTTTATTATCAGGGCAATGTTTATTTCTGCAGCTTGACTCTAGCACGCGATCTGCTGTACTTCCCAATGCTGATATATTTCACACCACATATGGGCCAAGCAAATCTGGTACTTCGCCAATATTGTGATCCATAGATTTCAGTTAAAAGAACTGATGTATGACTTATGTTAGAAGCCGTAAATTGAGCCAGAAATAGGTACACGCTAGACCCATCGTGTCGCTTTATTAACTCCATTAGGTCGACCAGTCTGCTGTCTGATACTTCCACGCCCAACTATAGCTTCTCTATAGCCCTGTCTGCTGTCCTTCTACAAGAAAGCTATTATGTTTTTCCAATTTTGTAAGAACCTTCATCGACCACTCAGATTTTCTGTTGTTTATTGAGTCCCCTCTCCCGCTTACCCCCCTCTCTTTCCACGTATCTTTCTTTGTATATTCTTGTATGTGAAAGTCATTTGCGTTTTCAGTATACCATTTATCTTCAGGATATGTTGGTGGTTAGAGCAACATGTCACGTGTACCACCTGTTCCCCTGGTTTTTCAGTTATTGTTGTTGTTTGCGAATGCCCACAATGAGTTTGTTACTCTTTTATGCACCCTGAAAAGGACGTTAAGTGGCGTGTTGTGGTAGCTTTCCTCACATCCAAAGCATCCTGATAAAGGTGGACCGGGGTTCTCCAGTTGTTGTGCGGCTATGTTTGGCTTCATCTGCGTGTCGCTCACTACTACAGAGATCACATCGATCCCTCACCTCGTTAGCCAGGCTGCAATGAAAACATCCCGTTTCCAGGGCGTGCTAATAGGAAGCAGAGGTGAGGGTCTTGGCCAGTACATTTTGCTTGACCCTGACTAACATGTCCGATCAGTATATTTTGCCGACCCTGACTATTATGTCCGATCAGTATATTTTGCTTAACCAGACGTTAGTCTTCCTTCCCATAGTTTCTCAGTAGAATAGTACATCAGTTGTAAATTTTCATGTTTCTTGTAATTTATTTTTAGGAAACTTATTATTTTCGAAACTTTATCAATTTTGCTTTAATTTTTTTCTCAAAATGTGGTTTTAAGATAAGTAATTGATGTACATACGGATAGGACAACATTTTTTTTGTTGCAAAGTAGTGATATCGTGATTTGTTTCACGGTGTCTTTGTGTTAATCAAAGTAGTGATAGAGTGATTTGTATCATGGTATATTTATGTTAATCAAAGTAGTGATATATTGATTTGTATCATGGTGTCTTTATGTTAATCAAAGTAGTAATATAGTGATTTGTATCATGGTGTCTCAGCCTCAGGATGACCGCTGCTTTTTTCGAAACAATAAAGGTTGACGTCTGACAGCGTACGAAGAAGAAGAAGAAGAAGAAGAAGAAGAAGAAGAAGAAGTATCATGGTGTCTTTATGTTAATCAAAGTAGTGATATATTGATTTGTATCATGGGGTCTTTACTGTTAATCAAAGTAGTGGGATCAAGATGATGAACAGCGCAGGAGCTGCAGCGGTAGGCGACCCATATCTGAATCAAAGCGTTAGGGCCAGCGACCCATATCTGAATCATAGCGTTAGGGCCAGCGACCCATAGCTGACTGATAGCGTTAGGGCAAGCAATCCATAGCTGACTGATAGTGTTACGGTCAGCGACTCATAGCTGACTGATAGCGTTAGGGCCAGCGACCCATAGCTGACAAACCATTCTACACATCCACATGATGATCCTGGATAACAGGCTGCAGCAGGGCAGACTGGCTTAGAAGAAGGGATCAAAAAGGGAAAACTAACCCGGTACTTAAAAAATGTTTGATGAAGTCGGATGTGTTTGGCCGAAAGGTGCAAATATGGCAGTAAACTACAACGCATTCCATTTTCTGGACTACATTCTGCTACTTAAGCCCTTTTAAGGGCTTAGTAACGGGAGATTGAGAACAAACGAAACCAAACCAAGCTAATCAAAGTAGTAATATCATGATTAATCGAGGTGTCTACTGTTAATTTTGTTCTGTATCAAGTCTCTTCCTCTCATTCTCGGTTTCTTTCCTCTGTTTTTCTCTTTATATCTCTCTGTATCTCTACTTTTTCCTCTCTCGCTTCCTCTCTCTCCGCCTTCTTCAGTTTACTGATATTCTTCATTAGTTGCCCATCTTCACGTATTTGTTTGTCATTAATAATGCATGCACGTATCGGGTTGTGACCTACTTACTGACTTAATATTGTGTATGTATATGTATGTAAGAGATTGAATTAAAAAGGTGAAAGAGAAAGAGAGAGATAGTGAAAGAGCAAGAGATGGGGAAATAGACAAATAGTGAAAGAGAACGCAATTATGAGTGAAAATAAGGGAGAGAATTATGGAGAGTGAAAGCGAGAGAAAGTGAATTAATGATAGAAAAAAAGTGAAATAGCACAAGAGTGTGGAAGATAGAGACAGAGAGAGACGGTAAAAGCTAGAACATTTGAGAGAAACGAGAAAAAGAGGGAAGAAGAGAGAGAATAAGAGAGAAAAATAGTGAAAAACACAAATAAAGAAACAGAAAGAGAAAAAGAGAGCGATTGAAAGAGATTGAAAGGGAAAACGAGTGAAAAGGGAGATAACTAGAGATACCAAATAAATACCATATAGAGAAAGATATTGAGAAAGATGTGAAGGGAAGAAACAAAGGAAGACAGAAAGTGAGTGCGATAGAGAGAGAGAAAAAATAGAGAGTGAAACATCAAGAGAAAGAGAGAGAGATTAAAAGGGAAAGAGTAATGGAGAGAAAAGAAGGGAGAAGGTGAGAGAAAGAGAGAACGAAAAATTAAGTGACGGGAGAGAGGAATAGACAGAAAAAAGGAGAGAGAAAACAAGAGAGGAAAGAAAGAGAGCCAAAAGAGAAAGAAATAGGGACATAAAGATATAAAGAGCCAGAAAGAGTTAGAAAGAGAAAGTGAGTGAAACGGATCGAGCAGGATAGAGTGACTGAGTTAAAAGATAAATACAACTAAAGAAAGATCTAGCGGAATCAAAAAGTGTTGTTTTCAGGTTGATAAAAATGTCTACCGCCAATGTTTGAGACTCAAGAAAACCTCAGTCAATTTACAACCATGTGCTCATTTTCATCGACAAGTGAACATCCTAGGCATATCCTGCCATTAGCCAAGCTGGTGAGGCGAATCCACTCTAGCTGCCGTTTCCGCTTGAAACTATATGTTCATAAAACGTACGAAAATGGAGGCCCCTATTCAGTGAACAGCAATTAGACCATAATCATCACATGCGTGTATTCTCTGTAGCTGGAATATGATGCAACAGTTATACTTCTTGCAGAAGACCTGTTGAAAACCATTGATGTGGTATTGTCGAAGTGGTTTCTGTGGCCCTTATTTTATATAATGAGGTTGCTAGACCCATGCACAACCCTACTTTGTTTTTGAATACGACATGTATGGTAGGGTAGGGTGCTTAAGACGAATAGAATAAAACCAGTCTGACATTTCAAGCATGTCGTAAAAGGCGAATATAGAGGGTTATGATTGGACTGGCCACTTTAACATGGACATTATATGGACATAAAAATGGATATTAAAATGATCCACTGTTGAAGCTCTGCTATAGGCTTCACGTAAAGGGGCCAGTCGCAGTTAGAACGTGTGCTCCACATTGGAGCAGAAAGGATATTGCTTGCAAAGAGGAGCCCTATAAAATGTTCAGATGCTCTGGGTGGTCTTTGTTTACCGCTTGATCATGAAGGTGAATTAAAATAAGGGGCACTGTCCCCATTCTGTTCTCGCCGGCATGGTGCAATGGGATCCCAAGGGAGCATTAAAAGTAGGATGAATTATCTCAAACGTATGACAGATGGATATCCGCAACAGATGTCGCTAGCGGAAACGACTAAGCATGCGATAACAATTGAATGTAGAGACTGCATCATTGTTAGATATTACGAGTCACATTACCAAGTTAGTGTCAATATTTATCACTATAGTATTTTTAGGTAAAGAAGCCATAACTAGATGACGGAGAGGGACGATAGAGTACAAGGATGTATAATAACATCAGTAAACAGTTCAATAATCTAAACTCACATCAGGGGCAGTGGTAGACGTTTGAGTGCGCTAGGTTCCAGTTTTTCCTGAAAGTGGCGTGACGAGTTATTTTAATTGTTGCCTTGTCGTCCTTGACTCTAAGTCAAGTACCCATTTATAACTGGATAGACCGAACCTAAGCCGTGTGAAGCAATTGTACAGACCAATGTGTTTCTCATCTTGACATGCACATGTAAAATCAGATCGTGACAAATGCACTATTTGGTCATTAAGTAAAGCTGACCTGAGGAAACTGTATGTGGCAGGGTCAAGAATAGAACCACTGTTAACAGCCGCCACTTGACTCACACATGTCAAAAGTCCGCACAGTGTGACGTGGTCTTCTCGGGATAAAAGTTAGCCTTAGAAATAACATCGCATATCAAGGGTCTTCAATCTGTTTTGTTTCATGCACTTTTTGCACTCATCTCACAATATGCCATAATGCCACTTCCTTTCTTACCAAAACTAACTGACTAAAATAGGTTCATTACAGATAATATGCATATGAAATTGAAAATCGTGTTGTATTCTGTATAAGTACATATTTATTTACCTGCATTTATTTTTTAATGGAAATTTACAAATTTTATAGCAACAGAAAATGTTGATGGATTTTAAAACTTGAATTTAAGTACTTTTGAAACAAATGAGAGAGAGACTAATGGTCAGGTAACTACAATGGAGACCATACACAAAAGGGAAGAATACATTCACAATGGCATACAACTGACACAAAGAGAAAGAATACATTCACAATGGCATACAAATGACATACTACCACCAGGTCACTATGTGGAGAGAATACAGTGGGAAAACGAAACGAGCTTACAAAATTAATAAGTGAAAGCGTCTAGGATTCTGATGCTTTCCTTTACCGATGGGTTTGTGCTACGTGGTAATTTGGCCGGTTGTAGATTCTCTGCTAGAGGCGGGGTCGTTGCTCAGAGAAACGGTGCATACTTGACAACAGAGCTCAATATCATAATGAAAGATAGAGGCAGTGATCGGCTCTGATGTAGCTATATGAGACTCTTTTAATGAAGAGCATTTTGGTCTCTGTCTCTGAATTATTGCTTCAGAAAATGCAGAAGGTCTGGATGTGGCATGAGTGGATAGTAGACATAGAGACCTTGAACCTCTGAGAACATGTGTTGAATCTACTTTCCTGACAAGGCTGGGGTTTTCGGAAATGACAGAGCTGGCATCCTGACATCAGGGCCACAAGCAGGGGGGGGGACATTGGCAAGTTATAAAGGTGATATTTTGAAGTTGATCAAAGACCGCCTATTCTGTAAAGGCATTGCAGTCGATAAAGAAGGACAGCACAGATTGTGAGATTTTGAAATCATATGAGAGGATGGCGTCTGAGAGGATGGCACAGTGTTGTGTACAACCAGCGAGCTACAAGAACCATTAGTATATACACTCTTTGGCATTTTCTGAGAGAAAATTAGCACATATATAGTTCTACCCAGAGTGCATTGGCGTTGATTCTGAATATAACAGAATAAAACATGTTTCATAGGATGACCGACTTTCCACTCGTATTGAATAGACACATGTAAATCTCCATGGAGAATGTTGTTGTGTTCCATATTGAGGGAAGAGAGTTGGAAGCAAATCTGACCTTGTAAATCCTGGCGTTGACATCTGGGTTTGTTCCTCCGTCTTTGTCAGTGATATTCCCATGATAGGTAAAATTGTGCACTTTATCAATTATACGACCATTGATTTTTATTGGGTCTCTTTTTGCTTACTATTTAAATGTTAAGGGGGTGGAAGGGGGGGGGGGTGGCTGGTGGCTGGTGTAATATGTCAGTGTCATCAGAAGACGCAAAGTGAGGTAACTTTCCATTGCATAACTTATATTGACACATATTTAGCAGAGAACGAAACAGCACATCGTAGAAATATTGTAATCAGAAGTCGAAGCGACCCTGCGAGACAGCAAGAAAAAAAAAAGCAGCAGGCGTAGATGAAATCACAACAGAAATGCTACTAGCCTGCAGGACAACTGCAGTGGATTGGCTGACCAGAATATTCACTGCGGCCTTGACGTCGAGAAAGGTACCGATAAATCAATCATCGTTCTCATCTCGGAAAACAAGGCGACAAGTGAGAGTGCAAAACGTACAGGAGAACCTATCTTCTAAGCCACATGCAAAGATACTAAAGAGAAGAGCAAGACCGATACTGGGAACCCTAAATAGGAGCTAATCAGTTCGGGTTTAGGAAAGGACAGAGCTGCACAGACGCAATATTTATATTGAGACACATTTGCGAACAGTCTATAGAATATGATGGGAACAACTGCCTTATATTCATAGATTTAAAAAAAAGGCGTTCGATAGAGTCAACATAAGTAAATAAGGGGAGATCCTGGCAGATTATGGACTGCAAGGTCCTCTCCTTAGTAACATCAAAGTCCTATACCAGGACAGCAAATGTGCAGCAAGAACAGAAGAAGGTCTGTCGGCGTGGTTCGACATTTCATCAGATGTAAGACGGTGTTGTGTTCTCTAACCATTCCTCTTAGTCACATATAAATAAAATCACACAGGAGGCAGAACAGGAAAGTACCGACGAATTGCTCTTTGCAGACGACCACTCTTTGATTCACTCTAATAAACAAAACCTACAACGTCATATTGACTGACTCTACTTAAGCTGTAAAAAGTACGATATGAATATAAACACATCACACACAGAGACAATGAATGTAAGTAGACAGCACACTACATTTGATATTCATGTAAATGAAACAATAATTAAGCGGATACAAAGAATTTAGGAATGTGTGAGCAATTTTTTACTGAGAATGGCAGACTCGACAGAAAGATAGAGATGAGAGTGCAGAGAGCAAATCTGTCACCATTATTGAGACATCCCAAGATTTCACTGCAAGCAAAATAGAAGATGATAAATAGTATCTTCATCCCAACTCTGTGCTACCAGTACCATACATAAACTTTCATAAATAAGTCCAAGGAACAAAAGTTAACCACCGGCGAAATGCGGTGTCTACGAGGGGTAGACAGTGTTGGTCTACAACACCAGAAGAGACAGAATCACAAACTTGAGTATTCGGGAGAAGGTTGGAACAATTCCCTCCATACAGTACATAGAGCAAGAGGGAAATAATTTGTTTGGCAACATTGTGAAAATGCAACCATATCACATTGTTCAATGTTCATGCAACCTTTTACAAAGAACATCGGGAAAAAGGGGGAGAGGTAGACCGAGTAAAAGGTGGATAGTCAGCGTAAGTGTGACATGTCGTAAAATGGGGAAAATGTTACTCGGGCCACGAGAGAGGCGAAAGACAATTACATACCACGACACTGGGCTACAACCCGATGAGAAATTAGAGACAAAAGCAGCAACATCAGAAGAAGAAGAAGAAGAAGAAGAAGACAGACATATAGTTCCTTGGGATGGACATATAACAAGAATCTACCTTTTCTCACGAGCCTGTAACAAACGTCCGTAAATTTTCAAAAAGAGGAAGTCCAAGAAAAAGATTACCTGTGTCAAAGAAATATTACAGAGTTATGGATAAAAAATAACAAGAGCTAGGAAAGATGGCACAAAACAGAACAGTGCATCACCTCAAGGCGTCTGACAATTTAAATACGCATATAACATGACTAACAATTGTGTTTAATTCAAACAATGGTCGCCGCTACATCATGTTGAAGTTACGTAGTGCATTTTAATTCATCCCATCGGAAGGTTATTACCGACGTCGGCTCAGCCATTATCCTTAGTTTGCTCGAAGCAATGCACAATGATCTATTTGTGACACGTATTCCTAAGGGCCACCATGCTCGTGGAGGTCCATACATAAGTTAAACAAATTATTATATCGATTTGTCAATACGTTCAAATGAAAATCTTCGTACTTTTCAATTCCTCGTACTTCTACAGCGTTCTAATAGAATGACTTTAAAAAAACTCATACACGTTTATAAGTCAGATTTCGTGAGATAAATCTCTTCGTGGGATACACAGCATGATTTAACGGTAGTAAAGATAGGTGGGTCATTATATCATAGACAATGTCTCTGTATTTAGTGAATTTTTTGAGTCCGTTAAGAACATCTACGGTCTAGTTAGTGCATCATCGTACAGGGTGACAATTCTACTTAGCACTTTTGGTAGTTTGCCAACGTTGGTTGTTGTTTGGAATGCCCACAATGAGTAGGTTTACTCTTTTATGGGTCCTGAAAGCGACGCTAAGTGACACGTTGTAGTATCTTTATTAAAATCCCAAACGTGCTGATGAAGGTTGACCACGGTCTTCTAAGCGGTTGTGCTATGCTTGGTTTCATCTGCGTGTCGCTCACTTCTACCGGGATCACTTCGATCCCTAACCCCGTGAGCCAGGCAGCCATGAAAACAGCCTGTTTCCAGGGAGGGCTACTAGGAAGCCAAGGTGAGGGCCTTGATCAGTATATTTTGCCTGACCCTGACTAACATGTCTGATCAGTATATTTTGCCTGACCCTGACTAACATGTCTGATCAGTATATTTTGCCTGACCCTGACTAATATGTCTGATCCGTATATTTTGCCTGACCAGACGTTAGTCTTCCTCCTTGTGAACAAAGGAAGAAGTTTATCATAAAGTATTTATTTACATTTGTATTAATGTATTCAGTCGATGTATATCTTGAGAACTGACATTTTCTGCACTTAAATATGTTTTAATACCGTCTAGAAGCCACCATTATGGATGACGAGTTGAATAGTTTGTTACTAAACCCAAACTAATTTTGTTAAACACATTTTATTAATCACATTGTTGTGATAGAAGCAAGAAAGAATTGTTACTAAAATGTATTTTATTATATTTACCGCATTATACATATAAGAAATATTATTGACAATAATATTTACTGGTAAAAAAATGTAAACAATGCTAACACAATAGGATACAAGTCTAGTTGTAAGTCTCGTAACACTATCAGTCCATTAACACTGTACGGAGATTGAGAAAAATATTGCCTAATACGTCCTCCTTGAGGCCTATATCGCTATAACGCTTGATGCTATTTCATGTTGTTGAGAGATGTTCATGAATGTTGCAAGATACAAACTTTTACATTTTTTAAAATTTCAGATTTTAGAATTATGTTTTAATGTTGAAATTTGTCGGCCTGTTTTCGCTGATGATAGTTTGTGAAAATCAAAATCAGTTTAATCAGTTCTTTCGATACAAAGGCCATTGACAACATCTCACCAGCATACACCGTCATGGACTGCTCTTTCTGCCTGTCTTCAGGTGTAATAATGTTAAATTTGTTTCTTTTGTTTCCGCAGGCTCTTCCTTTTCCAAAGTAATTTTCTTTTGCATTGTTGTCAATGTTTTCGTCTCCACTTTTGTTTTTATAGATGTCGGCCCTAACTAACCAATTATACCCTAGGGACGCTGTTCGTGTTTGGTCAATTCCTTCCCTCATGACCTATCCAGCTTGAGTGTCCTTTCTGTAAGCTTTCACTTCTGTTGGCTTTTCTCCTGGGATTATTAAGACATGCAATCTCTCTCACCATTTTTGGGTAACGGACTCAAAGGATATCTAACAGGTTGTGTTTTAATGTTAAAATATGATGGCTGTTTTCATTGGTTGATAATTTATTTTGTAAAAGTTGTTGAAAAATGGAGACTGTTATTACATGTTCATGTTTAAAGTTGCTAATGTTGAATAATGACTAGTTATCACACGTTGAAACACTTCCTTACAGCTTCAACATCAACGAAAAACATCGTCCTCTGGTGAGAGACCATCCAGGTTACGTCACTCGGTCTCGTTACAAGAAAACGAGATCTTTCTGGGAATCAGTGGAGTGGTGGTAAGTCTGGATGTGATATGTGGTATATCTGGATGAGAGATGTTGATTATCTGAATGAAAGCTGTAAGTCTCTAAGGAAGTTGTCGTAAATTGGATGGGAGTGGTGGTAAGTCTGGATGGGAGCTGAAGTATATCTAGAGGAAATCTGAAAATCTACAAGGAAGTTGTGGTAGGTACGGATGGGAATGGTGGTAAGTCGGCAATGAACTTGTGGTAAGTTTGGATAGGAGTTGGTTCTAAGTCAGAATGGAAGTGATTGTAAGACAGGATGGGAGTGATGGTAAGTCAGGATGGGAGTGGCGGTAAGTCATAATGAGAGTGACTGTAAGTCTCGATCGGACTGGCAGTATACCTTGATGCATAAGAGTGATTACTATTAAGCGTGTCAGTATCTCCCTATTGACTAACAAATGAAATATTCATAGTTATGTAACAAATACGAAAAACAGCACAATTTTGCAAGAACACAAACGCAATTTTTTTAATAAATATTTATTATACTAATTAGTCACTTATTTTTTGTTGTTTTAGTTTGTCCTTATCAAATTTAAACTCTTCTTTATGTGTTGTAGAACCTGTGGTGTACCTGTGCCCGTGCACATCTGGTCTGTACCCAGTGTTCACGGGTAGACCGTATTAAACATTAAAAGCTTGGTTGACTCGACTAGGATGGTTAAATACCAATAACATATGGCCTTCTTACAGGAAGTCTGCGCCAAGCCATTTTTTTGTCTTGTAAAAATGGTTCATTGGGCATTGTCTTAATGCAAGATGAGGTTGCTAACCCCAATGCATAACTATGTTTAGTTTAATTTTTACACGATTCAGTGGTTCTGTGTTCAGATGCGTACCTTGTATCGATACCTGGATCTTTGCTACAACTCCCTTCCTATTCCTGTCACATAAGTAGATGAAATCAACTCTTTTGAGATTAATGGGCGGTTTAAATATAGACAGGATCAATACAGCAAGAACGGTTGGTTACGATTAAAGTTTATGACTCGATAATCGATAATCGTCCATTATGATCGGCTGAAGGGTTGGTTTGATCTGTGATTGGCTTAATGTCACCTATTTCTGGAACAAACATATTTCCTTCCATTATGGAAACATCGACCTAAATGCTGACAATTAGAAATCTGTCATCCTCAGACAGGGCTTCCAATAGCTTATAGTCGACTTGGTCTATCAATCATACTGGGACTTTTGTTTGTAAAATGAACGTCTCAATCTTTCCTTAGAACTCTCACTTAGTTCCACTTACAGAAGAGCAGCTTTTACTGATCAATTAGACAGTGTCCCAACTGGGAGTTATCGCTTCCTCTCTCTCTCTCTCTCTCTCTCCTCCAATCTCTTCTTTCATTTCTAATTCGCTTGCCCTCGCCCTCACCCTCTTTTACTCACATAGTTAAGCTCTGAGTTTCTTTCTATGTCAGATGCTCTCTCTCCCACTCTCTTTTTCATAATTTCTAATTTTCCCTGGCTCTCTTACCCTCCTTCTTTATTCCTTCTCTCGCACCCACACTTTCTTTCTTCCCTTTTCGTCCTTATTCCCTCTCTCGCACCCACACTCTCTTTCTTGCCTTTTTTATCCTTATTCCATCTCTCGAACTCACACTATTTGTCTACCCTTCCATCCTTATTCCCTCTCTCGTACCCGCTTTTTCTTTCTCTCCTCCCGATCGTATTCCCTCTCTCAGACCCACTTTATCTGTCTCTCTTTCCCTACGTATTCCCTCTCTCGCACCCACTTTATCTTTCTCTCTTTCCCTACTTATTCCCTCTCTCGCACCCACACTCTCTTTCTCTCTTTCCGTCCTAATTCCCCCCTCTCTAGCCCCCGCACGCTAGTTCTTACTCTCCTTCCTTATTCCCTCTATCGCACCCTCTATTTCTCTTTAATCTCCGTATATATTCGCTTTCTCTCGCACCCACTTTTTCTCTGTCGTATCCTTTTTTATTCGCTCTCACTCTCCAATTCTCTCTCTCTCTCGTTATCTCTCTAACAGTCAATCACTTTATCTCTCTCAGTTCCAATCTCTCTTATAATATTTAGCTCTTTCGTCCCTACCTACTCTCTCCACCTTTCTTTCATAATCTATAGTTCTCTCCCTTGCGTTCTCCCTCTCATAACATATAGCTCAATTTCCCCATTTGTCTTCCCTTACATCTCTCTTCCTCTTTTTCTATCCGTCTCTTAAAATATATCTCTCCATCTCCTAACATGTAGCTATCTTTCCTTTCCTCCCTCTCGTAAGCTGTAGCTCACTCTCATAATCTCTGCACTCTCTTATTGTCCAGGTTGTATTTTTAGCTCGTCTCTTTCTCTTTCTCCCAATTTCACACAGTCTCTATATCTCTCTTGTCTCTTGTATTATCTTTAACGCTCTATCTCGTCACCCTCTCTTTCCCACCGGCTAAATGTATTCAAAGAGTAACAGTAAAACATGATGACGTCATTTGATAATCAATATAATTTTATAACAAACACCCACTCAAATTTTACAAAAACCTTATATAAAAGTATCCAAATGATTGCTGATTCTGTTGTTTTAGCTGAAATATGACTTTCTTCCTTTACTTTGTCTTGTATGCTACTTACACACAACAGTTTTGTCACATTGATGACGCCATATGCAAAACACAGTCCATTACACGCATCACAACACAGCTCATTACACGCATCACAACACAGCTCATTACACGCATCACAACATGGTAATCATCTTTTGTCGGGCATGTCATGAGAAGAAGAGGGTTGGTATGTTATAAAACAACTGGAGAATGTGCCAGAGACGGGACGGAAAGAATACGTAGAGAGAGAGACAGTGATAGGCTGTTGAGCATCGCGGTATGAAAGGCATTACACGGATATATGATGATGTACAATACGTGCGGGCTAGGAAACATTACGGTTGATGGTGGTCAACGTCAGGAGGCATGGCGCATGATGATGGTATGATGATGATGATGTTGATTGTGATGATATTGATGACGAAAGTGATCGTTATAATATGGTGGTGGTGATCATCCTAATGATGATACTGATTATGATATTGATGATGATGATGATAAAAATGATGATGGTGGTGATGATAATGATGGGGATGGTGAAGATGATAATGTTGAAGATGATAGTGATTTGGAGGGGTGGGGGTGAGGGGGGAAGCACTCAGTGGTCATGAGGTAAGGTGTTTGCCTCCAGTGTTGAAGGTCGCGGGTTCAAATCACGGTGGAGACCGAGATTTTTTTACGTTTATCATCCAGGAAATATTTCCCCTGACTTCTAAGTAGTGAGATCAGACACCCGTGTTCAGGGGAACGCACATTGAAAATACGTTAGCAGTTGGAAATGGAAAAGGGTAAGCCTAACGGCCGCTGCTGGGTTAAATTCAAAGCTAAAAATCGACTCAAATTATTCGAGGGATATTCACCACACAGAGGTTTTGTCGCAAAATTGGGGCTGTGTGGGGGCGGGGTAGGGGGACTTTTGGTCTTAATTATGTGGTTAGTTGAGCGGCTTAGATGGCACTTGACAGGCTGCGGGTCTACCTTGTTCTAATTTACGCTTCCACCTCCACCAGTCTCAAAAATAGGCGTACGTATGTTCCAGGGGCTAAACGATGCTGGGATTGACTGGAAAGTCACAAGTGTATTTTCACCTGCCAAAAATGTGAAACAAAGGAGGTTACACGGTGGTGATAAGATGATGATGGCGGTGTTGAGGATGATGATGATAGCGGTAAGGATGACAATGATGAAGGTGATGATGATAATGATAGCGGTGAGGATGATGATAATGATGATGATGATGATGGCTCTAATAATATGTTTCCAAGCTATCCGGAGAGCCCTTACAGCCGGCTCTCACACCATAATCCAGAGAGCCCTAACAACAACTCCCACACCATCATCCGGAGAGCCCTAACAACGGTTCCCACACCATAATCCTGAGCCCTAACAACGGCTCCCACACCATCATCCGGAGAGCCCTAACAACGGCTCCCACACCATCATCCCGAAAGCCCTCACAACGACTCCCACACCATCATCCGGAGAGACCTAACAACGGCTCCCACACCATCATCCGGAGAGCCCTAACAACGGCTCCCACACCATCATGCGGAGAGCCCTAACAACGGCTCCCACACCAGCATCCGGAGAGCCCTAACAACGGCTCCCACACCATCATCCGGAGAGCCCTCACAACGGCTCCCCCACCATCATCCGGAGAGCCCTAACAACGGCTCCCACACCATCATCCGGAGAGCCCTCACAACGGCCCCCACACCATCATCCGGAGAGCCCTCACAACGGCTCCCACGCCATCATCCGGAGAGCCCTAACAACGGCTCCCATACCATCATCTAGCACTTGAGAAACTGACTAAGCTAGTAGAAACTGCTGTATTGGCATAGTCCATCTACATCCCCTCTAAACATTTGACTGTAATGGATGCTATCCACCAATTTCTTTTGTGAAACACCTTCTTGAGTCCACTGACAAGATTCCAGCTGCACTGACAATATCCTTTCCTTATCTCCCCTTTTGTTACTTTTCTTGTGTTCTTCATTTCAGTGCCTATCGGATTATTGTCTGGATTCTGTTCCCCCCCCCCCCCCCCCCTCCCCGACAATGCTGATGAAGATGAATTATGTTAATGATTTAATATTGACAAGCTCTCATCTGAGTTGAGTTTGAACTGTCTATCCCCACTCCGTGCTCCAAACAATTTAAAACTAATGTAAAGAGCAGCGCACTTCTTAGAAATAGTCGCAAAGGATCTATATCAACACGGTACCTCAGAATTTAAAAAAAAACTTTCAAATTTTACAATCGATGACCCGCTAGCGAATATTCTAGTGTGGTTGCCCAATTATTTCCTCATCTGTCCTTTATGCTCATCTTTCACAATCTTGAATAAGGCTTGGAAGTTTTCAAAGACTTTTTTATGTTCACTTCTTCCCTTGGATTACGCTGAGATGGGTGCAGTGTGGTCGGGTTATTGATTCGCCTTCTGGAACACTTTTGAGAAATGCAATAACATGTCGATGCTATTTTGAAATCTGCTGAAAAAAGCGCTGACGGTGATGATGTCGTTTGTTGTGATGACGATGGAGATGATGAAGTGGTGGAAAGTACGGCTAGGAAGTCACGTTACGGAATTATAAATATGCAACAATGAGGAACAGCAGAAGGACGTCTACGACGAGAGAATGTGTGACAAAAATGAACAATATCGTCATTACTATACCGTTGTTACGATAATAGTCGTTTTTGTCATGTCAAGGTATTGCCATAGGAAGTAGTCGAGGATGAAGCGTTGGTGTAGTGTCTTCTTCTTCTTCTTCTGCGTTCATTCTCAATCTCCCGCTACCAAGTCCTGAACAGGGCTTTGCAAGTAGCTGGATGTAGTCTGGAGAACGGATTTGCGTTGTGTCGCTAGTTTACAGTTTGACTGCGATATTTGCACATTTCGGTCCAATACATCCGTCTTCGACAGGGGTGTAGTGTCTATATTATATTAACTGTCGGCATTATTTTGAGAATAAGTGACTATATTGTACACATGTTGAGCGTTATATTAAGAATACATGACTATATTGTACATAGTTATAGCTTTATTAAAAATAATTGACCATATTGTACATAGTTATTGCTTTATTAAGAATAAGTGAATATATTATACACAGTTGCAGCTTTATATTAAGAAACAGTGACTATGTTGTACACAGTTATAGCTTTATATTAAGAAACATTGACTATATTGTACACAGTTGCAGCTTTATATTAAGAAACAGTGACTATGTTGTACACAGTTATAGCTTTATATTAAGAAACAGTGACTATGTTGTACACAGTTGCAGCTTTATATTAAGAAACAGTAAATATGTTGTACACAGTTATAGCTTTATATTAAGAAACAGTGACTATGTTGTACACAGTTATAGCTTTATATTAAGAAACAGTGACTATGTCGTACACAGTTATAGCTTTATATTAAGAAACAGTGACTATGTTGTACACAGTTATAGCTTTATATTAAGAAACAGTGACTATGTTGTACACAGTTGCAGCTTTATATTAAGAAACAGTAAATATGTTGTACACAGTTATAGCTTTATATTAAGAAACAGTGACTATGTTGTACACAGTTATAGCTTTATATTAAGAAACAGTGACTATGTCGTACACAGTTATAGCTTTATATTAAGAAACAGTGACTATGTTGTACACAGTTATAGCTTTATATTAAGAAACAGTGACTATGTTGTACACAGTTATAGCTTTATATTAAGAAACAGTGACTATGTTGTACACAGTTATAGCTTTATATTAAGAAACAGTGACTATGTTGTACACAGTTATAGCTTTATATTAAGAAACAGTGACTATGTTGTACACAGTTATAGTTTTATATTAAGACACATTGACTATGTTGTACACAGTTATAGCTTTATATTAAGAAACAGTGACTATGTTGTACACAGTTATAGCTTTATATTAAGAAACAGTGACTATGTTGTACACAGTTATAGCTTTATATTAAGAAACAGTGACTATGTTGTACACAGTTATAGCTTGATATTAAGAAACAGTGACTATGTTGTACACAGTTATAGCTTTATATTAAGAAACAGTGACTATGTTGTACACAGTTATAGCTTTATATTAAGAAACAGTGACTATGTTGTACACAGTTATAGCTTTATATTAAGAAACAGTGACTATGTTGTACACAGTTATAGCTTTATATTAAGAAACAGTGACTATGTTGTACACAGTTATAGCTTTATATTAAGAAACAGTGACTATGTTGTACACAGTTATAGCTTTATATTAAGAAACAGTGACTATGTTGTACACAGTTATAGCTTTATATTAAGAAACAGTGACTATGTTGTACACAGTTATAGCTTTATATTAAGAAACAGTGACTATGTTGTACACAGTTATCGCTTTATATTAAGAAACAGTGACTATGTTGTATACAGTTATAGCTTTATATTAAGAAACAGTGACTATGTTGTACACAGTTATAGCTTTATATTAAGAAACAGTGACTATGTTGTACACAGTTATAGCTTTATATTAAGAAACAGTGACTATGTTGTACACAGTTATAGCTTTATATTAAGAAACAGTGACTATGTTGTACACAGTTATAGCTTTATATTAAGAAACAGTGACTATGTTGTACACAGTTATAGCTTTATAATAAGAAACAGTGACTATGTTGTACACAGTTATAGCTTTATATTAAGAAACAGTGACTATGTTGTACACAGTTATCGCTTTATATTAAGAAACAGTGACTATGTTGTATACAGTTATAGCTTTATATTAAGAAACAGTGACTATGTTGTACACAGTTATAGCTTTATATTAAGAAACAGTGACTATGTTGTACACAGTTATAGCTTTATATTAAGAAACAGTGACTATGTTGTACACAGTTGCAGCTTTATATTAAGAAACAGTGACTATGTTGTACACAGTTATAGCTTTATATTAAGAAACAGTGACTATGTTGTACACAGTTATAGCTTTATATTAAGAAACAGTGACTATGTTGTATACAGTTGCAGCTTTATATTAAGAAACAGTGACTATGTTGTACAAAGTTATAGCTTTATATTAAGAAACAGTGACTATGTTGTACACAGTTGCAGCTTTATATTAAGAAACAGTGACTACGTTGTACACAGTTATAGCTTTATATTAAGAAACAGTGACTATGTTGTACACAGTTGCAGCTTTATATTAAGAAACAGTGACTATGTTGTACACAGTTATAGCTTTATATTAAGAAACAGTGACTATGTTGTACACAGTTATAGCTTTATATTAAGAAACAGTGACTATGTTGTACACAGTTATAGCTTTATATTAAGAAACAGTGACTATGTTGTACACAGTTGCAGCTTTATTTTGAGAATACATTACCATTTCCCTTCTTCTTGCATCATGTCTTCTTCAACTGAAAATCAAGTGCCAGGTTATAGGTTCCCATACTGCAGCATGTAGATACCTGGATCGAACTCTGATCACATCGCTCCGAGAGGCAGACACTTTGTCATATTTGCCCACATTAATGCAAGTAGTTCAAACAGTAGCAGTGTTAGCCTCGTCCTAATACCAGTAGGTGACACAGTAATAGTGGCAGTCGCTCAATAGGCATGGTCTGTATAGGAACATTTGCCTAAATATATAGACAACCAACAAGTTTTTTTTATGCTTTACAGACTATATAAAAGGCATTTGATAAGCCAGCATGAGAGACTAATTGCATGTCTGGAAAATATAAATATGGATAGAAAAGACACAAAAGAGCTTTGTTACCTACGTTGGGAGCAAAATGCCACTGTGAGATCTGGTAGGCTTTAGTCACCCTGCGTATAGAGGAGTCCGAGAAGAATAGATTCTTTCACCTTCTATGTTTAACATTTACACAGAGACATTTTTTAAACAGATAGAGGGAATGCCAGGTCTCGTTATTGCTTGAGCGTCAATAAATAATATCAGATATGCGGATGACACTAGCTGAAGGCGAAAACGAATTACAGGAATTGGTAATTTGAAAAATTTACAGAATAAACGTCAGGTATGCAAACTGTATATTAACACCGAGAAAACGAAAACTATGATTATTAACAAAGTGTATAAGAAATCCGCTCTACAGATACGCACAAGTGATCAAATACTAGAACAGGTCAACCGATTTTATATTTTGGAAATATGATTAGGTAGGATAAAAGATGGGAAATGGAAACCTGGAAGAGAATAAGAATGGTTCAAATTGTTTTCTTCAACAAGAGTCATATACTGACATCAAATATATAACTTACTAAATAAAAGTGTCAGTGGAATCATGTGTTATAACTAAACGTTTTTATACTGGTTTAGAAGACCCTGCAGAGTCTGTATACAACCAGTTACATTTATATCACCTTGCTCTAAAAGCTATGTGTAACAGTTCCCGCCGGAGCAAGGGGAGTTTAGGATGCCTGAACATGTTAAAGCTTAAAGCTACCTGAATGCATGTCAAGGTCACCCACCGTCTCAGCAAAAGAGAACAAAGTTGGGTTAAGGAATGTGGACAGGTAGAAACTGACCACTGGCCTTCCGATTTTGGTAGGGGGAGATTGATTGACAGACGAAATTGGCAACGGGGCTTGCTGCGAGAGAATGAGTGACAGGTGTGCAAAGTGTTTCCTTCCAATTGGGATTGAAGATGACCCTACCTGAGATCGATTGGTCAAGCTCTGGCCTTGCTTGAGGATATATAACTCGAGACAGTTTAGCTCGAGAGGCTAGATAGAGAGAGGCTGGATAGAGGGATGGAGACAGGCTGTAGAGAGAGAGGCTGTATGGAGGAGAGTGAGAGAGAGAGAGAGACTGAATGTGGATAGTATGTTTAACTCACCGACTTAGGTAGAGGAGCGATTGATAGACTGTTGGACGAATGTTTACTGATAGAACAGGATCGCTCAAATAGGTGTGTGAGTTTTGCATTAATAGATAATGTGAAAGTGTGTTTGTAAGCAAGGACACATTGTGAACGAGTTAATACGAGATCGCCCGCCTGAGGGGATTTCAGTGAGGAAGAGTATTTGATAAGGTGTGTTGAAGACGCAGTTAAGGCGATGTGTGTGTGATGCAATTGCAAGGCAATAGAACTGGGTTTTAGATAGTTCGGAATTCCGTCAATAGCTAATGCTTACAATTCCCGTTTTAGTTAGAATGTTTAGTTAAGATATGTATTATATTGTGTTTGTAATTTCTCTACTCATTCTATGATATGAGTATGATTTAATTAAATATGCCACCTGCTGTGTGATATGTCATTTACTGAGTATGGTCATGATGATGTGGATGAGTGTGAGAATGTTCTAAGTTAGATCACGGCAGCAGAGGGTCTGCTACATATGCGCATCCAGTTTATTCTTAAATGCATTAACTGTCCCTGCCTCCACTACCTCCCCTGGCAATGCATTCCAAGCAGACACCACTCTCTGACTAAAAAAATATTTCCTAATATGTAACCTGGACCTCTCTTTAGTCAGCTTGTAGCTATGCCCTCGTGTTATTGTAGGTGGCCTTATTTTAAAAAACTTTTTATAGTCTAATTTATCGATTCCTCTGATCATCTTACAAACCTGTATTAAGTCACCACGAATTCTTCTCTCTTCGAGACATTGTAGGCCGGTTTTTCTGAGTCGTTCCTCATAACTTTAATTCTGGAATCCCACTATCATCTTTGTCGCTCTTTTTTGTATTCTTTCTAGCATGTTTATGTCCCCTCTATGATAAGGACTCAACACATGTACACAGTACTCCAATCTAGGTCTAACTAAAGCTTTATACAGTTTGACGATCACTTCCTTGCTCCTATGTTTAATATTTCTTTTTATCATACCTAACATTGCATTTGCCTTTTTCACTGCTACCTTAACTTGCTCACTCACCGTTCCTGTATGATCTATTAAAACCCCTAGGTCCCTTTCTTTATCTATCTTTCTAATATTGTTTTCTCCCATTCTGTAATTATGTTCCATATTGGATCTACCCATGTGGATGACTGTACATTTATCTACATTAAACTCCATTTGCCAGCTTATATACCATTCTCGAATTTTATCTAAATCCGACATCAATATATCCACTTCCGCTTTAGATGAGACACTACTGCATATTTTTGTGTCATCAGCAAATTTTGCAATCATGGATCTCATATCAATGTCCAAATCATTTATATATATCAAGAACAAAATTGGTCCCAAAACCGAGCCCTGTGGCACACCACTTTTCACTTCACACCACTCAGAGTACTCCTTATTTATGCCCACCCTCTGCCTTCTTTCCGTTAACCAATTTTCAATCCATTTGGCAACTTCCCCATCTATTCCATGTGATTTTAACTTTCGAAATAATCTTTAATGAGGTACTCTATCAAAGGCCTTTGCAAAGTCTAGATAAATAACATCCACTGGCTCCCCTTTATCTATGATTTTAGTAACCTCCTCCATTAATTATAATAGATTTGTTAGCATGATCTCCCTCTGGTAAACCCATGCTGACTATTTCAATGTCTAAATGCATTATAATGTTTTCTTTGATTATTTACTCTAACAATTTACAGACTATGCTCGTTAAACTCACCGGTCTATAATTTGCTGGATCTGATTTTTTGCCCTTTTTTAATAAGGGGATCACTCCTGCATCTTTCCAATCCCGTGGAACAATCCCTTTTGTCAGTGATTGAGAACATAATATAGCCAATGGTTTTGCTAGTTGGTCTCTAATTTCATACAGCAATTTTGGATGAATACCATCTTGACCTGGACATTTATTCACTTTCAACCCCTCCAATTTTAAAAAAACCATTTCCTCTGTAATACAGATTGATCTTAATCCCGCTGTATCCATGTCTCTTTGAAAAATATCTATAAGCTCTGGGATCTTGGAGCAGTCCTCTTTTGTGAAGACTGTGCCAAAGTACTGATTGAGCAGATTAGCTGCCTCCCTATTCTCATTTATTATTTTCCCTGTATTGTCTATGAGAGGGCCTACTTTGTCTTTCGTTCTTTGTTTATTTCTAACATAAGAGAAGAAGCTTTTACTGTCAGTCTTGATCCTCTGAGCAAGTTTTGTTTCAAAGTCTATTTTTGCTGTTTTATTCGCTTTCTGAGATATGTTCTGCTTTTCCAAATATTTTACATGTTTCTTTTGATTTTCCTGCCTCTATATATTTTTTCCATGCTTTATTTTTTGCCATTCTACATTTCACTACAAATCTAGTTATCTACTTTTTACGCTTTGGGTTTACCTCCCTACATGGAACACATTCCTCTTTTAGCGTTTCTAGAACTGTTTTAAAACTTTCCCACTCCTGTTCAACATCTGTTCCTACGACAATATCTTTCCAGATTATGTGGTTCGCTGCCTCTTTCATCCTCTTAACATCTGCCTTAGAGCATTATGTATTCTCATTGCTACCAGATGGTGTAGAAACGTGTGTTTTGTAACATGTATGCTGTAAGGACACGGAGAAGGAAAAAGCAATGTTTTAAAAGAGAATTTATGCCTTTGAAATGCCGATATATTGAAGAATGTGACGAATATGAAGAAAATAAAGTAAAAAAAATAAGTCGTAGAAAATTATGGACGTAATGTGAATTGATTTACGAAATCAGAACCTGGCAGCTGATTGAATGAATTTAATTATATACACAAGGTTAGAAATGCATTGTCAATATTGAACAGACCAGATACAAAACATAGAATGCCACGACTGGATGCAGAGAAAATAGATACTATTAAATATGCACAGATAAACATGGATACGTGATATATGTCTACAACTTTTAGCTATGTTTAGAGGACACAGGCACTCTTCTGTTGAGTTTTTCAATGACATTCTTTGGTGGAACCTCTAAAGATCCCACAAAGAACATGTAAAGACCTCTCGTCGAATCTCTAGAGACATCACCCGGAACATCTATACTTCTAGTGAAATCCCTAGAGACATTTGGTGGAACCCCTAAATACTCGTCGTGAAATCTCTAGAGACCTCTCGCGGAACCCCTAAATACTTCTAGTGAAATCTCTAGAGATCTGTCGTGGAACTCCTACATACTTCTAGTGAAATCTCTAGAGACCTCTCGTTAAACCCCTAAATACTTCTAGTGAAATCTCTAGAGACCTGTCGTGGTACCCCTAAATACTCGTCGTGAAATCTCTAGAGACCTGTCGTGGAACCCCTAAATACTTCTAGTGAAATCTCTAGAGACCTCTCGTTAAACCCCTAAATACTTCTCTTGAAATCTTTACAGACCTCTCGTGCAACCTCTAGAGACCTCTCGTGCAACCTCTAGAGACCTCTCGTACAACTAGAGACCTCTCGTGCAACCTCTAGAGACCTCTCATGCAACCTCTAGAGACCTCTCGTGCAACCTCTAGATACCTTCCTAAGATACCGCCCAGCACATTGTGAGAAGCTCTGGTATAGAGATGCGGCGATAGGAAGGTGATGCCAGTTAAATAAGTAAACATAAACTTGAAAGCGTTAATCAAAAACAATATATTTGAAGCACTCATACAGCAACACCCAAACAACATAAAGATAATTGATGCGCACTGTGGAATCTAACCATGGTACGCCTGAAGACTTGTTCATCTCAGGCAGAAAATTATGCGTTTAGGGATTCAAGGTTCCATCAACTGGATATCTTTCTGATGTACATTCGTCTCCCGTAAGACTTGGATTCAATTCAGTTATTCCTATAGTTTCCTTTTTTTCTGTAGCTTGGTGTAAGTGTTTTTTGAACACTTGCTCTGTACGTTTATGTGTGACAGGTATCAGATGACTTTGTTTACAATCTTACTATACTCTAAATTAACTTGTCCCATTGTTATTGAGGCCGCAAAGGGGAGCAAAGAATAGTAACAGTGTAACATGCCAGGCATGTTAAGAGGCATTTAAGAAGTGTTGGACATGACGCTATATCCCTCATTCTGTAGAGACTTTAAACCACAGACGCGTCAACAACATCTGACAAGTTAGGATTCGATGATTTGATTTGTATTTGTTGAAAACGTGTGTCGGTAACTTATAATAATTTTATTGGTTGATGAATATGTTTACTAGTAGTGAGCTAGCAACCTCATAATGTGAAAATATTGAGACTGCAGATGTACAGATACAAGCTACTTGTAAAGGAGCAACTTATAGTAGTGATGATATGCTTCACTTGGAGCGAGACTGTGAATCAATCAATAAAGTAACTTTTGGACATTTTTTTACATTTTCAGCCAAGTGATTGCAAAAGCTCTTTCTTGGTGATGACTGCACCGTCTACAACGATGTCAGTTGACTTTTGGCAGATCATTTTCGATACTGGATGTCGGACGATCATCAGACTAACCGAACCTGACCAAGATATGAAGGTACAGGTAAGAAATAGAGTGGTTCAGGTAAGACATAGAGTGGTTCAGGTAAGAAGTACAGTGGTTCAGGTAAGACACAAAGGCGTTCATAACTGAATAGAGACAGATGCAGTCAGAACAGACAATGCGAGGAACATAGTAAACAGTGTGAAATCATGAAATAGCAGTTTTTACCATCATCAGAAATGATGTTGCAAGGTCGTCATCCTATTTCGGTCAGACGACATATGCCCCTATCTCTGTGCAGTGGTGTACATGTGTCAAGGGCGACTAGACATATTCCAATCTAAACAGCTGTGGAAAGGTGCCAAGACTTACCTCAGTTAGCTGCAAATAAATATAGCCTACCTCATGTCCTGGTTACACAATCTTCTGCCGCAACCTGGCTAACTAGGTGATGTTGTGATACTGTAATATAATAGTGGTGCGACATCTGAGAAGCCTTGAATTGCACTACAGCGAGGATGACCCAGTTCCATACTCTTCAGTACGCCCGTATATGTTATCTGAGCCCCTCTAAATCCGCTACCAATTTACATTCATAAATAGGGGATCAGTCAGTACAAGGAACTTCCATGACATCACCAAATGGTCAAACTTTAGCGTAACGCCGCCGGAGCATGAAATCATCTCCCGAGCTAAGAGGCAGATACACTGAAACCTTTCTACCAACCGATCACCACGAGACAGAAATATACCATGTCGAGCATAGACAGACACAACAGATTAACATAGAACTTATATCACGTGCTATATAGATAAACACAACTGGTTAATATATCACTGTTATCACGTGCGTATAGACATACACAACAGGTTAACATAGCAGTGTTATCACGTGCCATATCAAGCGGCACTAACGATTGTTTCACAAACTGCTGATCGAGACTTTCAGGGTTTTACATATTTCTATTTTGATACATCTTGGCCTTCCTCTGTTTGGCTTGCCATAGATATGTCCCGTCAGAATAAGGTTTTCTCGACTTGTAATTCTAACAGTCTCGTTAATGATTTCTTTGCTATATATCAATGTGGGGTGAGGGGGGGGGGGGGAGACTAATGTCCGATCAGACACAACATACTGATCAGACAAGTTAGTCAGGGTCAAGCACAACATACTGATCAGACGTGTTAGTCAGGGTCAAGCGCAACATACCGATCAGACAAGTTAGTCAGGGTCAAGCACAACATAATGATCAGACGTGTTAGTCAGGGTCAAGCACAACATACTGATCAGACAAGTTAGTCAGGGTCAAACACAACATACTGATCAGACATGTTAGTCAGGGTCAGGCAAAACATACTGATCAGACAAGATAGTCAGGGTCAAGCACAACATTCTGATCAGACATGTTAGGGTCAAGCACAACAATCTGATCAGACATGTTAGTCAGGGTCAGGCACAACATTCTGATCAGACATGTTAAGGTCAAGCACAACATACTGATCAGACATGTTAGTCAGGGTCAGGCACAACATTCTGATCAGACATATTAGGGTCAAGCCCAACATACTGATCAGACATGTTAGTCAGGGTCAAGCACAACATACTGATCAGACATGTTAGTCAAGGTCAGGCACAACATTCTTATCAGACATGTTAGTTAGGGTCAGGCACAACATACTGATCAGACATGTTAGTCAGGGTCAGACACAACATACTGATCAGACATGTTAGGGCCAGGCACAACATTCTGATCAGACATGTTAGTCGGGGTCAGGCACAACATACTGGTCAGACATGTCAGTCAGGGTCAAGCACAATACTCTCGCCAAGACCCCCACCCCGACGTCCCCACAGTCCTTCCTGGAAACGTGCTGTTTTCACGGCAGCCTGGTTAACGAAGGGGGAGGGTGGGGGTGGAGATCGACGTGATCCCTTAACTAGTGAGTGACACGAAGATTAAGCCAAGCATAACAGAGGCGCCTTGAAGATCCCAGTCCACCTTCATCTACACACTCGGAATGTAAAGAAAGCTACAACAACCCGTCACTAAATGTCACTTTTAAGGCGCACACAAAAGTAATCCTACTCATTGTGGGATTTCAAAAACAGCATATCTCATGTGATGTTCAATTTTTTTTAAACTGCATAATGAAATATTTTTTAATTTGACTTGCTAGTTCACTCAACATAAAGCACAGTAAGGATTTAGACAAGTCACGGCCACGAGGTATCACATTCTTAACATGACAAATATTATTGATGAGTCAAGAGTAGAATGTCGCTTTACAGACGTGCTTCATAGATTACAATAACTTTGTTAATTAACTGTGCTACATGAAGTCCTGTGGAGAATATATGCAGGACATGACTTTTCCAACAAGCCTGATCCAGCGATCGAAACACTGTATTAAAGACAGCATGCTACGTTCAGAAAAGCTGGAGAGACATTGGAATGGTTCGAGATCCAAATGGAAGTAAGAGAAGGATGCATACTCTATCCCTTTATCTTTTCAACGTAGGAAACTTTAAATTATTTTGTGCATGCATTTTGAATAAATTGTTTCAGAAACGAATATTGTGGGAAATTACTTTGTATTATTGTTTATAGTTTTATTACTACTATTATTATTATAAAATACATATATATATATATATAAAATAAAGAGGGTGCTGATGAGAGAACTGCTCTTTGCAGATGATGCCGCAATTACGACTCACTGAAATTAGGAACTGCGAATCTTACTATCTGCATTTCCAGATGCCTGCTGTGAGTTCGGGTTAACAATTAGCAAAACGAAAACACAAGTTATGGTTCAAGGTGCAAAAAAACCACCAGTAATCTCAATTGATGACGAAGCTCTCGATGTAGTAGATCACTTTACATACTTGGGATTGTCAGTCAATAATAAACTATTCCTGGACCAAGAGATCAATATCAGGATAGGAAAAGCAGCAACAACAATGAGCAGATTAAGAAAAAGGGTCTTGGAGAACAAATATGCTCACTGTTAAAACAAAAATACTTGTTTACCAGGCCTGTGTCTTCAGCACTCTTCTTAACGGCAGTGAGACATGGTCTACCTACATGCACCAGGAGAGGCGGCTAAACAGCTATCACATGATGTGCAGAATCCTGGGCGTTAGGTGGCAAGGCAAGATCACCAACGAAAAGGTGTTGGAGAGAACAGGCACTGTCACAGTCCTTTCCATGCTTGGTGATCGAAGGATCCGCTGGCTGGGACACACTCGGAGGATGGATATGGCAGAATACCAAAACATCTTCTCTATGGGGAATTACAGTTGGACATAAGTCTCAGGGCCGGCCACTACTTCGGTACAAGGATGTAAGCATGCGGGTTATGAATGACGCAGGCATCGATTTGGAATCATGGGAACAGGACGCCATAGATCGTGTTACATGGAGTGGCATGATTAAGCATGGAATACAGACAAAGGAGAAAATGATTGCTGATAGGCTAAAGACTCAGAGTTTGAGAAGACACGTCACACCATGCTATGCCACAAACGGACCTGATTTTTCTTACACACACTGTGGAATATGCTTTTCTGCCCCGGATTGGTCTTAAAAGTAACATTCGTTACCGTCATGGACTGTAGTTGCATACCTTTTTAAAGCATAATTACTATCGTCTGACAAGACGGAAAGAGCTACTGATGAAATATATATATATATATATATATATATATATATATATATATATATATATATTAATATATATATATATATATATATATACATCTTTATATATATATATATATATATATATATATATATATATATATATATATATATATATATATATATATATATATATATATAAATACAGGGCTTGACAAATTTTAAGGTGGCTCACCAGACAACATGATCGGACTACAGTCATGCAATTTATGTTTACAAATTTAAACTAGAAACTAATTCCCTTTTATTTATACATAACAATGCGTACCAAACCAAAATGTATATATTACTTACACATTATTAGACACGCTTTCTTCTATAGAGAAAATGCACTATTGTCTGAGGCATGTGTGTCTTTGAACATTATTGGGAGGTTTAGCACTGTAGTACCATTTATTGATGTCTTCAGTAAGTTTTAAATTGTGGCAGTGTAAGTCTATTTAGATTCACTAAGATAGTCTAGCTCGTGTACAATCTATTCTAACCGTAATACCATTTATAATCGTGCGAGAGTCGTTATGTAGTAACGATAGAAACGTAATTAACGATTTAAAACATATTTTTTTTAATTTGCTCGTCAAGTAAAATATTGTACTCGTCACGGACGAGCAGACGAACTCTGCTGTCAAGCCCTGTGTATATATATATATATCATCATCATCATCATGTAGCATGTCCTCTGTAGAACGTCGCTCCCATCACAGTCTGTCTGAAAGAAACTCGTTCCCTTGCCAAAAGTCATACCCAGGCATTCCTGTATATCTTGGTCCCATCATCTTCTTGGTCTACCCCTTCCTCTTGTGCCTGGCACGATATCTTCCATCACTGTTGTCTCAAGACCGTTGTGTCTCTTGATGTGACCAAAGTATTCGCATTTTCTAGCCAAAATGGAATTGATAAACCAGTTCTCCACCATGCTCAACTCTTGCCGAATATCTACATTTGTATTTTTCTCTGTTATATATAATACATACATATATTATAATAGATACATACGTAAAATGATGTGGCGTAATATGGGGATATGAATATACCACTGTGAAATAGTTGCATATGTACGCAATGGGGAGTGAGTAGTTCATTCATTAAAATCTTCTTTTCTTTCTCTCAAAAACTAAAGCCAAACAATACATGGTATTGTCATTCTCGTGTCCAGGAAAAATACATTTGTAAAGACAAACTTTTGTCATTTCAAAGACAATCTACGTGATGTCCAGTACAAATATAAATTGGCGCGTTTAAAAATTAAAAGAACTCTTGATCTTTGCTAATATAATTTAGAAAATTAAATGCTGTCAGTGATAGAGTATCTAGAAGAATCGAATGCTGTCGGTGATGGAGTATCAAAGACCTCAGTGTACTAGGTGTCATCTTTTAATGAGATGGCGAGACCAGTACCTATCCTCTCTATATTTCATTATGTAATAATAAACAAGGTGCCAACTCAATTTGGTCGACAGGATCGTGAAGATAACTGGGATCAAACTCTGAACTAGTACCACAAGAAGTAAAAGCTCGGGCTGCTATTCAGACGCTCTAAACACGTGTACATAAGACATATTTTTTTTTACAAATGTCCACAGACAGACAAATGGCCGCTCTTCACTCCAGATTTCAGCATCAATATGACGTCACAATCACTGCTCAGAGAAACCATTCAGGAGACAACGATGTTAATGAGGTCTGAGATAGAGGTAAAGCTATCAAATGTGTCTAGTACTTTTTCCTTTGTTTAACAATCTTTGCGTAAAATTTAGATATCATTAATATCCTTGTGTGCTGCCTATGTATAGTATAAATGTGAGTCTACATGTGTGTATGTCTGTGTCTTGTCTTTTTTTATCCCTAGTGGTTTCAGCTCTGTGCATGCAAGAAAATAGGGACACTGTTACATCAATACCATGTTTTAAGACAAAAGTCGACAACATACGATCTGCCCGCGAAAAACTTACGGATCGCATTTTCAGACTAAATATCGTATCGTCCGACATATGGTCGGTCTAAACAAAACTAAATATCGTATCGCCTGACCTCTGGTGGGCCAAAACAGAACTAAATATCGTATCGTCCGACTTCTGGTGGGCCTAAACAAAACTAGATATCGCATCGTAAGTAAAGTAAAGTAAAGTATACTGGAAGCATTACTGTCGAAGGGGTGTGAAGTGTCAGCGATCTCACATTTCAAAGGCTCGGCTATACGAGGGCGGTAGCCATCTCCTCTCCCTCGCCGCTTTTACTTCCCGGAATGAACCGGTACCCATTTAAGGGTCGACTCGGGAGCCATTGCGGTCTGAAAAAAACATTACCGCCTCAACTGGGGAATGAACCCAGGACCACTCAGATGCGAAGCCATTGCGCTAACTACTGCGCTACGTGGCTCCACATCTTTAGTAGGCCTACAAAAACTAGATATCGTATCGTCCGATCTTTAGTGGGCCAAAACAAAACTAAATATCGTATAGGTCGAGCTTTGGTGGACCTAAACAAAACTTAATTTCGTACGTCCGATTTGTGGTTGATATAAACAAAATTAGATATCGTCTGACCGCTGGTGGGCCTAAACAAATAAAAATATCGTATCGTACGAAATCTGGTGGGCCTAAAAAAACTACATATAGTATGATTCGAGCTTCGGTGGACCTAAACAAAACTTATAGTCAGCTAAAACAGCAACATGTGCGGGTCGTCTTCATTTGTAAGCTTTCTTTCATTTGTATTTTACAGAGCTTAATGAGGTCACTTTTCTCTGACGCATGGACAGCATCGATTGACAGGTTTTCTAGAACAGACAAATCTCTCTACAATCTGCTACTACCTTACCAGTTGGCTGGGGACAACCAAAGGCTTTGCAAGCAGTCCACACAAAAAATGGTTGCCCGGAAATCCTGCTTACGGGAATGTCCATTTTGATGACAGTAAAACAGAAACTAGGACAAGGCTGGGACTGATGAGGGACTGGTGAAACTAATATCAACAGCACTCGAAGCTGGACAGATTAAGTGTGGCACTCTAGAAATGTATTAGGGCATAATAGAAGATAACGACTGTTCACAGTCCTAGGGATTGGGGCCTCGCTGTGGATATTTGCGTTCTCACCATATACACACAGTACAGTGGAAGAGATTGGGACATCACCATATACACACCTTATGGTGAAAGACATTGGGGCCTGACCATGTACACCGTACGGTGGAAGAGTATGGAGCCTCAACATGTACAAACCCTACGGTGGAAGAGATTGGGGCCTCAACATGTACACACCCCACGGTGGAAGAGATTAGGACCTCAACATGTACACACCCTACGGTGGAAGACATTGGGGCCTCAACATGTACACACCCTACGGTGGAAGAGATTGAGGCCTCACCATGTACAACCCCTACGATGAAAGAGATTGGGGAGTCACCATGTACACACCCTACGGTGGAAGAGATTGGGGCCTCGCCATGCACACACCCTATGGTGGAAGAGATTGAGGCCTCACCATGTACACACCGTATGGTGGAAGAGATTGGGGCCTCGCCATGTACACACCCTACTAGATGCAATGGAAGGACAAACACAAAAATACGATTGTCAATACGCAAAGAAATTGTCGTCCTCAAATGCGAGGACATCTGCAGCACATGGTAACAGGGAAGAGATAGCCAACTTGATGAGTAAGGGGACTAAAATGACGAAAAGTTTTCAAAAATTTTGAGAAACGGAAGCTTTCTGAGAAAAGTCACATAATAGCTGGAAGTAGGAACCTAAGTATAGCGACCTTGAATATCAGGATTCTGAACGAATGAGGAAAGCTGGACAATTTGATCTCAAAGTTAGTGACTTTAACTGTAATGTATCCAGTGTGGCAGCGACAAGACTAACATATGCCAGTTATGTCAGGGGATAGCTTATTAATACATTCAGGAGGAGTGAATCATAATGGACGGGTAGGAATGCATATTTTTTTTAAGGGGTTCAACTTCAAAAGTATGTGTGTGGTTAATAAACACACATTGTTCGAATACATCACAAAAAACAGCAGTAGTGAAGATTCCTATGTTCAACGAACAAACTAGGGGCTTGGTCAAGAAACCTCTTCATAGCCTGAGGCTGACTGGCACAAGAAGGACTACAGTAAAAAAAAAAATGAATAATCGAAGGATGTCAATGAAGTTAAACGTTAAATCATTTTATAATAGTATGAAGGGGACGGCGTGGCCTAGTGGTTAAGTGACACGCTTACAACCCGGTGCTGGGTTTGCTCCCCAATTACAGCTCCGGCCGTTACTCTGGGGAAGAAACCCTTAGAAAATGTAGGAGGACGCAGGTCCTTACATAAAATACATGCCGAAATCGGATGCACTGGGCCGACAGGCGTAAAATAAAAACATAGTACAATGCACACCGCCTTGGGGAATAGCGAAATCAGGCGAACGCTGAAAATTACAAAAAATTAAAATTATCTTTTAAAAAATGTATACACCAAGTCAAGAACACATTCATGATCACGGAGAGAAATGATATGACGGCTTACAACGGGTCAACAAACAAATGTAATCTACTGATCTACTGGTAGTAATGGGACAACTGTACGTAAAAAAAAAAAAGTCAAGTACAATACAATAAAGTATTATGGTGATTTGGACTGCGAAAAAAACTTGACGAAAGAGAATCACTTTGCATTTATGTGAAGAAAACCAGGTAAGTTTTGGAATACATTTTCTTTTTCAAAACTAAAAAAAAAAAGAAACATTTTAGACGTGGAAAAGTTGAGAATATAGTAGAAAAACAGATTGACGTATTGTGATAAAGAACCTTTTCACAAGATAGTGTCACAATGGCAGAACTTATTCAGGTGTGCACATACATTCAAAGAGATTCAAACAACCATCAACAATGCACAATTTAAAAAAGAAGTTATATAATGAATTCGCAAATTGATCTACAGGCATTAAAACAGGCACATATTCAAGAGAATATCACCGTGGAAGTCAGATATAAAAATGATAGCTTAGGCCAGAAAGTAAGGAACTTAATATAGATAATTTCTAAAGCAGAATATAAGCGCTAATTATGACTGTTTAAAAACAGTCATAAACAGCCATAGTGATCAGTATATTTCACCTTTCCCTGATTACTCTTTGCTAACATATTGATCAGTATGTGTCACCTGGCCTTGATTACTCTTCGTTCCCATCTTGATCAGTATGTTTCACTTGACACTGACTAATCTTCATTACCACTTTGAACAGCATATTTCACCTTTACCTGATTTCTCTTTACTAACATCTTGATCAGTATGTTTCATCTTACCGTGATTACTCTATACTCTAATTTTACTATTTTTAAAAAAAAACGATAACACATTAGACAGGGTCAAAAGTGTCTCTAATTTTAGAAATATAATAGCCGAGGAAGCAGAATGCGAAACGGAAATGAAGAAGATAATAGAATTGGCTAAATTGGTTTTTCCAACTCAGGTCATATATTTCCATCCAAATAAATAACTCACAGATTAAAAAAGAGAGTGATCAGGTGATATGTATAATCATCTACAGTATGAAGTAGAAACGCAATAAGCGAACAGTTTCAGAAAAGAATTGATTCCTGTGAAATGTACATATATAGAAGAATGGTGGGGAGGGGGTGAAGGAGAGAATTAATCTCGTGGAAAGTAAAGAAAACAGGTTAGAAAGCCATGGAGGAATTTGGAGTGCAAGGACAAATTATGGGCGAATTCACAAATAATCATGGACATTTTGTTTGCATCAAAAGCATTAAGACCTTGTTGTAAACAATACTGGAAGGAAAGGTGGAATGCAAACGTGTCAGTTAGTAAACAACGATTTAGGTGGGAGAATAACTTTAATATGGAAAAACCTGTCAACATGACAATCAAGACAGGAGAGAGCTTTTGAGATCCAATGAAGCCGACCTTCGATGTTGGCACTTGAACTGAAATAAAATACATCTGTAAAAAACAAAATAAATAAGTGAAAGTTATTGATCAGCTGTAGATGAGTGTGGCCCGTTCAAAGACAACTTTTCGCCAGCTTCTACGTAGGAGAACGTTGCAGAATGATGTCTTAAGAGAATTACAAGGCAGTTATGTCGAAGGAGATGGTACATGCGTACCCAATCTACGGCACGCTGCTATACCAGTGCTCTTATCGTATCGTCTTAGGGAAACTCAGCTTACCGATAATGCTAAGGAATGTAAACGTTATCTACCAATGTAAGTAAATACAAAGAGGCTTCGTGGTCTAGGAGCAAAGCGTCCAGTTCACAGTCCCAACTCTCCAGGTTCGAATCACGCTCGTGTCCAGTTTGGCAGACATGGCGTTTTTTGGCTCCTCCACGTACGGAAAGTAATGCAACTTACCGTACTGCACACTTGCCAAGAAACTTATAACAGCTACATAGGTTCCCGTGGTGGGAAGCGACGTTCTGCAAAGAACATGCTACTTTACAAAAAATAGTAAATGCAATGCTAAACTATATATAATAGAAACGGGGACATGTAGACTCAAAAGCTTCCAAAAACTAACACTTACTACTGCACTGAGACGCTAGATTTAGCTAGTTTTCTTACACGTGCTATATAATTCATCCAATAGCCTATGTTCACTAAATAAATTATCATTTAATACGTTTCATGTTATATTGCTTCGTACTACTACATATAAATAATACAACTGTTCTAACACCACTAACCAAAACACATATCCATGGACCTCAATGCCAGTTCAAGATGTTACTGTATTCATTGAATCTCACGATCAGCGTTTAAGAGCAGAACATTTACTTTCCTATAAGAAAAAATAAGGTTGCAGCTTGAAAAATATCAACTGCTTATTATCATGGAATTATTTCCATTGCGAAAATGTGTACAATTTAATTGTTAGTGTTTGTTTCGCATATTGAAAAGGAACGGAAACGTTTTTCGAGGATTGACATAATTTCGTAAGTAGCTCTTTAGTGAAAAGAACCATGGCATGTTTGAGAAAAATAAAGTTTCAATTAGTGAAATGAGTTTTATTGTATACGTAGATTAATAAAATATCGCTGTAACCTTCGCCAGTATGGGAGACTAGTGCTGCACAACCTTCAGCATCACGACAAGAACTTGAACTAACTTCTACATCCAACTCACCAACATAAGGAAAAAAACCGTGAACTAACTTCTACATCCAAATCTCCAACATAAAGACAAAACGTAGTACTAACTTCTACATCAAAATCTCCAACATAGGGACAAAACCGTGAACTAATTTCTACATCCAAATCTCCAACATAGGGGCAAAACCGTGAACTAATTTCTACATCCAAATCTCCAACATTAGAAGAACACTTAGTACTAACTTCTACATCAAATCTCCAACATAGGGACAAAACTTAGTACTAGCGTCTACATCCAACTCTCAAACATAGGGGGAAACCCTTGAACTAACTTCTACATCTAAATCTCCAACATAAGGACAACACTTAGTACTAACTTCTACATCTAAATCTTCAACAGCAGGACCAAACCTTGAATTACCTTCTACATCCAACTCTCCAATATCGGGACAACACCTTGAAGTACCTTCTACATCTAACTCACCAACATAAGGAAAAAAACCGTGAACTAACTTCTACATCCAAATCTCCAACATAAAGACAAAACGTAGTACTAACCTCTACATCAAAATCTCCAACATAGGGACAAAACGTAGTACTAACTTCTACGTCCAAATCTCCAACATACGGACACAACGTGGTACTAACTTCTACATCCAAATCTCCAACAAAGGGGCAAAACCGTGAACTAATTTCTACATCCAAATCTCCAACATTGGGAGAACACTTAGTACTAACGTCTACATCAAATCTCCAACATAGGGACAAAACTTAGTACTAGCGTCTACATCAAACTTTTCAACATCAGGACCAAACCTTGAATTACCTTCTACATCCAACTCTCCAATATCGGGACAAAACCTTGAATTACATTCTACATCCAACTCTCCAATATCGGGACAAAACCTTGAATTACCTTCTACATCCAACTCTCCAATATCGGGACAAAACCTTGAATTACCTTCTATATCCAATTCTCCAATATCGCGACAAAACCTTGAATTACCTTCTACATCCAACTCTCCAGCATTGGGACAAAACCTTGAATTACCTTCTACATCCAACTCTCCAGCATTGGGACAAAACCTAGTACAATTTTCTTTATCCAACTTTCCAACATCACAACTAAGGAAGTTAGTAGAATGCTCAGAAAATGAATCTCCTATGTCTCACCCAGCCTTCTATCAATTGACCTCTTTTCCAAAAGTACATTCGGCAGTCACAATGCACAAAAGACACCAATATTAAAAAGCAATTCAAGCAATGGGGTTTCATATAGTTTCTTTAGTTCTTGAAATATTGTGTACTTAAATTAATTTGTAACAGAGTTGTTTAACTTTTTATGTGTATCGTCAAGTGAGAAAGTTAGTTATTCGAATGAGCACCGAATGCACCGTTATAAGGGGGCACGCCAAAAGTCTGCTCGCTGAATAGAGCCCATCTGAATTAAGAAAAACAGCTCGAGATGAGAAAAATAATTTCCTATATCGGATAACAAAAATGAAGGAGTAAATTACTCGTTTGCCTTCGGGGGATTGGATAACGAAGGGGAGTAGTTATGCCACGTCTACCATCTATATGATTATCTATTCTTGATCATGTGCCTACAACACACACCTCGCCAAAGCAGAGTGGAAACTAGCAGACTGGAAGGAACATTTCCGAGGAGATTCCTACACAAAAACAAATTGACACATTGCATGTGAGTTCCAAAGATTGGGGGTATCCATGCACTCACTCAAATAAAGCCGATTATCTTCCCTTGTGTGAGTGATCGACACGAACATTACCTTGTCTCTAATGCTGACAGTTCCACTCTCTCTGTCTCTCTCGTTCTCTATCTCACGCTCTTTCTCTCTCTCTGCCAATTTACGTATGTATATCCTTCTCCGTGTCTATATAACTGAACTATATCTATAAATCTATCTATTTTTCTGTATATCTTTCTATGTATCTTTCTATGTATCGTTCTATGTATCTTTCAATCTATCTATCTATCTATCTATCTATCTATCTATCTATCTATCTATCTATCTATCTATCTATCTATCTATCTATATATTCTATATATATCTACCTTTATCAATCTATCTATCTATCTATCTATCTATCTATCTATCTATCTATCTATCTATCTATCTATCTATCTATCTATCTATCTATCTATCTATCTATCTATCTATCTATCTATCTATCTTTCTATCTATCTATCTATATTTCTATCTATATATCTATCTATCTATCCCTCCCTGTATATATCTGTTTATCCATATATCTATATATATGTATATCTATATATCTTTATATATATATGTCTATCTATCTATCTATCTATCTATCTATCTATCTATCTATCTATCTATCTATCTATCTATCTATCTATCTATCTATCTATCTATCTATCTATATATCCCTCCCTATATGTATATGTATGTATACATGTATATATATATATATATATATATATATATATATATGTGTATCTTTTTTTGTATCTATATATCTATCTATCTATCTTTCAAATATATCTAATTTAATCTAATCTTTCTAATCTAATGTATCTTATGTACTATATCTAATCAATATAATCAATTCCATTTAATCTAATTTATCTAATATATCCAATCAATCTAAACAATCTAATCTAATATATATATATATATATATATATATATATATATATATATATATATATATATATATATATTATAATATAATAGAATGTAATATATATAATATATCTTGTCTATCTAATATAATCTATGTAACATATCGAATATGTCTGTCTGTCTGTCTGCCTATCAATCTATATATCGATCTATCTGTCTAGCTATATATATATATTCCTGTCGCAGTGAGCGTCCTACAGTTGAAGCCAAGCATAGCACAACAGCCTGGATTACCCCAGTCCGTCTTCATCAGCTCTCTTTGGATGTCACGAAAGCTACTGCGACCCGCCATTTAACGCCCCTTTCAGCGCGCACGACACAGAAAACATACTCATCATGGGCATTACGCCACAACAGCAATCTAATTATATGTTTGTCTTGCCTGTCTTACCTGTCTTGTCTGTCTTACCTGTCTTGTCTGTCTTACCTGTCTTCTCCATCTCCTTATCTTGCCTGTCTTGTCTGTCTTACCTGTCTTGTCTGTCTTACCTGTCTTGTCCATCTCCTTATCTTGCTTGTCTTGTCTGTCTTCCATCTTGCAAGTCTTATATGTCTTGTCCATCTTGCCTGTCTTGTCTGTCTTGTCCCTCTTGCCTGTCTTGTCTGTCTTGTCTGTCTTGTATGTTGTCCATCTTGCCCGTCTTGTCTGTCTTGTCCAGCTTGCCTGTCTTGTCTGTCTTGTCCCTCTTGCCTGTATTGTCTGTCTTGGCTGTTGTCCATCTTGTCCGCCTTGTCTGTCTTGTCCATCTTGCCCGTCTTGTATGTCTTGTCCATCTTGCCTGTCTTGTCTGTTGTCTATCTTGTCCGTCTTGTCTGTCTTGTCCATCTTGCCTCTCTTGTCTGTCTTATCCATATTGCCTGTCTTATCTGTTGTCCATCTTTCCCGTCTTGTCTGTCTTGACCATCTTGTCTGTCTTGTCCATCTTGTCTGTCTTGTCCATCTTGTCCGTTTTGTCTGTCTTGTCCATCTTGCCTGTCTTGTATGTCTTGTCCATCTTGTCTGTCTTGTCCATCTTGTCCGTCTTGTCTGTCTTATCCATCTTGCCTGTCTTGTCTGTCGTATCCATATGCCTGTCTTATCTGTTGTTCATCTTTCCCGTCTTGTCTGTCTTGTCCATCTTGCCTGTTTTGTCTGTTGCCCGTCTTGCCCGTCTTCCTTGTCTTCCATGTATTTCCCGCCTTGATGGTCATTCCCGTCTTGTCTGTCTTGTCCATCTTGCTTGTTTTGTCTGTCTTGTCCATCTTGCCTGTCTTGTCTGTCTTGTCTGTCTTGTCCATCTTGCCTGTCTTGCCCGTTTCGCCTGTCTTCTCTGTCTTCTTTGTCTTGCCCATCTTGTCTGTCTTGTACATCTTGCCCGTCTTTCCTGTCTTCCCTATTTTGTCCATCTTGTCCATCTTCCCTGTATTCCCTGTATTCTTTATCTTGCCTGTCTTCCCTGTCGTATCTGTCTCGTCTATCTTGCCGCATGTCAGCCTTTCTCTTGGTCTTATCTCTTTATCTCACTCTCTCTCTATCTCTCTCGTTCTCTATCTATCTCCATCTATCTCTTCACCCAGTTGTCCAAAATAAGACAACTTGAGCCGCCAGTTGTTCTGCAAATAATCGAACCTATCTCCCTTACAATCCTGGCGGCACACCTCAGGCTTCTAGTGACGCATACAGTTTATCTCTCAAATGGAAAAGGAAGGGTTATATATTTACTCTTCTCTTCTCGTGGAACCGGCAGACATGTAGAACAGGTCTGTTGTTTCTTTGTTTGATCTACCCACATGGGCACAAATGAAGCTCTGTCTTCAAGATCGGCTTTGTTTCCTGCCTCTTCTGTCAGTTATCTGCCTCCTCATATCGTTATGTCTTACAGCGTGCTGAATCCATTAAAATATTATCTGTTGAAATTGTAACATGTATTTAAGAGTGCCTCAAACAGGCTATCGGGATCGGTGTTTGTAATGTTTCTAATCGCCATTTTGACTGATATGTAATCTGCAGAAAAATGATCTTGTTTCTGATATGGTTCTTGTTTTCTACGATGGCTTTTGCACAAGGTATTAGAGCCACATCATCAGCTCTGAAAATATTTTAGAAATGTTCCAGTTGCCACTGAGATATGGATTGTTTGTCCATTTTTTAAATGTGTGTAAACTATTCCCTACTTCATTTTTCATAGATCTCCTTGCTGGTTCATCCGTTTGTTTGCATGCACTTTCTGTGGATGTGTATTTCCCATGGATGTATTATAATGCTATATGTTTAATCTCTTGTACTGAGTCCCTATTTTTATCACTTTTGGTAAGTTGTCTCGACTTTGTAAATCATGTTCTCTACCATGGTGAGGAGGCTACGTGACCTAGGAGTGAAACGCGCTCGGTTTTCACAATACCAACGTTCCGGGCTTGATTCCCACTTGTGTCTAGTATGGCAGACACTGGATTTTTTTCTTGGGGGAATGCTCCTCCACGTACGGAAAGTAATGGCAACCTACCGTACTGCACACTTGCCAAGAAACTTATAATAGCCAAATAGCTGTCGGTTGTAAGAAGCTACGTTCTGTAAAAGAACTTGCGACTAACTTACCATGGTGAAGATTTGCTGCTTGTATTTAGGGGTTTTTGCTCATTTCTGTGTGAGGTCTGGGAAAGCAAGTTTTCTGGAGTCTGCTTCATCACTTTCTTCCAGTCTGTTATTCATTGGATGGTTTTAGAACCGTTTCAATTTTTCTATCAGTTGTATCATTCTGTAATCTCACCTGTCAGTCATAGGGTTGTATCTTTGTTTTTTTTTCTCATTTCTTTTGTTGGTGTTGATTTCATAGCTCATGCGATGATTCGTTCTGCCTGGTTTAGAATTTTGACCGATTTTTAAAGTTGGATTTTGAAGCTGTCGCACAGGCTGAGATCGGTATTCTAAAGCTGGTCCAACATTTCATGTATACATCATCATCGGTATTTGATGGTCTTCAGTCCATATAGTTCCCCCTAATTTATTCATTATAGTCATTCGCTGGTTAGCTTATTGTTGGCTTTTTTTCAATTTGATTTGTCCATGTTAATCTGCAGTCAAGTGTTATGTCTAGAAGTGTTGGGTTCTTTTCTTGGGTAGTTCTAGTGAAAACGCTTCGCACAAAACCGCAGACACAGTGGTAGACAACACACGGGCCGCTACTCTTATCTTTAGAATCTCAGTAGTAGCGAATATTTGTTGATGATGATACAGAGAGGATGAAAATGGCGGGTTAGATAAATATTTGGTTTTGGTTTTCTTGCTTCTTTCAATACATTTTGGGCACTTCTTTGCAGCTAGATTCAACATTTTGACAATTTTAATAACCTACGGTACGTAGTTATTGTTATGTCAATGACATTTTCAAGACGTATTGATATTTGTTGTTTATCTTCCATTTGACTGAGGTGATCACGTTCAAGTTCGTGTCACTATTTACGAAGATTGACACCACATTATCCTGTCAGGTAGCCTGTGATGTAGCACTTTGTGTGTGCAGCAATGCTGGATTTTGTAGCACTTTTTTTTTTACATAATGTGGTCGCTGATCCCATGTACAACTCTCTTTAGTCGACTTTTGCGAAATGCATAACTGACCAGTGGGGGCAATAACTTGTTATGAGTTACAGTACCAGGAATTCACAAGCGAAGCCAGAGCAGTAAAATAATATTTAAGTAGGGTTTCATGCACCCTAAGGTCATACTCAATTGATTTAATACACACATTTGGACTGCAGTTCGGGTTCTTTCAGCAGTCTAAAATACCAAGTCTGCACTCACAACTACCAAGTCCGCATAGCTGTAGACAAACTACCAAGTCCGCATAGCTGTAGACAAACTACCAAATCCGCATAGCTGTAGACAAACTACCAAGTCCGCATAGCTGTAGACAAACTACCAAGTCCGCATAGCTGTAGACAAACTACCAAGTCCGCATAGCTATAGACAAACTACCAAGTCCGCAAGTATGCAGACAAACTACCAAGTCCGCATAGCTGTAAACAAACTACCAAGTCCGCATAGCTGTAGACAAACTACCAAGTCCGCATAGCTGTAGACAAACTACCAAGTCCGCATAGCTGTAGACAAAAGTCCGCAATCTCAGATCACTGGATCCTATATGCTTCTAGAAGTGATTCATGTGATTATGTCAGTCATTATAGAACTACATGATTTCAATGAGTGCATAGATTTCCGTGTGTGTGTGTGTGTTTGTGTGTGTGTGTGTTGCTGTGTGTGTGTGTGTGTGTGTGTGCGAATATATATATATATATATATATATATATATATATATATATATATATATATATATATATATATATATATATATATATATGTCTATATATGCCTACGATGGCGCGAGTGTGTGTATATATATATAATTTATCTTTTTCATTCGTTCTCAAACTCCCTCTATCAAGCCCTGACAATGGCTTTGTAAGTAGCAGGGTGCAGCTTGACTGCGATCTTTGCACCTTTTGGTCTAACATATCCTACTTTAGCAGGCATTTGTAAGAACCGGGATAGCCTACCCTCTTCGATCCCTTCTCCTTAGCCAGTCTGCCCCGTTGCAGCCTGATATCCAGAATCACCCCATAGAGGTGGAGAAGGGTCTTGGCAGTTATGGGTCGCTGGACGTCACGTTAGCAGTCAGTTTTGTGTTGCTGACCTCTACAGCTCATGCACTGCTCTATCGCTAAATATATACATATATGACCCTTTTCGTCTTTACAGACGAGTTTCAGGGTGTAAAAGCCTCATCAGCCAGCTCCTTTCACGGCTGATTGTGCCGATTTCAGGAAGGCCCACTTGACCTCAGTTGATGCATGTCTTGAATATCGATTACATTTACTCTTGTTTCTGTGTCGTCTGCTCTCAAATGCGCCTTTGTATTGTTCACCTGAGAGTCTCTGCACCTCTATATGATGTTGCTTTTCATGCAACTACCCTCAGCCATCTCCTTCCATTTATGAAAGTCAGTGCAGACGTTTTTAAATGAAGTCTTACATCGTTGTATCCTAACATTGGCTTACCTCAAGGGCTCCTTCACAGAAAAGTAAATTTCTGGGTATATAGTGTTCCTTTCTTCCCACGTATTCCAGCCAGCTCAGCCTTCTACTTCTGAGTGTCGCCATGATGTCTTGCAGCTTGGCTCGATGCAATCCCTCCGTGTTGGTGATTGTGTCTTGCTACATGAATGTCATTGTTTTGGTTAGGAAGCGAAGATGAAACATGTTGAATCTCCTGTCGTGTCTCGAGTTAGTGGTTCACGATTCGGAGCCATGCAGTACGGTGAAACGCACGCTGGCTCAATATACATTCAGTCGTCGTTTGCAGCGTTCATTTCTTATTGTCCCACTATTTTTGAATAATCTACTAAATGTAGCAGCTGCATTGCCTATCCGTGTATTGATTTTTTCGACCAGCGAGAGGCTGGCTAATATAGGTGGGCCCCAAATTGCTGAATTGTTGTATTTGTGTAATTAGGTTCTCGTTAAAAGTGATACTTATGAGTGTGATTTTTCCTTGACTTAGAACTACAGTCTTCGTTACACTTGTAGTCAGAGAGAAGCTATCACAAGCCTTGGATATCCTGTTTATAAGGGTACGCTCACTGGGCGAACACAAAATATCAGAGAAGTTATGTTCCTTTTGTCGTGGCTCTCCAACGAGCTGAGGTGAAAAGTGAACCATCAGATTTAGCGCGACTGTAGACACCCCCAGTAGCACCATGGACAGCAAATAAGTTGCCAAAGAGAGTGGGAGCAATGACACATCCATGCTTAACTCCTCTCTTAATCTCAAAGCTGTCAGACGTAATGCCATCGAAATTTACGCTGGCTCTCATTTCTTCGTGGAATTATATATATATATTAATATATATATAGATATATATATATATATATATATATATATATATATATATATATATATATATATATATATATATATACAAATGTGTGTATATATACACACATATACACACATACACGGCAGCTGGGGTCCTATAATTCATCTTCTAAGAGTACACATATTTTTTGTTTAACTTTTACAACTATTTTTATTGCCATTTCTGACGCCCATCAAAACGTAAGTGCAATTGTGTCAGGACACGTAAAAACAACATTTATTAAGAATATCAGCTTCCAACGTGAACACTGTTTATCTGACACCTGGTGGTGGAATGATCAAAACGCTCCTGTTTTCATGCGGAATGTTTACGCAAAATGGAGTCACACTAGTTGACTGAGTGCGGGAACAGCGTGTTGTGATGCAATTTATACTGAGAGAGAGTTGATAAGCCACTGAAATATATCATCGACTATCATATGTGTTTGGAGAACAGACTAGCACGTTCATCAGTGTTTGAATGTTGTAAACGCTTCTGTGAAGATCGAGAAAACATCGAAGATGAGCATTGTGAAGGTCAACCGAAAAGAGTCAATACGAGTGAAGTAATACATCGTGTCGAAAAGTTATACTGAACGCTCGGAGGGATCAAAATGCTGGCAGTGAATAAGAAGTAGTGGCCAGCGACCCAAAGTTGACTGCTAGCGCAAGGGTCATGTGGTGTTCCTGGATAACAGGCTGAAACAGGGCATACTGGCTAAGGATAGGGTGGTCCTGGATAACATGGGGAAACAGGGAAGACTGGCTAAGGAGAAGGTGGTCCTGGATAACAGGCTGAAATAGGGCAGACTGGCTAAGGATAGGGTGGACCTGGATAATAGGCTGAAACAGGGCAGTCCCGCTAAGGAGAAGGTGGTCCTGGATAACAGACTGTAACACGACAGACTGGCTGAGAAGAAGGTGGTCCTGGATAACAGGCTGAAACAGGGCAGTCCCGCTAAGGAGAAGGTGGTCCTGCATAACAGGCTGAAACAGGGCAGACTGGCTAAGGAGAAGTAATCGAAGAGGGAAGGCAAGCCCGGTACCCACAAATATCACATTGAAGTCGGATGTGTCGAACGTAAAGATGCAGATATCGCAGTCAAGCTGTAAACTATGGCACAACGCATTTCGTTCTCCGAAATATAGCCTTCTACTTGCAAAGCCAAGTTATTTGAACACGAATAGGGGCCTCCTTGAGGTTTCGTGTTGGAGAACACCTTTTTCCGTCAAATGTCAGTTGTGTCGGAACCCATCGACAGGAATCTTTAGAAATATTTTAGGAGTCCCTTGTTTTTGTCATTTGATTTTTCTCACACTTCGATGTTCTACAGATACTTACTGGAGTCAGTAAATCAGTGTCGTCCAAAGGCGATTGAATTCACCGATATTAGGAAACCACTTAAGTACTGTAAAACTACTCCGAAGACCACTAATTATAGAGTTAAAGCAGCGAACTCAGATACGTTCACCGAGTAGCTTTCCTGATGAATCTGAATTGAAATCTCTGCCACATCACCTTTTATCTGTCTCCGCAAACTCCGACTTTTTTTACCGCTGTCGTTGAAAGCTAGTCACGTGGTCCCAAATTCTCTGCTGCAAGAACAACCCGTATAACATTTGTCATGGTGGGACAACCAATATGCCATAGCTCCATTTCAAGATTACCGATCTTCCTTAAAAATTCCCACAACCACCTTTCTTTGCACAACTCGCCACAACAGCACTGTTAGTTTGGCTAATTTACACACTTTCTTTTTTATTATGCCCTGCCCCACAATTATAACTAAAAATCTGAGGGCCATCTCCAATTTTAACATGCCATATTCACGTGTCCAACATTTACAACAAACGAACTTAATTATGAATAATAAGCGTCGATAATAAAAGACAGTAATTCTGACCGCCATTTAGCCAACTTTTCGTTGAACTAATTTACAGACAACGAAAAGTTTATTTAAGAACCAGGCCGGCTTTGTTCGAAATGACCGATACGGCTAACTCTCAATGAGTCTTCATTTCTCTCCCATATCATTTTGCTCCAAGTTACAATTAGCAGCCCCCTTTGTTTTGTGATCATTATTGGATTATTTCCTGTGCTCCTGTCGAGATCCATACGGATTCCTTGAGCCTCGGTTATCTGCCTAGAATCCCTCAACCTGACACAATAGATTGGAAACGTTTGAAACGGGGAGTCATCGTTAAATTGGAAGAATTAGGAGTCGTAGAGTCCCAGCTTTGTTGTATCAAGCGCTCTCTTCTACTTCTGTTGTTTTACAACTAAGGGTATGCATTCCCAATAAGTGGAACCACCTAGTGGTAGAGGATGCAGCTCTTTACCATTGAAAAAAATGTGTTTAGGATCTAGGTGTCAGGTACAAAATGTAATGAGTACGGTGGGGTGGGGGTGGAGTGACAAATTTGTTTAGGATCTAGGTTTCAGGTTAAACATGTAATGAGTACGGTGGGGTGGGGGTGGAGTGACAAATTTGTTTAGGTTCTAGGTTTCAGGTACAAAATGTAGATATCAGACGCAGAGCTGGATGAAAAGTTTTTGGCTAGAGGTTATGTAACATGCCAGAGGCATGGGTGAACTGTTCTAGAAAATATTGATTCAAAATGTACACATTTAAGTTTATTTAAAGTAATGCTTTGTATCTATTTCTGCTTTTCCTTATTCGTGTTATAGTTTTTCTGCATGTAACATTTCTTTTGCTTACTGACCTGGAATGTTTGCCCAAAGAAATCTAATTATGCGGGGAAATAATAAAATATTGGCCCTGCAAAACTGAGGGGGACCGGGGGGGAGGGGGGGGATAAGCGCGGATGGGGAAATTGTTCCAACATGACACTGGTCATAATATACTAAGCACCTGGCTGTATGACAACCTGGCACCTGGGACTTGTCTTGTCCTGACTTGGTATAGGAACCCACTTCCACTACTGGCTGTTACAGAAGGGATCAGTTGCAGGCGGAAGGAAGCGAAGAAGCCAAAATAAGTCATAGGTTGATAACATCAATGAATGGACAGAACATCATTTTTCCACACCCGTTCCAATGACTGAGGATAGAGTACCTTAGATGACTTTGTATTTATGTTTCTATCTCCCTATCCCTACAACCCCAACGGGCTTAGGGTTTATTGATTGATTGACTAACTGATTAATTACATCATGTAGACCCTACAGTGTTTAGGAAATCAGAATTGATACCTCTCCTAAATAATATTGTTACTTTCAGCCAGTGGCACCGTTCGATTGCGACATCCCGTCAGAGGTTACGATTAGGATGTACACTTTGGATTGGTCGAGTGATGGTCATGTGATCCCGTCATATGACACGCTGTCAGTGTTCTTCAGACGAATCAGTAGATGGCTGCGTCAGACAGCCAGTACCTTGGTGGCAGTGCATTGCAAGTAGGTTCATTTCGAAGACTGACTGACTTCAGAAATAAATAATCACTGACAGCAAATACAGGTATTATGTGTGGACAATGACAGAGATAAGTACTTGTTAGTTCTATGTTAGGTCAAAGACAATAACAGCAACATTGAATACAACATATGTAGACACTGCGGTCGGGGATAAAGTGTTATTTCTTCATTGCATTAGGTCGGACATATTTGTGAAGGGCGTTATCAGTCTCCCTTCTCTTTGATTTCCTTTCTCTAGAACACATTATCAGATAAGTGAACTTGAGAGTGTCACGGTCAGGTATAGAATCAGTTTAGTGGACGTCAGAGTGTCAGGATCAGGTATAGAATCAGTTTAGTGGACTTCAGAGTGTCAGAGACAGGGATTAAATCAGTTTAGTGGACTTGAGAGTGTCAGGGTCAAGTATAGAATCAGTTTAGTGGACTTCAGAGTGTTAGAATCAGGGATTGAATCAGTTTAGTGGACTTGAGAGTGTCAGGGTCAAGTATAGAATCCGTTTAGTGGACTTGATAGTGTCAGGGTCAAGTATATAATCAGTTTAGTGGACTTCAGAGTGTCAAGGGCAGGTATCGAATCAGTTTAGTGAGGAAACATAGAAACCGGTAAAGTAACGTACTATCCGTAAAGGAAAGCAAAGATCTGTAAAGCAACGTAGAGATCATAAAATGAACGATCGGTAAAGGGAGGTAAATATCAGAAAAGTGCAAATGTTAAGATCGGTAAAGTAATGTAAAGATCGATAATGTAAAGATGCAAGTATCGGTAAAGTAAGGTAATGATTGTAAAGTAAGAAGAAGATATAGATTAATAAAGTAAGTTACATATCAATGAAATAAGATACATGTCAAGATCAGAAAAGTAATTTTTACTTAGGTCCACATTTCTTGACCAACAAGGGGCAATGTGGTCATGGAGACAAATGAAATATTTTTTTTAAATCCCGTACTACTTGGGGTAGTAAGTAAGTCGCATGTCCTCTCAGAAAAAAAAAACCAGTGTCTGCCAATTTGGACACAAGTGGGAATCGAACCTGGAACGTTGGATTGTGAAAACCGAGTGAGTTTCGCCCCTAGCCTACGTACTTGGGGATTGATCCTAAATTACTCGGCTGGGAGGCCAGGGCATTAACGATGAGGCCACCGCGGATCCATGAACAACGACATCCCCAACAGTATTAATCGAGACCATGTCTTCAGCTACCCCACATTATAATATTGGAAGTCATTGTTTGATATTGTCCACTGTAACTAGCTGATATGTTGTTGTTATTTCATCGCTGTGATACAGATAATACAATGTTCTGAATTGTGGTTAGTGAGGAATATGTTGAAACTTTGTTGCTTGTAACTTTTATGTAATAAAGACAAACAGCTGCCACAGAGATAATCTATTTATTTCAATGGCTGAAATCTGCTGTTTGTGACCATTGTAGCTACCGGTACACTGTGTTTTGTAATTAGTGTTTCCTCTGTTGTATGTGAACAGGGATGGTCAGTCGACAAGCGGACACTTCTGTGCTGTATATAACATCATGTCCATGCTACAGATGGACAACAGCGTGGACATTTACTTAACAGCACGGGAAGTGCAGGACAGGTTACCACGAGCAATTTCTCAGGTTAGCTCCATTAGATCATCTATATATAGTTCTATATACATGCAGCTTCTCCTCACTCCTATTCGACATTTATGCAGTGCATGATTAGGATCGGTAGAGAGGATGAGCATATATAAAGTGACGATACCCTAACAATCGGCGAATACAAGATTCCAGAGCTAAATTAGTAGATAACACAGTGATGCTGTCATATATTGGTTAGAGGGGTTAGAGAAGATAATTGCTGTCGTAAGCACACCACACAGAACGGAGGGGCAGGAGCATTCCTGAACCTACCAAATGGCAGAAAAATAACACTGTCATTCGCTACTGGTAAGTACACAAGCAATTTCAGAGCGGAGGCAGAGGCACTGAGGGCGGCAGTGGAAGAAATGGTGACACACAGTGAAAATGAGAGCCATATAGTCCTGCTGACAGATGCTCTCGCCGTAGTCACAGCGCTAAAAAGCCAGAAAAACACTGAGCTTAATGACTTAAGAGCAGCACTCTGCAAACTGTGCCAGCAGTCCGCACCAAAAAGGGTAGTGGTACAGTGGGTCCCATCACACTGCAACATCCAAGGCAACGAGGAGGCAGACAGACTGGCAAAAGAAGGTGCAAGACTACCACAAACAGATACCAGTATGACGTACAAAGAGTCAAAACGGCTTATCAAAGCCAGATACATGACCAAATGGGAAACCGAACATACTGGTTACACCAAAAACGATGCCTATTACCAGTTGAACCGAAGAGAGCAGGTCGTTGTCTTCAGACTTCGCACTGGCCACAATAGACTGAGGTACCACCTGTTCAACAAATTGAAGATAGGGTGTACCGACGAATGCCCGTGCGGTACTGGTAAAATGACCGCTGAACATCTGCTGCAGAACTGCCCGACATACGAGGATCAGAGAGAGCAGATGTGGCCATTACCAGTGGAACTGCAAGACAAGCTCTATGGCAGTGGCGACAGCCTCAGGATGACCGCCGCTTTTTTCGAAAAAATAATGGTTACTGTCTGACTGCGTACGCAGAAGAAGAAGAAGAAGAAGCTGTCGTAAGCAGACACAGCGAACATCAAAACACCTTTGTAAACATAATGAAAACAAAGATAAATATCACCGACAAAACAATAAGTTAAAATTAGCGATTGTTTAAACAAATTTGAAGAATATTGGCAATAGCAACTCAAAGACTACACAACCTGAGAAAACTATGGTAGAATAATAGCAAAATTGCAAAAGTGAACATTTTGAGAACATGTGTTTTTCCATGGCAGCATACGGCTACGAAACATGGACAGTTACCTAAACCTCAACGATGAGAAACGAGTCTTTCGAGTCGAAAAGTTTTAGAAAAATCTTCAGAATGCTGTGGACCGGCAAAGAAGAATGTAAACATTCGACAAGAGTTTGGCATTGAGAAGAACTGGTTCGTAAATTCCATCATGAATAGAAAACTGAAATACTTTGATCACATCAAAAGACACAGCGATCTTGACAAAGCGCTGATGGAAGATATGGTGCCGGGAAAGAGAGGCAGAGGCAGACCAAGAAGGCGATCGCACCAAGATCTCAAGGAATGCTTGCGCGTGACTGTGGCAACGGATTTTGCAAGTGATCGAGTTTCTTTCAGAAGGTATGTGATTGGAGCGACGTTCTGCAAGTGGCGTGCTACACGATAACACACACATGCACACATCAGGTCAGGTCAGGTCATCCCGTAACCGGTGAGGTCGTTGGGGCACACATGAAGACATCCTCACAACACCATGCTACCCTTCTCTGTCAGCGGCCGCTGCCTGTGCTGCTTCTGATCAGAGATTGGTCCATTCTTTTATGTTGTACTCCCATTTATTTTTGTGACAGCCTCTTCGTCGTCTGCCTTGCACCATTCCGTGCAGGATCGTGTTTGCAAGACCATTTGATCTCGATGTGTGACCGTACCAAGCGAGTTTCCTTCTTTTGACAGTCGCCAAGAGGTCTTCAAAAGGCCCTATTTCTGTTGCAATCCTATCTCATATTTCATTTGTAACTCGATCTTTGTGCGTGACGTTTAAACGTTTTCGAGAACAACTCATCTCCAAGGCATGAATCCTTCGTTGAAGGTCAGCTGTAATTGTCCATGTCTCACGAGCTTAGAGGAACATTGACAGGACTAGTGTATGCATTAATCTGATTTTCGTGCATATGCTAACCGTTTATTTTGCCAGATTTTGTTAAGCCGTGCAAGCGCCGCTATTGTCTGTGCTATTCTGGATAACACCTCACATGTTGATCCTTCATTACAGTCGACCCTAGATATTTAAAACGGTCAACCACTTCGAGTTCCTGACCGTTAGCTTGTATCCTGCTGTTGAAGCCCTCGGCGTTGTTGGTCATTAATTTGGTCTTTCCAGCGTTTATCTCCATACCATTTTATATATGTTGACATCCATCATATATTCATCTCATTTTCTCATAGTCGCTAGCTCAGCATTGTTGTTATATATTGTCCCCGATGAAGGCTTATTGGTCGTAACGTAGGTTTTGTTTTTGTTTTCGCGCCCGTTCGGTATCTGACTATACCCATTTTCAATTTCATTAAATTTAATTTTAATTTTGTTTTTCATTGATGTGTTCTTTCTATGTTTTAAGTTCAACAATCAATATTGAACATCAATTGAAGCCTTATGTTACTTAATATTGTCTATCCAGTATCATTACTTCAATTTACATTCGTCGACATTTGATATTTTGCAGTATCGGTGTCATCATAGCACAAATTGTATGTTTATTTTTAGAATCACCTCCATGTTATTTGATCCATTTCAGAATCAGTACCAACATCTGTACATAATCTACGAACAATTCATACAGAAACGAAATGAACCACCTTGCAGCCTACTTGCTAATGACTCCAGCATTTCTCTCCGAGATGAGCCTCAGATAATGTGTGCCATCACATCCTCCTCGAGCGGTGTTGAGTAACTCGCTGTGCCAGACTGAACCATTGACAAGACCATAGAGCAGACACAACTATATCCTATTTTTCATCATTCTTAATCTTCCAGCAACAATATAACTCGAAACTGACCCCTACAACAAAGTAAATAGACAACGGATATGGTCAACATCAAATTGTATCACAACTTTTAGGCAAGACTTTGGGAAATACTAGAAGAACAATAAAACAAGAAACGTGTATGCAAATGCTAGATATTTAAGATAATATGGAAGAATGCAAAAACAACTTAAACTTTCTGTCAGACTTGCTGGTGGCCTAAACATCGCAATGTTACAATAGGTGAGGCTGGAGATGGACAAATAATCGGTTACCTGCACACATTTATGAATTATAGTGAGATAGTTAAACCTAGAAATGGACGATATTGAGTTGAATAATTCAATAAATATACAATCTGAAGCTAGTATAGCATTGATATGATACGGTATGTTGGGTGAGCCTAGTGATGGACAGCATACGATAGTAACATAATAAGTTAGATAAATACAGGACAGAGATAAAAGAAATATCATTCAAAGTAGAGTACACTGGAATAAGAAGGAATGGAATAGATTAACTAAAATAAAATTGTACAGGTCAAGGTCAGTCTCATGGAAATAATGCCGTCGGGGATGAAGATAACATTTAATGTACTAGGCCGCAGCCTATGTGAGGTTAGTTTCCTTCCTTGCTGTTTTTTACCTTCCCAACTCATACGTCGTTATTCAGTAACAGTTGGGTTGACTGGAAGAGCCTTCGCACCAGGCACGACCTAAATTTGATTCTGTCCGTCCGTGAACTCAAACCGCTGGAACACTGACATTCCAGTCTAAAAAGCCAGCTCATCGTCCATTAGGCCATATGCTACACTTAAAAATATTTGCTTCGAATTACGTTCATTCTGTTAAGTGTTATTGACTATGTTTACGTGGTCACATTATGTTAAAAGGTTGTGAATTGCACATTATGTTAGATGTGACATTCTCAGTGCTAAGCCTACCTTCTTCAACACGTGCCTGACTGTACGATAAACTTTGCAAGTTGTACTTAAATCTCCTTTTGCGCTTTCAAAGATTACGCTCTGGATTACGTGTCAGTTTTAACGTTTATTTTCCACATTAAAAAAAGAGGATGGGTGGTGATAGCCCATTCAAGATACTGGTTTTCTGATCATAATGACATGGATCAGACCTTCCAAAGTACATTCGTTTATATTGCTATCGAGGGTGAGAAAAAATCGTACCTGCACACTGTGTGGCGACTGCCAGAAGTTTATTCTAAAAACAAACCGGAAGACGTCTGCAGTTGGAGAAACGTTCCACTTATAGTTGAAATAGTTTATTCCAAGAAAACAACATTCATGATTGGTGAATAACATACACACTTTTTGGGACGTATGTGTCTCTGAACGAATATCACACGGATAACAAGATAACATCTCACTGATAATGTAAGACGCTACTGTAAACCCTCACAAATGTAAATACAATTAAATGTAAATTGTTGTGGTACCACTTCAAACTAATACATTGACCACATTTTCCGTACAGAAAATAATCATCACTGTATTTAGCTTCTTTGTCATCTATTCTTCCTCTTTTCTTCTTCTTTTTTATTTTCCTTCTTCTTCTTCTTCCTCTTCTTTTTCTTCTTCTTCTTTGTGTCTTTTTTTTATCTGTGTGACCTTGTAGCAATCACCGTGAAATGACTAGTTGCAGGAAGTCTGGTTGTAAACCACTTTGTGTCTGTTGGTATTTTTTGTTGTTGTTGGTAGCAATTTAATTGACATGATGATGTTGCTTATTTCACACATACTTCTATGTAATCACTTTTTACCACACCCTTAACGTCAACCCGTCGTTTGTCACTCTTAACGGCCAGTTCAGCCTCAACCCTCTTTCGTCACTCTTAACAGCCAGATCAGCCTCAACCCGTCTTTCGTCATTTGTTACACATGCTCAGCCTCAAACCCTATTTTGTCATTCGTTACACATGGTCAGCCTTAAGCCCGCTTTCGTCATTTGTTACACATGCTCAGCCTCAAACCCTCTTTCGTCATTCGTTACACATGTTCAGCCTCAAACCCTCTTTCATCATTTGTTACACATGCTCAGCCTCAAACCCTCTTTCGTCATTCGTTACACATGTTCAGCCTCAAACCCTCTTTCGTCATTCGTTAGACATGCTCAGCCTCAACTCCTCTTTCATCATTCGTTACACATGTTCAGCCTCAAACCCTTTTTCGTCCTTCGTTAGACATGCTCAGCCTCAAACCCTCTTTCGTCCTTCGTTACACATGCTCAGCCTCAAACCCTCTTTCGTCCTTCGTTACACATGCTCAGCTCAAACCCAGTTTCGTCATTCGTTACACATGATCAGCCTTAAACCCTCTTTCGTCATTCCTTAGACATGCTCAGCCTTAAATCCCCTTTCGTCATTCGTTACACATGGTCAGTCTCAAACCCTCTTTCGTCATTCGTTACATATGCTCAGCCTCAAACCCTCTTTCGTCATTCGTTACACATGCTCAGCCTCAAACCCCCTTTCGTCCTACGTTACACATGCTCAGCCTCAAACCCTCTTTCGTCCTTCGTTAGAAATGCTCAGCCACAATATCATATTGGTCACTCATTACCATATGTTTGTAAATTTCATTATTATCTGGAATAGATTGTTCGATCCAATAATTTACGCTTGGTTGAAGAATAATCGAGAATGTTTTCAAGGCCGGCCTGGTTTCTACCTTATTGTTATCTCGGACCTGGCTGTCGTTACTGTTACATATTTCACATGTTTTTGATGTTGTTTATATGTGATATTACAAAATCATTTTACTGAAACGCATCTGAGTTCATATTTGCATTGTAGACATGTCTGTGGAGGAATGGTTCTTTCAGATACATTTTCTCAAGTGTCGACTAGTTTACTACGGTCCACGCGAGCGAACAAACTGCTGAGCATGCGTTACAGGACTGTCGTCTCTGTGTAAAGAAGATACACAGGCAGAACGACTCAATACTAGAAGATACACTAGGCCACGATGCAATACAAGAAGACACACTGACTCAACGATTCAATACAAGAACATACACTGACCCAACGAATCAATACAAGAAGATACACTGACCAAACGATTCAATACAAGAAGATATACTGACTCAACGATTCAATACTAAACTAAAAATTGTACTGAGCTGAAGAGGGCTTCAAACAACGATCGAGTTAATCGTATCGCGGGAACTTGTCTAACGATGTTAGCTTCAAAGATACTGGTCTTTTTTATTCCTAGAAATCGATTTCACTGCACTCCGGGTATATCCATAGGTGATCAGTCTCTTCTAATAAATGGTGAAAGGTCCATATACTGATAGCTCCTGCAGCGCGTTGGTTTCACACACTTCTGGTCCGTCCTTTCTTAGGCTCAATTCCGCTCGAATCGTGTTCGATAACAAAGATCTACGGTCTGTGAATTGCTGATTCATCTATTACCGTGTTATCAATTACCTCCCCTCAAAATGTCACTTCCCTCCATATCTAGTGTACCCCTAGATGGAGTCTGTGAAGTCGGGATGTCAGCTCTTTCGCTGCCCTGAACTCCAGAATGATCAGGCACCGCCTGCTGTAGATCCGCACCAGCTTTTTAAGGTATTTGCTGCTGCCATCCAATCATACCCCAGTCATTCCTTCTATAGATACCGAAGCACGAATTGAGAGTTTAAAACGATGACTGCCCCTGTTAAGTCCCAGACAGTCATTTCATAGCTGCCGTCACTGCTTTCATTGCCACTATCGTATTGGAGATTGCTGCTCTCTATGAACCGCTCTGCTCAGCGACGAACAGCTCTCTTACTCTAGTTGAGAAGCCATAACTAGATATCTCACTTCGTAAGACGGGCATGATCACTATCAGAAGATTGTTTGTTGTTTGAGAGCCGTTGCTGAGTTGGAAAACAAAACGCAACACTGCTAGCTTAATCGACCTATTCCCCGTGCAGATCCATCCTGGGACCGCAGACCGCCTACTGAGGAGTGAAAAACAGAACCACTGCACTTCCAATGAACGTCATGAAATGCTGATATAGGCAGTGAACTTATTGGGTAATGAAATTATTGTGGACAACAAACTGCTACGGAAACCACACTAATAAAATGCTACAGAAATCACCTCAACAAACTGCTATAGAAACCATCTCGAAAAACTGCTACAGACACCACCCAAACAAACTGCTACAGAAACCATCTCAACAAACTGCTACAGACACCACCCCAACAAACTGCTACAGAAACCACCTCAACAAACTGTTGCTACAGAAACCACATCAACAAACTGTTGCTACAGAAACCACCTCAACAAACTGTTGCTACAGAAACCACCCCAACAAGCTGCTGTAGAAACCACCCCAACAAACTGCTACAGAAACCACCCCAACTAACTGCTACAGAAACCACCTCAACAAACTGTTGCTACATAAACCACCTCAACAAACTGTTGCTACAGAAACCACCCCAAAAAGCTGCTGCAGAAACCACCCCAACAAACTGCTACATAAACCACCTGAACAAACTGTTGCTACAGAATCTACCCCAACAAGCTGCTGCAGAAACCACACCAAATAACTGCTACAGAAACCACCTAAAAAATCTGCTACAGAATCCACCCCAATAAACTGCTACATAAATCACCTCAACAAACTGCTACAGAATCCACCCCAACAAACTGCTACAGAAACCACCTGAACAAACTGCTGCAGAAACCACCCCAACAAACTGCTACATAAACCACCTGAACAAACTGCTACAGAATCCACCCCAACAAACTGCTACAGAAACCACCCCAACAAACTGCTACAGAAACCACCTCAACAAACTGCTACAGAATCCACCCCAACAAACTGCTACAGAAACCACCCCAACAAACTGCTACAGAAATCACACTAATAAAATGCTACAGAAACCATCTCAACAAACTGCTACAGACACCACCCCAACAAAATGCTACAGAAACCACCTCAACAAACTGTTGCTACAGAAACCACATCAACAAACTGTTGCTACAGAAACCACCTCAACAAACTGTTGCTACAGAAACCACCCCAACAAGCTGCTGTAGAAACCACCCCAACAAACTGCTACAGAAACCACCCCAACTAACTGCTACAGAAACCACCTCAACAAACTGTTGCTACATAAACCACCTCAACAAACTGTTGCTACAGAAACCACCCCAAAAAGCTGCTGCAGAAACCACCCCAACAAACTGCTACATAAACCACCTGAACAAACTGTTGCTACAGAATCTACCCCAACAAGCTGCTGCAGAAACCACACCAAATAACTGCTACAGAAACCACCTAAAAAATCTGCTACAGAATCCACCCCAATAAACTGCTACATAAATCACCTCAACAAACTGCTACAGAATCCACCCCAACAAACTGCTACAGAAACCACCTCAACAAACTGCTGCAGAAACCACCCCAACAAACTGCTACATAAACCACCTGAACAAACTGCTACAGAATCCACCCCAACAAACTGCTACAGAAACCACCCCAACAAACTGCTACAGAAACCACCTCAACAAACTGCTACAGAATCCACCCCAACAAACTGCTACAGAAACCACCCCAACAAACTGCTACAGAAATCACACTAATAAAATGCTACAGAAACCATCTCAACAAACTGCTACAGAAACCACCCCAACAAACTGCTACAGAAACCACCCCAACAAACTGCTACAGAAACTACCCCAACAAACAGCTACAGAAACCACCCTAACAAACTGCTACAGAAGCTATGTTAGCCCAACAAAGTGACCATGTGCAGCCAACTGTAGTGGTAGCTTCATACTCCGGCTGAGTGAAACAAGGACAAGAAGAAATTAAGAGATGCATGGATAAATAAAGTAGCAACAACAATAAAATGGATAAGAATACAGGATGCGATCAACAGAAAACATATACATCAGGCAACTAGAAACATAAACATCAGACAACAGAAAACATACACTAGGCTATAGAAAACATATACATTAGGCAACTGGAAACATAAACTTCAGACAGCAGAAAACATACACTACACTATAGAAAACATAAACATCAGGCAACTGGAAACATAAACATCAGATAACAAAAAACATACACTATGTAACAGACCCTCTGCTTGCCCTGGCCGTGATCTAACTTAGACCATTCTCACACTCATCCACATCATCATGACCATACTCAGTAAATGACATATCACACATCAGGTGGCATATTTATTAAATCATACTCATATCATAGAATGAGTAGAGAAATTACAAACACAATATAATACATATCTTAACTAAACATTCTACTAAAACGGGAATTATAAGCATTAGCTATTGATGGAATTCCCAACTAACTAAAAACCCAGTTCTATTGCCTTGCAATTACATCACACACATATCGCCTTAACTGCGTCATCAAAACACCTTATCAAATACTCTTCCTCACTGAAATCCCCTCAGGCGGGCGATCTCGACATAACTCGTTCACAATGTGTCCTTGCTTACAAACACACTTTCACATTATCTATTAATGCAAAACTCACACACCTATTTGAGCGATCCTGTTCTATCACTAAACATTCGTCCAACCGTCAATCAATCGCTCCTCTATCTAAGTCGGTGAGTTAAACATACTATCTACATTCAGTCTCTCTCTCTCTCTTCTCCATACAGCCTCTCACTCTCCATCTCTCCTCCAGCCTCCCGAGCTAAACTTTGTCTCGAGTTATATATCCTCAAGCAAGACCAGAGCTTGACCAATCGATCTCAGGTATGGTCATCTTCAATTCCAATTGGAACGAAACACTTTGCACACCTGTCACTCATTCTCTCGCAGCAAGCCCCGTTGCCAATTTCGTCTGTCAATCAATCTCCCCCTACCAAAATCGGAAGGCCAGTGGTCAGTTTCTACCTGTCCACATTCCTTAACCCAACTCTGTTCTCCTTTGCTGAGACAGTGAGTGACCTTGACATGCATTCATGTAGCTTTAAGCTTTAACATGTTCAGGCATCCTAAACTCCCCTTGCTCCGGCGGGAACTGTTACATTACCTCCCTAAACTACAGACCGAAACATGGATGGTCATTTTTTATCATCTGGCAAATGACCACCATTTTCGTCTCTACTATCCAAAATGTAAACCTACTCCTGTTTACAACTTCACTCACATCGTACATGCCTTGAAAAGAAAACACTGTCACGCCATTTTCGTCTCTACTATCCATAATGTAAACACCACTCCTGTTTACAACTTCACTCACATCGTACATGCATAAAAAAGACATGTCATTTGATACATATAAACTTTTTTTGTAATTCATACACAATCAATACAAGCAGAAGAAAAACACTGTGGCTGGTCGTTTTTACAACACAAACCAACACTTTTACATCGTTTTACAGTCAAATTCACCTAAGTCTGTCCCTGCGGGACCTTTAACTCATCAAAACAGAAACACCTTAAGGAATTCTCCTTACTCATTGAGGTCAATATACCTCGCCCTATTCCCGTGCCTTCCTCTAAGGACACGAACCTTCATTGTTACACACGACCAGTTCAGGTCAATTTTCTCAGGCGGTCTCATTACACGCCTGGCCGACGATTCACTTCATACTAACTCCTGTGAGGCCACGAACTTACGTGGGTTATCCTCAGGCTAGTTATCATTGTCTCTCTTGACAGCTATCCCCTCTCAAAGAAAACAGCAAAATTCTTTATGTTTCCCACAAAAACGATATTTGACAACATATGTCATAGTCAATATTAAAACTTCTGATCAATGTAGTCTTCTCTGCAAAGACTCCACATACATGTGATTCTGGAACTCGTGGTGACTTGTGCTTGCGGAGGCCTACAGTCTGGATGAGATATACTGCTCTGTAGATCACCTATATAACCTGTATCAAATACCTGTAAACATGATGATTCAACAACAACAACAAAAAAAACAACAACAAAATAAAGAAAAATTCAATGCATACTATATCGACCATACAACCCACTAAAAATGCAAGTAATACCATTAGTCAAAACCCAAACACCAAATGCAAATGTCAAAATATTTGCACACAAAAACATGATCAAATGCCATCAACCTTCACTCCTGCTCGTGCCCCACAGATGAGCACCTGTTAATGCCCCCTTCAAAAGATACTAAACTATGACTAAGTTCTAACTTAATCAGGTACTAAACTATGTCACTAAACTATGACTAAGTTCTAATTTAATCAGATACTAAACTATGTCACTAAATCAGATACTAAACTATGTCACTAAACTATGACTAAGTTCTAACTTAATCAGATACTAAACTATGTCTGAGTCAAAAGTCAAAAACCGAATCGTCCACCTGTCGAATTACGTCATGCTGTAACCCTACTAGTCCGGGTGCAGTCTTTGTCCCGAGTAATCAAAACCGAGTGTTGTGATCTAACTATTTCACCGTTGTTTCCCCAAATTCCCCGCATCAAAGCTACCTGGTCAGATATTAACCGAAGCATCGCGTCCACGTGTTACCTTGCGTCACGTAATCATTACCTGGCGCATCCAGCTATCCTGCGTCTCTTGCCCGTTTCTCTGTTCGGAAATGTCTCTGTGATCTCGTCAGTCTAGCTTCAGACTGGCCGTCCGTTTCTCTGGTACGCTCATTGTCTGGCGTTTACTTGAGACAACGAATTCAAAGGAATTTTTTAACATCTGGTCATTCCTCCTTCTCTATACCCTACCCCCTAATTATCCAAATCTCCGTTTCCCAAGGATAACGGTAGATGAAACAAATTGTATGCAAATGCATACATTAACTGGAGTTTCACATGATAGCCCATGTGAGTAAGTACTCCACACGACTTTATCTAATTCCATTTCTGATTTCCATGTTTTTGGCTAGCGTCAGTAAACATTGCATCAACCGTTCCTTATCACTACTGCTTATTTTAACCAGACTATGCGCTGCCCCATCAGCTGTCTCTGATTGCTGCGCGATTTCCTCCTGTAAAACGCCCATCGTCTGGTCTGTTTGTTTCACAGCTGTTTGGTTCGTACCCACCGGTTCTCTGGTAGTGTTACGTACACTTACATCGTCCGCTACTTCAGCCTTCCGTCCATCTGTATTCACTATTTGTGGGAAAGACCTTTCACACTGTTCGTTTGACTGTTGGCTTATCTCGAACTGAGATCTTTTCATCTTTGCTTCGATGACTGGTTCGCTGTCCTGGCTGTGGTTAACCTGTCTTTCCCTTTTCTTCGTTTTCCTTAGAAACTCTGTTCCTCTTTTGTTGGCTGCTGTTGGTGCGTCCGTTTCGCATTCCAACTGTGCGTCATTCCCACTTCCTTCCTCGGTGGCCGAAGGGTTGTCCCTTCTTTCGGTCTGTTCAACAACTTCTCCCGCATGGCTAGGCCCTGCCACCATTCCTCCCCCTCTCATTTCCTCTTTATCTGACGAATCTCCGACTATTACCTTGTTCGATTCTTCGTCGACTTCAACTAATGTTCTACCAGGCTTGACCCCAAGTTCCTGGTAAACTTGGCCCCTTTCAGCACGCCCGACCAGGTTAATCGACGTAATACCCTCTTCCTGAATTCTCGGCATACGCTGTCCAATGATGTAACATTTCCTCTGGACCTTTGAGCGAACGTTTGTCTCGTTTGCATTGCGTAACCTGCCCTCCGTCCCTAACTTTTCTGGATACACAAAACCTGTATCTCTTTCTTTCTGTCCATCCGCCTCGTGCTTAAAGTCTCTTTGATAGCTCCTGTCCTGCCTCTCCATCTGTAACCGTGCAAAAGGCCTCTTGTGGGCTAAGAATCTGCCCGATTCAAACTTCTGCCCAACCATTCCTCCTCCTCTCATTTGACTTGGCCTCTGCACCTGGGTCAAACTCCAACCCTTTTCGCAACCTCTTTCCAGTCGTCCACACACGTCCGTCCTGAGATTTCCACCTCTGTCCCTCCACGGATCGGAATGTGGAAGTAGTACGGGCTTCCTACTCACTTTCCTACCACTCTGTCCCCTTCCACAATACTGGACCGTGTTTACTTCTGTGATTTCTTGATTTCTTCTCTCCTTCCTAGCTGGTGTGAAAGCTCCCTTTTCAAACTGTTGCAACAGCTGTCGCAGCTTCCATTGGTGACCTTTTTCCTGTCTTTCCAGCCGAATGACTCTGCCTGTTAGTTCTCTTAGCTGGTTTTGTAGTTGACTTTTGTCCTCCCACTTATCGCTGACTGTAGCTCGTGCCATGAAAGGCTTGTTTTTGACAAACAGTCCTCTTCTCCAGGAACTGTTAATATTCCGAAGAATATTAGGGCATCCGATAGACAAATGTCCAAAAGCTAGACAATGATAACATTGTTTAACATTGTCCAACCTCGACATACTGAATAAACCCGTCTGGACCCCACAAAAAAAATTTACAAGACTGTCAAGTACGCACAAAGTCTTGTCAATAATACAACAATGGGTGAAGAAAAATGTCACACTTACCAGTCAGATGATTGGAAAAGCTGTCTATGGTACTAACACTCTAACCACTAGCTACTCCTCTATTCCTAACTACAAACACAAGTTATATTTAACTGCGACACTTGTGTTAAACATGCAAATCAAGATCTATAGCTACACACGCACTATATTTATAAATCTACCACGACTATCCGTGGTCAACAGGCACCAAAATAATAATAACGTGTAACAGACCCTCTGCTTGCCCTGGCCGTGATCTAACTTAGACCATTCTCCCACTCATCCACATCATCATGACCATACTCAGTAAATGACATATCACACATCAGGTGGCATATTTATTAAATCATACTCATATCATAGAATGAGTAGAGAAATTACAAACACAATATAATACATATCTTAACTAAACATTCTACTAAAACGGGAATTATAAGCATTAGCTATTGATGGAATTCCCAACTAACTAAAAACCCAGTTCTATTGCCTTGCAATTACATCACACACATATCGCCTTAACTGCGTCATCAAAACACCTTATCAAATACTCTTCCTCACTGAAATCCCCTCAGGCGGGCGATCTCGACATAACTCGTTCACAATGTGTCCTTGCTTACAAACACACTTTCACATTATCTATTAATGCAAAACTCACACACCTATTTGAGCGATCCTGTTCTATCACTAAACATTCGTCCAACCGTCAATCAATCGCTCCTCTATCTAAGTCGGTGAGTTAAACATACTATCTACATTCAGTCTCTCTCTCTCTCTTCTCCATACAGCCTCTCACTCTCCATCTCTCCTCCAGCCTCCCGAGCTAAACTTTGTCTCGAGTTATATATCCTCAAGCAAGACCAGAGCTTGACCAATCGATCTCAGGTATGGTCATCTTCAATTCCAATTGGAACGAAACACTTTGCACACCTGTCACTCATTCTCTCGCAGCAAGCCCCGTTGCCAATTTCGTCTGTCAATCAATCTCCCCCTACCAAAATCGGAAGGCCAGTGGTCAGTTTCTACCTGTCCACATTCCTTAACCCAACTCTGTTCTCCTTTGCTGAGACAGTGAGTGACCTTGACATGCATTCATGTAGCTTTAAGCTTTAACATGTTCAGGCATCCTAAACTCCCCTTGCCCCGGCGGGAACTGTTACAACTAGACTATAGAAAACATATACATCAGGCAACTGGAAACATAAACATCAGACAACAGAAGACATACAGTAGACTATAGAAAACATAAACAATATGCTACAGAAAACATATGCCAAACATAAATATATTTAAAAGACAACAGTAAACATTTACTCCAAACAAGAAAACATATACATCAAATACCAGAAATAATATATGCTAAGCAACAGAAAACATTTACAACAAAAACCGGGAAATAAATACAACAAACAGACCACATGTATAACAGACAACAAGAAATATATACACCAAATAGGAAACAAATATATAGGACAACAGAAAACATGCTCATCAGACAGAAGAAAACATATATGACAAACAACAAAACCATTTACAGCAGACAACATGAATGAAAGCCATGTCGTCGGCCTTTCCAACTCGACCCCAGACACCCTGAACAGAATGTATTAATTAAATAAAATAGTCAAATTCCGAAGCTATACAATTGTGAGCACCTTAAGGTAGAAGGCTCTCTGTCACTTGGGGACTCCGGAATGCCAATTATCTAACGTTTATTCTCTTGTTCATTGTTTGTTTCCTAACCACCCTTTTTTGGTTGATGTCACCGCTTATATTCGCCTGATGTATTTACACAGTTCGTGTAGTTTCAGTATCTGTTTTCTGGCCCTTTGTTTCATGTTACTGGCTACTACACGACCCTTCTTTGTGGACTGACTATCTTGTGGGTATGGCGATATGTTACAGGAGAGTATATGATGTTATTCTTATTACTTTCTAACGCTGGTCATCTGACACACAATTGATCTGAAACCCTGCAATAAAGCAAAGCAGTTAGCTATTTGTGTTTTTTTTTAAATTTATAAAATAAGATTTGGAGGCAGCGTGGCTTACGTGGCGAAAACGTCCGTTTACACGAACTCAACACACCTGGTCGAATTCTACCGGGTTCAATATAGCAGACACGAGTTTTTATAGGTGAAATCTCTCTTCCGGGTACGGAAAGAAAAGGCAACATACCAGCCAAGAAACTTATAAAAGCCAAATAGGTTGGCGGTTGGAAGAAGCTACGTTCTGCAGGGGTCATGCTACTTACTTTATTTTACAACCAAATATAATTAAGTAAATTGTTTATATGACTTTTTTTTTTAAAAGACGGCTATCCACAATCAGCATAATGTGTAAAGCGGTTTTTTTAAAAAAAAATTTTTTAATTTGTTAGTTTTTTTGTTTTTTTGTTTTTTTTTTGGGGGGGGGGGATACTGTTACTTGTATGTTCTAGTTACCTGTTCTGATGTTTGTTCTAGTTACCTGTTCTGATGTTTGTTCTAGTTACCTGTTCTGATGTTTGTTCAAGTTACCTGGTCTGATGTTTGTTCTAGTTACCTGTTCTGATGTTTGTTCTAGTTACCTGTTCTGATGTTTGTTCTAGTTACCTGTTCTAATGTTTGTTCTAGTTCCCTGTTCTGATGTTTGCTCTCGTTACATGTTCTTTGGTTCTAGTTACCTGTTCTGACGTTTGCTCTCGTTACATCTTCTTTGGTTCTAGTTACCTGTTCTGATGCTTGTTGTTTGTGCTTCATGAGGTAGTTGCCTGGTAATGACGTAATATGTATGAAATTGGAGCACTTTTGTAGGTATTTTATACCTATGCTCCTGATGGCCCTCTCTAGGTAAGAAGACACTCCAATAAAAATCTTTCACATAGGCCAAAAGTCTGTATAGTGTTCAATAGCCTTCATGGACTGAAAGAAAGTTATATAAACAATATCCCCGACGTTTTCCATAGAACTGGAAGGTAAAGAAGAAGAACAATTTTTGTCTTTATTTTTTTCATTTTGTTTGATATTCAGTTTTAGTGCGTTTTCATAGTCTACTGTGAGATACAGCTTATAAGATTACTAGGCCAACCATTCCTCAACGACGGTTACGCCACTGCGGATCTGAACTTCGATTCCAGTGGCTTGTCTTGACAGAGAACAAAGAATATTGTAAGATACTTTAAGTGCTGAAAAATTGTACTTACAATCAACTAACATATTGTCTAAAAGCCTACACGACTGTGCCTATGTGAATGGAAAACATGTACGAAACATGTATAAATTAACTAGGATATTAACAAATTGTCATACAAATACTCGTACCTTCACCATTACTACATACGACTAGTAATCAAATCTTTCTAACTTACTAACTTTTCCATCCTCCTGAACCGTTTAGTAGCTCATGCATGGATAGACGAGAAGACACCGTCAGACTTGTACGTCACAGGATTGCGCAGGATTCCTAAAGGAATGCAATTCTCGAGCGCTCGGTCAAGAGATGATACGCGAAAGGCACAGGAAAACGTGTAAGCCAATCTGGGCGGAGTTTGAGATAGTAGAATGAACGTGTTAGTTTTCCATCGCAAACCACGACGACGACATAACTAGATGGTTTGTGTCTTGATGATGTAACACGATCCATTTGGATGATAGTGAAGATACTGCGCTAGTCATCAACCTCAGTCACTCGCTCCTAGCTAACTTGGACCACTGGCAAGAGTTCCAGTCAAGATGACTTGTAACTTAGAATGCAAGAGTGTGTCTTATCTCCATTGAGACTAGAGGTCTTTAGAAACTTGTCTACCAGGTTTTGAAGCAGACAACATCAACGATGGGACAAGACCCTTTCCGTAATTGCCTGGCTCCTATGGCCCTGCACATACCGCCTGATTATATCAAATTTGAAAGACATCATCATTTGTGCATGCCGCATGAGACGCTGCTATTCATCGTGTTCATGGCCCGTTGGTGTGACGGGCTCTTGTCGTTCAAGCAGACTTCATGCCTATCTATCATAGAAATGATCGAAAAACTGATAGTCAGAAAACCACAGTGAGAGACGCCTTCACTTACAGTGTGCTAGTCACAGAAACTGCATTCAGATCAGAGCACAGAAGCGATCTCAGAGCGGTAGTCTAGGAAACAGTCTTGGCGAGAAGTCTTCAAACACGAATACGGTGTTAGATACTGGAACAGTATTCAGAAGAAAAGTGTTAATATAAACGATTGCATAACTGTTAATTGAGAGAAAACTACAGACACATCGTTCAAACTCTTGCAGAGTGTTAGACACTGGAACAGTTTTCAGCGACAGAGCTACAGCCACAGTTATGGAAGTCCATAGTCTAGAAATCTCATATAGAATGCCACGTTGCTGAAACAACTCGTGATCAACCGAGACAGTGAAGTTAAATAGATATATTTTGTGTTTGCCAGTTGAGCGTAGACAAAAGCTGAAGTGACCAGAGCCCTTCAGAGATTAGAATACCGAGTCGTCGTAAGAGAGCAGTTCGCTAACAGACAGGTAGATACGCACATTTAGAAGCGATATGATTCTTGATTATTGCTGATAGATAGGACCTGGAAGAAAGTTAGTGTGGAGTTTAACAACTGTGCTAATGCACGCATTCCCCGATAAGGAATATTATTAGAAACGATCACAAGACGAGTTTTTCTAAGTAGGAATAAGCAGAACGAAAGATTAGTTTATTCCTTTTCTGGAACTATGATGTTGTGATACTGTAAACATTATAATTCTTGACTTGTAATAAACTGATTTGTTTTCAACTTGATGTGTTGAGTCGAGCCACATTGGGTTTTCTGTGTGTATACACAGTAGGTGTAGTAACGCGAGGACCACTAAGAATATAGTACAAGGTAGCACTGTCGGGGTCAATACGAAATGGTCTCTGTGACCAGGACAAGTAGGTCGTATGATAATGGCTGTGTAGCAGCTGTGTGTATGTTAATCATCTAGCTAAGAAGTAAAAACTGTGTTACGTGCCTAGTTATTGGTGATCTGGTTTCATTCGCTTGAGTAGTCTCATTATGTGCAATAAATAGATGAATAACTCTCCACAGCATAACGATACACAGTGCTTTGGCGCAGTCTTCCTGGCATGAATGTCAGTGGCGGTTCCTGATCTCCAAAACACGTAAAAGCTGGACAAGTAGATTCGCTTCTGCATTGCACTTTCTGTACAAGGGAACTAACTCAGTAAAAACAACACCACTTCAAATCAATAATCTGCTTCATAATCTCTACAACATTGCACATTTCACTACAATGTCGTTGCTCTCTTTTCTACAGTCGCTTTTTGAAGATCTTCACATTCGATTAAAGCAACATCCATAACATACTACGCATTGTCCATTTATCTTCAAAGGCGCTTCTCCGATCAAGCACTACTTTTACCCTCATCTGACTCGGCGCCATCTTTTCGCTGAATCTGTGTAAAGAACCCGTTCGCTGTACTTTCGGGAGCCTATTTAGCAAGTGGTATAACATGCGTTATTTGGCGAGCCAAACCTTGAAAGATTCGCTCCCCCATGTTAAATATTTCTTATTTATGACAGTCCTCAGGGCACTGACCAGTGGGCTTTATTGTAGTACAAAATGTCAATTTACATAAACTCTTCATTTTCTGTGGTGGTCCTCCACTTCATTTGTTGGTGACTATTCTGTCGTCGAGAGTCTGGGCAGCAGACCGGTAGAGCAACACGGTAAGGGCACCGAGTTCGCTTCATGTTACTGATCCAAGGGAGGCCCAGCAACAAATGGACAGACGACATAAGAACGAATCTGCATAGAAATGGTTTTCTCACGACATGCTGATCAACGACACAAGTGGGTAACAAACTAATTGAATACCGACCTAACTAATTGAGTAACTACTAACTAATTGAGTAACTGCTAACTAACTAATTGAGTAACTACTAACTAATTAAGTAACTAACCAACTTTCTCATTAGCTCCTTCCATCTTGTCAGACGATAATAATTGTGCTTTCAAGAAAAAGGTATTTAACTACAGTCCATGACAGTAACCAATGTGACTCGTAAGACCAATCTTGGCAGAGAAGCGTCTTCCACAGTGTGTGCAAGGAGAGTCATGACCGTTTGCGGCATCGCATTGTGTGGTGTATCTTCTCAAAAGTTGTTAGACTATCATCAATCAGTATCTCCTCTGTCTGTATTCCATTTTGCAGTTTGGCATGATTCATTTCATGATTCTTCATCAGCTATCAGTTCCTTATTTCTTCATCACGTTGAAGCTTCATAACTATTCCCAGCTCAGCATACATTTCTTTGGCAAAAACCAGTCGTGGACCTGCTAAGGTTTTGGCCGAGGGCCAGATTATGGTAAAAAGTAACACCAGAGGGCCAGACCTATAACATCCTTAAAAAATAACGTTCTGTGATTTAATTTTGAATAAATAATGAGCTTGGTACTCAAAACAACGAAAAACTACTCTTTACTTAGAAAACATTTTTACAAATGCAAACGTGAAAACGTACACAACAGCTAAACGCACAGTCTTGAGACTAGCTGATTTATGCTTAACACACTTCACAAAGCCATGCACCTCATCTCCTTCCTATAGAAATGTGCCTACCATCCTCTCCCATTCCATAAAATCACTTTCCCATACCGATGCTAAAGACAAGGAAAATTGCGTGAAGAGTGATACCATGAAAATGCATAAAATTAAAACAAAGATTTTAGAACGTTCAATAGTTATTGGCAGTAGTTTCCTTAAGTTTTACCTTTACTGATTATTTTATTTGTTGGAGGTGTTCTGCCTTAAGCTGTAAAGCGGTCGGCGTGCGTGTTTTATTTTTTTTTATTTCTGAGAGTTTGAATCAAAGTAAAGCAACAAAATTCACCGGTTCTGTTATATATACATTTGAAATATTTTAGTTGTAAATTCAAGTGATAAATATTAGTAAATAATACAATTGTGTCTGACGTCTTGTATTATCTTGGCAGCAAAATATTTCTTTATGTTGCAGTAGATCAACAGTGCCACCAGTAAATAGTGTCGCCCAGGGCGAACCATCTTCTCTCCTTTAGCTACGCAACTGGCTGGACTCTCAAAAGCCCCTGCCTTAATCCGAACCTGCTTGTGTGGTTGACTCTTGAACCACTTGCAAACTCCGTGGCCAGTAAATAATATCAATAGAGTGAACAGTTACATAGACAATTATGGTTTCAACGTTCAGAAATCATTAAAAAATATATATACATTTTACTATCGATTAAACTATAGTTGTCTTTGCGATAGTTGTGGTGACTTTATGTATTCTTGTTATGTTGGTGTTCACGGCAATGAAGCAGCGTATATATTAGCCACGAAAGTGTGCATGTTGGAAGGCGGATGGGGGGGGGGGACTCATTAATTGACGATTAGAAGGAGGTCAGTGTTGTTGATGCATGAAGAATAATAAGAGGCAGGATTTTGGAATCAAGTTCGATCAAGATGTTGAGCAGCGCATGAGCTGCAGCGGAAACGTCTCACACTTGACTGCTAACGTCAGGGCCAGCGAACCAGAGCTGACTGCTAACGTCAGGGACAAGACCCAGAGCTGACTGCTAACGTCAGGGCTCGCGAACCAGAGCTGACTGCTAACGTCAGGGCCAGCGAACCAGAGCTGACTGCTAACGTCAGGGCTAGCGAACCAGAGCTGACTGCTAACGTCAGGGCCAGCGAACCAGAGCTGACTGCTAACGTCAGGGCCAGCGAACCAGAGCTGACTGCTAACGTCAGGGACAAGACCAAGAGCTGACTGCTAACGTCAGGGCCAGCGAACCAGAGCTGACTGCTAACGTCAGGGCCAGCGAACCAGAGCTGACTGCTAACGTCAGGGCCAGCGATCCAGAGCTGACTGCTAACGTCAGGGCCAGCGAACTAGAGCTGACTGCTAACGTCAGGGCCAGCGAACCAGAGCTGACTGTTAACGTCAGGGCCAGCGATCCAGAGCTGACTGCTAACGTCAGGGCCAGCGAACCAGAGCTGACTGCTAACGTCAGGACCAGCGAACCTGAGCTGCTAAGACCATTCTACACCTCCATGCGGTGGATTTGGATAACATGCGGCAAAAGAGCAGACTGGATAAGGAGAAGGGATCGAAGAGGGAATGCTAACCCGGTACAGCAGACTGGCTAAGGAGAAGGGATCGAAGAGGGGAGGCTAACCTGGTGCTCCGACTGGCTAAGGGGAAGGGATCGAAGAGGGAATGCTAACCGGGTACAGCAGACTGGCTAAGGAGAAGGGATCGAAGAGGGAAGGCTAACCTGGTACAGCAGGCTAAGGAGAAGGGATCGAAGAGGGAAGTCTGACCTGGTACAGCAGACTGGCTAAGGAGAAGGGATCGAAGAGGGAAGGCTAACCTGGTACAGCAGACTGGCTAAGGAGAAGGGATCGAGGAGGGGATGCTAACCCGGTACTCAAAAATGTCATGATGAAGTCGGATGTGTCGAACCAAAATATGTAAATATCGCAGCCAAGCTGTAAAACTGTGACACCTGGCATTCCGTTCTCTGGACTACAACCTACTACTTGCAAAGCCCTTTCCAAAGCTTGGATCGCGATTTGAGAAAGAAAGAGGAAGACGAAGAAGGAATTACACGTCACAAAACGTGGCAGGGTCGTAGGAGCAGATGTATCAGCAATTGATCAGCAAGCTATTTGAACAAAATGCCCAAAAATCCATCAGACAAGTGCTAAATGAAGTTGAGCACCCGAAGTTCTGCCTGTTGTACTGTCATATCGATTACTTGTCGAAACACTGAATATTAACGTTCAAAGTTAAAGAAGATCAGCTAATGGTTGTACCTGATCTTTTGTACAATCGTTCCTCGGTGAAACGTGACATGTCATTGCGAAATGCGTTAGGTCTTTCACTGGTTCGTCGCATGATAATCAATACTATTAAACCAAATTACTACTTGCTAGCTGTCACACTTAAAATGATTCGATTGAGATACACACGTAATATCAGCTCTTCAGAAATACGTGATAAGAAATATATGCATACATCAAGAACATTTGTTGTCGTTTCTGTAGGCAAATTAACTCTAAATTTAATTTAATTTATTAACAACAAATGGCATATGGATTTGACGGATTTTGTCACTCCCTTCCACGTGAGAGAATAATATAGCCACTATGTCATTGTGTGCATATCGTAAAAGACCACTAAACAGGGTTATGCGTGTGGCAGGCGTTCTCACACATGCAAAAGGGCAGTCAAAGAAACTCACACCTCAGTTCAGTTCAGTTCAGTTCATCCCGTAACCCATCAGATCGTTGGGACACACACGAAGACACTCCCAAAATCTCACGCCATCCCTCTCTGTCTGTCGCCGCCTGACGTATCTCACCGGGACGAAGGCCTGACCACTCAGTGATGTTGTCCCCCCATCTCTTCCTTGGACGTCCTCGCCCTCTCTGTCCCGGTACGGAACCAAAGAGTATGGAGTTGGTAATTCCGTTGGACCTCGCGACGTGCCCGCACCAGGCCATCTTTCGTCTTTTGATAGCTGTGAACAGATCTTCAAAAGGACCAATAGCGTCTTCAACTCTCTGACGTATTACTACGTTCGTGACACGATCTTTATATGTAACCTACAATTGCCTAAAACTGCTTTTGCACTGCTATCCCGTAAGACAGCCAACGTTAATGGTGGCGTTCATATTTCTACTGAATCAAACAAGCAAAGACACATCGAATCATACACAGCGCTAATTAGATTGATGTAATTGTCCGTCATGCTAGATTACTTTAATATTGTAGGCTGTATTCTCCGTTACTGCAGTGAAACAGAAAATGGTGATGCAAATGTCTATACTTTCTTAGAAGCACTTTCAGAGAACATCATTTAAGTTTGGCACTTAAACATCGTGTATTAGTGACGTCAGTTGTAGGTAAACAAGAACCGATCATTTCGGCAAAGTCAGAACTGAGGGAGACAGCATGAGTCAAGACGTGTGGACATAAAAAACAGCGTAGTTGTGCTAGGCCAAATGAGACATGAGCTAATTGGTCGACACAAACGTTGGTTCCAGCACAATGTGGGAAGTAAAGGCTGCCTGAATGATGCTGACCACATGCCCCTTAGCGTGTTGGACAAGACAAATATAGGTCCTACAACGTATTCCCGATATGCCAGGCTGGAGTGCTAACTGGGATATAATGGGTCGGCACAGAAGGAGATAGTAGAGTAAATTATATAAACACATAAACACTACGTCAAATCAACACACGCCCCCCCCCCCCCCCCCCACACACACAACACGCGCACACGCAAAGTCAATAAACTGAAAAACACCGTACAACTTCCCTCCCCTGCCGGTCACACAATGGCTTAAAAGACTATGTTAATCAACACGACTATGTATGTGGTTGACAATACGCTACCTTGTAGTATGTTTCAACACGCACACACACATACATACATACACATATATCCATTAATGCATATGTACATACATACATGCATACACATATATACACACATACATACATGTACGCATACATACATACACACACATACATACATACATACATACATACATACATACATACATACATACATACATACATACATACATACACATATGCATACATAAGTTCATACATGCATACATACGTACCTACATACATACACACATACATATATAGATAGATACACACATACATACATACATACATACATACATACATACATACATACATACATACATACATACACATATATATAGATACACACACGCAACACACACACGCCCATGCACGCTCACACACGCGCGCATACACACATACCAAAACATTTATATATTATGTCAGCCTTGGTGGTTGTAGCAAAAATGATTTTCTCTAGCCTGTAAGGCTTCACCAAATTTTTAAATTCGCCCTCTTCTGGAAGACTTCGGGTAGTTGCCTTTCCTGTGTTAAAAATTGGACACAAGGGAGAATACCTTTAATGTTGTAAGTCTATAGTTCTCTGTTTCATTATCTGCTCTTGAATTCCTCTGAGTCATCTATTTGAAAATTTCAAGAAATGTCTGATGAAAGAGGAGTTTCCTTGTGACAGTCTGTAGCATCCACTTAATCTTATTGAAGTGATTTTAAACTCCACCGACTTTGGTAACTCTTCACAGGTTATTTGAAGTTTATTTTTAGTTCTCTACTTGTCACTAGACCGACGCCAATCCATGCTGTTAACCTTAAAGACGCGAAGAACGAGAGAATTCAGCCGAAAGCCTAAGAAGAGTGAAGTCTGTTCAGTGTTAGTCCAACCTCTGACAGCTCATTCTGTCTTAAACTGATGTATGTTCAACAGAAGTCGATATTTATGTTGGACGTTACTGTACACGTCCTTTTCTTTCACTCTCTAATTCACACATATACTTACTTCGTGAAAAAGGCTTTCGTATTCAGGTCTCAGTTGCCGCCATACAGTAAATTCATTCATTCACATTGTTGCTCCAATGTGAAGCATAGATCACCACTATAGCTATTACTTTTTAAAAAGAATCCTGTTTCCTTGCATTTGCAATAATTCGACTTTTTCCTTCAATGTGAAACATACGTTCTAGCTCTATCTGGTCTCATTACAGAAAGTGTGTATCCTAGCTGGTGTAGTGGCTAATTAAAGTGGCAATATTTTATTTTTACATGAGGATGTTGTCAGTACAAGGCATAACTTTTTCTAGTCGGCTTTTTAAGGCATGCTTTGAAGGTGATAGTGGTCTTACTCTTTACATTATGAGTACTATTATGAACTAAATAGAATATGCGTTCAAAAACGATTAACTTCACGTGGTACATTTGGTAGAATGCATTACGATTCTCTCGTCACCAGGCAGTTTATTTCTCCAACATTCACATGCATTTTCCATGACAGCTCAAATGGTTTACTTTATTATTTCATCAACAGACAGTTTATTTATCAAACATTTACATGCATTTCCCATGACAGATTAAACGGTCTACTTTATTCTTTCATCAACAGACAGTGCATTTCTCCAACATTCACATGCATTTCCCATGACAGATTAAACGGTCTGTCTCAAGATTCTTTTGTCGCCAGCCATTTTACATCTCCAATAACCACATTCGTTTCTATAGATGTTAAAAGCGTTAAGCGGCAGGTTGTAGTAGTTTTATTCACATCCACGCGTTATGATGAAGGTGGACCGCGGTCCTTCATGTGGTTGTGCTATGCTTTACTTCATCTGTGTGACGTTCACTATTATCGGAATCACTTCGATCAACAATTCGTCCGTCCGACCGTCTTGAAAACAGTCTGTTTCCAGGGAACGCTACATGGAAGCCAGATAGTGGTCTTGGTCAGTGTATTATGCCTGACCCGGACGCGACGTCCTGATCATTATGGTGTACCTGACCGAACTAGCGTCTCAGTTACCCGTTATCATTAATAAAAGTTGCTGTAAGATAACCACGTATTGTTGCCCTGTGCAACTGGCGATCTGTTGTACACCTCAATGATTATGAGACTTGTTATTACGTCCATAATCACACATCAATTTCCAATGATAAAACTCGCAGTCCGTGTCAATAGTGTTCTCTCAATGTGTTTAGAGAATATCGTGTTGTCCTTCTGCTCCTCCTATATGGCGGATAGACTTGGAGAACATATTCTATTTATTTTTCTTGAGGCTACAAATGAAACATTAATCTGAATGGATTGTCGTGGTATATCCTACCCTTACCATTTGTCTCTTGTAAAACAAAGTAGAAACAACTACAAAAAGACAAACACACTTGAATAATTTCGAAAATATTAATAATAACATATCATTAATGGCAGACTAAGTCAATCACAATCAAATAAAAAATGTTTATGACTATGACTTATGGCTAGCTTTTTATCATACAACTTTGAAAGAAAAAATAACCCTGCTGATTTCTAAATTGTCCAAGTACTACCAACATAACTATTCTGGGTGATACACATGTCTCTGAATTGTACGTATACACATGTTTAAGATGTACAATCCATAAAACAGATCTTCACGTGTTCCTAGTTTGTTTCTCAGGCCAGGCCCACAGTGAGGTGGTCGTGTACAGCAGTAGTATCAAATCAGCGAGAATGTTTAATTCTTCACACAAATTATATTACTGCTCAATTATTAGATTCACAAAGCATTGTCCTTCACTTTAAGCTGCACAATACACCGACTAAAAAACTACGAACAAATATTTTTACGTAAAATATTCAAAATATAGAAATTATATTCTCAAATTGAGAAATCAATTGTACCTCATCAATAATGTGTTCTTTGTGTTTTTATTACAGAAAAGGTAAAAATATGAACGCAACTCGAATTCCAACCAGAACCAAGGATTCATAAATGTTCCATGGCAATAACTATTGGTATTGATTGTTTCAAGTGGGAGCTGGGGATCATACTGCACTGTCACCGACATATGGCGAGAATATTCGGGAAAGAATATGTTAGACTTGAATCACTGAGAATAAATGTTAAACTTGAATCACTGAGTATATATGTTAATCTTGAATCACTCAGAATAAATGGTAGATGAACCACTGACACTATATGCTAGGCTTGAACCACTAAGAATATGTTGCACTTGAGTAATTCATAATATAGACTTGAATTACTTAGAATATATGTCATATTTGAATTACTAAAATCATATGTTAGATTTGAGTGATTCTGCATTTGTGTAAGACTTTACTAACTGAGAATTGATTTTAGACTTGAATTTGGAATTGGCTCATTTCATTCTACGTTTTCTTGCTCATTCCTGTTTGCAGCGACAGGATGTAGTCATCGGATGTATCACATGTACAACAGTTTTATAATGATGTTTCTAGTCTTCTGTTGGTGCATGCAAAATGTTTGACCAAGTTCAGGCGTCTACATGCCTTGTATTGTATGCTCAGGAAGGTTGAAGAGTTCTTGTCTGCCAATCTCTGATCCCAAGTATGTTATGTTATGTCCTCATCTCTGGTTAGTAGCTATCCTTTGAGTTGGTGCTCTATCTTTTCTAAATGATCTTGGTAAAGATTGTGTATGCTGATTTACCGTAAGTGTTGTTTTGTATTTTTTTAAACGGACAACACATTGCTATTGCTCTCAGGCGTGTATGTATTTTGTGCTCATACCATTTTATTTTTAATATTGTTGCTTAAATGAGTATGTCATTTGCAAACCATTCTTATTAGACCTTCAAAACAGTTGGAAGGTCATTTGCTTAGGTGAGGAAGTGGGTGCACCTTGGGGCAATACTTCTCCCATTACTAGTTTAGTTGATGTACAGCCAACTAGTTTAGTTGATGTACAGCCAACTAGTTTAGTTGATGTACAGCCAACTAGTTTAGTTGATGTACAGCCAACTAGTTTAGTTGATGCATAGCCAAATAGTTTAGTTGATGTACATCCAACTAGTTTAGTTGATGTACAGCCAACTAGTTTAGTTGATGCACAGCCAACTAGTTTAGTTGATGCACAGCCAACTAGTTTAGTTGATGTACAGCCAACTAGTTTAGTTGATGTACAGCCAACTAGTTTAGTTGATGCACAGCCAACTAGTTTAGTTGATGCACAGCCAACTAGTTTAGTTGATGTACATCCAACTAGTTTAGTTGATGTACAGCCAACTAGTTTAGTTGATGCACAGCCAACTAGTTTAGTTGATGCACAGCCAACTAGTTTAGTTGATGTACAGCCAACTAGTTTAGTTGATGTACAGCCAACTAGTTTAGTTGATGCACAGCCAACTAGTTTAGTTGATGCACAGCCAACTAGTTTAGTTGATGTACAGCCAACTAGTTTAGTTGATGTACAGCCAACTAGTTTAGTTGATGCACAGCCAACTAGTTTAGTTGATGCACAGCCAACTAGTTTAGTTGATGCACAGCCAACTAGTTTAGTTGATGTACAGCCAACTAGTTTAGTTGATGCATAGCCAAATAGTTTAGTTGATGTACAGTCAACTAGTTTAGTTGATGCACAGCCAACTAGTTTAGTTGATTCACAGCCAACTAGTTTAGTTGATGCACAGCCAACTAGTTTAGTTGATGCACAACCAACTAGTTTAGTTGATACACAGCCAACTAGTTTAGTTGATGCACAGCGAACTAGTTTAGTTGATGCACAGCCAACTAGTTTAGTTGATGCACAGCCAACTAGTTTAGTTGATGCACAGTCAACTAGTTTAGTTGATGCACAACCAACTAGTTTAGTTGATGCACAGCCAACTAGTTTAGTTGATGAACAGCCAACTAGTTTAGTTGATGCACAGCCAACTAGTTTAGTTGATGTACAGCCAACTAGTTTAGTTGATGTACAGCCAACTATTATTGATTGTACATTATATTTTTCAGAAAAACGTTCAACAAAGTGCATTTGTGTGTTTCTTATTGTCCTTCCTCTTCCTCTTATTGTTCATGTTCTTCTTCTTCTACTTCTTCTTCTTCTTCTTCTCTTCTTCTTCTTCTATTTTCTCTTGTTCACCATGTTTTAGTTATGATTACAGGTAAAGTGTAACAGATCTTTGCCCAAATAGAAGAGTTTATATTAGCCATCATTAGTGTTAAGGGCTAGTAAGAAAACGGACTTATTAGGAGTCGAAACCCATGTTTTATTTAGTAATGTTGAGTGTTCTGGTGGCGGGAATATTATATTCACAAGAGGGCAGCCCGAGAACAATTTGACCTCTTAAGTCGGGACAGCTGAACCAAAACCAGCACACATTAGCGTAATTAAACGAACGTGGTACTTAAGTTACTCTACACCATTCATCTAATCCCGCCCAAGACATGTTACAGATGCCCGAGCAAGTATGACACAATTAGACATATAGTTGGGACCAGATCTTAGAAAAAGCTTCATTAAGCCGGCTCAAAAGCGCGGGAAGACAGATAGCAGTTCGATCCGGTATCGGCGTGATCTAGGCGAGTTTTGGTCAGGAGAACATTCAGGGCTGAGACACTCACGGATTCCTGGCCTAATGAAATGCACGGATTCGAAAAGAATGCGGACGTAACGAAGCTGGTGTTCCTTGCACGTGATTAGCCCAGGCCAGGTAATATTAACAAGAGAGACTATTCACTTACTTACTTACACTTAGTATCGAAGAGGCAGAGCCAGAAGTCGAGGTTCAAGTGCAAGACTGACTCAACAAGATGTTTGATTTCCCGATATTGAACCAGCACTTCACACCAGTCAAGATGGGCGAGGTAAGGTAGCGAACAACTAAGATAGAAGTGATCAATGAAATCCAGCAGGGCAGACTTTTATCAGAAGTAACTTTGCCACATTAGGCGCCATTCCCAGAACTCCATATTGGAAAGCCAGTAGTCCAGGAAGTTATACTTTGTTTAAAGTGGCTTGGCTTCGTTCGTTCTCAATCTCCCGCTACCAAACCCTGAAAGGGCTTACGTGGCAGAATGTAGTCCAGAGCATGGGATGCGTTGTGTCGTAGTTTACAGCTTGACTGCGATATTTGCACTTTTCGGTCCAACACATCCGACTTCAGCAAAGCATTTTTTTAGTACTGGTTTAGTATTCCCTCTTCGATCCCTCTCCTTTGCCAGTATGCCCTGCTGCAGCCTGTTATCCAGGATCACCGAGTGGAGGTGTAGACGGATCTTGGCAGCCCTGGTTCGCTGGTCCTGACGCTAGCAGTCAGCTATAGGTAGCTGACCACTGCAGCTCATGTGCTGCTTACCATCTTGATCCCACTTTGTTTAAAGTAATGTGAGAGAAGATCAACTAAGATCTCCTTCCTTATAACTCTCCCACCTCACATCAGGATCAGAAAACGTCAGCAGATACTGTTTCTTCAGCTTTAGATAAGGATATGTGTCGTTAGATCGAATTTGATTATGGCTTGGATCAGGATATGTGTCACTCGTTAGATCGACTGTCCTTATGGCTTGGATCAGGATATTTTGTCTCCCACTAGATCGAATTTGATTATGGCTTGGATCAGGATATGTGTCACTCGTTAGATCGACTGTCCTTATGGCTTGGATCAGGATATTTTGTCTCCCGCTAGATCGAATTTGATTATCGCTTGGATCAGGATATGTGTCACTCGTTAGATCGACTGTCTTTATGGCTTGGATCAGGATATTTTGTCTCCCGCTAGATCGAATTTGATTATGGCTTGAATCAGACTGTATTGCTCATCCATAGTTTACTGTTGGTCGTATTACTCCAGTGTAGACTTTGTTTAACGTTGCTTCATTTACTCACCATACTTCTCAGTATGACAAGTTGACTCCTGTCTTGATCTCTGCTTTTTAGATATGTAACCGCCCCATTATTTTCTTATCTAATTGAATGCAAAGATATACTAAAATAATCTGTCCAGAACCTCTATGAAAATCAAGGTGATAGTTTTAATCACAGAAGGTCTCATGGATACTGTTTCCACAAGACAGGGAGTACGACAGGGCTGCTTGCTTTCACCGAGTCTCTATAACATGGGGTACGACAGGGCTGCTTGCTTTCACCGAGTCTCTATAACAGGGGGTAAGACAGGACTGCTTGCTTTCACTGAGTCTCTATAACAGGGGGTACGACAGGGTTGCCTGCTTTCACCGAGTCTCTATAACAGGGGGTACGACAGGGCTGCTTGCTTTCCCCGAGTCTATATAACGCATATTCAGAGAGGATGATGGACAAGGTTATGCAGAGTTGTAATAGAAGTGTCAAAGTTAATGGTATGAAAGTTAATGCCATCAAATTTGCCGATGACCAAGCGATAATTATAGGATCAGTAGCAACGTTGCAAAGGCTTCTAGAAAAAATAAATGGCACAGCCAAAGAATTTGGCATGATAAAAACACAGCGAAGACAAACACCTTGGTAATATCCAAGCAACGTAGACAAATACATGTGATAATCAATGCAGTAATAATCGAACAAGTTAAAAATTGTTACATATTTGGGCCAAACCATAACAGAAGATGCCAGAAATGAGACAGAAATCAAGACAAGGATTGCAATGGCAAAAAAAAAGACTTCAGAGAAAAACATAAGTTGTTAACCCTCTAAGAGTATCAGGATAGAACTGGGGGAAAGAATATTCGCCACTCATATATGGCCAACTGCACTGTATGGAGGTGAAACATGGACTCTAGAAAATAATGATGAAAAAAGATTGGAAGCATTTGAAATGTGGTGCTGGCGTAGAATGGAAAGAGTGAGTTGGACAGAAAAAAGATCTAATGACAATGTACTCACTGAAGTGGGCGCACAAAGACAAATGTTGTATTTTATACAACAACGTTGGACGATCAAAAGACGGAAGTTCATTTGGTACGGCCACATATCTAGCTCAAACTGTATTGAAAATCGATCCTGCACGAACAGGTTCAAAGCTGACGACGATGAGCGTATCTCATAATCAGAGGAGAGGACAGCATAAATAAATGGACCGATCTCCGACGAGAAGAGGCAGTGGCAGCTGACAAAGAGTGGTGTCGTGGATTTGTGGGGGTGTCTTCGTGTATGCCCCAACGATCTCACTGGTTACGGGATGACGTGACCATTCAAGTAAAGAGATCCAGCTTCGTTGTATTACGCGACTTCAGTAGCCATTCTGACAGATGCGGAAAACATCATCATTTAAATAGCGGAGCGGATCAAGTGGAGGACTGGGAAATATATATTAATCTATTGCTAATAAATAAGCCAGATCAACTCAGTTTTTACTCAAGGAAATGACACTCTACACTCACTCCCGATCTAACCTTATCTAGGAAGAATATCCACAATAAAAGTGGTAGAGAAGTTCTCTGTCCACTGTCAGGCTGTGATCACATTTCTGTAAAGCTAGCAATAAATATGAGAAATGTTCCCCAAACACAGAAACTATTGCCGCGATTGAATGACTAAATATGAGAAATGTTCCCCAAACACAGAAACTATTGCCGCGATTGAATGATTAAATATGAGAAATGTTCCCCAAACACAGAAACTATTGCCGCGATTGAATTATTAAAGAACTGACTTGGACAGTTTTACTTTCCTCACAGACAAACTAATCGAGACTATTAATACACGATCTAACAGTATTATAACAAAGGTTGGAAGTTTAACTAAAGTTATCTTACAAGCAGCTGCTGTGACAATGCGAGTGATTCATTACAAACCCTATTGGTGTACATAATCACAAAAGCTATAGGATGACTTGGCAGATCCTAGGAGAGTGGCAGAAAGGGAACAATCACAAAAATCAAACATTGCTTTTAGAGCGGCCACTGAAAAATACAACATAACACTCTATCAGACAAGAAGTAATAGTTTGAAAGTTAAAACACGTTCTGCCAACTTCGATAATGACGGAAACAAACTTTTGCGGCTAGTTCGAGCCATACACAGCGAAATATCTTAAACAAAACAACTTACAATAAAGCAAGCTGACCAAAAGAAAAGCAGCAATTTCAACGTGCAAACCGTGAAGAAATCACGACAACACGCATCCACTTAAGAAAAATGAACGACCAGGAAATGATATAATAACAAATTAAATGTCAACAGCTCTGGACGCTAAGGCAAAAAGGGAGCTTCTGGAAATCCTTAATTGTAGTTAAACATGAATGTATTTTACAGCAGAATACTATATTGATATCAAATGCCGAAGAAGGCTAAAGACCTAACAAACTCAAATGGATACAGGTCCATCAGTTTACTTAGCTGGCTGTATACATTGATAGATCGCGTTGTAAATACTAGACGTATGTGTTAGCTGGAAGAAAAACAAATTTTGATTCTATAACAAGCAAAGCTCCGCCAACAAAGATCAACTGAAGATGAAATCTTCCACATCGGTCAGGAAATTGACGATGCTTTTCAGACAGAAAACATTATCTGCTTTGTTGTGTAGATCTAGAAACAGCGTTCGTTAAGATTTGGAAAGAGGGACTGAAAGTCAAGCTGCATATATGTTAATCTATCACTATCTAGAGAACAGAACTCCTGGGTCCCAATTCCAAGTAAGGACAAGGAGAAAGATGGCTCTAGAACAATGGGTGAAACAAGACTGGATCGTGTCACTAACCTTGTTCCTCACGCGTTAATACGACATACCAGAATATTCTAAAGAGTGCACACGGTACTGTTTCTTTTTGCGGATGACGTAGCTTTTGGGACATCTGCAGAAAGACTTCCGACAGCAACCATTCGTATGCACAACGTTCTAATATCTTTGGAGGAGTGGGCCAAGATATGGTTAATGAAGATGAACGGAGAAAAAAACACTTATAGAGTCTTTACGCTTTCCACCAAACCGCATAGCTCATATTTAATAATACATTGAAGAATGTTTCAACTGGATGAAAATCCAAATATTTAGATATTACCTTTTATCGTCGTCTGATATGGAAAATACAGATAGAGAGAATCAATATTAGATCAGGGAAACTTTCAGGGTGGAGACAGAGGCACTGAGGGCTGCTGCAGAAGCAATGCTGACAGGAAAAATGAAAGCCAGATAGTCCGGTTTACAGATGCCCTGGCCGTAGTCACAGCACTATAAAGCCAGAAAAATACTGAACTTAATGATTTAAGAGCAGTACTCTGTCAACTATGCCAGCAGACCGCACCAAATATAGTAGTGGTACAGTGGGTTCCATCCCATTGTAACATCCAAGGCAAAAAAGAGGCAGACAGACTGGAAAAAGAAGGTGCAAGACTACCAGATCCAGATTCTAGTGTGACCTACTAGAGTCCAAAAGGCTTATTAGAGCCAGATACATGGCCAAATGGGAAACAGAACATACTGGGTACACAAAAAATGATGCCTATTACCAATTGAACAGAAGAGAGCAGGTCGTGGTCTTCAGACTTCGCATAGGCCACAACAGACTGAGGTACCACCTATTCAATAAACTGAAGATAGGTGGCACTGACGAATGCAGTTGTGGTAGCGGAAAAATGACCGCTGAACATCTGCTGCAAAACTTCCCGAAATACGAGGACCAGAGAAATCACATGTGGCCATCACCAGTGGCAACACTAGACAAGCTCTATGGCAGTGTCGACAGCCTCAGGATGACCGTTGCTTTTGTCGAAAATATACAGGTTGACGTCTGACAGCGTACGAAGAAGAAGAAGAAGAAGATCAGGGAAACGAATGTCCATCCTGAAACAACTTACTGGCATTTCATGCAAAGCAAATGCTCATATTCTTCGGACGCTGTAGACCGGATATGTGCGACCAGTCCTAGAATATATCATTGTGAAGTTCGCAACTTTAGCCAAATCAAACTTTGATCAAATCAAGCAAAAAAAATCATAGCAATTGATATGAATTACACACACATTAAAGAAATAGAAATGATGACGAACTACCAACTAAAGGAGGACGGAAGAGACAAAAGGATCCAGCAACAAGGTGAGAAATTTAGAATGTTGGTTGATCACCCAATGCACCAGACAATACATGGACTTGAAAAGTAAAGACTAAAACGGATCAACGTTGTGGCATCAGTTGCAGAGATTTCTGAACATATTATTTGATTGGCTCAGCACAAATTACACCCATCCGCACTACATGTGTATATGAGTACATGTGTACTCCCCCACTTAGAGAAAAGTGCGCTTTACTGGTCTAAAAGCGTTTCTGGCATTATGAAACATAACAGTCAGAGGAAAAGTCATAACTGAAAAAAAAAAGAAAAAAAAAAAGAAACACTACCCGGATGGACTCGGGTGTCTAACGATTGGTCAACAACAAATGAAACGGATAATGGGGGTAGATGATTCTTTATGAACCTAAATAACAACACTGATGTAAGATTTTCAATGACAACCAAACCATTATGAAGTGACTTCAGAGCAGAGCCAGATACTTTAAGAACTGCAACAGATCAATGAGAACACAGAGAAATTCGTGATACTTTTCATAGACGCATTTTCTGTGGTGGCAGCACTTAGAAGCCAAAACAATTCAGGTCTTCTTTTTCTTCTTCTTCGCTCGTTCTTAATCTCCCACCACCAAACCCTGAAAGGGTAAGTTGGAGAATGTAGTCCAGAGAACGGAATGCGTTGTGTCGTAGTTTACAGCTTGGCTGCGATATTTGCACCTTTCGGTCCAACACTCCGACTTCAGCAAGCATTTTTTTAGTACCGGGTTAGCATTCCCTCTTCGAACCCTTCTCCTTAGCCAGTCTGCCCTGCTGCAGCCTGTTATCCAGGATCACCGCGTGGATGTGTAGAAGGGTCTTGGCAGCTATGGTTCGCTGGCCCTGACGCCAGCAGTCAGCTATGGGTCGCTGACTACTGCAGCTCATGTGCTATCAGCATCTTGATCCCCAATTCAGATCTAAAAGAACGCTGGGACGTACTATCTAAACTATGTTACTAGTTCAGGACAGTGACGATGTTGTGAATGTCTTCTCATTGCAACATACCTGGCAATCAGGTAAACTGGCAAGAGAAGGCATAATGCTGGCTCAACCTAATATATGGATAACAGATGGCAGGTAGTTTATCTGGTGCAGATACAAGGACAAGTGGTTAGCGGAGGATCCTCTTCAACAGCGCCGAACAGGTTGTGATATTCAGACACCACACAGGCCACAACAGATTATGATACCATCTATTGAAGAAGCTCAAATTAGTACACACCGGTGAATATGTCTGTGACCCTGATAAAGTGACTGCTGAACATCTGCTCCAGAAGTGTTCAACATACAAGGCACAGAGAAAGCACATTTGATCATCTCCTGTCCCTGTCCAAGACAAGCTCTATGGAGATACTAAAGACTTCATGCGGACCACTGCGTTCTATAGAGACATTCAAATTGAAAGCGTAAGAAGAAAATGCGCACGTACGCACCCACTCACGCGCGCACATACAGCAAGTAATCGGTTAATGTCATTTCGGTCTAAAGTTGTTGTGGAGAGAAAATATAAACGTACTATACATAAATATTGAATGGGAAGGCGTTCTGCGCATGACTGCGGTAATGGTCAGATGTGTGTGACCAGATTAGGCACTGATATTGTTTGCTATCGTTCGGTGATTGATTGACTTTAACCATTCAGGAACCAAGTACAATTTATTTTACCCCAATAACAAGCATGCTAAAAATAAAGTATGCAGCACTGTTGTCTGTGGTCGCAAGAAGAAAAGGAAACGTGTTACATTTGATTAAGGTATTAACGAGATGTGCAGAAAAAATTCGATCTGTGGACATTCCACGATATTTCGATTTGGCGCTTATAACTGTACGAACAATCTGCCAAATGCATAGAGAAATTAAATTATATTCTCAAAGTGTGACTCCATTAGCTGCTACAAAATTAACATAACAGAAGTGGTGAGTAATTGGAGTGGGGGAAGGACGGCCAAACCTCTATATCGGATTGATTCACATTGTTCATTGTTGTACATACAGACCAAAGTCTCTGGGTTTATTGGGACATTTCAAACCACAAGATGGTGACAACTGGAACATTTGTGACATGTCGTGGTTCGGTTTAACGTTTTAAGAATCGCTAAGACCTACACAACATACATGATACAGGTGAGTCGGCCCAAACCTACACAACATACATGAAACAGGTGATTCTGCTTTTAAGCATACACAACATACATGTTACAGGTGAGTCGGCCCAAACCTACACAACATACATGATACAGGTGATTCTGCTTTTAAGCATACACAACATACATGTTACAGGTGAGTCGGCCCAAACCTACACAACATACATGTTACACAATTGAGGTGGAAGTAGAAGATGAAGTGGAGTTACATACGTCATACAGAAGAATTACCAATCAGTGATCGTGAAAAGGACCTAGGTAACTGTTTAACAATCAGCGATCGTGAGAAGTGCCTCTACCCATCACCGATGATACGTGGAAGTGAAGCTCCAGTAGCATTCGTCCTTCCTTCCCTACAATCCACTGCGCATTTCAGGAACCTAATCAAGATAATACTTGTGGACTTCCTGTGTGTGCACGCATGCGCGAGTGTGTGTGCGCGCGCGCACACACACACACACACACACACACACACATATATATATATATATACCTATATATATATATATATATATATATATATATATATGGATGTATGTGTGTAAAACATATAAACTATTCAAGTCAAAGATTGGCTGGCCTGGAAACGACGAACGCTGGAGTTTCAGAACTGTCCTACGGTGCCCACAAGAAGAAAAGATCTCGCGGATGGGCACCTACCCGATGCACAAGCAACAGTATCCACAAACCCATATAGAGCAAGCTGCCCGCCCACTTGTTAACTCGTGCCCTAGACCGTCAGAGTTGGGACCCGAACAAGACCCATTAGAATGTCGAAAAACGGATTGATTAAGACATGCATACACACAAACACACACACACACACACACAATCAGACACACAGGCTCGCACGCACGTACGCACACACACACACACACACACACACATATACATACCACACACCCACACCCACATACATAAATACGTTATTTTCCGTTGCGTTGGCACCACGTCAGACATGATGTGGCCAATGTTCAGTCCCGCTGATTGACTTGTCGCTCCCAATCAACAAACAACGATATCGCATGTTTTCAAAAGGATTGGACAGATCATCAGGTGGTCTGGGCCTTCTGTTATTCCACAGTCGTATTTCCATTCCATCATCCGTGCATCTCAATCTCCTTAGGTTCATCCTGCATTGTAATACACTAACTTGGAGTCTACTAAATGACTTCCAGGTTGCGTTAGCCAAGTGGTGTCATTATACGTAATTAAGTTGAAACACATCTGCACATACAGTGCGTAATCGTTAGCCTTTTCTGGGCACTATCTCTATCATCATCACAAACTGACAGCACACGATGAGTAATTTGGTCATCTGTTTTTCATTCATTCTCTACCCATAAAACCAGTGATAGAAGTGTCTGCACTCTTACAGACCCAGACGGACAGGCACGGGCAGATCAGAAATTACACCATAACCGAGCGGTCAGTTTCCTAAGATTGTTCTGCTGACGTTCAATGATCCATTTCTGTCTTTGAAGTTCTAGTAGCATTTTAATTGTTGTCGATATATCAGCGGGTACGCCGCTGCGGGTCCCAACTTCGCTCCCAATCATCTTTTGTCATTGAACCACGCTAGACGCTAGCAAGTGTCCGTCTGCAGCATAGTGGCTGTTCCTGAGTTCGAGCGAGTCGGACCAGAGCGTAGGTGGTTTTCACCGTTGTCGTTTCCTGTCTCGTGGGTACCAGACTGTTGTCACTGTTCTCCAACGGTCGTCAGTTCTCTGAACCAGCCCAACAATACGTTCCCTTGCCTGCGTGAGTAACTGTATCCTTCAACAATGACATGTGTGTGTACGTCGGTGTTGTGAAGACCTTTCAAACATTGGTTGTAGAGCTGAGACCGATAATACGTCTCTCGAAGGAGGCTTGGGTCATTGAGTTTTTAACTCCATTTGTTTTGTAAGGGACCACGTTTCTGCGGCATAACACATTGCAAGTAGAACTGTGGAGTTATAATAGGGAGGCTGGTCGTGGGTATGGTCCAGTGACGTATTTATGTTCGAAAAAATCGCCTTTCCCTCGCGACCTTGTCTTGTTAATTCTAGGTTTAGGTCGTTCTGCATGTTCAAAGTATCTTGTAGATAAACTCCTCCACGTCCTCTAGATTATCGCCATCAAGGATGACTGGACCATTATTGCGAAACGGTTACGCGTGACATTTGCCTTGGAGCTTTTCATATCGAAGTCCGCTTTTCTCCCTACACTGTGAAGCATAGCTATCATCTGGTTGGCGCCTTTGGTAGTTTCTGTGATGAGCAATTTGGCATCTGTGAAACGTATGTGATGTAGTCGCTTGTCATTGATTGGACTGCTTCTCTAGGTCGACGCAAACATCTGAAGAGATTCAGAAAGATTAGCCAAGGACCGTGTATGCTACGCTCATGTGGTCAATGGCCAATGCACAGAGATGAGCGGCGAACTTTGATTAATCTGTTGAACTTTTTAAAAAACAATAAAATAGATAGTCAGATGAAATAGCTACATGAAATGTTAACGGGCTTGGTACAAAGGATTCGAATATGACCAACTTAATGGATACAAGCTATGATAAGAATTCAAAGGCTAGCAGATTCAAGAACAAATGGACAGAACATCAAGGTGATCTACTGGAACTACGTATTGGTGTGGAGTGTGCCAACTTAAAGGAAAGAGTAAGCAAAGCGAACATCTTAGTGTACGTCTAGAGAAAGCTGAGCTCAATGTGCAAGCAGAATACATCAATTAAAAAATATTAGGCTTACAATTAGTTTAAAGTGGAAAAAATACTTCAATGATCCAGATCTACGCTTCTTGCAATGTTAATAGCTATGTGGCCATTTCTTTAATTGTTTATCATACTGTGTCAATGTGTTCAATGAGGAAGTGTACTTGATTTTAACAAGCGATTTTAATGGAACCATGAAAAAAAGGTTGTCACACGTAACGTCTTTAGGAATATTCCAAGGCACCTCTTCAGAGTAACGGAGAAAAGTCTTATATATGTAAGAACAGAGAGTGGTCTAATAATAGGAAACCGTACCTTTCAACTGCGATATAGTCACATGATAACATGGTATGGGGAAACAAACCAGATGTAGCATCTCAAATTGAATGCATATTAATAGCTATTGACAAAGGAGAAATGTAAGTCTCCAAAGTAATCCCTAAAGTATGTATATATACACACAGATCACTGGCCAGTAGTATTGACGTAAACACAACACTAAATAATAAATCCGGAAAAAAGGTAGTCAATAAATGTCACAAATCTATAAACAAAATATGAATTGAGATATCAGGACTACAATATACTGTGAAATAACGACCATTGTTGGGTTTACTGAATAAAGATAACGTAGACGGTATCATCGAATTAACTATCTTTAAGACATCACTGATATGTACACTCGAAACGAAATTTAACACAAATATACGTACGTCTTGTCAAAAAAATAAAACGAACAGCCTGGTGAAATGCTAAAGTTAAAGAATTACTACAGACTAAAAAGAACATCCTACAATCGTCTGGTTATCATTCACATATAAGGGGATTACTTTTCTTACCGAATAGCAATATGAAACACGAATGGAGTAATCAAACCGTTTTTGAAGAAAAACACGACGAACTACTAACATATATATGTAATAATTAACCAGGATATATCTTTACGTACCGTATTAAAGTAATTCGGTTAAGAGACTACAGCTTCAATCTACACCATTCAGAAATGACAGAAATGGATCATCAATAATAAACGAACATGTTAATGAGCTGTGGAAAGTGTACTTCCAATGACTTTTCGACCGAACAGTCACCCATAGACATTCAGTTTATATTCCAATGAACAAGGATAATCAGGAACCTGTTATAGTGTTTCTAGAAAAATGAAGTATTTCTAAGAACAGCACTAAAAATAAGTCACACGACGTAGACGGCATAAAACGTGAGGCAATTAAAGCGTGTTGGGGTCATCACCAATGTGGCTAAAGAGAGTCTTTGCATGAGCATGGAATGAACAAGTTTTGGACTAGAATAGAGCAAATCTGGAATTTAAAAAAAGCAAAATAATAAAATATGATTTATACATGACCTAATGCTAGTCATACTGAAACATGTTGTGTGAAAATATTCAAAGAAATAATAAGAGATAATGTCAAACCTCCGCTCAGCGCAATTCACGCGGGATTTCCTAAGTGTGTTGGCTGTTTTTGTACCATATTCATCTCAAGACAATTAAGGGACAGGACAATCGAATATGTCAAGCAATTTAACATTAGCGTTATTGATCTTGAGAAAACATTTGATCGGGGAAATCGGACTAAACTCTGGACAATATTGAAGAACTACAGAATACAAGGACAACTAATTGAATAACGTGAAAGCGCTTTAGCGTTTGAATACAAATGTAGCAGGAACACGTGATAGCGTTACTGATCATTTTGAGATAAACCTAAGAGTGCTTTAGGTGTGCATGATGTCTTCGCTGTTGTTCCACATTAACAGCGAAAAAATAACAACAGAACCTAGTCAAACTTAAACTCCAGTAATAGATCATAATTCAATGCGTGAATACTCTTTCCTGGCAACCAAAGTCAAATGGCATTATGTGGCATGTCCTTTACAGAACGTCGCTGAACAACAGCTGATCTGAAAGACTCTCGATGTCTAGCCAGAACGTCGTCCTTACAACAGCTAATGTGAAAGACTCTCGATCTCTAGCCAGAGCGTTGCTCCCAGAACAGCCGATGTGAAAGACTCTCGATCTATAGCCAGAACGTCGACCTCACAACAGCCGATGTGAAAGACTCTCGATCTCTAGCCAGAGCGTTGCTCTCACAACAGCCGATGTGAAAGACTCTCGATCTCTAGCCAGAGCGTTGCTCCCACAACAGCCGATGTGAAAGACTCTCGATCTCTAGCCAGAGCGTTGCTCCCACAACAGCCGATGTGAAAGACTCTCGATCTATAGCCAGAACGTCGTCCTCACAACAGCCGATGTGAAAGACTCGATCTCTAGCCAGAGCGTTGCTCCCACAATAGCCGATGTGAAAGACTTTCGATGTCTAGCCAGAACGTCGTCCTCACAACAGCCGATCTGCAAGACTCGATCTCTAACCAGAGCGCTGCTCCCACAAGAGCCGATCTGAAAGACTCGATCTCTAGCCAGAGCGTTGCTCCCACAACAGCCGATGTGAAAGACTCTCGATGTCTAGCCAGAGCGCTGCTCACACAAAAGCCGATGTGAAAGACTATCGATCTATAGCCAGAACGTCGTCCTCACAACAGCCGATCTGAAACTCTCAATCTATAGCCAAAACTCCCGCCTTTGCTGCTGTCTCCTTCATGACATCTGCGAGGTCTTGTATCCACCTTCTCCTCGGCCTGCCTCTGCCACTTTTCCAGGCACTATAACCTCTAGTATCACTCTCCCCAGGTCATTATGGCGTTTGTTGTGGCCAACATATCTTAGCTTTCTGGACAAGATATTGTTTACTAACCAATTTCCCTCGATATCCAGTTCATGTAGGATATTTGCTATTTTCCTTTTTGCTATCCATGGCATTTTGAGCACCCTTATGTAGCCTTTTAGTTCAAAACCTTCAATCCTTTTCTTAAGCGTTTGTGTGCTTGTCAAAGTTTCACGTCCGTTCTTTGCCACCGGGAAGATGCAAATTCACATGATTGTTATGTTTGTCATTTTGTTAGTTCTGCCATAAGTTTCTCATTTTATTCAACCTCTGCATTGCCATAGCCCTCTCTGTATGTCTACCTTTATGCATTCTCCAATGTTGCTTATAATTAAGCCTAGATACTCAAAACGTGTGCCTCTTTCAATTGCCTGTTGTTTCAAAAGAACTTTAGGTTTGGTGCTTGTCTTCTTGTCTGTGCTCATTATTTTGGTTTTATTTATATTCAAGTATATATTTTGGTCTTCGCTGTGTTGTTTATCAGAGAGGGTCATCCGTTCCAGTCCCGCAGTTTTCTTTGGGAGAACAGCTGTGTCATCTACATATCTGAGCTCTGGTATCTCGTTCCCACCGATTGTTAATGGCTCAAACTTGTCATAATTTCCATCGTTTTTGACGTTCCTAATAATAGATTCAGCGAATATATTGACCAAATAAGACGAAAGTAAGGATCCTTGACTTGCGCCCTTTTAAACTTTGAACCAGTTTGAAGTATTGCTGGCTATTCTGACCGCAGCTGGTTGTTTCTGGTATATTCATTTGATCAATTGAATTAATTGTGCTGATCGCATGGCCTCATGTGCCGGCGACGCATCTTTTAAATGTCTACCCTATCAAATGTCGATGGTACGTGACATGCCTACCATGTTTGTAACGGGTAACGGGGAATCAGGGTTCGATTCCGGAGAGGGAGCATGAGAAACGGCTACCACATCCAAGAAAGGCAGCAGGCGTGCAATTTACCCACTCCCGGCACGGGGAGGTAGTGACGAAAAATAACAATACGGGACTCTTTCGAGGCCCCGTAATTGGAATGAGTACACTTTAAAGTGTTTAACGAGGATCTATTGGAGAGCAAGTCTGGTGCCAGCAGCCGCGGTAATTCCAGCTCCAATAGCGTAAATTAAAACTGTTGCAGTTAAAAAGCTCGTAGTTGGATCTCAGGCGCAGGCGGACGGTCCGGCTCGCGCCGGTTCACTGCCCGTTGTCTCCTGCCCTACCGTCTGCCGGCTCTCTCGTGTGGGTGCTATTCGCTTAGCGTCCCGGGTGGCCGGCGCGTTTACCTTGAACAAATTAGAGTGTTCAAAGCAGGCCTCGGCAGCCTGAATAATGGTGCATGGAATTATGGAATAGGACCTCGGTTCCATTTTGTTGGTTTTCGGAACTGGAGGTAATGATTAACAGAGACAAACGGGGGCATTCGTATTGCGGCGTTAGAGGTGAAATTCTTGGATCGCCGCAAGACGAGCTACTGCGAAAGCATTTGTCAAGAATGTTTTCATTAATCAAGAACGAAAGTCAGAGGCGCGAAGACGATCAGATACCGTCGTAGTTCTGACCATAAACGATTCCGACTAGCGATCCGCAGGAGTTGCTTCGATGACTCTGAGGGCATCTTCCGGGAAACCAAAGTGTTTGGGTTCCGGGGAAGTATGGTTGCAAAGCTGAAACTCAAAGGAATTGACGGAAGGGCTCCATCAGGAGTGGATCATGAGGCTATCGCTCCGCCTGGCGGGACTGAGATCGCTTTACGAACACTGGTTGCAATTGAGTCGCGGCGGCGAGACAACTACCCCAGATTTTCGTTTCGTTGGGTCTAATATGGAACGGGCGCTGGATTTAGACCCTCCGAAATCTGGGGCTAAGCTCTCTGTGGCCTGCATTAAGGAATTGACGGAAGGGCACCACCATGAGTGGAGCCTGCGGCTTAATTTGACTCTTCACGCCAACACTGTAAAATGACTGACAGATTGAGAGCACTTTCGTTGGGTCTAATAGGGAACGTGTGCTGGTATTAGACCCACGGAAGACAGGTCAGTTTTTTTATCCTCTTAATGAAAGAGCGTCTGCTACGGTAATCTTGCTTAACCCTACAGAAACCGCAGGTTCCAGATACCTGGTCATTGACTGACTAAAAAAGCCCTCTAATGATTCGTTTGGTCTAATAGTGAACGACTGCTGGTATTATACCCTCAGAAGACAGGTCAGTTTTACCCTACTAATGACACAGCGTTGCTACGGTAATCCTGCTCAATTCGAGAGGAGCCGCATACATTTAGTTCACGTACTAGGTTGATAAGCCAATGGCGCGATTACGGCCGAACGCCTCTAAGCCGGAATCCCGAACAAAATCCCAGCACCACTGCGATGGGAGGCTACGATATGGTCGAGCCGCAGAAAGAGATATATGCCGTCCGCCGATAAAGCGGGCGGGTAGCTGCTCGATATTCACCCCATACGGCGAGGAGGTGCGAAACCACCAGCAGAAGACTTAGTCATTGGTCGGGGTGTCGTAAACAGTAGAATAGCCACCTCACTGTGAACTGTCGAGACTCAGCCCCTGACCATGATATATGTCCGCACACCAGGCGAACAACATCTCCGTGACATTACCAGGCTTGTCCCCTGGTTAAATGCACTCTGCCTCGCTCTCTACCTCTGTATTCTATAAGTCATACCAATGGACGCAGAAGAGATGCAGGCTAGCGGACATTGCACATCTGCCCTATTGTTACAACCTCCCAGGTGGCGGAGAATGCTAAGGGTATCCTCACTGCAGTGAAGCCGAGAAAATAAAGGGAACAAAGAGATACCCCACTCACATACACATGCTACGTTGCTGGAAGGACGTAATGATCCTGGGATACAGACACACAGGACTGCCTCTCTTCCGGGATAGTACAAACCAGTACAAAGTCCATATCATATATCATATCTCATATGTCATCACCGCACCCTATAGACACGAGTAGTGAAGACTCGTTATTCCTGTAAGACAACTCCCAAAGAGAGGCAACTCTGATCACAAACAACTGCTGCCTTGCAGATAGGCTGGGGATAGCCAAAGGCTAAGGAGGGCATTCCTACAGAAACGCCTGTTGAAAGCGGAAGCACTGGGCCACAGGTTTAACAAGTAACACAGTGCAACGTATATCGCTGTATGATGATAGTACGACCTAATAGAAAAAAAGCGTGGTCCTCATCCTGTGGAGTCCCGCCAGGCAGCGAGAGTGCCGGGCCCCACGCCTCGAAGGGGCCCAACCATTGCTACTGGTGGTCACCCACCCATGCGCTGTGGAGTCGAGGCACATGGCAATGGGGCAACAACTATTGACCAAAAACACAAGACCCTCAGAATAATACAGTGGAATGCGGAGGGAGTCATTAACAAAAAGCGTTCCCTAACACATCCCTTGCATGAAGGTAAGATTGACGTGGCATGTATCAAAGAAACGCAGCTCAACAGCAACCGTAAATTCTCATTCAGAGGATACCAGACCTTCCGTCTGGATAGAGAAAGTCACAAAGGAGGGGTTCTGATACTGACACGTAACTGCATACCGAGTAGCGCGATAGCTGTCAATCACACCGGACTAGCAGAAATTGTAGGAGTTGACATAATGGCTCAAGAGACGAAAATCCGCATCTTCAACCTGTACGGACCACCAAACAAAGACCTGTCGCTCTCGGGTATGGAAGTCAAAGACTCCAAATGCATAGTAGCTGAAGACTTCAACAGCCACTTGGAAAGATGGGGATACTCGGACACAGACAGCAGAGGTGACGAAGTGGAAGATTGGGAGATAGATACAAATCTCTATCTAATCAATAGGCCGGAGGATAGCCCTAGCTTCTATTCTAGAACATGGCATACCACCTCTACTCCAGATTTTGCCTTTTCCACTGTGGACATTCACCATAAAATAGACCGCCAGGTGCTAAACCAATTGGCAGGTAGCGACCACAGGCCTATTAGGCTAGAAGTTGATATGGAAGTAGGCCCACAGAAAACAAAAACCGCTCCCACGTTAGAATTTTAAACGAGCCGACTGGGATAGATTTGCAAGCCTGACAGATGGGATGTGTGAAACCATCAACACACGGAATAACAAAATGAAGCCCATGGTGGAAAGCCTAAGCAAAGCAATAATGCAAGCTGCCACTGAAATCGTCCCAAGAGGGGCAAGGAACAATTATAAGCTCTATTGGAATGATGAATTGCAGAAAGCGAAAGACGAAGTCACAAATGCTAGGAACATGGCAGAGAGAGAACAATCTATGGAGGCAAATATCGCCCTCAAAGCCACCACGGTAAAATACAAAAACACTCTAAACTAAACAGCACGAGAAAGCTGGAAAAACAAAACAGAAAGCCTCAATTTAGACAATGAAGGGAACAAACTATGGAAGTTAGTCAGAGCCATGCATGACGAAACTCCATCAAAAAAACAAATTATAATCAAGCAGGGTGACAACATGCTCACTGGAAAAAAAAGCAGCAAACGCCTTTGTTGAACATTTTGCCAGAGCAAACTACATTGATGTCCCTGCAGATAGGCAAACAGACATTAGTGAAGAGCAAAAGAGGCCGACAACATCAATATGGCATCAGAAGAGCATACGATGGCAAAACTAACAATGAATGAAATGGAAGAGGCCATGAGAACGTTAAATAAAAGGAAATCTCCAGGAAAAAACGGGATTACAAACGAAATGCTGATGGGGCTGGGCCAAACAGCAAAGAGGAAACTACTATCAGTCCTGAATCAAAGCTGGAAAAGGGGTATTGTCCCCAGACATGGAAAGACATGGATACAGGCCTATCAGCCTATTGAGCTGCGTAGGCAACCTGATGGAACGTATGATAAACACCAGACTGATGTGGCATCTGGAAGAAAAACACATACTAATTCCACAGCAAGCAGGCTTTAGACAGCACCGATCCACTGAGGATCAGGTCATCCTCATATCCCAGAAAATAGAAGATGCTTACCAGGAGCAAAAACACACAGTAGTGGTTTGGGTGGACCTAGAAATGGCATTTGACAAAGTCTGGAAAGAGGGACTTAGTCAAGCTAAGAAGAAGTGGTTTGTGGGAAAATGTACAAATGGATCAGTCACTACCTCAAAAACAGAACTGCCAGAGTTCAAATACAAGGGCAGATGAGCAAAAAGGTGACACTTGAGCAGGGAGTACCCCAAGGGGGAGTACTGTCACCCACACACTTGCTGGTATATATAAATAACATAATAGAGAATATACCAAGAAGAGTCCATAGCTCAATGTTTGCAGACGATCTGGCTATGTGGACCTCTGAAAAGAATCTCACCATAGCAAGTAATCGGATGCAGCAGACCCTAACATCGCTGGAAGAGTGGGCGAACTCATGGCTGGTCAAAATAAACGACATGTACGATATTATCGCTATCAAACAAACCCCAAAACACCAAATTAAGTCTTAACGGCAAATATCTGCAGCCAAACGACAACCCAAACTACCTGGGAGTCACATTTGATCGGCGCATGACATGGTAAAGTCAGATCGAGAGAAACCGAATGAGAGCCAGAGAAAGAATGGCAATCACGAGGAAACTTGCTGGCACAAGCTGGGGAGCAGACGAAAGTATACTAAAGAAACTGTACACTGGAAGAGTGAGACCAGTTTTCGAGTATGGCATTGCGGCATGGACAACAGCAGCAAAGGCAAACTTTGACAAAATTATCAAACTCCAAAACCAAGCCATGAGAGTTATAACAGGAGGCGTGAAGTCAACGCCAATTGTAGAACTTGAAAAGATTACAAAACTGCAATCCATGACCGACAGAAGAGACTGAAGCGCCCAGAAGCAAGCAGAGAAACTCCGAAGACTGACTGACCATCCAATGCACCAGAGACTAAACAATTTCGGAAATAGGAAACTGAAGCGGAGAAACTTTGCAGAAATAGCCAAAGCAAAGATGCACGAAGACCCCATGAACGCACTAACAACACCAAAGCCCGTCCTTACTGTACGGAAACCTACCTGGAGGCAGCATATATTTCCAGAAGAGGTAGAAAATATACCAGGTATTGGAAACAAAAACTGCCAGACTGAAAAAGAAAGAAGAGATACTACCCTGAGCTACCTAACGAAAAACTACCTAAGCATGGACTGGACCCATGCATGCACCGACGGTTCTGTAACAAACACAACACAGAACGGAGGGGCAGGATCAATCCTGAGCCTATCAAATGGCAGAAAAACAACACTGTCATTGGCTACTGGAAAATGCACAAGCAATTTCAAAACGGAGGCAGAGGCACTGAGGGCGGCAGTGGAAGAAATGGTGACAGCTAAAAGGAATGAAAGCCATATAGTCCTGCTTACAGATGCCCTGGCCGTAGTCACAGCACTAAAAAGCCAGAAAAATACTGAACTTAATGATTTAATAGCAGTACTCGGTCAACTATGCCAGCAGTCCGCACCAAAAAGGGTAGTGGTACAGTGGGTTCCATCCCACTATAACATCCAGGGCAACGAGGAGACAGATAGACTGGTAAAAGAAGGTGCAAGACTACCACAACCAGATACTAGTATGACGTACGAAGAGTCAAAACGGCTTATTTGAGCTAGATACATGACCAAATGGGAAACCGAACATACTGGATACCAAAAAAAACGATGCCTACTACCAGTTGAACAGAAGAGAGCAGGTCGTGGTCTTCAGACTTCGCACTGGCCACAATAGACTGAGGTACCACCTATTCAAAAAATTGAAGATAGGTGGCACTGACGAATGCCCGTGTGGTACCGGGAAATTGACCGCTGAGCATTTTCTGCAAAACTGCCCGACATACGAGGATCAGAGAGAGCAGATGTGGCCATCACCAGTGGCAACACTAGACAAGCTCTATGGCAGTGTCGATAGCCTCAGGATGACCGCCGCTTTTTTCGAAAAAATAAAGGTTGGTGTCTGACAGTGTAAGAAGAAGAAGAAGAAGAATTAATTGCGCTTGGGACCCCATGTCTCTCAGTATGTTCTCCATCGCTTGGTGTTGCCTATGGCGTAGTTTTTTTCTTGGAGGACGAAACTTTTACAACTTTTTGGTGACCAATTACGAAAACAATATTCTTGTTTATTCTGCCAGGAATTAGCCTACTTTTGGATACTGTACATTGTTAGTTTTTACAAACCGTAAATAGTTCTTGCACCTAATTTTACTTTCAATCACATATATCATTTGAGGTAGTTTTGACAATTAAAATAAAACATGGAAAATTTAGGTGGTCTAAATTTTTACAAAATATATAAATGTTAAAAAATGTTTCCAGACAAAAGGCAGAATTGTTATGGTTAGACTGTTGAAGGAAAAACATCATTGCTTGAATTATCTTCAAACATTAACTGTGTTGAATGAGTAGAAAATGAGCGTCATCACGTGATCAAACACATAATACAGTTAGCTGTGGTACCATGGTGATCTCCTATGTTACGTGTGTAAAGGAAAGAGAATAACACAGCCGTTACTATGCGGTAGACGATATTACACGTGTTCAGATGAGACATTCGGGGTAGTTTCAGTTGATGCTGCTGTTCCAAAGCCTAAAGATGTATTCAATATTTGTTTACGGTCATTTATCAAATCTTCTAAGGAGAGGGAATGAGCGGGAAGCAGAAACAGAGAAAGAGAGGGAGATAGAGAGACTTTTAGAGTGTGGCACTGTCTCTTTTCCATGTTCTCTATTTATCTAAATGTGATTTTCATTTTCCATTTCTTAGTTTTTATTCTCTATATATCATTTTCTTAATGGAGCTCATTAGTTCCCATTCAATTCTCATTGGTTTTTTGTTTTTTTTTAATCAATACCACCATTTTTGTTCTAGAATTATCATCTGCCTGTCTCTGTTTCTCTCAATCTCTTTTTGTCCGTCTGACTCTCTCTCTCTGGCTCTCTCTCTCTCTTTCTTTCTCTCTCTCTCTCTCTCTCTCTCTCTCTCTCTCTCTCTCTCTCTCTTCCTCTCTGGCTCTTCACAAAATAAAAACCACATATTTTTCGTTATGCCTTTCTATTGTGAGGAAATTGCCATATCAGACATGAAGGGCTCTGCCCACGCCTCGCCTGACACAAGATTATCAGATATCTGATTGTTGATAGATTGTCTAACTGCAATAATTTTGTAGCAACGAGAACAATCATTTCCCCAATCACTACCAATAGATACGCGATATTCAGTTCATCTTCGACAGACTGGTTTTTAAGGAACCTGTAAGCCACCCATCATAATTGTGGTAGATCATTTGAAATAGTATTGTTTTCTTTCTTGCTTCCCATTTACTCTGTTGCGACCTGTACCTTGTGAAATAATTGTTTTTTTCTTTAATGTTCAACAGAGAAGAAAAGAATCATTTACAAAAGAACCCACTTGCGTGTCCTCTTTCCTTCTTTCGTATCTCTGACTTAAAATGATACGTCGCAAAGAAAATGGATGAGTACAGTTTCTGTATCGCAAGGTGGGAAGCTTGTGCTGTTGTTAGGTGTAACTTTTCCCGAGTGTATCAGAGACACCTTCAATCCATCTACGCCGACGCCGGCACCTGAGAACCAGCATATGGTTTACCCTAGCTGTAGGCTGGGCTTAATGTGTTCTGACTAAACGACCAAACCACTTTATTTTGTGGGCGACAATGTAGGCACTAACTGGATGTGTACATAATATACATAATAATAATAATACAAGTAACAACAAGCTTGGCTCGGAGCCACGTTTGAAATGAATGACAGGTGAGGACCAGCGGAGGGTTAGCTATTAAATGTGATTCCAGGACATGTCATCTCTCCGATGTGCCCCATCTCTATCGCGTCGCGTACAATGGACACTTGTGGTAATTTACTCAAGGCCGACACGAATAACAATCGCCCCTGTGTTTTGTTTGTTTTTTTGCTTTTTTTCGCGTTTGAGAGCAAAACCAGCTGATTGTAGTGCACTAATTTACACCAGAGCAGGAGCAGTGTGTATTTATCTTCAGGCAAAACATACTGACCACACAATGTCAGTCAGTGTCAGGAGAATTATACTTGCCAATACCTTCACCTGAGATTCTCGTTGGTCGTCCTGGAGATGGGCTGTTGTGGAGGACAACAATCTGGTTAACAATGTGAGGTTCGATGTGATCCTCGTAGTAGTAAGCGACACACAGATGAAGCCAAGCATAGCACAACTGTAAGGGGGACCCCGGTCCACCTTCATCAGCAAGCACGGGATGTGAGGGCAACCGGCCACTTAACGTCCTTGTTGAGGTGCACAAAATAGTAAAACTACTCATTGTAGGCATTCAACAACAACAACAACAACAACAACAACAGCAAAAGCAATCCCTAGCAAGGGAGCCAGTTAGTTTGAAATCGAGAATTATCGATGATATGAACGATCTTCTCTAATTACAGGGAATGGAAACCTATTTGTAACATTGTTACCGTGATGTGAGTCTCGATCCTAGCATTCATGACCGCACTGTCCTGTGGGCTACCTGTTTACGGGAAACGCTTCGGGAGTAAACCGCGAGGAGCTGGTGTTCCTACGGTAGTTTAGTTGTGGTTTAATCGTTATTGTGACGGCTCCAGGTTGTATCGGTTAATACCGTTTCCATGGATCAAGTAGCAAGGGACCGTCTGCACGAACTGTGATGGCTGGACAGTCCGGTAACCTTCAAAATAAAAGTTATGACAGGAAGACGAATTAATCATTTGGAATTTTAAAATACGGCATGTGGGTATTGCAACACTTCAATAAGTGAGGAAAACAGTATTTTCTGTTTGCAAGTAAACGACCGCAATGAAACGAAAGAAAACGGTGTAGGCTTTTTTAGTGATAAAGGTATTAATACATATTGTTTAACTATACAAAAAGGGCTCAGACCGCCTACTTACACTTCGTCTCCATACCAATGCAGGTCACGTCATTCTATTCAGTGCATGTGCACATACCTTGTGCTCCACACCTGAAGTTAAAGATGCATTTTGTAAGGTTTATCAGCATCCTTTGAAATATACATAGTCAACAGTAGAATGATCTAACTAGAAATATACATGGTCAACAGTAGAATGTTCTAGCTAGAAATATACATGGTCAACAGCAGAATGTCCTAACTAGAAATATACATAGTCAACAGTAGAATGTTCTAACTAGAAACATACATAGTCAACAGTAGAATGTTCTAACTAGAAATATACATGGTCAACAGTAGAACGTTCTAACTAGAAATGTACATAATCAACAGTAGAATGTTCTAACTAGAAATATGCATAGTCAACAGTAGAATGTTATAACTAGAAATATACGTAGTCAATAGTAGAATGTTCTAACTAGAAATATACATTGTCAACAGTATAATGTTCTAGCTAGAAATATATATAGTTAACCAACAGTAGAAAGTTCTAACTAGAAATATACATAGTCAACAGTACAATGTTCTAACTAAAAATATACATGGTCAACAGTAGAATGATCTAACTAGAAATATACATGGTCAACAGTAGAATGTTCTAACTAGAAACATACATAGTCAACAGTAGAATGTTCTAACTAGAAATATACATAGTCAACATTAGAATGTTAGAACTAGAAATATACATAGTCAACAGTAGAATGTTCTAACTAGATATATGCATAGTCAACAGTATAATGTTCTAACTAGAAATATACATGGTCAACAGTAGAATGTTCTAACTAGAAATATACATAATCAACAGTAGAATTATGTAACTAGAAATATACATAGTCAACAGTAGAATGTTCTAACTAGAAATATACATGGTCACCAGTAGACTGTTATAACTAGAAATATACATAGTCAACAGTAGAATGTTTCAACTAGAAATATACATGGTCACCAGTAGAATGTTCTAACTAGAAATATACATGGTCACCAGTAGAATGTTCTAACTAGAAATATACATGGTCAACAGTATAATGTTCTAACTAGAAATATACATAGTCAACAGTAGAATGTTCAAACTAGAAATATACATAGTCAACAGTAGAATGTTCTAACTAGAAATATGCATAATCAACAGTATAATGTTGTAACTAGAAATATACATAGCCAACAGTAGAATGTTTTAACTAGAAATATACACAGTCAACAGTAGAATATTCTAACTAGAAATATATATGGTCACCAGTTGAATGTTCTAACTAGAAATATACATAGTCATCAGTAGAATGTCCTAACTAAAGATATACATGTTCACCAGTAGAATGTCCTAACTAGAAATATACATAGTCACCAGTAGAATGTCCTAACTAGAAATATACATGGTCACTAGTAAAATGTTGTAACTAGAAATATATATGGTCACCAGTAGAATGTCCTAACTAGAAATATGCATAGTCACCAGTAGAATGTCCTAACTAGAAATATACATGGTCACCAGTAGAATGTTCTAACTAGAAATATACATGGTCAACAATAGAATGTTTTAACTAGAAATATACATAGTCAACAGTAGAATGTTCCAACTAGAAATATACATAGTCAACAGTAGAATGTTCTAACTAGAAATATACATGGTCACCAGTAGAATGTTCTAACTAGAAATATAAATGGTCACAAGTAGAATGTTCTAACTAGAAATATACATAGTCACCAGTAGAATGTCCTTACTAGAAATGTACATGGTCACCAGTAGAATGTTGTAACTAGAAATATACATGGTCAACAGTAGAATGTTCCAACTAGAAATATATATGGTCACAAGTAAAATGTTCTGACTAGAAATATACATGGTCACCAGTAGAATGTCCTAACTAGAAATATACATAGTCACCAGTAGAATGTCCTAACTAGAAATATACATGGTCACCAGTAGAATGTTCTGACTAGAAATATACATGGTCAACAGTAGAATGTTCTAACTAGAAATTTGCATAGTCACCAGTAGAATGTCCTAACTAGAAATATACATGGTCACCAGTAGAATGTCCTAACTAGATGACTTCAATGCTAGAGTTGGCGCTGATCAAGGCTCATGGCCGTCATGTCCTGACAATATTGTAGTGGACAAAATTTATGAAAATAATCAACGACTTAGCGTGCTATGCCTGTCATGAGCTCTGATTGACCAACTATTTTCAGACAAAACCCCAAATGTCTCATGAATGCACCCACGATCAAAGCAGTGGCATCAGCTTGACCTAATCCTTGCCATAAGATCTCTTCCCAAGCATAGGCTCCTCACACGCTGCTTCCACAGTGCAGACGGGGATTCTAATCACTCATTTGATCGATGTAAAATCAGCTTGCAGTCAAATAAGTTCGAGCAAACCAGAAACTAAAAAAAGCCACGTATCGACACAAGTAGAATATTGGATTCTGTGCTGAGCTTGAAATTAAACAGTGCTTTTCACCAAACTCAATATCTATCATCGTATCATCACTGTTACAGAAGCCATACATAGCACTGCACTTGCTACCTTCGATAGAAAACATTTTTATTTCTAACGTGTTATTTGAAACGAAAGTAAATGAAGTGACACCAGTTGATGATGCCAAGCGCGCTCCTATCATTAATTACCAGTACATTCCAAATTCAGGTACGCTGCACATCTTCAAGTCCAACAGAAGCAACGTTCAACAAATATTTCCGTTGTGGAAATGAGTACTGGCTAGACCACAGTAAAAACATCCAGAATTTAAGTTAAACATGAAACATCTGACAAATGCATGGTGTCATGAAGAAAGCTGTTGATCCTGTAAGTAGGAAAACAGTACTTCTCAAAACTATTCCTGGTGAGAAAATAATAAACAAACGCAACTAGATATAGCTTTCAGTCAACCAGTACTCTGGGCTCTACTCGTGTGAAAATATCTTCACTCTCACAGCTTTCTTGACGTTGTCAAAATGTATCCCATTACTGACAAGCTGGGCTTCCCATCAGCTCTAGAGGATCTCAATATAGGCAATAACATCTTGACCATGGGCAAAGTAATAGGCATAGCTGGGATCCCACTTGATTGGATAACGTTCTGTAAGGATGCACTCGTGTAACCGCTGCATATAAGATTATGTTAGTGGGGAAAACGGTCATTGTACTTTAAAATATGAGAGATGCACATATTATAACATTATACAAAAATAAATTCGATAGAATTGATTGTAATAACTATCGAGGCGTCTCTCTTCTAGGTTTTGTCGGCAAAGTATTTGCTAGATCAATCTTACTACGGCTACACAATTTGGCTGAGCGTGTGTTTCCGGAGTCACACTGTACACGCAGGTCTGAACAATCAACAATTGACATGATTTTTATTCTCTTCAGCAGTTTAAAGAAAAGTCAAGTGAACAAAATGAGCCATTCTAAATTGCATTCACTGACCTGACAAAGGCATTTGATTGGCTAACTGTGCTGAACTCTTCAAACTCCTTCTAATATAGGCTGTCCAGGCAAACTGTTATGGCCAATACTATCGTTCCATGAGGCCGTAAAAGGAATAACCCAACTTGATGGCAGTATATTACAATCATTTGGTATTTGCTGTGGTGTTAAGCAGGACTGTGTTATGGACCAAAGGCTGTTCGGAATGACCTTTGTTCTGCTACTGAAGCATGGATTTAGTAATGCAAATGAAGGAATCTGGCTTCACATTAGGTAAGATGCTTGGCTGTTTCACTTGGCAGGACTCAAGGCTAAAACTAAGACTATAGAAGTTACGATCAGAGACTTGCTATGTCCTGATGATGCAGCATATGTCAACCATATTCAGCTGGAACGTCATAACTTTATAGATTGCTTCAACCAGGCTTGCAAAGAATTTGGTCTCATAATAAGTTTCAACAACAGCAAAATGTGATGTGACAGGAAGTAGATGCTACACCAACTGCTAGTATCGATAATTATGAATTGCCAGCTGCGCACCAATTGGCATACTCGGGGTCGCTCAGCAACATGCACTCTTTTGATCTAGAAATTGACAGTTAAATTGGCAAAGCTTGTGTCGAATTATGCTTGTCTAACGACGCATGTTGGGAAAAAACAATGAATTTAAGCTTAAATCCAAGGTCATGGCTCACTGTGCGTGTGTCATCAGGACGCTCATATGTCGCAGCGGAGTTTGGGCAAACTGTGCTAACAAGAAAAGCACATGTTTTACACGTACATCTACAGCGCCTTCGATCCATCCTTGAAATTACACGGAGGAACAGACTGACACATGCAGATGTGTACTTTCCTTAGGCAGGAAAGACTACGATGGCCCGGACATGCTCCTCTCATAGAAAATAGTCATCACAAAAGATAGTACCGATGGGCAGTGGGCGGACGGTAAAAGAAAAAATGGGACGGCCACATCTGAGGTTCAAAGAGAGACATAATGGCACTGAACATGATTCTGAAATCCTGGGAAGACAAAACGTTCAGACCCATCCAAGTGAAGAGACACGATGCTGGATGATGGTTGATAAGAAGCTATTGCAAAATAGACAAGTGAAATCATACGACAAAAGAAAAATTAAAACAAAAAACTAAGTAGAGAGTTACCACTCTAAGATCGCATCATTCTATAGTCAGAGATGGCTGAAAGGGGCTACTACTACTATGTGGTTCTTGTCGCATGTACATTTTCTGTGACCTTTGTGTTCTGTGTCTAATATATAAACCAAGGTTGGCGATATCTTTGTGTCGTCATTGTTCACCCCCCCCCCCTTTCCCTGCTCCATCTACGCGAGTTCATGTGTACACAATGCTACAATTTACAATACGGGTGATACTGATACAAACACCACGTCCCATAATACAAAGAAACGGCTAAACATGCCTGCCACACACAGTCACATCGCTCCTTTCACCAAATGTAGCGAATGGTCCCGCGATAACAACACCTCTTGTAGGTGACGTGGATCCGTTGTGCCATCTTTAAGTTTATCAGCATACTCTTAATGGCTGGCGCTCAGCCAGTCTAATAACAACTCATGCTTTTTTTAGGAATTATAATATGTGTAATCAATTGCCAATGTACACTGTATGCACACAAACTCTATTTCTGTATCCAATGTATGTATTGTCCCATTCAGCGCATTGAACATTTTTTTTAAATTCGAGGAAACGAAATTTCACAACCACGTTTCTGTAGCAGTAAATGGAAACACTCAATCACTTAGGCAAACCGTGTTTGGCAGAAGCTATCAGCGAAAACGCCTTCTCTCACCAACAGTCGCCACCAAAAACAATTCATAAACATATCAAGTTCACACCACAGAATATCAACCTAACCGTTTTAAATGTGTGTTGGATTGGAACACGCAGGGGAAGAGAATAGTGGCGAAGAATAGTCGATTCAGAATCCAAAACATCGATATAATTAAAAAGGATGGTCCGCTTTGATTGGGTACGACTATTGAATGTCTTTCTTACAAATTATAAAACAAACATTATTGGAATCATGAGAGAAAATTAAATATATAATTTTACAGCTACAGCAAGAGAAACCAATGTAATATCAACGCAACGTTTTTTTCCCAGAGAAGGCACCAGATGAGTCATAGTGCCTCATCGTCATATTTGTAAGTGTTGAGTACGTGTGCATGATACTGGTCCTAAGTGTACATGCTACTGGTCCTAAGTGTACATGCTACTGGTCCTAAGTGTACATGCTACTGGTCCTAAGTGTACATGCTACTGGTCCTAAGTGTACATGCTACTGGTCCTAAGTGTACATGCTACTGGTCCTAAGTGTACATGCTACTGGTCCTAAGTGTGCATGATACTGGTCCTAAGTGTACATGCTACTGGTCCTAAGTGTACATGCTACTGGTCCTAAGTGTACGTGCTACTGGTCCTAAGTGTGCATGCTACTGGTCCTATGTGGGTTTATTAATATTAATTAGTCGGCTCTATAAGAACTCTACTTGTCCGGTTCTATCATTGCATGCTCTTATGTCATTGAATGCGAGTAACACCGCACTATCAGCCTCAAGAGTCACTTGACTAAGATAAGAGTGAGAAGTAACACCGCACTATCAGCCTCATGAGTCACTTGACTAAGATAAGAGTGAGGAGAAGTAACACCGCACTATCAGCCTCATGAGTCACTTGACTAAGCTAAGAAAGAGGAGAAGTAACACCGCACTATCAGCCTCAAGAGTCACTTGACTATGATAAGAGTGAGAAGTAACACTGCACTATCAGCCTTATGAGCCACCTGACCAAGATAAGAGTGAAAAGAAGGAACAACACACTTTCAGCCTCATGAGCTAGTTGATCAAGATAAGAGTAAAGAGAAGGAACAATACACTGTCAGCCTCATGAGCCACTTGACTAAGAAGAGAGTGAGAAGCAACATCGAAATATCACCCTCATGAGCCACTTGGAAGGCAGGGGCACAAACAACGTCATATACATTATAAGAACGATAATTGAAAGAGCCATTGACCTGAGAGCCGACGTGTATCAGTGTTTCATAAATTATGTTAAAGAATTTGATAGGGCAAAACATATGGAGCTCACCCAAATGCAGAAATGTTTACATATTAATGGCAAGGACCTCAGGATCAATCAAAATAGCTATTGGGGACAGACTGCGGCTATAGGAATTGGGGACAGACTGCGGCTATAAGAATTGGGGACAGACTGCGGCTATATGAATTGGGGACAGACTGCGGCTATAAGAATTGGGGACAAACTGCGGCTATAAGAATTGGGGACAGACTGCGGCTATAAGATTTGGGGACAGACTGCGGCTATACGAATTTGAAACAGACTGCGGCTATAAGAATTGGGGACAGACTGCGGCTATAAGAATTGGGGACAGACTGCGGCTATAAGAATTGGGGACAGACTGCAGCTATAAGAATTGGGGACAGACTGCAGCTATAAGAATTGGGGACAGACTGCGGCTATAAGAATTGGGGACAGACTGCGGCTATAAGAATTGGGGACAGACTGCAGCTATAAGAATTGGGGACAGACTGCAGCTATAAGAATTGGGGACAGACTGCGGCTATAAGAATTGGGGACAGACTGCGGCTATAAGAATTGGGAACAGACTGCGGCTATAAGAATTGGGGACAGACTGCGGCTATAAGAATTGGGGACAGACTGCAGCTATACGAATTGGGGACAGACTGCGGCTATAAGAATTGGGGACAGACTGCAGCTATACGAATTGGGGACAGACTGCGGCTATAAGAATTGGGGACAGACTGCGGCTATAAGAATTGGGGACAGACTGCGGCTATAAGAATTGGGGACAGACTGCAGCTATAAGAATTGGGGACAGACTGCAGCTATAAGAATTGGGGACAGGCTGCGGCTATAAGAATTGGGGACAGACTGCGGCTATAAGAAATGGGGACAGACTGCAGCTATAAGAATTGGGGACAGACTGCAGCTATAAGAATTGGGGACAGACTGCGGCTATAAGAATTGGGGACAGACTGCGGCTATAAGAATTGGGAACAGACTGCGGCTATAAGAATTGGGGACAGACTGCGGCTATAAGAATTGGGGACAGACTGCGGCTATAAGAATTGGGGACAGACTGCGGCTATAAGAATTGGGGACAGACTACGGCTATAAGAATTGGGGACAGACTGCGGCTATAAGAATTTGGGACAGACTGCGGCTATAAGAATTGGGGACAGACTGCGGCTATAAGAATTGGGGACAGACTGTGGCTATAAGAATTGGGGACAGACTGCGGCTATAAGAATTGGGAACAGACTGCGGCTATAAGAATTGGGGACAGACTGCGGCTATAAGAATTGGGGACAGACTGCGGCTTTAAGAATTGGGGACAGACTGCGGCTATAAGAATTGGGGACAGACTGCGGCTATAAGAATTGGGGACAGACTGCGGCTATAAGAATTGGGAACAGACTGCGGCTATAAGAATTGGCGACAGACTGCGGCTATAAGAATTGGGGACAGACTGCGGCTATTAGAATTAACAAGCAAGTGGGAGATAATAAACATATAAGAAGGGGAGTGAGACAAGGTTGTGTTCTGTCCTCAACCTGTTCTCTCTATGCAGTTGAGTTCATCTTGAGAGACATACAGACAACGCCATGAGACTGAATTGGCGGACAGAACAGAAATAATCTGCGATATGCTGATGCTCTTGTATTGATATCACAAAATAAAACAGATTTGCAGGAAATGATACACATGGTAGTTCCACAAAGTGAAAACAAATGCCTCAGCTTAAATAAAAAGACATCGAAAGTGATGGTAGGGACGATGAAACAGGTTTGTAAAAAATTTTACATCAAAGCGAAGGAGACCGAATTGAGACAGTTAACATGTTTAAATACCTTGGCACATACAATTCATCAGATAGAAGATGCAATTACGAAATAAAATGCAGAATAACCCAAGAAAAATCGGTCTTCCAGACTATTAAAGGAATATTGTGCAATAAAACCTTGTCCATGAGACTGAGAAAGAAGGTCATTGGATGCTACGTGGAACCAGTACTGACATATGGCAGTGAATCCTGGACATTTAGCAAGCAAGCGCTTAGATCTATGAAAGCAACGGAGATGTGGTTTTACAGAAGAATTATGCGGATCCCATAGAGTGCAAAGAAGGCGTATGCAGTACTCGAAGAGGGAGAAACACAAAGACAAACAACTTATTGCAAGGATCAGAACAACAGTCAACCTAGTGCAGGCATGTTATGAGAAGAGGCGGCTTAGAGCACATCGGAAAGGGAGACAGCGGAAAGCCGAGAGATACGTTGATAGACAGTCTGAGAGAATGCCGTGGGCGACAATCAACACCAGAGTTAGTAAACGACACACGTGATATAAATGGAAGGAGGTTCATGATCGAAAACGCCAACCGGCAGAGCACCTGATGATGATAATAATGTTACCTTCCAGTCTGTCTATATGCCTGCCTATCTGCTTACCTATATGCGTGCATGTCTGTCTGTCTGCCTGCCTGCCTACTTACGTGCATGTATGTGCCTATGTCTATCTGTCTAATATATATATATATATATATATATATCTATATATATCTATATATATCTATATATATATATATTAATATATATAATTGCAAATGTCTGTTAAAGGAATTACCTTGTACCAGATATAGAAGATCAATGCGCGATACAGACAGCAAGGGTCATACGCAGATGGAGAATGACAGATGAAACTGAACAGACAAAAAACATAGAAGCACATCAAATCCATTTTGTAAATTAGAAGTGAGGAAATAGTGAAGAAAGTACAGATGAGAGGACTGAAATAAAAGAAATACGATAAGTGTGGAATATTGTGGACTATGAGACATACTTTGGATGAAGCGGAGAAAGGGAGTTGATGGGCGGGTAATGATAAAGCAAATTAGAAAGCATTAGAGAGAAATCGAATTTGCAGAGACGAAAATAAAAAAGTCAATGGAAGAAAGTGAGTGTGAGTTAAGATCTGTTTGAGAGTAGGTGATGAGAGGGAACGAGGTCGGCGGACGTCATGTTACACATATACGGAGATATAGGAGGGAAATCAACCCCCTGAAACGCATATAGGTAGACAGTGTTTGAAGAGGGTTGAAGATGATTGATAATAGAGGGTAGAGGAAAAGCAATAGATGCTGAGGGAGAAAGTGTGGTTTAGAAGACTGACGGGCGTGCTAAATGGGGAGGAGATGGTGGACAAGAGGAAAGTGATATCACATATGTTGAGAAAGTTGAAAGCTGTCCAGAGTATCAGTAGACCGACAGGGACAGATGTCCATTATTATCTACTGGATAGTGCACAACCGACTGAACTTCTCCGTTGTACACAAGTGGACTAAATTACCAAAAGTAAGGCGTATACTACATGACTGTCCGCTGAACACAAGTGGACTAAATTACCAAACAGCAGCGCGTATACTACATGACTGTCCGCTGTACACAAGTGGGCTAAACGAACAAACAACAGGGGGTGTACTACATGACTGTCCGCTGTACACAAGTGGGCTAAACGAACAAACAACAGTGGGTGTACTACAGGACTGTCCGTTGTAGGGTCAGTTAAGGACGGTACACTGTCCATCGATTTAGCTCAAAACTGCACACAGCTAAAGAGGAGATCAAAACAAAGGCCCAGTTCATCAGGAAAATTCATCATAAAGTCTTGAGACCAAAATTGAGACCAAAAGAAGAAGCAGAAGTAAAGCTGATGATAATACTGATAACAAATGTGATCAGAGAATGAATGTTAGAGACTTAAAAGGCTGAAATACAAACAAGGTTATAACGTAGCTGTACGTGGGAAAAGTAGCATATGTTAGCCGACGTTTCCACCTAAATAGGTTTTTTAATCAAGGATTGGACAATAGAGAACAACACAGTGGCGAGCAGGACGCTCAATGAAAACAATGCCAGAATCAAATAGCAAGTAAATCATGATGAATAACAATGAATTCGTGTCAGCATTGATTTCATTTGTTTTTCTGAACTGCTAGGTCGTTGAAAGACAGAAAGAAGAATATGCACATAGAAGGAAGAATACAAAAGCAAATACGCACGATGATGTCAATACATATTAAAAGTACAGAAAATGCGCTAAATAAAGAAATATAAAATATACATAACAAAATAAAATATATTTGTACCACTGGGACAACGGCGTGCAAGGTGTTTAAACGGTCTGCTTTTATTATCCCCGTGAGGCAAGTTAAGCGAGGTTTTACAGGCGAACTGAATTGTGTCATCAGACGCGCTCGATCGGATGTCTGGAACTTTGATGTCCAGAATTCTCGACTGTTCATCAACATTAAAAGGATTTGCGACAGGTGTAGAGTTTAATAGTTGTTATTTAACTGAAGCAGGGCGTCTATACAAATTACAGGTGAGGAGAATAGTAATACAGACGTGTAGAAATTTAGCTTAGAGAGCGTTTGAGTAAGGTACACGATTGGGTCCATAATACAGGTGAGCTGAAAGTGAGCTGCGGAGCATCGTGTTTGAAAATACAAGAGGGTAGAAACTGTATTTAGGTAGTATGTAAACATCATATATTTACAGAATGCTAGGCTGGTAGGACAACTTGCTTCTCGTGACAAAGGAAACTGCTAGGTTCACTGGTCTCGGTGGTCTTCATTAAGCACATTTACACATCGGTACTCGACTTACACTTTGATAAAGCGTGGCCGCAAATACGGGATCTGGTCACTTTGGCTCAGACAGTTGAGACCCAGTACAATACAACTTATAACACAGGTACATTATCCACAGGGGCATCTAGAAACATGCTATCGTCACTAGTGTTGTTGATATCCGTCACAGAGGGAAGACGAACAATAGGTTGACTTAAATCAATATGGCGGAGAAAAATGGAACACACTGAACAAATGAACCAGAGCTCTGGCTTTGCACGTAGGATGACCAGGGACATGACGAAGAGGATGGTATATGTTACTGTTCTGAATGACGTCACTGTGTCTTATTATCAACGTCTGCTTCTCTTAGTTTGTTGGTCCAGGGTGCAAAATAAATACGATATGTACTACAGATAGAAACAGGGTGTTCGAGAAAGGTATACGATGCAAGTGATAACAAAAGGAGGTAAAGGACGCATGTTAGATAATTAGGAACACGTGTGTGCGAAAATGTAAGATAAGAGACAAAGAATGTATTATGTCCTGACTTATCAAATGACGATAATTAATGAACGTCTGAGTGGCAGAACAATGAAATCCTCTCACGGCAAAGATGTCAGGTCTATTACTTAGTCGCGATACATCCCATCTATCGGACTGTGAATTGGTACTTGACTGAATGTTGGCAATGACATCGAATCGACAACAGCTTGTGATCCCTCCTCACCAAAACGTGACATCTAGTCCAATGACATTCAAACACAGTAACGACGACAAAAGGTAGGATTCAAATATGTCATCACACAAAAACGACAACTACAGAACAGAAAAAGGGACAGAACATTCGAATTCAAATTGCCTGTCAACGAATGCGGCTCGATGCAAAATAGACATTAATTTATGTATTCTAGACAAAGACGTTGCACCCCACCCTGACACACCAAAATGGCCTAGTCTTCTTCACGCCTCACAACTGCAACTAAGGGCTAGACCAATCGCAACAATTGTGTAGACTATCGACTTCTAATACTCAGCATAGACCAGACGGTTTTTGAATATGCTTGAGGTTGCGATAAACAGATAACAAGATATAGTCGCAGTTTCGAATAAAGAAATAAGACTAGCAATGTCAGCTACGGAACTAACTTTAGCCTTTCCCTTCAGATGAATTAAAACGAACCTAACCGATTACCAATACTAGGTCACAACAATGACACTAGCCCAGCTCCTGTCATTGCCAGCACCCGCACGCGCACGTCTCCAGACAACAGGTATAGTCACATCCCGCTGGAACTAGCGTGAGATGTCCTGGCCGCGTTGATGATCAAAGTAACTGTTCCAGACGGCTTCGCTGGGAACACAGGATGCCTCTCTCTCAGACTCCTAAAGAACGCTTACCGTTACTTGTTACTACGGTACTAAGGCCACGCTAGACTGGAGAGAATGTGTTCATTCATGTGTAGTAGCGGATAGAATATGTTCTGTTTCTGAGAGTTACATAGTTTTGAGTTCATGAGTCCTGTTCCGTCTTGGACGCCAACAGGGGAGGTAAGAACAATACATGACAACAGGAATTTACGAAATTGGCTTATGGTACTTATAAGTTTAAAATGTTTCTAGCAATAGTGCTACCGTCATTTTTGGTATTAAGTTGATGCGTTTATAATTCCTTACAATTATCATTTGCATGTTGTTGTTATGGCATCTAAATACAGAATAACATAAATATACTTAAGAATAAATGTGTGTTGTATGTGTGTGTATATATATATATATATATATATATATATATATATATATATATATATATATATATATATATATATATACGGGTCAGGCAAAACGTACTGCACAAGACCCTCACCTTGGCTTCCTCGAAGCGCTTTCCGGAAACGGGCTGTTTTCGTGGCAGCCTGGCTAACAAGGCGATGGATCGACGTGATCCCCGTAGTAGTGAGCGACACGAAGATGAATCCAATCATAGCACAACCGCCTGGAAGACTTCGGTCCACCTTCATCAGCACGCTCGGGATGTGAGGAAAACTACTGCAACTAACCACATAACGCCCTTTTGAAGGTCACAACGGGTAACCTAGTCATTGTGGACATTCGATACACAACAACAATATATATATATATATATGTATATATGCATATGAATAGTTAAATATGTCTAACTGGCAAAAGGATAACATTTTTATGTTATCTTTTAAGCTTGGACACTGACATCACAGTTGTCTTCTGTTAGTTCATCACACACATTCAAAACAATTGTATCTGCCAAGCTCATTCTGCCTATCAAACGCATATATGTAGAAAAAGTTATTTTTATTATCAATCTTCCATAGAAACTATGATTGAATCTGTTAATTTTACTAAGAAACAAGCGTTTATCTAAGAATATTACACGGGGATAAAAAAAAGGGTATTCTAGCATTCTTATATAGATAAACATTTACAACTGCCAAACTTACAGCCAGATAAATAGTTTTATCTTGCAGTTTAAAATATAAATAATATAATTGAGTAAATAAATATTACACACAAAGTATCTATTTGTATCAATCTCCACTACAAATGAAATGAGAGCACGCGTCAATCTTATATAGACGCACACTCGATACCTGTCAATCTAGCAAAGATGCACACTCGATGCATACCAATCTCGTAAATAGGCACACTTGATACATGCCAGTCTCGTAAATAGGCACACTCGATATATGCCAATCCTGTATAGAGAGAGACACACTCGATATATGACAATCCTGTATAGAGAGAGACACACTCGATGTGTGACAATCCTGTATAGAGAGAGACACACTCGATATATGTAAAGCTCATATTGAGCTCAATGTCTGTGTCTGCCAATATCACTTACAGACAAAGTAATCGTATCCTTCGGTCTTACTTACCGATACATTAGTTATATCTTCCGATCGCACTTATAGAAAACATAGTGTTATAGTTCAGACTTACACATGAAGACAAATTAATTATTTCTGTCAAGCTTAGATACAGACAAAATAGTTGTATCTGTTAAACTTATGCGCAAAGAGAAACGATTTTATATCTATTTTTTTACGTCCGTACATATGACTTTTAAGGTTACACCATGTATTTCTCTCCCTCCCTTTCTTTCTCTCTCCCTCTCTTTCTTTCTCTCTCTCCCTCTTTTTCTTTCTCTCTCCCACTTTTTCTTTCTCTCCCTCCCTTTCTTTCTCCCTCTTTTTCTCCCTCTATCCCTCACTTTCTTTATCTCTCTCTCTCTCTCTATCTCTCTCTCTCTCTCTCTCTCTCTCTATCTTTCTCTAATTTATTCCCCACACTCATAATCACACAGCAATAGCTTGTCTCACTCTACACACTTACAATCATACAACAGTATACTTTACTTTCGTTCTTTAGTTATTTTTTTCTTTCTCTCTTTATATAGCGCTCTTTCTCTGTTTGTCTAATTTTCTCTCCCCCTACACATACATTATCAATGACTACACACACACTCTCTCTCTCTCTCTCTCTCGCTCTAAATATATGTCTCTCTTTCCTCACTCTCACACATACAACAACAATGGCTGCTGCCTCTCTCTCCATCTTTGCCTCTCTCTCCATCTTTGCCACTAACTCAACCTCTACACACACCCACCACACCCCACTACACATACACACACACACACACTACACTAACAACACATACACACACACACACACTGAACCACATTAACAAAGGCAACCTTTCAGTTCTGAGAAATCCGCTACTGTCCGGCTGGAAAGCGTTCATCATCCGTTGGCACAACGTAATACATAAACCAAGATCTAGCTACAACTTAACGAATAGGCTAAAATTCCTGTAGTTGTAGATGTAGTTAAATAACAGTCCTCAAAATGGCTGCTTATATTTAATAGGATTTGGAAAACGGCATATTCTTTCTTACTAATTCGTTTGCAAATTATAAAAGAAAATAAATACAGGTAATCTACATATAATGATATATTATCAGGACAAACACGCTGTTTAAGAGTGACGGAAAATCTTTCGAAAAACAGTATGGCTTTGATTGACTCCATGCAGAGCATGACGTAATTTCTGCAATACGTAAATGACGTCACAATATTGAATGTGTCTGTTACATCAGTGGAGATAGTGTCAATGCATTATACATAGTGCGGTTCTATGATTGTTAGCTACATCTCCATATTACGGTCAAATTTGAACTTTGATAGTATAGACAATGCTTCTTGAATATGGACAGAATAAAGCTTAAACATTATTAACAATAGTTCCAAACTCCAGGAAAAGTACTGCTCAAGCATCACACAGAGTAGCTTCATTCAGCCCGGAAAATACAGCTTAAGCACAACCCAAGTTGTCCTTTGTGCTGACTAAGTGAAACTCAACCATATGAACAGTAGCTCTAGAAGACCTTCTAAATAAAGGTTCAACCATATTAACATTGCCAATGGAACACTTGCACAAAACATCTTAAACACATTACGAAATATATCTAGAAGATAGACAAAATATGGCGTAAACACATTCACCATATTTCAAGAACCCATACATAATGACTTAAACTATACCTACTAGTACAACAGCTAGTGAAAGAAATAGAAGGTTCTTATGATGTCATTGTACTACAACCTCACAAAGTGTGAAACCAAAAAAAACCAACTCACCTGGAAACTCTTTCATTTGCTGCCATGAGATCCGACAACCTCACAAAGTGTGAAACCAAAAACCAACTCACATGGAAGCTCTTTCATTTGCTGCCATGAGATCCGACAACCTCACAAAGTGTAAAACCAAAAACCAACTCACCTGGAAGCTCTTTCATTTGCTGCCGTGAGATCCGACAACCTCACAAAGTGTGAAACCAAAAACCAACTCACCTGGAAGCTCTTTCATTTGCTGCCATGAGATCCGACAACCTCACAAAGTGTGAAACCAAAAACCAACTCACCTGGAAACTCTTTCATTTGCTGCCATGAGATCCGACAAAGTACAGGGTTCTTCCATTCTTGGACGGTTATACAGATCTACGCAGTCTTGGATGGTTATACAGATCTACGCGGTCTTGGGCGGTTATACAGATCTGTGCGGTCTTAGACGGCTGCCCATTCACAGAAATCGCGTCCGCATATCCCCATTTATTCACGTTCGATCTACACCGTGACACTCCCGTTGGTAATCTGTTCAGGGCTCTCCACACAGGTTATCACATGTAATGCCCACCTCAAGTTTGTATTTGTTCTTCATCCCTTTCTCACTCACAACATCTTTGGCGCCAATTTTTGGTTCGGTTTTGCTTAGGTTGTTTGGTCCGTGAGCTGTGCGGCTTGATGAAAGATTGTCGTCGATGTCAGTGGTCTCTCTTCTAGATTATAAGCAAAAAGGGTGCACCTCTGATCACAGAAATGGTTTATCCTTTCGACTTCTGACGCAAAACATCTCCTGGTTTCTGATGGTGTAATGCCAGCGATTGCATAAACTGTTTCCATTGGTGTTGGCGTGAGGCACTGCTACAATGCGACGTGGTGCATCATGTGTGCTGACTCGTTTCATACTTGTGAGGTGTATTCTGCGGCAAAAATACACAATAGGAGGGCGTATGTGCGCAACATAGTTAGTGATGTTCTCCATGTTGTTGTTTGTTAGTTGAAGCAGTATCCTATTTCTAGCGCTTACTTTTTCTTTCAGCGCTTTGCAGTGTTCCTTATAGGACAATGTGCGAATCATTGTAATCCTAAGCACTTCGGTGTATCGTTATGTTCAAGTTCTTGCCCCTGCCAGAACTTTTATTTTTATCTCGCTTCTCTTTTCTCGCACAGGAAATGCAGATACTTGAGTTATGGGTGAGTTGATTTTGATACGATTTTCCTCACAGTACCAAGGGAATATGTGAAGGGCTTTAGTGAATTTGAGCAATACTCCATTGAAAGACTTTACTTGAGCAGCAACAGCCGTGACGTCTGCACATATACATTGTTTAGTGTCTGGACTGCTTGGTAGATCTTTGATGTAAACGTTGTACAGTCTATGTGCCAGAACGCTACATTGGACCAAACCAATTGTTGGGTTCCACTAGTGACTACTTATATTGTGCAATCCCACGTCACATCGTCTTTTCTGAAGTGACGTGTACCTTAGTCTAGAACCAATCATGTATGACCGTACATATCTTTGAATGGAGAAGACGGGGATTTACTGTGTCGTTTGCCGTTGTGAGGTCAATACAAGCTTCCCCTGTCACCTATTTACTCTCGTACCCATCCTCAATATGTTGAGTTAGGTTTAGGAAGTGACCATAGCAAGCCTTTCCGTGTCTACATCCTGCTTATTCCGCATTCAGTTTCTCTTCAATAATTCTTGATATTCCGCCCATAATAAGAAGTAATATGTATTCATGATTTAAGCTTTCACAATACAAATCTGAAATGTCAACAAAATGTCATCTTCTGCTCCAATTTGAATTCATTGCCTCAGCTTTTTAATCTTTCGGAATGTCTGATTATGTGCGAAAAATAAGCGACTGTTAAAAATCTAATATCAGCAATGGCTGACATGCAAATAAAGTTAACTTTCTTATTATTCTTCTTCTTCAACGTTCGTCCTGAAAAGGAAGTTGAGACATCGTGCGTGTCGTGGTTTACAGGGATTCTGCGATATCTGTGCCAATCGACCCGACACATCTGGTTTCAGCTTACTGTATTGGATACCGGGATTGCTGTTCCACTGCAATCGTTTTTCTCTTAGCCAGACTACACAAGCGTAGACTGTATCAATGACCGTCGCTTGGAGATGAAATACAGTCTGTCAACTCTGGCTCGCTGACCCTAATGTAAAGGGTCCAGCTTCGAGTCGTTGGCTGCTGTCAGTTAATTCACTGTTACATCTCGATGTAATATAGCGCTACCTGCTAACTGAACCTACGTACAACGACGTGTTAACATTAATATATCTAGGACATACACATGAAAACAGTCCACGCGTAAACATAGAAACACTTTATCATTGTTAAGATAAAGCATATCCTACATTTAAGCCAATGATTAGTGTCGGCACTGGCACAGTTAAACTCAAGTTATATTACATCTCCGTAACTTAGCTTTGCTGCAATGAATCTTCAAATACTTCTACTGTCTCTTGTCTTGATAGTGCAATCTGACCAAACTTTCCTTGTCCATTTCTTGGCGGTATTCTTCTACCTAGACCTTTGTTTTCGTTAAGCATGATTGCACTCATCACGTCATTTTAGAATGGTTTTGAACTGTCTTACCTTAATTTCGTTAACTCTTTCAAGACCTTCAGCCACTAAAGTGACTGTCTAATGAAACCCTACAGGACCATTAGCCACTATCTATACTGCTATATATCTACAGTCTACTTATGTCGCATGACGTTCTGGGGAGGTGTGACCTCTCTGTTCAATATCCTTTGGCAAATGAATATTCGCAGTTGACTTGCCAGGTGAATCCCAGCATCTGTTAGCCTCTGGAATAGACGATCGCCTATTTTTGGGACTGCTGTGGTGGAAGCGTAAACTAGAGCAAGGCAGACCCGCAGCCTGTCAGGCGCCATCTATGCCACTCCGCTAACCAAGACCTGATGTTATAGCCACACAGTCCCCTTTTTGCGAAATATTCTCTGTAGGGCGAGAATCCCTAGATTAATTTTAGTAGATGTTTAACTTTGAATTTTGACCGAGCAGAGTCCATTAGGTATTTTTTTCGATTTCCAACTGCTAAGATATTTTTAACCGGCTCGCCACTGCACATGGGTGTCTACCTCACTACTCATAGATCAGGGGAAATATTTATAATATGATCCACGTGAAAAAATTCCGGTCTCTACCGAGCTTTGAACCCGCGACCTCCAGCACCCGAAACAAACACCTTACCTCCTGACCACTTAGTCTCTATAGTGGCTTCAATTCTTTTGTTTCGCAGAACGGTGATTCATGTTTTTACGTGATCCGATACTTTACTGCTAAAGACTATAATAGTTCTCTTAACTAAATTTTACAAAAACGAATGTCTTCTGTCTAGACAACTCGTTGTTTATTTAAATTAAAGTGTGTTGTTTACATTAATGGCCACTGTTTCTATATATTATCTGCCCTTAACATTTTTCAGTTTTTACTACATATACATTCTGCCAAATAATTAAATTTCATTAACAATTTACTGATATGTTCATGGTATGTAACCATTCCCTCTCCCAGTGATATATCATATGAATATGTTTCTCTATATTTTGGCGCGAAGTAGTAATATCAAAACAGGCATGCAGCTTTTTTTTTTCAAAATTTAAAACTAATTTTATCTAAAACCTGAAAAATACGAAGTCCTGAGAGAGTTAATTCATGCTTCTGTTACTGTCTCACATTCTTCTTTTGTTGTTTTCGTTTTTGTTCGCTAAATTGGTCCCATTCTTCTATATTTCCACATTTTTAAAGCACCATCTTCTTCAGCTGCGTGTTCACCATATGTTCGTGTACTCCAGATAGTAATGACCAGCATTAATAATACACGATGGTTCACATTTCTCATTTGAAAGCTATTTTGTGGATGTCAGTTTTTGTCTCGTGTTGGTATAATCAGCTATAGCTATCCCCAGTTTCTTCTAGATTTCTATTTTGCATGTCTCACACACCGCTATAATATTTTCATTTATTCTTATATGTTGTCCAGATTTCGTGTCAACGAAATTATGTTAATAAGCATTGTACACACGAAATATGCAGCAAAGCACTGCGTTTCAGTCATTTGTAAATAGAGAGTGACCTTTGCTCATGTTCTGAAAAAAAAATTGTTTGTGTGAAAACTTCGATACATTTATGTTACAATGCTTGATTAGCGTAGTTGTAGAGCACTAGCTTTTCACGTAAAGGTGAATGGCACGCTGTAAATTAGAGCCTTACTGCTTGAAATGTAAGGACAACGAGGATGCGAACTGGCCAAACCACCTTATAAAAAAGCTGTGGCCTAATGCTATGACGTCTGTAACACTTCATTTCTGCATTATATCTGACTACCTTGACCTTAATGTTGCCAAGTAAGACGTCATTTTAACCGCTCTTTTATAACAGCCATTGTTTGTACACGCGGATTCATCTATATGTACGTCACATCCTAAGATATAGAGAGGTATCCACTTTTTCGTCAATATATCAGAGCTATCGTGTAAACAAAAACACGAAAGAAATAGTGTTACCTGTATGAAACGAAGCTAATTCAATAAATATTACACCTTCCAAATCAGTTTAAATATGGCAATTAACAGACCAGTGTGGGCTGCATTTTTAAAGATCACGTAGCAAACGCAGTTACATGACATAAATACAGACAAAGATCACCGTAAACACAAATATTCATACATCAGACAAGAATGAACAATTTGCAAAAGCAAAAGCAAATAGAATCGAACGACAAGAGAACAGCGACATGTACCAGTAGTACAAGCTAGTGCATTCAGTGACGGAACCGTGTCTTTCATGTGTACATCGTCAGCACAGTTTGTTGTGGTCAGTAAAACGCCACAGTTGACGTCACTATAGTAAAGTATATGCATAATTTATGTGTATAGTTTTTACATAAAAAGTATATAGATATATGTACACAAATCCCGCAGAAAAGTCAGTTCAGTTTAGATTTTAACTCCGCAGCGGTGATCGGCTGCTAGGGAAACACAATGTCCTTCGTCTCTTACTTTAGTTAGTTATACCTTACCTCGATACAGACACAAAATCTGAAGGAAGTATACATATATATAAAGTAAAGGTGGGTCCCAAGGCAACAACTGCCTTCAGGGATGAAGATACAATCTTCATGGACTAAACCGCAGCCTATGTGAGGTGGGTGGCCAGTAACCTTCCTTGGTGTTTATACCTTTCCCAACTCATACGTCAGGTACCCATTTACAGCATGGTCGACTGGAAGAGCCTCTGGCAGCCATTATGCCACTTCCAAGTGAATGCCTCCAAACAGCTCGATTCTGAGCAATTGTTTCCCAGCTCTCGTATGGGAAGTCTTATGTAAGTGAATCATCGAAAGTAGCTAAACAATCAGGAATTGATCTAACAGTCGCAAAGAAGTGTTTGACAGAAGCGTTTTAAGAATCACGTGAACACCAAAGAAGCCGTAGGAGGCTCTGATAAAGGATGTCAATGCCTCTAGGAGAACTTGCAACTCGTATCAATTCAAGGCACGCATGTTTACATGTTAAGAAACGAGCAGTGTTGGAACAGACCAAGACAACAACCAAAGTAGGAGTGCCAAAGTAAACAAGGCGATAAACTGTGGAAAAAAAGCAAGGCCATTTGGAGTCTCAAGAGAAAAGTTAAAATAGACTAACTCGTAAATCGATGAGAATGGGTTTTTACCTTTAATGGTAGTTGCACGATTCAGACATGATTGACTGAAAGGATGATAGGCAGATGCGCCATTGAAGCGAGGTCTACTACGTTTTGGTTTGCTTTTCTTATTTCCTGCCGCGTTACATTTTCAACCGTATGATCCGGTGTGGACAAGAGAGTGAATGAATGAGTGAGTTAGTGGGGGAATGAGTGAGCCAGTCAGTCCGCAGGTGAAGGAGTCAGTGAGTGGAAGGGTCAATGAGTGAATAAGTCAGTTAGTGAATGAGTCAGTGATCGAATGAATGAGTGAGTGGGTGAGTCAGTGAGTGAATGAGTAAGTGAGTGAATGAGTCAGTGATCGAATGAATGAATGAATGAATGGGTGAGTGAGCCAGTTAGTAAGTGAGTTAATAAGTGAGTAAATGAGTGAGTGAGTGAACCAGTGAATTCGTGCGTGAGTGAGTTAGTGAGCCAGTTAGTCAGTGAGTAAATGAGTGATCAAGTTAGCCAGTGAATTCGTGAGTGAGTGTGCCAGCCAGTCAGTGAGTAAATGAATGAGTGAATGCGCCAGTGAATTCGTGAGTGAGTAATTGAGTGGGTCGTTCTGTTAGTGAGTAAATGAGTGAGTGAGGGAGTGTGCCAGTGAATGAGGGAGTGAGTCAGTCAGTGAGTCAATCATTAAATGAGTGAATAAGTGAGTGAGTAAGCCAATGGATAAGTGAGGGTATGAGTGAGTGAGAGAGTCAGTCAGTCAGAGAGTAAATGAGTGTGTGATACCTTACCAAATAGCACATTTTACGAAATGTTCAAATTAGAGTGAATATTACTATGCTTCTGAAGAATAATACAAATTGTAATAATACTAGTGATACAAATAAAAATAACAATTATTATTATTGTTATAGCTGCCCATCGCAAGCAAAGATGTCGACAGCGTCGGTTATGTGTATTTGGAAGTGTCCAAATAAGGTTATACAGTCCTATGTGATTGCTGTAAACTCTGCCGAGGGTGACACACACGTGGACAGTTAGTAATTGGACCGACATGCACTATGTCGTTCCTGCAGCTCGCTTTTTCTGCGACTTATTAATAGTTCTCTTTTTAGGAACGTGAACGCCGTGTGTGATGGCAGCGTACCAGGCTGAGCGGTTTTGAGCAAGCAGCTTCCAGAAGGCGACATCAATGGAGACACTATTCAAAGAAACTCTAAGAAACCTAATTGTTTCGTTTCTTCTGTCATCCGGGAGAACTATTGCCTGTTCTGGGCTAACGGTACAATACTTGCTTAGGAAGGAGCTAGTTAACCAAATACGAAGAGATCAAAGGAAGGAATTATGATTTTTATTAACAAAAAATATAAACACTTTTAAGTTTTAATTGGTGTTGACAAATTCTTAGAGCCTTTCGAACAATTCAGTTTTGAGTTAAGCAGTTGTAACTTATGTCTCTAAATGAGATAACCAGCCACTCAACCTATCTTGTATTTGCAGAAGGACATGGGTTTTCAGGCAACAGAAACAACGATCACATAATTTATATAATATTGACAACATAGACTTTCTGGTCTGCTTTATCGTGCATTTGTTGTTGTTTCTGTAATATCAGGTCCGCTGGTTAAACTTCATTTCTTAACTTCGGTACAACACCAGAAAAAGACAAGGGTGACATTGCTTCGATTGTGCCAACCACAAAACACGAGCACCGCCAGTGACAACAGTATGTTGATCAAATATGAAAAGCAAGTCTGTAAAATATATAACATCACATATGGTGATTTCTGGTCATCATTAGAATCTGCGCAAACAAATAACCAGCACGAAACCACAATCTCTAACCTTTTTGAAGACAAACTAAACATTCTTCTGAAATAACCATTTGTACTGAGCGAAACTGACTCCGTTGTTGTGATGTGTTAAATGCAATAATACCTTCTGAAACCATTTTTCAAAATGTGTAGTGATTAATTCGTAGTGTAGAATAAAGTTAACATACTGTTGAAACGATACAACACTTTGAAACGTCATATGTTTATGTAAATTACTGATATTTATAGAACATGATTGTAGATGTGTGCCACACACGTTTTCTTGACAAAAGTTCACCCACTATTCGTAATCGTATTCTGTCGAATAGTGAAAACCTCTATTCGGTGCATCCACTATGTATGTAATTATTTAGATACTATTTTCTTACTTGCAGTTATAAAAAATGCCCCTACCAGAACAGCACAGGTGGACAAAACACAAATTCATAAGCCTACAGTTGTTCTTACTGCTACACCTGTTTTTATGTGCGTATGTTCACGCTGACAAAGGCCTCAACGACTCCTTCCCACCAAGATTCTTTGCTGATGATGCTGACAACGAAAACGAGGCCAGTTATGACGTCCTTCCACCACAGTTACTAAAGATAGTAACAGAAGGGGATATCGTCTTCGGGGGGCTTTTCCCAATTCATGAGCAAAGCGTCCTGGGAGGTGCGATTTGTGGAGGAATTAAATTTGATAAAGGTGTGCAGAGATTGGAAGCGATGTTGTATGCGGTTGATCTACTGAATGCTGATCCCAACATATTGCCTGGTGTCAAAATCGGTGTCCATATCTTGGATACCTGTGGGGACGATACGTTTGCTTTGGAGCAGTGCATGGACTTCATTAAGGCACAGCTGTCAAACATTAACATGGACGACTACTGGTGCAAGGATCAGAACCCACCCGTGCATCAACCTCTCAAGCCAGTAGCTGGTGTTATAGGAGCTGCCAACAGCCCGGTATCGATAATGGTAGCCAACATTCTCAGACTTTTCAAGGTAAGCCTCTATGCCATTTGAGTACTGTGTATGTATGTCTATGTGTAGTGTTTCTATGTTTAAGTTCACAGGTTTCCCTGACTTTCTCGCTTGTTTTCTACCTAGTATAGGGATAATATATATACGTTTCTTTATGTTGTGTTTCTAATAGTTTCAGCAGAATCAGGTAAACGGTTATATGCACCATCCTCTTTAGTCCTCTCTTGCGACATGTCTCGTAGTTAGTGTTCTTGTAATCCGTTGTAGACCTCAGCATCACATATACGAATTAATTATGCCATCATCGTCTACGATAGACGGCGGTCTTTGCCTTTGCCTTTCTTTAGGACGGGTGATGTTGGTTTTTCTCCAGTCTGTTGGTAGCTTGCCTTCTCTCCAGTCTGTTGGTAGCTTGCCTTCTCTCCAGTCTGTTGGTAGCTTGCCTTCTCTCCAGTCTGTTGGTAGCTTGTCTTCTCTCCACTCTGCTGGTAGCTTGCCTTCTCTCCAGTCTGTTGGTAGCTTGCCTTCTCTCCAGTCTGTTGGTAGCTTGCCTTCTCTCTAGTCTGTTGGTAAGTTGTCTTCTCTCCAGCCTGTTGGTAGCTTGCCTTCTCTCCAGCCTGTTGGTAGCTTGCCTTCTCTCCAGTCTGTTGGTAGCTTGCCTTCTCTCCAGTCTGTTGGTAGCTTGCCTTCTCTCTAGTCTGTTGGTAAGTTGATTTCTCTCCAGTCTGTTGGTAGCTTGCCTTCTCTCCAGTCTGTTGGTAGCTTGCCTTCTCTCCAGTCTGCTGGTAGCTTGCCTTCTCTCCAGTCTGTTGGTAGCTTGCCTTCTCTCCAGCCTGTTGGTAGCTTGCCTTCTCTCCAGTCTGTTGGTAGCTTGTCTTCTCTCCAGTCTGTTGGTAGCTTGCCTTTTCTCCAGCCTGTTGGTAGCTTGCCTTCTCTCCAGTCTGTTGGTAGCTTGCCTTCTCTCCAGTCTGTTGGTAGCTTGCCTTCTCTCTAGTCTGTTGGTAAGTTGTCTTCTCTCCAGCCTGTTGGTAGCTTGCCTTCTCTCCAGTCTGTTGGTAGCTTGCCTTCTCTCCAGTCTGTTAGTAGCTTGCCTTCTCTCTAGTCTGTTGGTAAGTTGTCTTCTCTCCAGCCTGTTGGTAGCTTGCCTTCTCCAGTCTGTTGGTAGCGGGCCTTCTCTCCAGCCTGTTGGTAGCTTGCCTTCTCTCCAGTCTGTTGGTAGCCTGTCTTCTCTCCAGTATGTTGGTAGCTTGCCTTTTCTCCAGCCTGTTGGTAGCGTGCCTTCTCTCCAGTCTGTTGGTAGCTTGCCTTCTCTCCAGTCTGTTGGTAGCTTGCCTTCTCTCCAGCCTGTTGGTAGCTTGCCTTCTCTCCAGCCTGTTGGTAGCTTGCCTTCTCTCCAGCCTGTTGGTAGCTTGCCTTCTCTCCAGTCTGTTGGTAGCTTGCCTTCTCTCCAGTCTGTTGGTAGCTTGCCTTCTCTCCAGTCTGTTGGTAGCTTGCCTTCTCTCCAGCCTGTTGGTAGCTTGCCTTCTCTCCAGCCTGTTGGTAGCTTGCCTTCTCTCCAGTCTGTTGGTAGCTTGCCTTCTCTCCAGCCTGTTGGTAGCTTGCCTTCTCTCCAGTCTGTTGGTAGCTTGCCTTCTCTCCAGTCTGTTGGTAGCTTGCCTTCTCTCCAGCCTGTTGGTAGCTTGCCTTCTCTCCAGCCTGTTGGTAGCTTGCCTTCTCTCCAGTCTGTTGGTAGCTTGCCTTCTCTCCAGTCTGTTGGTAGCTTGCCTTCTCTCCAGCCTGTTGGTAGCTTGCCTTCTCTCCAGCCTGTTGGTAGCTTGCCTTCTCTCCAGCCTGTTGGTAGCTTGCCTTCTCTCCAGCCTGTTGGTAGCTTGCCTTCTCTCCAGCCTGTTGGTAGCTTGCCTTCTCTCCAGTCTGTTGGTAGCTTGCCTTCTCTCCAGTCTGTTGGTAGCTTGCCTTCTCTCCAGCCTGTTGGTAGCTTGCCTTCTCTCCAGTCTGTTGGTAGCTTGCCTTCTCTCCAGTCTGTTGGTAGCTTGCCTTCTCTCCAGTCTGTTGGTAGCTCGCCTTCTCTCCAGCCTGTTGGTAGCTTGCCTTCTCTCCAGTCTGTTGGTAGCGTGCCTTCTCTCCAGTCTGTTGGTAGCTTGCCTTCTCTCCATGTTTTTAATGAGGTCAAGGATGGTATGGAGCTCATCATTTGAGAGATGTAAGAGCATCTAGTTAGTGAGCCGGTCTGGTCCAGCGGTTTTGCTTTTATTATATTTTTTTGCAAGGACTATCTTAAATTATGGAAGTGTGAAATTCTTGTGAAAAGTTTTTTTTCCATCATTTTGGTGAGTGTTTTGATAGCCTTGTCCAGATTCTTTCGTTTTTGTTATTTGTTAACATTAGCAAAGTACCTTTTAAGGACTTCTGCTTTCTGAGAATCTCTTGTTATTAATTACGTGTCTGTTCTAATGAGTTTGGGATTTTTCTTTCTTTTAACTCCTGAAATGTTCATTATGAGGCATCATGCTTCCTTTCCATCTTTTCTCAAATCCAACTTTCTACATTTCTTAGCCGTTGTCATCAAGGACTCTAACTGAGCAATATGGATGCATATCGGCTGTTACAAGGGTGAGGTCCGGTCTGGTTTTGGCTCCACTGGCTCGGTTGAGCAGTGTTGGTAGGGTATTGGCGTTCTGCAACAGGATGAGTGTGGTAGTGTAAGTGAGTTCATCTTTGGCTGTTCCTGTTGCGTTCCTATCTGTATAGCCCCACAGAGGAGAGTGACCATTTATATCGCCAGCAATGATCAGTCTTTTTAGATCAGTAGAATGGAGAATCTGCAGTGTGAGGTGTGCTCCTGGTGGGTTGTATATAACAATTATTTTTAGCGGTCTACCCCCTATCCAGACCATCACTTCCTGTAGATCAATTTCGTCATTGGTTTCAAGAGTGGAAGCCTCTGCCTGGATGTCATTCCGGATAAGTGTCATTGATCCCTGACATTTTATGCACTTGCATTGATACACTGTAAAGCCCGTGAAGTGGAAGGGAGTGTCCTCTGGCAGCATTGTTTCTTGGGTGAGTGCCACGGGGATTTCAAGATACAATAGAAGCTTAGTCAGTTCTAGCTTTTTTATTTTAAATTCATGATATGTTGGAGGATGGCGTCCTGATATGTTGAGTTGGAGGATGGGGTCCTAGTATGTTGAGGATGGGGTCCTGATATGTTGAGTTAGAGCATGGGTTCCTGATTAGTTGGAGGATGGGGTCCTGATATGTTGAGTTGCAGGATGGGGTCCTGGTATGTTGAGTTGGAGGAAGGGCTCCTGATATGAAGAGTTGGAGGATGGGGTCCCGGTATGTTGAGTTGGAGGATGGGGTCCTGATATGTTGAGTTGGAGGATGGGGTCCTGGTATGTTGAGTTGGAGGATGAGGTCCTGGTATGTTAAGTTGGAGGATGGGGTCCTGATATGTTGAGTTGGAGGATGGGGTCCTGGTATGTTGAGTTGGAGGATGGGGTCCTGGTATGTTGAGTTAGAGGATGGGGTCCTGGTATAATGAGTTGGAGGATGGGGTCCTTGTATGTTGGGTTGGAGGATGGGGTCCTGGTATAATGAGTTGGAGGATGGGGTCCTGGTATAATAATTTGGAGGAAGGGGTCCTGGTATGTTGAGTTAGAGGATGGGGTCCTGGTATATTGAGTTGGAGGATGGGGTCCTGGTATAATGAGTTGGAGGATGCGTAGTGAGTGTATATTACTTGGGGGTCCTGTTAGCATACTAGTCACTGCTTTTCCCAGGTGTGGAAAATTAGCGCGGGCCTTGGTAACCGAAGTGACTTCAGATCTCGTATATAGTCTGTTGTCTTTGAGGCATCATGATTGCGAAGAGGGGGGGTGGGTGGAGGGGGTGGATTATGGGAGCATCTTTCGAATATCACCGAAAATAGGCAGCCCAGTGTGTCGCTGTCCCAGGATCGTCACGTCCTGCCAGGGACATGTCAGTCCAGTGTGTCGGTGTCCCAGGATCGTCACGTCCTGCCAGGGACATGTCAGTCCAGTGTGTCGCTGTCCCAGGATCGTCACGTCCTGCCAGGGACATATCTTATTCATCTGGGTTTGCTATCTCTTCATCCTTCCGTCAGTTTTGCCAGTCCATCTGTAGGGATGGTATGTGGCATTCCCCACCTGGAAGATGGTCACAACGGGGCTGAGATGCAATGTCCGCATGTCTACATCTCTTCGTCAAGCATGGGAATAAATGATAGAGGAGAAAAAGTAAAGAACGAGACAATGCATTTCACCCATGAAGTGGGAATGGATTGGTGCAGTCCAGAACATGTACCACTCGACGGTAATTTTACAGCAACACCATCAAGGCTATACCTGCTCCTCAGCCCTTTCGCAATGATCCTTTTCAAGGACCGGCTTGGGTGAATATCCTTTAGATAATGTCCTTTTACTCCTAATAGAAGTACAACAGCACCCAGTTCTTCTATTCCACACTCTGTGAGGACAGAGGACCTTAAGTATCTTAGCTGTGCATATGCACGTGACACATAAAGTCTGCTACCTAAAGTAATCACAAAGTTGAATGCCGCTACTATCTAATGATAACTCTAGAAACTACCAAATACATATATCAGCTGTCTCAATTCAGTTGGTGAACTACTTACTGACTTACTCTCGTATATATGAAATAAGTCTTGGTTGAATAAAGCGTACGTTGACAGTGGCGAAACAACGCAAATTATATATATAACTATATATATATATATATATATATATATATATATATATATATATATATATATATATATATATATATATTGACAACATAAATATATATAAGCAGCTTTAAAGTTCAAAACCAAGTATATGATTGTGTTTCATAGAGTAGACTAAGGCGATCGACCTCTTGAAATATGTAAGAGTTAATAAAATGTTATGAATCTTCCATATTGACGACAAACAGCAGATGATATACTTGGAAAAAAAATGGAACATGTAATTTCAACAAACTGCAGTTTTCGACCTCGGGATATATTATAATCAAATAAGACAGACTGCTAGGTATTTATATGTAATATGCTACAGGAGCAGTTCAAAAATAAAGAAACATAAGAACATGTTATCAATGAATATGATCAACTTAGCAATAACTCGAAAAAAGAGCTACAGAAACTGAAAATAAAATTACTCGGTCAAAAATGTAAAGTAACCCATAGCATTCCTGCCGTAGGGGTGTGAGATGTTAGTAATCGGCTCGGCTCACCGCTTTTACTTCCCGGACTGAACCGGTACCCATTTAAGGCTGAGTCGACTGAGGAGCCGTTGCGGTCTGCAAAAAAAAACATTTCCACTCAGATGAGAAGCCAGCTGGCTAACCACTGCGCACTGCGGCTCACTGGATCAGAAAAGCAAAAATACCTGAAACGGAGTGTCCTATTTAATGAATAGTATTCTTCGGCAAAAGATACCAAAGACACTTGGAGAATTTCTAAAGCACAATAAAGTAGCAACAACGATCGCAAAATAGTGTACATTTTAATCGGTGATTTTAAAAAAAATATAAGAAACATATTTCAAGCTCTGGTGGCAAATATAAATCACACATTTCAAGTGCTGGTAACGAATTAATATACTATATTTTAATCATTGGTAAACAAAAATTCACATCAAATATTTGAAGTGTTAGTAAAAGTACACATAGCATCATACTTCAATCACATGTCAAAAATTAAAACAAAATACGAGGGATTGTGGAAAAGTTGTGCACTTTAGTATGAAGAAGTTAATGCACTTACCTGGAAATTAGTGTGAACTTTAGTCCTTTCCTGTGTATTCACCCTTCAAACCGATGCACTTCCTCTATCTATTCTACACATTCCTGATGCCCTGAAGGTAGACCTCCTCCCTCTTGTCACGGAACCACGACCCGAGTTCAGTAGTTAAGTCCTGTACGTCAGAAAAAGGTCCTCCTGGAAGCGCATTCTTCATGTTTGGGAACAGCAAGAAGTCGCTAGCTGGTTAGTCCTGAGAGTACGCTGGATGGGGCATGAATTCATACTCGCATGTCTTTCTGACGTTCAGGACTTGATTACTGAACTGGACACATGGTTCTAGTCTCAGGCGGAGGAGTTCTAAAGTTAGGGCATAAGAGAAGTGAAGAATAGATTGGAGAAGTGTATTGCCTTACATGCCTAATATACAGATAAGGTCTAAAGTGCAGAACATTATCCAGTTAAGTGCCGCGATTTCATCAGACTAAAGTGCAAAACTATCCCACTCATTTGAAATACTAGTGAAAGGTACACATGACATATGTCAATCAGTTGTAAACAAGATATTTCTTCTTCTTCGTTCGTTCTCAATCTCCCGCTACCAACCCCTGAAAGGGCTTAAGTAGCAGAATGTAGTCTAGAGAACGAAATGAGTTGTGTCGTAGTTTACAGCTTGGCGGCGATATTTGCACCTTTCGGTCCAACACATCCGATTTCAGCAAGCATTTTTTGAGTACCGGGTAAGCATTCCCTCTTCGATTTCTTCTCCTTAGCCAGTCTACCCTGCTGCAGCCTGTTATCCAGGATCATCGCGTGGAGGTGTAGAAAGGTCTTGGCAGCTCTGGTTCGCTGGCCCTGACGCTAGCAGTCAGCTATGGGTCGCTGACCACTGCAGCTCATGCGCTGCTCAGCATCTTGATTCCAAACAAGATATTTGGAACAAAACAAAAATAAATATTAGGTCACATATGACTTGGTTTCAAACCGCGAACCATCATATGTTAAATGTAATGCATCTCACCATAAAAAGACATGAGATTTAACAAACCAGACACCCCTCAACCCCTCCCCTTACTCCCCTTCTTCTCCCCACCAAAAACAAAAAAAATTGTAAGTGTTATTGATCTAGCCACATTCACAATAGTATAGCCATTCTAACTATCTTCAGTCCACTTATGTCGTTAGACGTCATGTGGAGGTGTGACCTCCTTTTTTTATATTTTCTGGGGCAGGTGAAAATCCATTGGTGTCTTTCCAGTTCGATCCCAGCATCTGTTCGCCCCTGGAATATATGATCGCCTATTTTTGAGATTGGTGGAGGTGGAAGTGTAAATTAGAGCACGGTAGACCCGCAGCCTATCAGTCGCCATCTAAGCTGCTCCGCTAACCACATAACCATGACCTGAAGCTATAGCCCCACAGTCCCTTTTTTGTGTGTGACATATTCTCTGTGGTGCGAATATCCCCATAATAAATTTGAGTAGATTTTTAACTTGAATTTTGCCCAAGCAGCGGCCGTTAGGCATTCTCTTTTCGATGTTCAACTGATAAGGTATTTTCAACGTGAGCGTCACTGCACACGGGTGTCTGATCTCACTACTCAGAGATCAGAAGAAATATTTACCGGATGTTCCACGTGAAAAAAATGCCGGTCTCCACCATGATTTGAACCCGCGGCCTCCATCACCCTAGGCGAACACCTTACCTCGAGACCACTAGCCAATTCAACTACAAAATGTAATCCTAAGTCGACCCAGATCAATTATTATAGACTAATTTGTCAATGACGGAAGATATGGGCTGAAGTACTTGTGTCTGAGATTTACGAATTACGAAGAGTGATAGTTTCGACTGTTTTGCCCATTGTGCCCAAAATTGTAAATCCAAAGATTGATATGCCTGTTCCTTCTAACATAATGGGACGTGAGATGCAGGAGAAAGAGTAAATGGTGTAGGTCTTACTGTTTTTGTTGTTGTTCGAAGCAACTGCAGCTTAATTCTTCATTGTTGGAGAAATTTCTTTCACGCGGGTTGTAGATGTTCTTAATTAATTCCATGGCGTACTGAAGAAGGTCGACTTAAATCTTTCAAGCTGTAATGAAATGCAAGGCTTCTTAGCAGATTCCCCAGTGTGTGAATCATTTTTGATCCCTACTTCATTGGTCATATTGACTTAAAACTGCCTGATTCGAGTAAGCTGCATCTAACCATAGCAACTGCAACGATGCCCCCAATTAAAGACAATATTATGGCCATGCTGAAAACAGCATTAAAATCTAGAAATGGTAATTTTGTAACAGGTCTATGCCAATATAAGCAAGAGGATATGCAAGCAAGTTTTAGGGATGTATAGAACAAGTTAAGTCATTTTTTAAAAATCCAATGACTGTATGTTAGGTAGATGTAGTTTTAAAGGATATTATATCTGAAGTAAGCTAATGCTTAACCAAAAACATTGTGAAGAAGCAATCCTCAGTACTAACTTTGGTTTTTTTGTATCGCTGGGTAAATAGAAAACTTTACACAACTGCTATATCAAACAGCACTAGACTACACACTTCATGCACCTGCTATATCAAACAGCCCTAGAATACACACTTCATGCACCTGCTATATCAAACAGCACTAGAATACACACTTCATGCACCTGCTATATCAAACAGCACTAGAATACACACTTCATGCACCTGCTATATCAAACAGCACTAGAATACACACTTCATGCACCTGCTATATCAAACAGCACTAGAATACACACTTCATGCACCTGCTATATCAAACAGCACTAGAATACACACTTCATGCACCTGCTATATCAAACAGCATATATTCGTCAGCCCTTACTACCATTTCTATTCCATCCCCATCGTCATTAAATTGAAAGAGAGTAATTCAGCTGACTGGGACCGTTGACCTACATTTCTGGTTATAGAGAAAGAAGACAATTAGGATACACGATTCCAAATCTTTCTCCCGTATCGAATGTTCGACTAGCAGCAACGACATTCATATATACCACTCTGGATAATATAGGTTGAGGGAAATCAAGAAAGTTGGTGCCAGTCGTCTTTGTGCATATTTAAGTAGGAATATGAGTTCTATTGTAGGGTAGTGGGAGTAGGAGTTCTATTGTAGGGTAGTGAAAATATGAGTTCTATTGTAGGGTAGTGAAAATATGAGTTCTATTGTAGGGTAGTGAAAATATGAGTTCTATTGTAGGGTAGTGAAAATATGAGTTCTATTGTAGGGTAGTGAAAATATGCGTTCTATTGTAGGGTAGTGAAAATATGAGTTCTATTGTAGGGTAGTGAAAATATGCGTTCTATTGTAGGGTAGTGAAAATATGAGTTCTATTGTAGGGTAGTGAAAATATGCGTTCTATTGTAGGGTAGTGAAAATATGAGTTCTATTGTAGGGTAGTGAAAATATGAGTTTAATGACTCAGCAGGATTAAAAGAAGTTCTATGATACTGTAGGAGTTGGGGGAGTTATATGATACTGTAGGAGTAGAAGGAGTTTTTTGATACTGTAGGAGTAGAAGGAGTTATTTGATACTGTAGGAGTGAAGTAAAGTACAGGAGTAGGAGTTAAATGATACTGTAGGAGTAGAAGGAGTTATATGATACTGTAAGAGTAGAAGGGGTAATATGATACTGTAGGATTAAAGTAAAGTACAGGAGAAGAAGGAGTTCTATGATACTGTTGGAGTAGAAGTAGTTATATTATACTGTAGGAGTTGAAGGAGTTTATCCTTTCTCTAGAACGAGCTCAGCTCTGTGCTTCATGCACATTGTCATTCACAGCCTCATATATTTCCGTTAGTCACCTTTTTTGTGGTCGACATTTGTCTTTGAATTGGATTTTATCTATATATCATTTCATTGATGAGTGTGCTGCGTGGTGGTAGACTTGTTACGTTGCCAAACCATTTCAGTTGATGTTGTCTGATGTAATCCAATACTGGTATTGTTTCCACTAGTCGCTTGATGTCATCTTTTCTCTTGGTTTACCATGTCCGTGATTACTGTCAATAGAGGTTGGGTTGTTTTTTTAAATTTGTGTTGCAACTTGAGGAAATATTTTCATGGTTGTATTTTGTTTACTGTCATGTTCTGCTTTTTGCCCCGTGATGTTTTAGTTATTTTCGGTGTGTTGTTCGTGTTGACACTTTACGTTTATACCTTATTGTTGATGTGTTGTTCGTGTTGACATTTCACATTTATATCTTATGGTTGGAGTGTTGTTCGTGTTGACACTTCACGTTTATATCTTATTGTTGGAGTGTTGTTCGTGTTGACACTTCACGTTTATATCTTATTGTTGCTGTGTTGTTCGTGTTGACACTTCACGTGTATATCTTATTGTTGCTGTGTTGTTCGTGTTGACATTTTACGGTTATAGCTTATTTTTGGTGTGGTGTTCGTGTTGACATTTCACATTTATATCTTATTGTTGGTGTGTTGTTCGTGTTGACACTTCACAATTATAAATTGTTGCCACATCTGTTTTATTTCAACTGAGTGGTACCTCCAATGATAATAATATAGCAACTATAACGCTGACAATATGTTGTAAAAGACGAGTATAGAGGTGTTTTTTTGTACGGTTAGCAACTTAATCTTCTTCTTACGCTGTCAGACGTCAACTTGAATTTGTTCGAAGAAAGCAGCTGTCATCCTGATGCTGTCAACACTGCTATAAAGCTTGTCTAATGTTGCCACTGGTGATGGGCACATGTGCTTTCTCTGGTCCTCGTATGTCGGGCAATTTTGCAGCAGATGTTCAGTGGTCATTTCCCCTGTACCACAGGTGAAATCGCCAGTGTCATCTATCTTCAGTTTATAGCAACTTAATCAAGTTGAAACACTGGAAATAAAACCGTCAGTCATGTTCACGATGGTTATCCGTAACTAGTTAAAGTCTTGAGAATTTTGCAAGTTTATGCAAGGGTTACTATAGTAACGTGTATGGTTGTTCAAGCAGGCTACAGCAAGACAGTAGCGGGCAACATATAAACACACTAGAAAGTTATAGACAGACACACTAGCAGGCTACAGACAGACACACTAGCAGGCTACAGGCAGACACACTAGCAGGCTACACACAGACACACTAGCCGGCTACAGACAGACACACTAGCAGGCTACACACAGACACACTAGCCGGCTACAGGTAGACACACTAGCAGGCTACAAACAGACACACTAGCCGGCAACAATCATACACACTAGCCGGCTACAGACAGACACACTAGCAGGCTACAGACAGACACACTAGCCGGCTACAGACTGACACACTAGCAGGCTACAGACACACTAGCCGGTTACAAACAGACGCACTAGCCAGCTACAGACAGACACACTAGCCAGCTACAAACAGACACACTGGACGGCTACAAGCACACTAGCCGGCTACAGACAGACAAACTAGCAGGCAACAGACAGACACACTAGCCGGCTACAGACAGATACACTAGCAGACCGACATCCCTAACATCTTTTTGAAGCAGCTATGATTCTACAAGAAAACGTAATATCTTCGTAACATTGGTTTCGTGCCAAACTTGTCAAGCGCGTAATACCCTAACAAACACAGCTTATTGATGCCCGCAGTTACTGCCCAGGACGGCGTGAAAATCAAAAAGCCATTTTGACCGAAGCGTCCACAGCGACAGGTGATTTCCGGGTACATTATTGCTGACGTTTAACGCCTGTCAAGACAGGGATCGCCAGTTGTTGACTGGATACCGGCACGTCTGGCCACAAGTAAACGCTCTCCATGTTCAAATGAGACGAATCTGTAACGTCCGAAAAAGACCTTTATTACTAAAAGCTGACTAGTCATTCAGAACGAATGATTGCCTTGAGATGACTGCTTGCTTTTGCCCCTAGTTAAAGAGACATAAGCTCAAATTTGAACTTTATTTCCAATACTTTGCCTCAAAATGTATGCTAGTATAAACAAAGTCTAAAATTGCCAATAGGGGAATATGTGTAGCGCTTTGTGTGTTCTCGTGGCTCTTGCACACATGCAACGAAAATATTGGCATTATTTTATTTCTAAATATTTTCGTTTCCATTCGTTTCATCAATATTCAGTAACCGTATTGCGATTAAAAGCACTGCCGAAATAACAGTCTTCTTAAATAAATCTTTACTTTGAGAAGAAGAACAATGAGGAGAGCAAACTGCGTACTTCGAGTAGGGTTCCAATTGTTATCGTTGAAATGTTGCACAGGGATAATATTTTAAATATGCTTTATAATTAAGTTATAGATTAATATTCCGGTGAGTTTAAGCTGGATATGTGTGAGTACTGTGAAAACATAATAGACCAGCGTACATTATAGAACGCTAAATAAAGTCCGCATATACGCAAAATAATGCTAGATTTCACTCCACGTACATACAACTACGTTACTGAACCACATGACAAGTACTGAAAATGTAATACATATCGTGTCCCAAAGATAGGTGGAATAAATTGAGGCTATTCGGGACATCTTATGAGTAGAAAAACAGTTTGTAACCTCAGTTAAACGAGGAAAACTGTAACACAAGCAGAAGAGGAAAGAAAATATATAACTATGAATGGAATCGCATCTGTTCATATATGTCGTTAGGAAACGTTAAGGATGGAAACAGCAAAGTAAGGTCTCCCTCAAGAGCTGATAAACCGGGATCTCGTAAGAGTCTAGGACCCGTCTATCAAGCCGCCAGTGGATTTCAAATTGATCATTAGAAAATAATGGAAGAAATATGTATAGAATAAGGATGCATGATCGCCACCGCCCTCTGCTAGGAGCACGTAATAGACGTCTTGATGTTAGACTTGATAGTATCATTGTTTCGGTATGAATGACAACGCTGGCAATAACAGAGCTACCGAACACATACTGTTACTAGCAGAAACTAATAAACGGATCATAATTCGTTAACATACCAAAAAGAGAACTAACTATTAGACACGAAACGGTCAAGAAAGTCCAATAGGAGACACTGTTGTCAGGGATGATGTGTTAGAGACTTGATTGTACCAGATCTCAGATTTTTATGAGGCGAGATGGTCAGTTTCCTTTTCGCTGGCTTTTCCTCCCTAACATGTTGTTAGAGTTTTAAAAAATGGAACCGACTTCATTGTACCTGGGCACCTATAAAATGTGATCAGTCTCTTTCTTTATACCTGGGCACCCCCAAATCTGCTTAGTCCTTTTCATTGTACCTGGGCACTATGTACATGCTCAGTCTCCTTCATTGCACGTTGGCGCCAGAAAATGTGCTCAGTCTCCCTCATTGCACGTTGGCGCCAGAAAATGTGCTCAGACTCCTTCATTGCACGTTGGCGCCAGAAAATGTGCTCAGTCTCCTTCATTGCACGTTGGCTCCAGAATATGTGCTCAGACTCCTTCATTGCACCTGGTTACCTCCAAATGTGCCGGATCGAAGAACGATACCTTTGCCCCGAGAAGCGAGGGCTCTGCAACTCTGCCCCTGAGACGATCAGCAGTCAAGTATAAACAGCAAATCAAACTTCGCGGTCAGTCAACATACAAAGTCAGGACGGTCAGGTTCCGAACAGACTGATCTCGCAAGCCCATATTGGGGACATTGTTCTGATCCTAATTCGGACATTCCTATAACTTCTTAATGTGGGTCCTGCCTATTCATTGATTCTGTGTGAGTACTTCCAAGTGCAGTGTTGTCTATGAATATCCCAATGTGTTTCATTGTCGGAGACATCGATGTTAATCCTTTGCAGATTCTGAATTCGAGACATTTTGAAAGAGAACTCTCACGCCTCCTCTCTCACTTTCATCCCGCCCCCTCCCATTTATTTAAACTAAAATGATCTAATCAGTTACTTTCTTATTGTCATCAGGTTCTCTTGTGATTAATACATCTTTAAGACAATGTCCTCATTGTACAATTGTTCAGTCTAACCATTAAGTCTATCTCTTCAGACACCATTTCAATCAGTACTTCTAAGCTATGTTATCCACCGACAGTCTATCTATTGACAGGACAATCGTTCAGTCAATTCAGGCATGGCATTGCTTCTCATGCAGTCAGTGCAGCGTATTAAGTCATCTATATAGGCTCTGAGAATCCTCTGCAATCAAATGACTAAATAAAGGCTCGAGACCAAAATTACGATCCTTAAACATTCTCTCACAATTGCTCATGTGGTCGTGACCTACGATGTCAGATCTGACCCGAGAGCTTTGCACTGAAGCAGAAGCTGTATAGCTACAGCGAGGACGGGGCGACAGCTGTGAACGTTGTACCTGAGACGACCTTGCAGATTAGACAACCAATGTACATGACTTCATGGAAAGAAAGATCATGTCTGTCCATGCAGTTCTGATATCTGTCGATCAGACACATGCTCAGTCACTAAATTGAATCTATCTATTGTCCATATTTTTTTTTTTATATGGACAATAGAATAGCAAAGGCCAACACAGCCTTTGGTAGAATGCGCTCGATGGTTTGGGCACGTCGTGGCATCATCGTCAAGATAAAACTCAAAGTCTACCGTGCTACCATCATTCCAACCCTACTATACGCTTGCGAAAGATGGACTGTATACTCTGGACATGCAAGGAGGTTAAACCACTTCCACACAGGTTGCCTGAGGCGAATATTCAACATACAATGGCAAGATCGAGAAAGGATAAATATATTACATTTTACTATTACATATAAAAATGATAAATGTAGCACAGTGTATGATTAAATAGCGAAATGATAGACACAGCACAGTTTATAATCAGATGCCAAAAAGATTTTTTAATAGTACATATCGTACTCAATAAAAGGGTAGTTTATGCTGAAATAGTGAAACAGTATACATCACAATGTATGCTAAATTACTAAGGGATATAGGTCGCACAATTTATACTGAAATATCGAAACATTAAATGTAGTAGAGTTTACAATGCTTAACCCCATTCAACGTCAGAAAATCAAACCCAGATTTCCATTGAGTCTTTCCATCAGTAACCAAAATCATGTGTACCCTGCAGCAATCATCGTCCCAACAGTAAACATTCACCAGTTGGACGTTCTTGATACTGGTGCGGACCAGACAGTGACCACCATAGAACTCAGACATTGGCCTGGGGTTAGTCACTAATGGCTCTTTTAGTTCCCCATTTCTCTGGCAATAATGATGATAGCATTTCGGTTATAAACACCAGGCTGTGCATTTATCTTTCAATATTTTTCTGGTATTAATTTAATTGCATGTATGTTAGTATGTATTAATAAATGTATGTATGTTAGTATGTATTAATATATGTACGTATGCTAGTGTTTATTATTAAATGTATGTTTGTTAGTATACATTCATCAATGTATGTAGTATGCATGTATGTATGTATAAATGTATGTATGTACCACGTTTATTTCCCTCTTTGATCCCTGTTCTCACGCCGAGACGGATGCAGTGACTGTCCACGGCTGCCACCTGGAGGCACAAAATGATCTTGGTCAGTACTTATTCGTTACACCGACGCATTAAGCCAGTTAGGAGTCGCTACTCTTTCGCATTCAGTCAACTATGAGTCGCTACTCTGACACAATCAGCCAGCTATGAGTCGCTACTCTGACACATTCAGCCAGCTATGAGTCGCTACTCTGATACAATCAGCCAGCTATGAGTTGTTACTCTGACACATTCAGCCAGCTATGAGTCGCTACTCTGATACAATCAGCCAGCTATGAGTCGCTACTCTGATACAATCAGCCAGCTATGAGTCGCTACTCTGACACAATCAGTCAGCTATGAGTCGCTACTCTGATACAATCAGCCAGCTATGATTCGCTACTCTGACACAATCAGCCAGCTATGAATCGCTACTCTGATACAATCAGCCAGCTATGAGTCACTACTCTGATACAATCAGCCATCTATGAGTCGCTACTCTGACACAATCAGCCAGCTATGAGTCGCTTCTCTGACACAATCAGCCAGCTATGAGTCGCTACTCTGACACATTCAGCCAGCTATGAGTCGCTACTCTGACACAATCAGCCAGCTATGAGTCGTTACTCTGATACAATCAACCAGCTATGAGTCGCTACTCTGACACAATCAGCCACCTACGAGTCGCTGCTCTGACACAATCAACCAGATATGAGTCGCTACTCTGACACAATCATCCAGCTATGAGTCGCTACTCTGACACAATCAACCAGCTATGAGTCGCTACTCTGACACATTCAGCCAGCTATGAGTCGCTACTCTGACACAATCAGCCAGCTATGAGTCGTTACTCTGATACAATCAGCCAGCTACGAGTCGCTACTCTGACACATTCAATCAGCTATGAGTCGCTACTCTGACACAATCAGCCAGCTATGAGTTGCTACTCTGACACAATTATCCATTAATAAGTCGTTGGCTACTTTCAGCTCATTCACTACTAATCATTCGGTCCATAAAATAAACCTTGTCTCGAAGAAACCAATAGTGGAGTCATTAGAAATACAAAAAAGGTGACATCAAGTTTATCAACGACCGCATATTTGATGATAATATTGTGAGCGATAAAACGGCGATTGAAAGTTTTGATGTAATACCTTGTTCCAGAAGATTAGACGGACAGGAGAGTACAGGTGTGCGACCAGTGGGCTACATGAAATATCAGTGTCTTTCATTAGTTGCTGATTTTGACTGAGCACCTGCGACTCTGCTCGGAGTTCAGCGACGTCGATTCTTAAAAAAAAACAGAACATACGGTAACATAACCTGATCCTCACAAGCGATTGCGTAGATCACATCATTAACGCCTGATTAGTGTAGTGCTAGAGCAATCACTTTTTAGAGCAAATGTACAGGGTATAGATCCCGCACCGTCACGCTTCTGTGAACCCAGCTGTAAAGCTGTTTCATTTATAAAATAATACCTGATCTACGGGTAGGCAGAAAAGAAAGCGAAGAAGGGAGCTGCACTCCACCTCACACACACTGGGATGTAGTACAATGATGTCTCTAACACTCCATCCCCAACAACAGTTCCAACTATTCTTATTTCCCAGGTCACGTGAATCTGTCGTACGACTTTATTAAAATTTATGGGGTAATTGTAAGGATTTTATGCTCAGGAATACATGGCGTTTCACCACAGCTGTCGCCAGGTCGTGTGCTGGCAATGTTTGTTTATTTCAACCTCAACAGAAACATAACAAATGCTTTACATGTGATTTGATCCGCTGCCTTCTTGTTGCCACGAATTTATTATATATATATGCCGATAATGAGCAAGTCTACTCTTCTGCACGCGCTGAAAATAATGTTAAGTTGTGGGTTGCAGTAGCTTTCCTTACATCTCGAGTGTGCTGATGAAGGTGAACCGGGATCCGCTAGGCTGTTGTCATATGCTCGGAATCATCTGCGTGTTACTTGCTGCTACAGGGATCACATTGATCTCATCTGGTTAGCGAGGCTGTCATGAAAACAGCCCGTTTTCAGGCAGAACTGCGAAGTGGGGGATTTTGTCCACCATATTGTGCCTGACCGTGACCATCACGTGCGATACGTTTGTTTGTTCTGACCAAACGTTAGTGTTCTCTCCTCGCATCCCTGTCGTAAATGTAGATAGCATACACTCGGAAACCTCTGATCGAGCAGATTTTTGTGTTGTTATTGGTAGAAAACTATATACATATGATTAATTAGAGAACATTTGATCGTCGCTGAGTCTAGCAAGTGTTTTCATTTATTTATTTTTTTAAATTCTCCAGTTGGAATCGCTCAAATATAGTCATCGTTCATAAATGTCATCTTTATGGTGTCAGTGTGTGTCTACACCTCCAAGATTGGAGATCTGAACCCACAGACGTCTGTTTATCAGGCAGGTCTCCTATTCATTTCACCAACATCAGCAGATGATGAAACTGATTTTTACTTGCGTATGACGTTCTATCATACATTCTATTTTGAACATGGTTTTCCAGTGCGTGTAATGCCTGTCTAGGGTAAAGACATATAATCATTATGATCAGTCTGATTTGGGTCCGGAACTTAGTTCTTCGCGTGAATAATTATATTTGAAATGATGTCCTGTCACGTTTCTGAGCAAAGTGCTTTCTAAAAAAAATACAAATGTAAAATAAGAAATGTATCTTTGACTCTATCGTTTATAATATGCGGAGTTGCCACCTCGCACCAATTTGGTTGATAAGGTGGATTGTAAATGAATTGACAGTTTTGCAATTTAAATTAGCTTGTAGCAATGATCATGCCTACAAGACAACAAGCATTTCTTTGGTGCATACCTTCTGTAAGATGACCTGGTTTTCCTTCAGTGGCCCCTACGCTTATGTCAGGAAGTTTGAAGTATGTAACAGATTCGAATATTACCTGCATCTCTACAGATGTTATGGGCTTTGCAATAAATTGACATCAGTGTGTGTGTCTGCCTTTATAGACACATACGTACAAACATTGACGAACGCACGTTCACGCTAAACACTTTCTTTCACTAAAACGATAATAATAGAAATCTCCACTTGTGTTAATATCTCTTTCTATGTGTGCTGTTAAACACAGTTAAAAGATGCAATAACGTTTATCTGGAGCTGACGTGTTCTCAATGATGATGGCTCTATTATTCCAACAATAACGTTTATCTGGAACTGACGTGTTCTCAATGATGATGGCTCTATTATTCCAACAATAACGTTTATCTGGAGCTGACGTGTTCTCAATGATGATGGCTCTATTATTCCAACAATAACGTTTATCTGGAGCTGACGTGTTCTCAATGATGATGGCTCTATTATTCCAACAATAACGTTTACCTGGAACTGACGTGTTCTCAATGATGATGGCTCTATTATTCCAACAATAACGTTTATCTGGAACTGACGTGTTCTCAATGATGATGGCTCTATTATTCCAACAATAATGTTTATCTGGAACTGACGTGTTCTCAATGATGATGGCTCTATTATTCCAACAATAACGTTTATCTGGAACTGACGTGTTCTCAATGATGATCGCTCCATTATTCCAACAATAACGTTTATCTGGAACTGACGTGTTCTCAATGATGATGGCTCTATTATTCCAACAATAACGTTTATCTGGAACTGACGTGTTCTCAATGATGATGGCTCCATTATTCCAACAATAACGTTTATCTGGAACTGACGTGTTCTCAATGATGATGGCTCTATTATTCCAACAATAACGTTTATCTGGAACTGACGTGTTCTCAATGATGATGGCTCTATTATTCCAACAATAACGTTTATCTGGAACTGACGTGTTCTCAATGATGATGGCTCTATTATTCCAACAATAACGTTTATCTGGAACTGACGTGTTCTCAATGATGATGGCTCTAATATTCCAACAATAACGTTAATCTGGAACTGACGTGTTTTCCATGATGAAGTCTCTATTATTCCAACAATAACGATTTATCTGGAACTGACGTGTTCTCAAGGATGATGGCTCTATTATTCCAACAATAACGTTTATCTGGAACTGACGTGTTCTCAATGATGATGGCTCTATTATTCCAACAATTTTTTGCGTCTCATTCGATCTCTCTTGGAGCAAAAACACACAATGCGCCAACTAATTTTGAATTTCTTCTTGTAGTGCTGTCATCAGTAATTTGATTGATTTGATGAGATTGATGCATCTAGCTTAATCCAGGACAAACAACTTGCTTGAAGTGTCTCTGTCAACTGTTACTGAATCCATACCTATGGTATATATTGTCAGCATACACAATACATGGACAATATTGACAGAAAAACTTGTCATGAGTATTGATCAATGGATACTTGCAAATCGGCGAGTGGATATTCACGTAAATCCATTGATGTAATTTAGATCATGACTCATCAATGACATTTCTTAATAGGAGATGGTCACGTGGAGCACTGTGTACCACAGTTGAATTAGCTTAGATCGAAAATATAACCATAACTAATGGCATGGTTTGGGAGATGTCAAGCCGAAGAAAGCTTTTCCGGTCTACAAATAGTGATCATAAAGATGTTACAGCAAACAACGAAGACAGACCTTACTAAGTTGATTTCATCGCTTTTCCTCTACTAGTGAGTGTAGATATCTTTTGTTTGTTAATTTTGACGTGCAGTATCTCCAGGATTGGGTAGCTGCCCCATGCCGAGCCATTCATGGTCGGATCCTATTGATCCTTTTATTGTGTCCCGATACCACACGCGATAGTGATCATTTGTGGACCATTGGACGAATCTCGTGGTTGGTAGTGCTGGGATGACGACCGGTATCCGGATAAAAGGAGAAGAGACAGGTAACAGAATTGAAGAATTCATAATAATCAAATTAGTAATTGTTAGAGGGGGATTTTATGGTAGTTATAGAAGAAGCAAGATATGAGGATCTGCTACAGAAATAAGAAAATGCAAGTGAAGAAAGACGACGTAACAATGGAAGAAGTTCATCTCTAGAAGACGAAAGTTTACCTGCAACTGAATACAATCAGACTGTACATGATCTGTGCAATGAGCAGAAGACGAAAGTGTAACTGCAACTGAATACAATCAGGCTGTACATGACCTGTGCAATGAGCAGAAGACGAAAGTGTACCTGCAACTTAATACAATCAGGCTGTACATGACCTGTGCAATGAGCAGAAGACGAAAGTGTACCTGCAACTGAATACAATCAGGCTGTACATGACCTGTGCAATGAGCAGAAGACGAACGTGTACCTGCAACTGAATACAATCAGGCTGTACATGACCTGTGCAATGAGCAGAAGACGAAAGTGTACCTGCAACTGAATACAATCAGGCTGTACATGACCTGTGCAATGAGCAGAAGACGAAAGTGTACCTACAACTGAATACAATCAGGCTGTACATGACCTGTGCAATGAGCAGAAGACGAAAGTGTACCTACAACTGAATACAATCAGGCTGTACATGACCTGTGCAATGAGCAGAAGACGAAAGTGTACCTGCAACTGAATACAATCAGGCTGTACACGACCTGTGCAATGAGCAGAAGAACAACATCAATGGCTACAACAACAGTGGAAAGGACAAGCTAATGTTGGTGACAGACAAGAAGATCATACACAGCAGAAGACATTAACAAAAACAGACAGTAGAGACAGACATGACGCAGTGGAATATTATGAGAATCAAATCAAGGAAGAACAAACTTGGGAATAACTACCATGAAAATCTGCACAACAGCTGGATGTTAGGCATAGCTGAACACCTTTAACGTTTAAAGATCCTGTACTTTCTGGTTTATATTGTGCAATAAAGACAGTCCAAGTGATTCCAGTTTTGATCAAACATCACTCCTCGTTCTCCCAACATCCCATCCGCTCTCAGTTTTATTTGTAGACGGTAAAAGGATTGGAGAGTCATCTCTCGCCAGATGACGTAATACCTACACATCCACCGACAACTTAGAGGGCACTTTCCGTCGCCTCCCAGACTGTAGCTGTCTTCCGCTCATTCTACCTCCGTCGAGTTGATGAGTTCTGGGGCCCTGAACGAGACGTCAGAAGCCTGCACCGTTTTATTTTTGTTTTTTGTTTTGCTTCCCAGGGCTCATTTTAAGGGCGTGACCTGGCCTGTTGTTTGTTCTTCATTTTAGCACCCTAGCTATTTCGTGGCTATTTTCGGCGACCCTGCATTTTTAGATGCCATTTTTCCAAACCATTAGATTTTAGGTTTACCGATTGAGAAACTCCCTTGTAATGGGTTTGCTTTGTTCACTACTTGTCAGATGTATCCTTGTTTTTGTTTAACGGCAACGATTTCTGGATTTTCTTTAACCATCTTCTTATTTTTATCAAATGACGTGGACGCAACTTATTTGTCCATTTGTTTTTGCCCTGGTGTGTTCACTGAGCCATTGCCTATTTTTGTCTTTAATGAATTATTTTCATCTTACCAATGTTACATTATCGTTCAGCCAGTCGTTTTCACAGTCCTTTTATACGAATGTAACAGAAAAAAGGCAAACATCAAGGATTCTCAAACCTCTGGAAACAGTAAATACTTGATTCCACTCTCACTCCTTTGAATATCAAGACAATGGCTGCGATCTGATTCTCAAACCTGTTATTGCCAATGTATATATTTCGCCTCATCATCATTCTATTGCATAAATGCATTCATATATCTTGCTATCTTCGTTTTTGCTCACACCGGTTTTATCTGGATTTTTCAATCTTCTGTTTCTACATATTCTGTCACACTGGCATCTCCGTTTTAACCTATCTGATCCACCTTTTATTCGTAAAAATTCGTTTATTTACTACTGGATATGAGTATGTATCATGTCTTTGACAAGTAATCACTGCAATGTGTATTCCCATTGTTCTGGTCTGTCACTTGACATTTATAGTAACGTGACATACAGACCGGTTCACGCAGCAGTCGTCACGCAGTGTGCAGTCTAACTTTTTATTTTCATCTCAGACAGAAACAAATGTATGAATTATATAGGTTTGATCCCGTGTCACTTAGGTTGAGAGACCAGTATCCCTATATATCCGCACAACGTTACTAATCTTTTCATAGAAGACTTCATTGTAAATAATGGTTCAGCTGTATAATTACAGATGGATTTTAAAGATATATACAGGAGTTGGTGGTCGACCGATTTCAGTACTGGTCTACTAACAGATCTGGCAAAGATGGCACCGTAACTGGCTGCGAGTCTACATTTCTCTACTGTTTTGGATCATTATGGATGCCGCCAGACCACGGATTTGCCTGGAATTCACACTAGTCGACGACTTACACTTGTGTTCACGGATACGTGAGGTTGTTTTCCGTCTGGACTTGTTATTTCGTTCTTTTTTTGTGATTTCTTCCATCCGTTTATCCTGGTCTGGACGCCGGCTGAATGGCGCTACGCTTAAACTAGTTATACCTGTGTCGTATCTCACGGGTTAGTTCTGCCGGTTCACCTTCACGAATATGGCGTGTGGGAATTTTAGATGCTACTATGATGAACTGAATGCAGCTAGGGAGAGATGCCAGACTCACTCACACGCTGAGTGTTGTCCAAACGACCACTTGTGGTTATCGAAGAGGCACGACAAACTGCGTTAGATGCCTTCCCACCCTTCTACCCTGCGGGTTACATGTTTACGGAAAGGCTTAGGTGGTAACCCTGAGGCAAAATCTGCATCCTATGCTATCTCCAGTCATCTTGATGAATGTCTTGCCACTGGCAAAAGGTAGCTTAGGCTCTGTGCGTGAGGTTGACAAAAGGCGCAGTTTCTTCCTCACTTTCATCCAAATCTCCACGCAAGTCACCCATGTCAGCGGACACAGCAGGAGATACGACTGTCCACACGGCTGAACAAAGAGAGTGGTCTTCATCACTTGTGATGGACAAAAAACAAACTATCAAACTACTAACAAAGCAGACAAAGATTCGACATCCTGTGAGGCAATGCTTTCCAAACTTTCTATATCTGGGGCCCACTTTCATAACGTTCGGGAGTGTAAAATGTCTTAATCGCCTACTTAAATCTAACTTGAAGAAATGTCCGCGATAATCCACTGTGTATTTTGGATGATTTTAATAGAGCACGTCATTCTTCTTCTACCGCCCACTTGAAAGCTTCAATCGCCCACTAGTGAAAGGTAGCGCCCAGGTTGACGAGCTCTGATAACTTAACGTAACGTCTTTATACTGGTTTAGAAGACTCTGCAGAATCTGTATACAACCAGTTTAATTTACATTACCCTGCTCTAAAAGCTATGCACATTCAATTTATTCTTAAACGCATTAATTGTCCCTGCCTCCACTACATCCGTGGCAATGCATTCCAAGCACTCACTACTTTCTGCCTACACAAATATTTCCTTATATCTATTCTGGACCTCTTTTTAGTTAATTTGTAGCTATGCCCTCTTCTTCTTGTGGGTGGCTGTATTTTTAAAAAAAAACTTGTTATAGACTAATGTATCCATTCCTCTGATCATCGTATAAACATGTATTAAATCACCTTGAATTGTTCTCTTTTCTAGACACTGTAGGCCGGTTTTTCTGAGACTTTCCTCATATCTGGAATCCTACTATCAGCTTTGTCCCTTTTTTTTGGTATTCTTTTCAGGATGTTTATATCTCCTCTATGATAAGGACTCCATATCTGTACACAGAACTTCAATCTAGGTCTAATTAATGCTTTATACAGTTTGACAATCATTTCCTTGCTCCTGTGTTTAATATTTCTTTTTATCACACCTAACATTGTATTTCTCTTTTTCACTGCTACCTGAACTTGCACACTCACGTTACCTGTATGATCTATTATGACCCCTGGGTCCCTTTCTTTATCTATTTTCCTAATATTGTTCTCATCCCATTTTTTAATTATGTTCCATATTGGATCTACCCATGTGGATGACTGTTCATTTATCTACATTGAACTCTATTTGCCAGCTTACAGACCATTCTCGATTTGTATCTAAATCCAACCTCAATATATCCACTTCTGCTTTAGATGAGACACTTCTGCACAGTTTTATGTCATCAGCAAATTCGCAATCATGGATCCCATACCTATTTACAGATCGTTTATGTATATCAAGAAAAAAAATTGGTCCCAAAACCGAACCCTGTGGCACTCCACATTTCCCTTCAAACCACTCAAAGTACTCCTTATTTATGCCCACCATCTGCCTTCTTCCCGTTAACCAATTTTCAATCCATCTGGCAACTTCCCCACCTATTCCATGTGATTTTAACTTTCGAATTTATCTTTTATGAGGTACTCTATCAAAGGCCTTTGCAAAATCTAGATAAATAACGTTCACTGGGTCTCCTTTATCTATCATTTTGGTGACCTCCTCCACGAATTATAATTGATCTCACTCTAGTAAACCCATGCTGACTTTTTTCTGGTTAGATTAAATTTGTCTAAATGCATAAAATGGTTTCTTTGATTATTGACTCTAACAATTTGGAGACTATGCTCGTTAAACTCGCGGGTCTATAATTTGCTGGATCTGATGATTTTATTTTTAAATAAGGGGATCAGTTCTGCATTTTTCCAATCCTGTGGAACGGAACAATTCCTTTTTCAAGAGATTGAGAACATAATGTAGCCAAATGTTTTGCTAGTTGGTCTCTAATTTCAAACAGCAATTTTGGATGAATACCATTTTGACCTGGGCATTTAACCACTTTCAACCCCTCAAACTTTTTTTTGAAAACCATTTTCTCTGTAATACAGATTGATCTTAATCCCACTGTATCCATGTCTCTTTGAAAAATATCTATAGGCTCTGGATCTTGGAGCAGTACTTTTTTGTGTAGACTGTGCCAAAGTACTGATGGAGTAGATTAGCTGCCTCCATATTGTCACTTATTATTTTCACTGTACTGTCTATGAGAGGACCTACTTCGTTTTTCGTTCTTTGTTTATTTCTAACATAAGCAAAGAAGCTTTTACTATCAGTATTGATCCTCTGAGCAAGTTGTTTTTTTCGAAGTCTATTTTTGCTGTTTTATTCACGTTCTGAGCCATGTTGTGCTTGTCCAAATATTTTAAATATGTTTCTTTTGAATTACCTACCTCTATTTATTTTTTCCATTCTATATTTTTAGCTCTTCTACATTTAACTACAAATCGAGTTATCCACTTTTTACGCTTGGGGTTTACCTCCGTACATTCCTTTTTCAGCGTTTCTAGAACTGTTTTAAAACTCTCCCACTCTTGTTCAACATATGTTCCTTCTACAATATCTTTCCAGATTATGTGGGTCACTGCCTCTTTCATCCTCTTAACATCTGCTTAAGAGTAGTCGTATGTTCACGTGTTTATCTTTACTTCTTTCCCTGCAATAGATCCCAACGGATGATTTGATGGTCACTTGAGTCAAACAGTTCCCCAACGGTACTATTTTCAATCAAATTTTCCTCAATAGGAAAAACTAAGTCGATTGTGTTTTTTCCTCTAGTGGCTGCTTCTACATGTTATATAAAAAAATTGTCAGTTATGCACTTAACAAAAGGTTTTGACTATACACGTGCTTCTGCCATTTCCCATTTTATTTCTGGATAGTTGAAATACCCCATTAATAATAATTTCCCTTCACTTGCCTTTGCTATGCTTCTAATCAGCTCATCTTCCTCCTTTTGACTTGATGGACATCTATAACATACTCAAATCACTTTTTTTTTTCACTCCCCAATGTCTATTTCTCTCCATTAACTTGCATTTTTGTTATAACATGATAAATCATCTTCGACCGTTATATTAACATAATTTATACATAATACCTTATGATGTAAGACATAATTTTCTTCTATCAGGGATCAAGGTGAAACAAACCCTAACCTGCATGCACACCGCGAGCTAGCTACAGGGGTAAGCGGTCTTTATTCACAAACCACATAAATCGCCTTGACGGACCTCAGCACAGGAAATAAGCAATGTAATGATAAATTGTATTTATTGAAGGTACATGTCATTCCAACATCGAGGGTTGCTGAACGATCCTTTAGTTTTCAGTCAGCCTGAAACACGAGCCAGGTAGATCGGTCTAATGTCACACAAGTGGCCTCCCTTGTGGTTGTTCTGCCCAAGTGCGTTCATAGTCTACCCTCTATCTTGTGATATTGGTCTATACATAATACCTTGGACTGAAGTCTGTTTCTGTTTATTCTGAATGGTCTCGAGGTAAGACGTCGGCCTCGGATGCTGGAGCTCGTTGGCTCAAGTCACAGTGAAGAGCGGGGTTTTTTCACGTGGACTGTCTGGTATTTCCCAGAATCTCTGGGTAGCAGAGATCGGACCTCCCTGTTCAGTGTCGCGCACGTTAAAAACTTCTCGAAAGTTGGGAAATCGAATATAGTAGACTTGGTGGCCGCTGCCCTGACAACATTCTCAATTATGTTTAACATCTATCCAGCCTGTTACAGGATCTTCGCCGCAGCTACGGAGATCCTGCTATGTTAAACATCTATCCAGCCTGTTACAGGATCTTCGCCGCAGCTACGGAGATCCTGCTATGTTAAACATCTATCCAGCCTGTTACAGGATCTTCGCCGCAGCTACTGAGCTCCTGCTATGTTAAACATCTATCCAGCCTGTTACAGGATCTTCGCCGCAGCTACTAAGCTCCTGCTATGTTAAACATCTATCCAGCCTGTTACAGGATCTTCACCGCAGTTACTGGGCTCCTGCTATGTTAAACATCTATCCAGCCTGTTACAGGATATTCGCCGCAACTACTGAGCTCCTGCTATGTTAAACATCTATTCAGCCTGTTACAGGATCTTCGCCGCAGCTACGGAGTTCCTGCATTTGGCTGAGATTCTCCAAAAAAGGGAGAAAAACAGAGCACTTCTGGTTTTAAACAGTGTGAAATGACATTGATTCTTCGACTAAACTAAACTAAATTAAACTAAACTGTTCGAAGAGAGCAGGTCGTGGTCTTCAGACTTCGCACTGGACACAATAGACTGAGGTACCACCTATTCAACAAATTTAAGATAGGTGGCACCGACGAATGCCCGTGTGGTACCGGGAAAATGACCGCTGAGCATTTGCTGCAAAACTGACCGACATACGAGGATCAGAGAGAGCAGATGTGGCCATCACCAGTGGCAACACTAGACAAGCAGTGTCGACAGCCTCAGGATGACCGCTGCTTTTTTTCGAAAAAATAAATGTTACTGTCTGAGTGCGTACGATGAAGAAGAAGAAAGAAGAAACTAAACTGTTCATTCTAAGGACATGCTCGATGTACGCTGAACATTTATTTTCAAGGGATAGTAAATACATATTGCTGTTTGGCCTTTTTTAATAGCCAATGTTCACAATGGTTCTAAAACGTTTATTTCTTAATGCATTTAATCAATAGTTCAGTATTTAAGATTCCTAGTGCTTTAATCTGATATATATATAAAGTGCTGGGATTTCATGTCAAATACTTTATAAATTGTTAATGAAATTGAGGACAATTAATAAGAGGTTCTTAATAAGACAGTTTACGTGTTTATTAGGAAAATTATATCATATACTACTGATAACCAACACCATCATTTATGAAATTGATATAGCCATATAAAAACACACGATATATGTAACACAAATAAGAATGAAATGCGGACATGTGATACATTTCAAATGAAACGCCGTACGTGTGCAACACTGCGACAAATCGATTGCATTTTAATAAGACGCGTACAAAGGAGAAATATAGCAGACGAGATGGTAATCCCCAACATCAGCACAGATACTGCTCATGGACGGGGCAGTAATGACCGAGTCATCGTCACAAAGGAAAAGACGGAGACGACAAATATTGATAACTATCCCGAATTATAATAATAAAAAAATTATAAAAATTGATGTTCCGAGATAGGAAATATGGCAAGAAATGACAAAGATGTTTGGGACACATAGTAGAAGCAGACACTATTAATAGAGCTTGTCATATTTTATAATAGCTGCGGCAAAGATACTAAACATGAAATGTGGAACAAAGGAAATAGGACAAGACAAAAATAGAAACCCCACTTACGCTTGGAAAGTATAAACGGAGAAATCAAATGAAAGCAACAATCGACCTTATAATGCACTGTTAAGGTCCAAGAAGATTATATTACTTTTGGAACAGAACGACGAGATACAGAATACACAATCAATATTGCAGAATGAGGAAGTGCGTCGGACATTGTGAGGATAGATAGGATGAAAACACAATACAAACCGCGGGAACAGAGATTTGAAGAAACTTCCAAAACAACGATGTTACGAGACAGACAGAAAAGAAATCTTTAGAACTGAAATGAAAATGAAGTACAAGAATACATCAAATCAACGTTTTGATCTAAAGGCCTTTATCAAATATTGGACGTAAAGCCAAAAACTGAAATAAACAAATAACTTTAATTTGAGACCTACAATTGATTTCACTTGTTCGCCCAGCAATATTTTTCAAATAAAATTACATAATTATACCTTGTTATCCTTCGACAGCAATTTGATAAAAATAGCTTAGACAGATGGGATTGTGGTAGGGTAGTATTGGATCCATTCATGTTTATTGTTTAGTCAATATTAGCAGTTAGCATTGATCTTATTTTTGTTTTAAAGACGGCAGTAATAATACGAACGCCAGCAGACAGGGACCATGGAATAAATTTAGTCATTGTAATCAAAACATTAATTTCGAAGGTAGTAGATGACGCTAGCAACCACATAATGTGGAAATTTTGCTATGAAGCCGTCCCTGCAGCTGCTTGGATACAGGTATCATTTATCTGGCTATTTGTAGTGATGTCAGCATGCAATCAGTTGAACAATCAGTCAAACAGTCATCCAAGCAAAGTTCTCTTGAGAATAATACTTAACAGACTGAAACCACAGGCAGACAATATCATTGCCGAAGAACAAGCGGGCTTTAGAGCGGGAAGGAGTACCATCGAGCAGATATTTAATCATCGGCTAATGAATGAGAAGTACTCAGAGTATCAACAACAACTCTACCATGCCTTCATTGACTTTAGAAAGGCGTTTAACAGAGTGTGGCATGCGGCGCTATGGTCAACATAAAGCATTATTAGTTCAACAGTAATATTGTGAGGGTAATTGCATACCTTTATAAGCAGGCGACAATCGCAGTCTTTGTAGAGGGAACGCTAGGCGATTGGTTCCACACGACGGTGGGTGTGAGACAGGGCTGCATACTCTCCCCAACACTCTTCAATATATTTTTGGAGATAATAATGGAGACGACCTTAGAAGGACATATTGGTACGGTTGAAATAGGTGACAGGCGTATCACAAACTTCCTATTTGCAGATGATATTGATGTATTGGCAGGCACAGAAAGGGAACTCCAGAAGTTGATTGGTAGATTGGATAGAGCGGCCCAGAGTTTTGGTATGGAAATTAATGCAGATAAAACAAAGCTCATTTCTAATTACATAGAGCAATTTAACTCTGTAATAGAGGCAAATGGGCAGGTATTTGATGTGGTGAAACGTTTCAAATATCTGGGATCACTGATCAGTAAAGTGGGATCGCAGCCAGAGGTAATTGCAAGAATAGCATAAACAAAAGCGGCGCTTACTCGGCTGAAACCTAAATGGCAAGACTAGCGGCTCGCCCTCGGCATAACAGTTTGACTAATGCGCTCTTTGGTGATCTCAATATTTATGTATGCCTGAGGGACCTGGACCATTACAGCAGATATCCAGGGCCGAATACATGCAATGGAAAAGAGGTGCTATAGAAAACTCCTAAATATTACATATAAAGATCGTATCACGAACATAGAAATACGAAAGAGAATTGAAGACAATCAAAAGACGAAAGATGGCCTGGTAGGGGCACGTCGCCAGGTCAATCGGAATTATCAACTCGATACTCTGTGGTTCCGTACCGGGACAGAGAGGGCGAAGAGATGGGTGGACAACATCACTGAGTGGTCAAGCCTTCGTCTCTGTGAGATACGACAGGCGGCGGCAGACAGAGAAAAATGGCGTTGGATTTTGGGAGTCTTCAAGTGTGCCCCGACGACGTATTGAGTTACGGGATGAACTGAACTGAACAGTAAGCAACGAAAAGGCAAATCAGTTGGTTAAACGGCTTATCTGTGTATCATTCCTGCTTGTAGCAAGTTGTCACTTTCAAATAGAAGTCTGTAGTTCGAATCCGGATAGCCGGTCAAAGTAATATATTTCTGTTGTCTGGTTTGCATGTATTCATAGCACATAATAGGTACTTGTCTATGCAGTTGTTGTGGCTTCTACCTTAAGGGGTTGTCCTTCTTTCTTGACTTATAGAATCTCCATTTGGTATAGATCGTAATTAAAATGTCTGGTCGGCTTTTTCATCTTCATTTCGCGTGTACACGACAACTCTAATTCTAAATAAATGAGGCAGCTCACAGCGAGTATGTTAAAGGTGTTCAGTTGACTAAGAGCACGATTTATTATGTTTGTAGTTGTTTGCAACATGTGTTATCTGGTTGTAGAAATACAAAATATAATGAGGCCAAAGTTCATCTTATTGAGTCAAAACGACAAATATATCTTCATGTACATCACTGAGATTGTTTCACACGTTAAATTTTCTCTCCACACACACCTCTTACATCAATCATTCTCTCCACACATGTTTTACACCAATCTTTCTCTCTCCGCATACATCCTTACACCAATATGTCTGTGACCACACATCTCTTACACCCATCTCTTACTACAGTATTCCAGCACATCCATCTCTTACTCCAGTCTTTCTTCACACCAATCTCTTACTTCAATCATTCGTCACAACAATCCCTTACTTCAGTCTTCATTCACACCAATCTCTTACTTCAGTATTCTTTTATACCAATCTCTTACTACAGTCTTCCCACACGCCAATCTCTTACTATAGTCTTCCCACACACACATCTCTTACTTCAGTCTTCTTTCACACCAATATCATACTTCAGTATTTCGTCCCCCCAATCTCTAATCACGAGTTTCTTTCACACCAATTTCTTACTCCAGTATTTCTGCACAACAATCTCTTACTATAGTCTTTCCACACACGAATCTCTTACTTCAATCGTCCACCTCACCAATCTCTTAATTCAGTCTTACTGCACAACAATCTCTTACTTCATTTTTTCTTCACACATATCTCTTACTCCAGTACCCCCACACACCAATCTCTTACTTCAGTAACCCCACACACCAATCTCTAACTTCAGTACTCCCACACACCAATCTCTTACTTCAGTACTCCCACACACCAATCTCTTACTCCAGTACTCCCACACACCAATCTCTTACTTCAGTACTCCCACACACCAATCTCTTACTTCAGTACTCCCACACACCAATCTCTTACTTCAGTACTCCCACACACCAATCTCTTACTTCAGTACTCCCACACACCAATCTCTTACTTCAGTACTTCCACACACCAACCTCTTATTACAGTCTTCCGACACACCAATCTCTTACTTCAGTACTCCCACACACCAATCTCTTACTTCAGTACTTCCACACACCAACCTCTTATTACAGTCTTCTCACACACCAATCTCTTACTTCAGTACTCCCACACACCAATCTCTTACTTCAGTACTCCCACACATCAACCCCTTATTACAGTCTTCCGACACACCAATCCATTACTACAATCTTACCACACACCAACCTCTTACTACAGTCTTCCTGTATACCAATCTCTTACTTTAGTATTCTTTCACACACATTTCTTACTACAGTCTTTCTGCACACCAATATCTTAATGCAGTCTTTATGTACACCAACCTCTTACTTCCGTCTTCTTTCGCACCAATCTCGTATTTCAGTCTTCTTTCACATCTATCTCTTACTACAGTTTTCCCATACACCAATATCTTACTTCACTTTTCCCCCAAACCAATCTCTTACTTCATTCTTTCTCTACACCAATCTTTTACTTCAGTACTTCCACACACCAATCCCTTACTACAGTCTTATTTTACACCAACCTCTTACTAAATCTTCCTTTTAATAAATATCTAAGTTTCCACTTCCTCAACCAAAATCGTTTACTACAATCTCCAAGTACACAAATATCGTACTACACTTTTACACCACAAACATCTGATATTTTAATATTCACACAAACATATCTCTTCATTCAACGTTTATCAACTCTTATCACATTTCCATCTCCACCGCCAATTTCCTACACAAATTTTTGACTAAAATTTAATCATGTCTACATTTATCATCTACGCCCTTTTTCTCCAACCATAAAGCTAACCGTTCTCGTCATTCAAATTCTCTTCCATCAATAATATACTTCAATCTTACTTTTTATTTGTTTCATATTCTAATCCATTGACCCTTTATACATCGCTTACTCCACTATATCTTTCTATCCATCCGTTTCCCCAACATATTTCGCTTACTCCAATCTTTCACTCTATCCATTTGTTACCGCAACACAATTCACTTACTCCAATAGTTCCTTCTATACATCTGTTACCGCAACATATTTTGCTTACTCCAATCGTTCACTCTATCCACCTGTTACCCCAACAAAATTCACTAAATCCAATTTTGCTGTCGAGTCATCTCTTACCCCAACACACTTCGTTTACTCTCTCTATCAATTTTATATTCTCAATCCTATATTTTACTCAATCCAGTATTGTTCTCCATCCTTCTTTCGCTCCAAATGTTGCACCATAATATTTCATTTATTCTCATCCTCTTCACTTGTCATAGTCTCATCCATAATTCCTCCTAGATAGGAAGTTCCTTCGATCATTCTCCTTCATCAGTCACTTGATCTGTCTGCTGTCCTATCATGGACGCTACTGGAAACAATCGAAGTCCTGTCTGCCTATCCAAGAACCGATTCTGCCCAGTGAGATACGATATTTTAATCCCCGCTGTACTGTCGTGTCATTTCAATACACGTCTTCTGCTGATCGAAGAGATGAAATCGATCAGTACTGAATTCATTCACGAACAAAAAATATATCGATACTGAACATTCTCAGTCTTTCTCGCCAATGTGAAAATATTCTCATTTTGTTGGCTAAGAAAGAAACAAGTGAGCTAAAGAAATGTCCGCACAAAATGTCTGAAAGCAGATATTTTCTTTCTTTCTGATGACGCAAACTGGCCAAGATTCCGATTTTGAGTGCGCGTGGAATGTCCAGAGATGTGGCGTTGGAACAGGTTTTCGGGGATGAGGAAATGCTAAACGGGAGGTGTCAGGACTGGTGGAGTGCTGGTAATATCGTCTGTACACAAGGTTGTACAAAGCTGTGCCCGTGGGCTTCTGGCCCACAGTCGGGTCCTATGTACATAAATGGAACCAACCGGTCAAAACTTGCTAATTGAACCCGAAGACTCAAGAGTACAAATAAACACGGAAATCAGAAACTGTGTAATAAACTTTGTTTGGCAATGTTTTAGTTTCAGGATAATAAGTAACTAAATAATACACGTTCAATTGATATATATATATATATATATATTGTCTTGCCAGAAAAAATGTGTCTCAGATTAGTTTTATCAGAATTACGCAGGGAGCGTAATTGGAGTTTTAAAAATAGCGAATAGAATTAAGGACGGGTAGTTTACCAGAACCTGAACACACACAACATCATCAAATACCGCGACAGTGCGCGGAATAATATTAGATGCACCAAGGCGAAAGGCAGGGAACACGCAGGAAAGGACGTCATTTTGAAATAGGTCCAGCGTAGAAAAATTAGTCTGAGAGATAAGATCAAAGGCAAAGCGGGGTATCCAAGAGTCAGAGAGAAAACGCAGAGAGAGAGAGAGAGAGAGAGAGAGAGAGAGAGAGAGAAGAGAGAGAGAGAGAGAGAGAGAGAGAGAGAGTGAACAGTACTTTAGAGCTATAGACAAACTGATCCAACAAAATTTCAACATACAGTAGTTGACAATAAAGTTGTCATTCTCAGTTCACTGAAGAAATGTAATACATATTTTTCTCAAATTAATTTGAACTTTGTCAGAGTCATCGGAGATGTGACAGAAAGCAACCTAGATTTTTGACAGCTACCACACTATAGAGGAGTGCAGCCTTTCTGCATAATTTAGATCGACTAAGAGATATAATTTCGCCAGATTATTTGTAGCCAGCGATAGACACGAGGCCAACCAGCGTTATTTTAGAATTTTGTCAAAGGCATGTTAGATTTGACAGAAGCAACCCATATTTCTACATCCACCACGGAGATCGACAGTCGTCGTACAGAAAGAGCCAAGTACAATCACCTGGGGTTAGAAAACGTATAAACCATCTGGTTAATACACGTAATTTTTCGTAAATTACAGCAGGTTAAGTTCGGAGAGTAGACTGATGACGAACGTTATAGGTTTAGCTGTAGTTAGAGTTTTAACATCGATGGAACAACGTTGGTGAGTTTACTACGGAGCAGGGTCACACGTTCTACTTCAGCGGCAGGGAGGACAAACACTTACACGGAGTGGGAATACTGGTACATAAAGACACAGCCAGATGCATATTGACTTTAGCCGATTTATCATCTTACAGCTAAAGGCAGCACCGTTTACAATAACGACAATACAGGGCTACGCACCCAATGTAGACTATCAATATTGTGAAATAGAGAAATTATATTATCGACTTCAGCGTCTGGTAACCGAAACACCAAAAAAGAACAAATGTATTGTTCAGGGGGATTGAAACGCAAAAACTGGAGAAGATGCAGTCCATAACTAGAAAGGAACATGTGGCCCATACGGAAACAAATAAATTTATGACCGAGGCCTCAGACTCCTAGAATTTGCACGATGCAATAAGCTGTTTGTGGCAAACACGTTCGGGTATAACACGCAGTCTAGACACTGGACATGGCATAACCCAAACAATGAAGTGCACATACAATTTGATTATTTACTGGTCCATGGCAGGTTTAGATCTAGCATCAACACCGACAAAACGATAAGTTTTCCCGGAGCGGATATAGGAAGCGACCACGATCTTGTTATGATGACTATGCGTCTGCGATTGAAGAGAATCCCAAAGAAAGAAGTGACTAGACTAAAGTTTGATCTGGACAAACTAAAAGACCCAACAATCATCGAAGTGTTCCAATTGAGGGTAGGTGGGAGATTCGCTCCACTCCTGGCTATCAGAGAGGGACTGTATACCGATACAGTAACATAGTCTCTTAACTCAGCACTCATAGATACAGCAACAGAGATCATGGGGTGCCACCAAACAAAAAAGAATTCATGAGGGACCAAAGCAATTCTAGACCTTTGTGATAGAAGAAGGTCACTGAAAAACCAAAAACATCCACGTGATGAGGTCGGCAGATATAAAGAGGTCAAGAAAACAATACAACATAAGATAAGATAAGCGAAAGAAGCGGGGATATGTGAGCAATCTACAAATATTGAAGAGATATTAGACAGAAATGACGCTAAAGGAGCATACAAGGTGGTCAAATAACTGGTAACACCAAGATAAGGCAGGAACTTTATGATCCAGGATACAAGCGTCACGTGTCTTATTGAGGCCAATGACGTACTGGAACGATGGACAGAGTACTGTTCCGAGTTATACAACTATGAGGGACGGAACGAACCTTGGAAAACAATCCCTCCAACACCAACCAATATAGAGAATTACTAACTGATAATGAAGGAAGAGGTAGCTGAAGCTGTAAAGACATTGAGTAGAGGGAAGGTGGCCGGCGTGGACAATATACCATCAGAGCTCTTACAGGCAGGTGGGGAGGTAGAGGTGGAAGGTCTGACACACATCCACAACAAAATATGAGTGACAGAAAACTGGCCGGACGTATGGACAAAATCAATGGTTATACCGTTACCTAATGTTTGGATACCTAAGGCTGTGCCAAAATTACAGAACAATACGCCTTATCAGCAACCCTAGCAAAGCCATGCCTAGATTAATCCTCGACCGATTGAAACTGAAGCAGAGAAGTTCATTGCTGAGGAGCAATTAGAGTTCAGAGAGGGTAGAAGCCCTACAGAACAGATATTTCATTTAAGGCTGCTAATCGAAAAATATTTAGAACAGCAGCAAAAACTATATAATATTTGTTGATTTCAAGAAGGCGTTTGATAGGGTATGGCATAAAGGGCTATAAGCAACCATGAGGATGTATAAAATCGACATACATATTGTAAAGGTCTTTGAACACCTGTATGACAAGGCGCCCAGTGCAGTTCATGTGAATCGGAGGGGCGGGGACTGGTTTCACACATCAGTTGGTGTGAGACAGGGGTGTACACTCTCCCCAACACTTTGCAAGGTATTCCTTGAGGGAATTATAAAGGAGGCACTTGGAGGTCACGTTGGTACTGTCAAGATAGGGAGCCGAACGATTAGCAACCTTTGTTTTGCAGATGACGTCGACGGGTTGGCGAGCATAGAAGCAGAACTACAGGAATGGACCAGAAGGCTAGATAAAATCACTCTTGACTATGGTATGGAGATAAACACTGGAAAGACACAATTAATTACCAACAAAGCCGAGGGCTTCAACAGTAGTATGAAATGAATGGCCAGGAACTTGAAATGGTCGACCGTTTTAAATATCTGGGTTCGATTGTCAGTGATGAAATGTGAGGTGTTGGCCAGAATGGCACAAACAATAACGGCACTTGCACGGCTTAACAAAATCTGGCAAAATACTGTGAACGAAAATCAGATTAATGCGTACATTGGACCTGTCAATATTCTTCTACGCTTGTGAGACATGGGAAATTACAGCTGACTTGCAGCGGAGGATACAGGCTTTGAAGATCAAATGTTTCCGAAAGCTTCTAAACGTCATGTACAAAGATCGAGTTACAAATAAGGAAATACGAGAAAGAATTACATCTATAGGGCTTTTTGAAGACCTCTTGGCGGATGTCAAAAGATGGAAACTCGCTTGGTATAGTCACATATCGAGATCAAATGGTCTTGCAAATACGATCATGCACGGAAAGGTGCAAGTCAGACAACGAAGTGTGCGTCCCAAAAAGAGGTGGGAGGACAACATAAAAGAAAGGACCAATCTTCGACCAGAACAGGCACAGGCAGCGGCATCTGACAGAGAAGGATGGCGTGGAATTGTGAATATGTCTTCATGTGTGCTCCAACCACCTCACTGGTTACGGGATGTCCTGACCTGACCAGACAGTTTTAAGTCATAGATAGCCATTACATAAGAAAGTGTAGTAAGCTGTGTATGATAGAAGAGTGGATAGGAAATTATAAAGTGTGGGAATACAGAATGTGTTTTTATTGTTGTGACATAGTGTCCTTAGTTTATTGAAGTGAGTGTTAGTTGAAGTGATAGATTTAAGAATGCAGTAGTGGAGAGATAAGGAGAGACTTCATTGAGCCGGAAGAGCAGAACCCAATTCCGGCTGCTACAATAAGAGGCACGCCTTTGAAAGTTCAGCCGATGAAGATTTTACTTGTATATAAGGGGTCTGACTTTGATAACTCAGCTAATGAAGGCGTGTATATAAGGGGTATGACTTTGATAACTCAGCTAATGAAGGCGTGTATAAAAGGGGTCTGACTTTGATAACTCAGCTAAGGAAGGCGTGTATATAAGGGATCTGACTTTGATAACTCAGCTAATGAAGGCGTGTATATAAGGGGTCTGACTTTGATAACTCAGCTAATGAAGGCGTGTATATAAGGGGTCTGACTTTGATAACTCAGCTAATGAAGGCGTGTATATAAGGGGTCTGACTTTGATAACCCAGCTAATGAAGACGTGTATATAAGGGGTCTGACTTTGATAACTCAGCTAATGAAGGCGTGTATATAAGGGGTCTGACTTTGATAACTCAGCTAATGAAGGCGTGTATATAAGGGGTCTGACTTTGATAACTCAGCTAATGAAGGCGTGTATATAAGGGGTCTGACTTTGATAACCCAGCTAAGGAAGACGTGTATATAAGGGGTCTGACTTTGATAACTCAGCTAATGAAGACGTGTATATAAGGGGTCTGACTTTGATAACTCAGCTAATGAAGATTTGTAAATAAGAGTTATATCTTTAAAAGCCCAGCTAGTGGAGCTTGTTATATAAGGGGTATACAAACATATATCAATAACAATCTAGCTGAAAGTGATTTGACACTTAATCAATAAGCAACCTACCTACTGCAGCCCTTTCTAACAGAAGTTGTGCAGGCATCGGGTACAACCGAGAATACGGATCCCCTGTATACAACCAGCGAGCTATAAGAATCAGTATGCTTCAATATGTAAATACGCTGAATATATATGTTATTCCCAAAGTACATTAAAGCCATCTCCTCCTAACAAACCGTAAATATTTACCTTTATTTTCTTTCCGTTATCAATTTATCTCAAATTATTTCTATAGCTGTCTCTCTTTCTCGCACGCATTCTCTTCTCTCCTATATTTATGTATTGACCAATGTCAATGGTACTTCCAATTACCATATCATTCCTCCCGATACGTGACTGAACCTTCATATTTTATTGTTGAGTAGTCGCTCGTTTTCACGTCCTCACCTGAAAAAAAAATTCGAACACAAATCATGCTCAGAAACAATATGTTTATGTCATTTGTCCAGCCAGGCTTCCTGCGAGGACCTTTAGTTAGCATTTCACAAGCTAATGCATGCACCTGTCAAAGCATTGTCTACGGACCCGCTCCCACAAATAACTCCCACGTATCTACAGCCCATTCATTGATTGATTCCTTTGACCGGGACAAACGTCTCCAAGGCCTCGTATACATCATTTATCTTCGTATCGTCCAAAATAGAGACAGCTTAAAAATGTACTTACATTTTTTTTTCTATTTTATTGAGACATCTTAGTTTGATCTGCAGTCTATCACGAGAATGTCCATGTATACCTCTGTTGACAAGTTGATTTTATATTAGTATCTATCTATCTATCTATCTATCTATCTATCTATCTATCTATCTATCTATCTATCTATCTATCTATCTATCTATCTATCTATCTATCTATCTATCTATCTATCTATCTATTTGTCTGTCTGTGTGTCTGTCTGTCTGTCTATCTGCCTGTCTGCTTGCCTGTCTGTTTGGCTGTCTATCTGTCTTTCTGGCTGGCTTTCTGTATGTCTGACTGTCCGCCTGGGTATATATATATATATATATATATATATATATATATATATATATATATGTACATATATACACATGCATGTATATTTGTCTGCCTGTTTGCATGTCTATATGTCTTCCTTCCTGCATTTATTGATCTATTAATCTATCTGCTTGCACTTCTCTCTAATCAATATGTCTGTCTGTAATACGTTTATATTTGTCTGTATATTTATCGATTGTATTTATCCAGACTTCATGTCTAACTACTAATTATTTATGTCTGTCTATCGTTCAGTGTGAGCGATTGTCCAGCTAACCGTCTGTTTTACGGTGGCAAACTGTGGGCTATCATTTTTGTAACCTACGGCAGACGGACATTTCTGACACTGTCAGTTTGTCATGAACTTCACTTAATTCTGCTCTGCAGTTTCTGGTTCAGTAGCCTCATTTCTACACTCATATCTGCAAGTTTTTATTCCTTCCAACATTCGACCAATTAAGAAAAAACAAGTATTTACACTTCTATTTAGTTAATTTCTGTCAAAAGCTATAACTGTCTCTTACATGCTTTACTTTGTCACGAGACCTTCAAACTCGAATTTATAATTCTAATTAATTCTGCGCCTTTCTTCTTCTATAAGGTCTGAGTTTCTTAATGACAGTTCTCTGTCGACAAATACATGATCTATGTCCTAAAATATTGTCTATCTCGGCTGAGCAAAGTGAAATTGAGGACATGCTCTTATTTCTAATTTAATATTCACAAAGTATACGCAACACAAATGACGAGCATGTAGCGGAACCATTCCTACTATCAGCCGAAATGGAGATGCGCGAGTATTTGGCGAATTAAAATTCTAAGAGTTTGGCTACAAGAAGCCCTAGAACGGTAAGTAGTAATTCATCCTGGAGAAGTGGGGACGGCGTGGCCTAGTGGTTAAGTGGCACGGCTCACAACCACAAGGTGCTGGGTTCGATCCCCATCACAGCACCGGCCGTTACCCAGGGGAAGCAAACCCTTAGAAAAGGCAGGAGGAAGCAGACTCTTACATAAAATGCATGCTGAAGTCGGATGCACTGGGCCAACAGGCACAAAATAAAAACCACAGTGTAACGCACACACGCCTTGGGGAATAGATAAATAAGGCGAACGCAAAAAAAACAACAACAACAACAACAAAAATCCTGGAGAAGTCAATGTCCGACTTCAAACTTTCTTCTGCCATGCAGGTGGTTTTGTTGCAACCAAAGACCACGTGGGACCAAAATGTCAGCTTCGAGAGGAATACGCCGGACAAAGAGACCCGGATACCACACTCCTAGGAACACATGTAACACTAAGAGCTGAAGATAGCTCGCGCAGCCACTTTTGTAAGGGACGTATGGACTTTCTTAATTATTTGCGATTTATTTGATATTCATTTTTGTTACAAGTATATCCTTCTTCCTTTCTAGTGTTGCTCTGGTTTGTTCGGTTTTTCCTTTTTGTTTTTGACCCTCAGCTTATGAAGTATAAGTCCAACTCAGCTTTTGGTTTACCTAACCAGCTTTCATGAAAGCCATCTTTCAGTTATTTCCTGTTAGGCTTTACAATAACACATTTTTCCATGGTGAGGAAACTAACGCTCGCCAGAAAAAATATATTGATCAAACTATGTTATTCGGGGTAAAGTGAAACACACTGATCAGACTATGTTAGTCAGTGTCAGTTGAAACATACTGATTAGACCATGTTAGTCAGAGTCAATTGAAACATACTGATGAGACTATGTTAGTCAGGGTCAGTTGAAACATACTGATGAGACTATGTTAGTCAGGGTCAGTTGAAACATACTAATCAAATTATGTTAATCATAGTCAGGTGAAACCTACTGATCAGCTGATCAGATTATGTTAGTCAGGGTCAGGTGAGACATACTGATCAAAATTCGACCTCACTTTTGTGTCAGGGCCATCTGACTAACGTGGTGGGGATCGCCACTTGGAAATCCAGAGTTGTGAACTTATTGAGAAGCATTTCACAGGGTTTCCTGCAGAACACCTTGTCCACCTTCTTGAGGAACTTACCTTAACGCCTTTATACTGGTTTAGAAGACTCTGCATAGTTTGTATAAAACCAGTTTTCTTGGAGGGTGGTTCAACCGATTGTGCTAGTCCATCTTAATAGACGCAAACACTAGGTGATACAAATAAGTGTTAGACAAAATTATTAATGTTGTCCTGCCAGCGGCCGTTAAGCCTACTCTTTTCGATTTTCAACTGCCAAGAGATTTTCAACGTGCTCGACACTGTACACGGGAGTCGGATCTCATTACCCAGATATCAGGGAAATTTTTACTAGATGATCCACGTCAAAGAAATTTCGGTCTCCACCCGCGACCTCTGGCAATCAAGGTAGATACCTTACCTCCAGACCACTAAGTCCCCCTGAGTATTTAATGCATTCAATATGAGGGTTGCTATAGTCAAGAGGTTAAGGCACTCGCTTCTCACTGAGATGAGTGTAAACGGTGGGCGATCAAATCCCGCAAGGGTCAAGCAACCCCTGGTCTCACGGGAGGTAAGACCCGAATTCCTGCATCTCGAGTTACCTCCAGTTGTCTCGACCAATAGTCTTGCCACTGATGCAAGGTAACTCGGGATAAGAGTGAGATTGATGACTAGTGCATTATCTTCCTCACTATAATCCAAATACAGCCCACATCACACTATTAAGACAAAACCGTCTGATGGTGTGGCCATAATCTCTTCGCGTAAGGCAGTAATATATAATATTGAATGCATTCACTTATGTATAGTATTTCTTGAATACGTTTACCGTACTGTGTTGTAAACATTTTGGAGCTCAGTGTAATACGAACACTCAAAGTGTATCATGGATCCTCGCGAAAAATTCATCAAAGTAAAAGAAAAGCATGCCAAAAATGGAGATATTAGGGCTTTAATTATTGTTTCCTTCCCGTGTCAGATGAGCTCACTTGCGGCAGTAATCGAAGAGATTTTGCCCTCCCCAGAGAACAGAGAAATGTGCCAGTTCAGTCGAGATTGACCGTACGAGATGATATGGACAGAAGGTGCAACAATCCCAAAAAGGAACACGGTAATTGGCGAATAATCAATACAGGCTCGTCATCTCAGCCCATTCGCGAATATTTGCACAATTCTCTTCGCTAAATTGTAATATGAAGCAAAAATGTACTTAATTTTGCATCTTATTTCTAAATATCGCTGGGAATGCGTTCACATGGAGGACTTCTTCTTGTGCTGTTGTCTGTCACTTCGTTCTCTATTGCCATCCTGTCTCGTGTCCAGGTTATTTGGCAAAATTACCTCTTAGAGAGCTCGCTGCAGTTTAAGAAAAGACACAAATGACGATGTATTTGCTGACATGCAAAAAAGTAGGAGCTTTGTCTTTTGGGCAAGTAAATAATTAAGTGGTCACTTTGATCTTGACGAAATGTAGAGAAGCCCACGCGCATATGTACGCGCGCGCGCACACACACACACATACTAATACGTACGCACACCCACTTTTAGAAGATACACTCACTTTCGCATATGCAACAATTTGTCCCAACTAGCACACGCATTCGTATTTCTTCTTCTTCTTCTTCTTCTTCTTCTTCTTCTTCTTCGTTCGTTCTCAATCTCCCGCTACCAAAACCTGAAAGGGCTTGAGTAGCAGAATGTAGTCCAGAGAACGGAATGCGTTGTGTCGTAGTTTACAGCTTGGCTGCAACATTTGCACCTTTCGGTCGAACACATCCGACTTCAGCAGGCATTTTTTGAGTACCGGGTTAGCATTCCCTCTTCGATCCCTTCTCCTTAGCCAGTCTGCCCTGCTGCAGCCTGTTATCCAGGATCACCGCGTGGAGGTGTAGAAGGGTCTTGGCAGCTATGGTTCGCTGGCCCTGACGCTAGCAGTTAGCTATGGGTCGCTGACCACTGCATCTCATGTGCTTCCATTTGTATTTCAATATGCATTTTTAAATCATGGCATTTTATTGCTTGGAAATGAAAGTACATTTCTAAAAAGATAGCATTTTACAGATGGGACATGAAAGTACCTTTATAACAAGATGGCATTTTATAAATGGGAAATGAAAGTACCTTTCTAAAAACATGGCATTTTATAAATGGGAAAGGAAAGGACCTTTCTAAAAACATGGTATTTTACATATGGGAATTTTTTTTTTAATTTTTATTTGCGTTCGCCTTATTTATCTATTCCCCAAGGCGTGTGTGCGTTACATTGTGGTTTTTATTGTGCGGCTGTCGGCCCAGTGCATCTGACTTCAGCATGCATTTTATGTAAGGGTCTGCTTCCTCCTGCATTTTCTAAGGGTTTGCTTCCCCGGGGTAACGGCCGGTGCTGTGATCGGGATCGAACCCAGCATCTTGTGGTTGTGAGCCGTGCCACTTAACCACTAGGCCACGCCGTCCCCTCAGATGGGAAATGAAAGTGCCTTTCTAAAAACAAGGCATTTTACAATTGGGACATGAAAGTACCCTTCTCAAAACAAGGCATTTTATAAATGGGAAAAGTAAGTTCCATTCTAAAATTCTAAAAGCAGGGCATTTTATAGATGGGAAATAAAAGTATCTCTCTAAAAAGGTGGCATTTTACAGATGGAAATTAAAGTACCTTATTAAAGACATGGCATTTTACAATTGGGACATGATAGTACTTTTATTTTCTAAAATTATTGGATTTTGTGGATGTGACATGAAAGTATCTTTTTGAAATCATGCATTTTATCGCTGGGAAGAGCAGCGCATGAGCTGCAGGGGTCAGCTACCTATAGCTGACTGATAGCGACAAGGCCAGCGAACTAGATCTGCCAAAACCCTTCTACACCTCGACGCTGTGATCCTGGATAACAGGCTGCAGCAGAGCAGACTGGCTAAGGAGAAAAGATCGAAGAGGAAATGCTAATCCGGTACTAACAAAATGATTGCTGAAATCGGATGTGTTGGACGAAAAGGTGCAATTATCGCAATCAAGCTGTAAACTACGACACAACACATTCCGTTATCCGTACTACTTAAGCCCTTGTCAGGGTTTGGTAAAGGGAAATTGAGAACGAACGAAGCCAAGTCATAGGTGGGAAATGAAAGTACCTTTCTAAAATCAAGGCATTTTATAGCTGTGAAATAATTACCTTTCTAACTTAACTTAACTCAACGTCTTTATATTGGTTTAGAAAACTCTGCAGAATCTGCATACAACCAGTTTCATTTACATTACCTTGCTCTAAACGCTATGTGTATCCAATGTATTCTTAAATGCATTAATTGTCCCTGCGTCCACTACCTCCTGTGACAATGCATTCCAAACATTCACCACTTTCTGACTAAAACAATATTTCCTAATATCTAATCTGGACTTTAGTTATTTTGTAACTATGCCCTTTTGTTCTTGTAAGTGGTTGTATTTTGAAAAGCTTGTTTTAGTATAATTTAGCCGTTCCTCTGATCATCGTATAAATTTGTATTAAGTCACCTCGAATTCGTCTCTCTTCTAGACAATGTAGGCCGGTTTACCTGAGTCTTTCCTCATAACTATAATTCTGGAATTCCACTATCAGCTTCGTCACTCTTTTTTGTATTCTTTCCAGCATGTTTTATCCCCTCCATGAAAAGGACTCCACACATGTACACAGTACTCCAATATAGATCTAACTAACGCGTTATACAGTTTGACTATCACTTCCTTGATCATATGTGTAATATTTCTTTTTATCATACTTAACATTGCATTTGCATTTTTCACTGCTACCTTAACTTGCTCACTCACCTTTCCTGTATGATCTCTTATAACCCATATGTCTCTTTCCTTATCTATCTTTCTAATATTGTTATCGCCCATTCTGTAAGTATATCCTATATTGGATCTACCCATGTGGATGACTGTACATTTATCTACATTAAACTCCATTTACCAGCGTACAGACCATTCTTGAATTTTATCAAAATCCGACCTCAATTTATCCACTTCTGCTTTAGACGAGACATTACTGCATAGTTTGGTATTATCAGCAAATGTTGCAATCAGGGATCCCATATCAATGTCCAAATCGTTTATTTATATTAAGAAAAGATTCGAAAATCAAGATACTTTTTAAATGGAAAAGGAAAATACCTTTTAAATGAAATTACAGTTGTTGTATTTAAATTATTCAAATGTATTGTATTTATATGACTCAGAATGCTCACATAGTAATCGTTTCAAATTCCCGGGAATATAGACCTCAATAAAATGATGTGAAAGTCAGTGACACTGCTCTTCAATGATCATGTATATAATATGTCTACATTGTGTTAATCCTATTCCCACGGTATTCCAAACCCTGCCAAATTTCGAAGAATCTGACCAAAATTGCTGTCCAGAATATCGGACCGTTTCTCTAAACTTAATTTTAATAACAATTATGGTAACTAATTAACTGATTAATTAACTGAGACAAGCTCCACCACAAACTCAACTCAGCTACAAGCCCGGACATTTCTAGATATTCTCAGTCACTCGGTCGGCCACCAGCTCGGTCACTACATATGTCACTCAATCACTCATCCCACCAATCACTCGGTCACCAGCTCGGTCACCAGTAAGCTCATCCACTCGATCACTCTCCCAACCATTCGCTCGGTCGTCAGTACGCTCACCCACTCGATCACTCGCTCGACCACTCGCTCGACCACTCGCTCAGTCATAAGTTCAATCCCCAGCTCGGTCACCCACTGGATCGCTCGCTCGGTCACCAGCTGGGTCACCCACTAGGTCCCTCGCTCTACCTCTCACCTGGTCACCAGCTCAGTCACCCACTCAATCAATCGCTCCACAACTCGCTTGGTCACCAGCTCGGTCACCCACTCGACCAACCGCTTGACCATTCGGTTAGCGACTTTCTCAGTCACCATTTCGGTCACAAGCTCGGTCACGTACTAGACCACTCGCTCCAACACTTGCTCCACCACTCGCTCGACCACTCGCTCCAACACTCGCTCCACCACTCGCTCCAACACTTGCTCCACCCCTCGCTCCACCACCCGCTCGACCACTCGCTCCAACACTTGCTCCACCACTCGCTCGACCACTCGCTCCACCATCCGCTCTACAAATCGCTCCACCATCCGCTCTACCAGTCGCACCACCACCCGCTCGACCACTCACTCCAGCCCTCGCTCGACCACTCGCTCTACCACTCGCTCCACCATCCGCTCTACCAGTCGCTCTACAACCCGCTCAACCACTCACTCCAGCCCTCGCTCGACCACTCACTCCACCCCTCGCTTGACAACTCGCTCCAACACTCGCTCCACCATCCGCTCTACCAGTCGCTCCACCACTCGCTCCACCATCCGCTCTACCAGTCGCTCCACCACCCGCTCGACCACTCACTCCACCCCTCGCTTGACAACTCGCTCCAACACTCGCTCCACCATCCGCTCTACCAGTCGCTCCACCACTCGCTCCACCACTTGCTCCACCACTCGCCCGACCCTCCATCGATCACCAGCTTGATAACCCACTGGATCACTCCCAAAGTCACACGTTCTGCCTCCCACTCCGCCATGGACTCAGCTTCACTATATCTGAAATTTAATCACGTTCGATCTTTCGCTCGGTCACTCGCGCAGTCACCCACCCAGTCACTCTCTCGGTCACTCTCTCAGTCACCCACCCAGTCACTCATTGGATTACTTGCTCTGCAATCCGCTTGGCTACCCGCTCTGCCACGGCTCCGTTGTTTCTAGATCTCCAGTTTGGGCCCATGCTCAGCCATTACCTCCGACATCAACTGCCCGCTCTCTCCCCCTGCAACTATCAATTCAGAATTATTGATAATAATTTGGGGATCAAGATGCTGCAGAGGTCAGCGACCCATAGCTTACTGCTAGCGTCAGGGTCAGCGGCCCATAGCTGACTGCTAGCGCCAGGGTCAGCGACCCATAGCGGACTGCTAGCGTCAGGGTCAGTGACCCATAGCTGACTGCTAGCGTCAGGGTCAGCGACCCATAGCTGACTGCTAGCGTCAGGGTCAGCGACCCATAGCTGACTGCTAGCGTCAGGGTCAGCGACCCATAGCTGACTGCTAGCATCAGGGTTAGCGACCCATAGCTGACTGCTAGCGTCAGGGTCAGCGACCCATAGCTGACTCCTAGCGTCAGGGTCAGCGACCCATAGCTGACTGCTAGCGTCAGGGTCAGCGACCCATAGCTGACTGCTAGCGTCAGGGTCAGCGACCCATAGCTGACTGCTAGCGTCAGGGTCAGCGACCCATAGTTGACTGCCAGCGTCAGGGTCAGCGACCCATAGCTGACTGCTAGCGTCAGGGCCAGCGAACTATAGCTGCCAAGGCTCTTCTACACCTCCACGTGGTGATCGTGGATAACAGGCTGCAGCAGGGCAGACTGGCTAAGGATAAGGGATCGAAGAGGGAATGCTAACCCGGTACTCAAAAAATACTTGCTGAAGTCGGATGTGTTGAACCGAAAGGTGCAAATATCGCAACCAAGCTGTAAACTACGACACAACGCATTCCGTTCTCTGGACTACATTCTGCTACTAAAGATCTTTCAGGGTTTGGTAGTGAGAGATTGAGAACGAAGAAGAAGAAGAAGATAATACTTTGACTATCAGTATTTTGTCTATTCTCATGAGAAACTCCCATCCTTTGTACACACAATGTAGTTGTCCATGTTGTTCACACATTCCACAAACAGATACTAGTATGACGTACGGAGAGTCAAAACGGCTTATCAAAGCCAGATACATGACCAAATGGGAAACCGAACATACTGGTTAGACCAAAAACGATGCCTATTACCAGTTGAACCGAAGAGAGCAGGTCGTCGTCTTCAGACTTCGCACTGGCCACAATAGACTGAGGTACCACCTATTCAACAAATTGAAGATAGGGTGTACCGACGAATGCCCGTGCGGTACTGGTAAAATGACCGCTGAACATCTGTTGCAGAACTGCCCGACATACGAGGATCAGAGAGAGCAGATGTGGCCATCACCAGTGGAACTGCAAGACAAGCTCTATGGCAGTGGCGACAGCCTCAGGATGACCGCCGCTTTTTTCGAAAAAATAATGGTTACTGTCTGACTGCGTACGCAGAAGAAGAAGAAGAAGTTCACACATTCTACAGATTTAACACAAAATCTACCAAGAAAATGCCTGAACTGTGCTATGCGAAAACAAACAAACGGCAGTCTGCCAACACATAATTTTCCACCTCTTTGAATGTCCCGATTATGTGGGAAGAGAACCCGTTTCTTTTGTGAAGTGCCGTTCAAAAATGCCTCAAGGAATGTTAACATATCGAAGCCCGGAAGGAAGTGGAATTAGAAAAAATAAAAAGGTGCATAGGATTTCATAACAATTCTCGCAAATCAATAGCATGAAATATAACATCGAAGTTCTTTTATTGAGTCCTTGAGTGCATTCAACAGTTGGAGACTTTGCTTATAGAAATTGGGTCTTTGAAACGGGGATCAGTAAAAGTCGTTGAAGATTTAAGTGTGAAAAATATGAGTTATTGAGTAGGGATGTTGAAATCTTCATTGCTAACGAGCACATACTCATATATTTTATTGGGATTACACCGGGGCTTAAATCAAATGTCGTTACGAACATAAATATAACTTAATTTAACGTCTTCAAACTGGTTTAGAAGACTCAACAGAGTATGTACACAACCAGTACCTTTTATATTCACTTGATTGAAAACACCTAAGTGCATCCAACATATTCTTAAATGCATTAATTTTCCATAATTTCACTATTTCCTGTGGCAATGCGTCCCAGAGATTCACAACTGTTTGACTACAAAAATATTTCCTGGTATCTAATCTGAAATTTTCTTTAATTATTTTGTGACTGTGCTCTCTTGTTCTTGTAAGTAGCTGTACCTAACAAAAACTTGTTAGTCTAATGTATCCTTTCCGCTGATTATCTTAAAACCTGTATCAAATCAACTAGAATTCCTATCTTTTCTAGTCACTGTAGGCCGGTTTTTCCTGAGTCTTTCCTCATAGCTATAATTGTTGAATTCAACTATCAGTTTTGTCGCTCTTTTTTGTATCCTTTCCCCATGTACACAGACATGTATAGGTCATATTCTAGAGAAAACATACACGAAACTTACAAGTCACTGACCTCCGTTGTGGCCAAATAGTCTATGCAATGGACAAACGCCACAACAAACAATGAGTTTATCAGATGTGGTTAGTAGTCGAGCGCAAGCTTGGTTTGTAATCTCAACGTACCAGATTCAAATTCACTTCGTGCCTAGTTTCACTGCTTATTGGGGATATTTTCTCGGTATGACCAGTTCTCCGCGTACAGAAAGATTGGCAAAACTGCTGTACTGTACTGCAAAACTGCCATAGTGGAACACTTTACAAACATGTGCATACACGCGCATTCATTCACAGGTCAATACATCAAAATTACAAACTAATAATCAAATGCATCCATACACCTACCAATGCGTTAGAATATTACACAATTAACTTTCGTCTAGGTAGTTAGGGCATGCGACGCCAGTAAAATCCAGAAAGGCAAACCTTTTGATAACAACACATATTCTCAGAAATGCGGATGAAAGACCTGTTGTCTGAAGGCGGACAATAGCTTCATGAATTGGTAATTCAAGTAAAGATGTAATGTCAGAACATTGACACTCAGAACACGAAAACTATGATAAATTGGAATATTAGAGTGGCCAGGTGTTATGCGTACTCGTCAATTGCAGACGGCATTCACTGTGTAACTGAACTAATGGTCCAGCAATTCCATCCCAGTAAGTGGCAGATACGACTCATTTCTCTATCCTTTTACATCACTTTCGTTTAGACTTTATAAAGACATCTGGGCTGAAAGGGGTTGTTGTGGAAAACTCTAGAATCATAATGAGCAAAGTTGCTTCCTTACCTAGGATCGGCTATCTGGGTGAGCTCTAATTTATAAAATATTCAGGGCCATAATGTGTGCATTTACGCTAAAGTATCCTTGGGTGCGTCATTTAAATGACGTTTTGTATCCCACATGAACCGCCACATATAGTCACAGTAGCTCTTATGTGATGCTCTGTATAGCATATTGTCCGACCTTGTGTAAGCTAAATATATCACTACCTGTCTGGCGTGTTTAGAATTAACTATTTCTCAGCTTGATCATCAGCACATATCATTCCGTGTAACGCTATCACCAAATCTGTTCTGTCAATACTTTAGTACTTTATATATTAAAGTTTTCCCTTCAATTTTTTCACAACATCCATCTTACAATAATAGTCGCCTATGCCCCCACAGACGCCGCTCAACCCCAGGCGAAAGACGACTTCTACCAGGATCTGACCAATGCCTCAGCAACAGTTCATTTACATGATGAATTCATCCTTCTTGGTGATTTCAGCGCAGTTTCAGGGTCCCAGCGTAGTGGTTATGAATCGGTTCTGGGTTTGTTCGTAGTTGAAATGCAAATAATAGCTCAAACAGGTTTATGTCCTTTTGCGCCACCTTCAGTCTGAAGATTACCTGCTCATGGTGCTGCCACCTAGACACCCACCGCCAAACTCGACTACATACTTGTGAGAAGTCTCGATCGAGTGACTTCCTGTCGTGTCTTTCGCGGTGGTAATGCCCCTGCCAACACTGACCATCGCTTACTGGTGATTAGACACTCCACCCGCTCATACGCCCTTCCATAACCTGTTCCGACCCCTAGGTACAGGTTCCAGCTTCGTAATGCTATCTCAGGTGTCGCCGAGAAATACGCCACTGATTTCAGGGGAAACCTGGCTGCATGGGGCCCCCTTCCAAATGACTCGACGGAGGCAGCATGGGAAGTCATAAAGAATGCCACATGCGAGGCCGCCGAGCTAATCCACGGCTCAAGGACTCCAAAACGCGTAAGCAATGGGTCTCCGATACATCGTATGCCATCATACTCCAGAAGAACAGCCGAGCTTCGCAATGACCACGCCTAATGACGACGGCTGAAAGGCCAATGCCGCGTGGCGACCAGGGCAGACAAGGAACGCTTTATCAACGAAATTGCTGACAGAGCTGGTCTCAGATCTCATGACATCAGACCTGCCTTTGAGGCTATCAGACTCTCCCGCCCTGGATTCAAGCAGAACAGGAAAAAAGCATAGTTCATCAATCAGTCTGACGGCTCAATGTAGCAAACAGGTGAAGAGAGAGAACTACACGTATGCTCTTAACCGCCCACCAGTAACGACATGTCCTGATCTGTCTGCTGAATCTCCAGATCCTCCCCCAAATACAGAAACTAACATAGACCCCCTCCCTCCCCCCAACATCTCCGCCATACTATAGCTGAAGTTATTGCTGCTATTCGGAAACTCAAAGATGGACAAGCGGCAGGCCCGGATCATATCCCACGGAGCTGTTGAAACACGCCATCGACCCGATCAGCTCTGTCTTCCATCATTTGTCCTGCAAGTATGGAGGACGGGACACGTCTCAGCCGACTGGCCCGATAGAATCTTCGTCTCGCTGTACAAAGGCAAGAGGAGTCGCAAAGACTGCAGCAATTACAGGCCCATAACACTTCTCTTGGTACCAGGGAAGGTGTTTGCCCACGTGTTACTGGCTACACTCAAGTCTCTTTTGAGCACAAAACGTTTCCAAGAACAGTTTGGCTTCACCCAGGGCCGTTCTACAACCAACGTTATCCTTGCTCTGCGCCTCCTCGCCGAACTGCACAGGGCCTTGAATCGCCTTCTTGTGCGCTGCATACGTGAACTTGAAGTCCTCCTTTGACTCGGTTGATCGGCTGGCTTTATAGAAAGCCCTCCAAGGAATAGACTCCGCCTTCCCGTTGAACCTGCTGAAGGAGCCACACAAGGACACCGAAGCCAGTATTCGATCGGGTGGCACTCCTTCTGACAGATTCCACACGACTTCGGGTGTCAGACAGGGATGTGTTCTTGCCTTTGACCTATTGTGCCAGGCAGTCGACTGGCTTCATGACCACCTCGGCGGTCATCAGGAGGGTATAGCTATTGATCAGTCAGTCTTCACTGATCTCGTTTATGCGGACGACATTGTCCTGTTCGGCACAGACAGATCTGCGCTGCAGCGTTCTCTGGAAATGTTAGACATTGAAACACCCTCCCTAGACTTGTCTATATCCTGGGTCAATACCAAAGTTTGTAATCTTATTTCCGACACAGCGCCGCAGGGTATTGAAACTCAAGATCACACTGCGTAGGCTACCAACGAATTCATCTATCTCGGTAGCATGATATCATCAGATGGGCGCAGCAGTCCCGATATGTCTAGGCAGATTGGACTACCCACGTCCGCTATGCACGACCTCCGACCTGTGTAGAGTAATGGCAAAATCTCCTTTGGAAGAAAAATCAGCAATACCAGTCTTGCGTTGTCCCAGCCCTGCTTTACAGCCTCCAAACCTGGACATTGCTGAAACATTACATGTCGAAACTGGAAGCCTTTCATATGCGCAACCTGCTTCGTATCATGGGCATCCGATGGCATGACTATATCCGCAATGTAGAGATCTCTGTTAAAACAGGCCTCCACCCAAAATCAGAACCACTTGACCGGCGCCGAGTTTCTTTGTTCGGTCATGTTGTACGACTGGACCAGGAAACCCCGGCCCACAAGATACTACACAAGTCGTTCCTCAGCGACAAAAGTCTTCCCCCGACTGGCTGGAGACACAGAAGAGGCCATCCCCGAACAGCTTTGCTCCAGCAAGTAGCTACCTCCTCCTCCGCACTGGGCGAGGCCAGGAACCACCCCACAGCTGTGGGTCATGGATGTGTCCAATCGAGGCATGGAATAAACCCACAGCTGTGGGTCATGGATGTGTCCAATCGAGGCCTGGAACCACCCCGCAGCTGTGGGTCATGGATATTTCCAATCGACGCAAGGGGCATCAGACGCCTAAGCGAATATTATTATTATTCGAAATTCTATAATGTCCTGCCTAAATCTTACCAATTGTTAGAACGTCTGACCAGTTCCTCTTTTTAATGTATGTGTCCAATGAATCTAGCATATAATTTTATTTTTTGTTAGCAGTAAACTTGTCATAATATTATATTGTAACATATTATTATTTATTTTTCTAGCGGCAAAAGGTAAATGTCGAATTCTTGGCATGAATCATGTTCCATTTTTTGCCAAAAGATATCAGTGTTTTAAATAACTGCCTTTTCGGTCGCTATTCCATTCAGTGGTTCTACAAATTATTGCAACTCGCTCTCCCTCTCTCTCCCTCTCTCTGTCTCTTTCTCTGTTTCTCTAACTCATAGTCCTTTATTCACTTTGTCAGTGCAGCTGTGTTAGTTTGCCTGCTGCTTTCTAGTAGCACGTCTTTGCTACTGTCGCTTAATTCTTCATTTCTTGTGTGCATTTTTGGTCCGCTCTCGTGTATCTCACGAGTATAGATAAATGAGTTAGACATTTGTGTTTGAATTGACTTTTGCCCGTGGTATAGACTATTTGAACATGAAGGAGGTAAATAATTTATGTGTTTTGTATATGGCTCCTTCCTTCTTTCCCCCAATTCACCCCCCCCCCCCCCAACCACCACTTCCGAAACGAAACATCAACAGCAGCATGCCCTTTATAAGTATTTATATCGACATTGGATATCAGTTCTGCTGTATCTCCATAGAGTGATGCCAGTATGTGCCAGTTAGCGCTAATTATCACACATTTTGGAATTTGCAATAATATAATGTGACTTCGGCCTGAAGGTACTTTCAAATGACAGCTATAAAATGCCATATTTTGACATTTTGATTACTTCAATACGATTGTGTGTACTTGTAGGTACACATTGTATTTGTAAGCAGCCCATCGCAAGAGATAATGGCGACCATCATCAGACGGTTTTGTCTTGATGGTGTAACTTGCGCTGTATCTGGATTAAAGTGAAGAAGAAACTGTGCTAGCTATTCACCTCACTCTCTGGTCCCGAGCTATATTGGACCAGTGACAAGACATAAGTCAAGACGTTTGGAGGTAACTCAGGAGACAGCCAATTTGGTTCCACCTCCCTTGAAACCAGGAGTCGCTTGAAACTTGTGGAATTCGATCGCACACTTTTCCATTCATTGTTTTGAGAGCCGAGTGCCTTAACTCTCGACAATATAACTCACCGCGTGAGTGATGTGTCATGTGCATGCTGCTAACTAAGCAAAGGCCAATCTCTCAAAGGAAATGTGATTGTCCATTATTGGCTTGTGTACATTTTTCAGTCACACCAAAACCGGCACTCTCTGCAAAACAGGACGTGAATCTCATGAAGTCCAACCGTGTGCACTGGACCGTGGAACAATACGACACAGGATAACTGAAACACTCTTGCAAATAGCTGAAGATCATGCCAGCATAATCTAAGAGAAAACCTACACAAAAATGAACGAACTAACTAATCCAAATGGAAAAATCACAACACGTTTCCGTGGATACATGTGTAAGTTGTTAACTAATGTGAATTCCAGTCAATTCTGTGACTTGATTGCATCGATAATGGTTTAAAACACGAGGTCAAGACTAGACCGCGACCTATTAAACGCCATTAAATATAACTTCTCTTCTGTGTGCTGTTAAGACTAAGATCCAAAAACTCAGAAAAATGTTATCTTTCTTCTGAGTCGTTATGATTGATTGTTCACTGTTCTTAATTAACTTCTTTTATTTCACTTTGTGAACGGCTTTTGACATCTTGTTGCCAGAACAACACAACTGCAGGAAGTATATGAATGAGTACTTAATTACTACGTAATTAAATGGTGATTTATGCAGCAATATGTCAATAGTAATAGTTCCAACAATGGATGTCGATAAAAGAGCGGGGACCTGAGTAGACAACTAATATTTGATTCGGAATGACAAATGAAAAGTGTTTGAAAGCAACCTTGGTGATTAACACTAGGGAACTCAGGAGTGGTGAAAATCGCCGTGTTTATGATAACGAATTCACGTTAGTTGGCATTTTCAATAATTTTCCAATTATAATTGGTTCCAATATTCAATATCCTCTGAATGAAACATTTGGAATGGATTTCTCGTGAGCGACTGAGTTCAACAAAACATTAATAGAAAAGGGGGAACTGTGAGGAATGGATGAAATGTGTAATGGGAGTAATAGTATCTGAGTTCATTCTGAATCTATGTGCAGACTAGATACACACACACACACACACATACACACACACACACACACACACACATACACACACACACACACATACACACACACATACATACATACACACACACACACACATACACATACATACCCACACACACACACATATACACATTGATGTGCATGCATGTATGTATTTATGTGCGTGCGTGTTTGTGCGTGTGTGTGTGTGTATGTGTGTGTGTGTTTGAGAAGCAGCTCTTGAAGACTTGTTCTTTCTCGCGTATTGACCAGGGTGGACCAGGGAAAGGCTCGCTGTAGTACACTGCCAGACTGTTCAATAATCTCATCATTCAGAGTATCAGTGTCGATCACCACCACGTTGGATAGTCTGCTGCAGTACAGCCTAGTTTTATGTGCATAGCGTATGTTTCCCTCGAGCATGACCCGAACCTTAGCATCCATGTATGTACGTATGATTTGTTTCCCCATTTCCGCTCTACGTTAAATATACGACATCCACAACTTCAGTTGGCTCCCTCACAGGCAGCCTCTATTCGAGCAGTTGCAGTGGTGGGCTACGAGTAATGGCAACAGAACAGTTGTCTGACCATAGCTGAGAAGGCAACGCAAAAATACAAAGACACTTCAAAGAATTAGTGGCTAGACAAATGCAAGTTCCAATTAAAGTTGACACAATTGGGGTGGGGGGGGGGGTGGACATGGTGATGGACCAATTATTTAAGAAAGAAGATACAGAAGCGGGTTGACAAGAAGCGAGTGTGTTGAGAGGGGGGAGATATTGACGAGTTGGAGGGAGGGCGATGTGAGGCAGGTGAGGGAGGCAGAAGAGAGAGATTCTTCAATTGCTAAACTCATGATGTTTCTTTCCGTAACTTAATTAACTTAACGTCTTCATACTGGTTTAGCAGACGTCACAGAGTGAATACAACCTGTTTTTGGAGGGTGGTTTAGCTCATGTGCATCTTAATAGACTCAAACACTAGAGCTAAGTAGACTCGCAGCCATTTAGGCGCCATCTATAGCTGCTCTTAACAAACCACATGTAGGAAAATAATTGTGGGTATTTTTCTTATTGAAATTTTGTCCGGGCAGTGGCCGTACAGCCTACTCTTTTAGAGTTCCAACTGCCAATGAATTTTTAACGAGCTCGACACAGACACTCGGGGGTCCGATATCACTACCCAAAGATCAGAGGAATTTTTATTAGAAGATCCACATGAAAAAAATCCCGGTCTTCACCGTGATTCGAACACGCCACCTCCAGCACACGAAGCGGAAACCTTACCTAGAGACCACTGTGTCCCCAAGACCACTGTGTACTGTGCAATTGACGGCCAGACCTCTTACACGATATATATATATATATATATATATATATATATATATATATATATATATATATATATATATATATATATATATATATATATATATATATATGTATATTTATATATATATATATAAAATACGCACAGGCCAAAAAGATATCTCACGCACGTACGAAATATATACACTCATTACGCGTACACAAACAGGGGCACAATACTCTTGTCTGACTTTATCTAGTCTCCAGGCGCTACATATCTGTGACAGCTCAATCGATCAACGTGTTTGAGACTTCGTTTTTTTGTTCGTATCATTAGCCTGCGTACGCAACTCACTGACATGTCAAGTTGGCGCTCGAGTAAATACACAGACTGATAGAGTGGCTTCTTTACCGGACAACAAACCATCCTGCCTGTTTTTATATTCAAAAGCCCAGACTTTGTATGTCTTGCAGAGTTATAGTTCCTAGACTGATCAGTCAAATCTGGTTTCCTCCCCTTCAAAGGCACTCGAATCATTCTTAAGATGGTCGAACTATGTTAAATATCCTTACCCTCAATAATTTGCTGGGTTGATTTTCTCAATGAATTTATAACTAACATTTGTTTGCTTTACTTCCTGATCCATTTTGCAAATGTATTTGTCAGATTAAAAGAATTTCATAATCCAGCTCTGTAATATCGACGTATAGAACACGATATAGAAGTGGAAGGAGAGATTTAGCTAAATAGAAAGAAGCATCGGGAAAGATGAAAATAATTAGACAATGCGAGTATAAGAATGAGTAAATAATTGAACATGTGTGAGTGGTCAGAAAGTGACTGTGAGTGAATGAGTGATTGAGCTAGTGAATGACAGAAAGTACTGTAAATGCAATGTGAGTAACTGAATGAATGAATGATAAAGAGTGGAAGTGTATGCTTGGTTGGTCTTATTTTGTTTTATCTTGTCTTGTCGTGTCTTATCTTGTCTTGTCGTGTCTTGTCGTGTCGTGTTTTGTCTTGTCGTGTCTTGTCTTGTCGTGTTTTGTCGTGGCTTGTCTTGTTGTGTCGTGTCTTGTCGTGTCGTGTCGTGTCTTGTCTTGTCGTGTCGTGTTTTGTCATGTCATGTCGTGTCTTGTGTCGTGTCGTGTCTTGTCGTGTCTTATCTCGTCGTGTCTTGTCTTGTCTTATCTCGTCGTGTCTTGTCGTGTCTTATCTCGTCGTGTCTTGTCGTGTCTTATCTCGTCGTGTCTTGTCGTGTCTTATCTCGTCGTGTCTTGTCTTGTCTTATCTCGTCTTGTCTTGTCTTATCTCGTCGTGTCTTGTCGTGTCTTATCTCGTCGTGTCTTGTCTTATCTCGTCGTGTCTTGTCTTGTCTTATCTCGTCGTGTCTTGTCTCGTCTTATCTCGTCGTGTCGTGTCTTGTCTTATCTCGTCTTGTCATGTCTTATCTCGTCGTGTCTTGTCGTGTCTTATCTCGTCGTGTCTTGTCTTATCTCGTCGTGTCTTGTCATGTCTTATCTCGTCGTGTCTTGTCTTATCTCGTCGTGTCTTGTCTTGTCTTATCTCGTCGTGTCTTGTCTCGTCTTATCTCGTCGTGTCTTGTCGTGTCTTATCTCGTCGTGTCTTGTCTTGTCTTATCTCGTCGTGTCTTGTCTTGTCTTATCTCGTCTTGTCATGTCTTATCTCGTCGTGTCTTGTCTTGTCTTATCTCGTCGTGTCTTGTCTTATCTCGTCGTGTCTTGTCTTGTCATGTCTTATCTTGTCGTGTCTTGTCATGTCTTATCTCGTCGTGTCTTGTCTTGTCTTATCTCGTCGTGTCTTGTCTTGTCTTATCTCGTCTTGTCATGTCTTATCTCGTCGTGTCTTGTCGTGTCTTATCTCGTCGTGTCTTGTCTTATCTCGTCGTGTCTTGTCTTGTCATGTCTTATCTTGTCGTGTCTTGTCTTATCTCGGCGTGTCTTGTCTTGTCTTATCTCGTCGTGTCTTGTCTTGTCTTATCTTGTCTTGTCTTGTCTTATCTCGTCGTGTCTTGTCTTATCTCGTCGTGTCTTGTCTTGTCATGTCTTATCTTGTCGTGTCTTGTCTTATCTCGGCGTGTCTTGTCTTGTCTTATCTCGTCGTGTCTTGTCTTGTCTTATCTTGTCTTGTCTTGTCTTATCTCGTCGTGTCTTGTCTTGTCTTATCTCGTCTTGTCATGTCTTATCTCGTCGTGTCTTGTCGTGTCTTATCTCGTCGTGTCTTGTCTTATCTCGTCGTGTCGTGTCTTGTCTTATCTCGTCGTGTCTTGCCGTGTCTTATCTCGTCGTGTCGTGTCTTGTCTTATCTCGTCGTGTCTTGCCGTGTCTTATCTCGTCGTGTCTTGTCTTATCTCGTCGTGTCTTGTCTTGTCTTATCTTGTCTTGTCTTGTCTTATCTCGTCGTGTCTTGTCTTGTCTTATCTCGTCTTGTCGTGTCTTATCTCGTCGTGTCGTGTCTTGTCTTATCTCGTCGTGTCTTGCCGTGTCTTATCTCGTCGTGTCTTGTCTTATCTCGTCGTGTCTTGTCTTGTCTTATCTTGTCTTGTCTTGTCTTATCTCGTCGTGTCTTGTCTTGTCTTATCTCGTCTTGTCGTGTCTTATCTCGTCGTGTCGTGTCTTGTCTTATCTCGTCGTGTCTTGCCGTGTCTTATCTCGTCGTGTCTTGTCGTGTCTTGTCGTGTCTTGTCTTGTCATGTCTTATCCACATGTGCCATGCTCGTCATCCCACGATGATTTAGAATATCCGCAACATTTTCTATCCTTCTAGTCCTTTTTCTGCCTCGGTTGCGAAAACACGAACGACGTGCGTTATAGGCACACAGGGGTAGTTGGTTAGGTTAAATTCTCATTAGATGGCCGAACCACTTGATGCTCTCTTCATCAATATATTCAGGTCAGGGTCGTGCTTCAACCAATCTTCTCACATTTTCATTGCTTATTCTGTCTCTCCTTGTTATGTTGATTTATTCTCGGAGGCATCTCATCTCACATGTCGTGATATTTCTCTATAGAGTTTTTGTTAATGTCCATGTTTAGCACTGGTAACATAGAGTTGGCATAAATATACTGTTGATTAGCATTCTTTTTGTAGACATGTTTATGTTAGGGTGTTTCAATAATCGTGACAGCTGGTACGCAATCACATTTGCCTTGTGGCACCTGATCTCAATCTCTGTATCTGAACCTACATCCTGTCTGAAAACACTGTCCAAGTACTTGAGTTCCCGTACTTGTTTGATCTTGGTCCCATTTACCATAATGTTCATGTTTTCAGGTGATCTGCTCATCTGCATACTTTCTGTTTTGGGTGTGTTAATTCTCATACTATATCTTTCACACACAGAGTTGAGCGCAGTTAGATGTTACTGCATATCATCTTCACTCTCGTCAAGTAGACATTGATCATCTGCAAGAAGGAGTTCATTTAACTGATCACCCTCTGTCTCGACTGCACTTCTTGACAAATACTCCAATTTGGCCTCCATCAGTATTCTGTCCATATATGCGTTGAAGAGTAGGGGCGACAACACACCATTGTCTCACCCCGGTTGTTATCTCCATTGTTTCGGTCAGACCATCTGTTGCTATTATATACTTTGACACCCTTGGTACAGTGCTCTAATATTCTCTAATAGCTAGCCCTGTTCTCCGTAGTCGTTTAGGATGGCCATAGTTTATTTATGTCTACTCTATCGAAAGCCTAAAATTTGTGTATGAAAGTCACGTTGTGGAGTGGTTAAAGTGGGGTAGAGTCTAGGTTTAGCTGAGTAGTTTACTTATCTAAAGAGTTATAACATGGATTTACACCATGACCCGACTTCACACAGTAAATAACACAGTGATCATTATCCTGACCGTAAAACAAAACATTATCATTTATTAATTGTTAAAACAAAACAATATTATGTAATAACATGAATATCAACAAAAAGCAAAGTACATCTAAACTAAATAATCATAATATATATATTGAACTACAAGAGGAGGTTCTTCGCACTAGCTTTTGTTGTTTCCCCCAAACTATTGTTCCCATGTTTTTGTTGCTGCACTTCCCTATCGGCACACTCAGCACGCAATCACAAACATTTCGATTCGATCAGATTACGTACTCAGACAAATCTGTACGCTCACACATAATCAACAAACTCGTACTCACGATCAGATTACATAGATCACTTCACATACTCAGACGAATATGTACGCTCACATACGATCAGATCACTTACAAAAAGTCGATCTGTGCATTCACAAATATTTGGATCACTTCATGTACTCGCGCGAATCTGTACATTCATATGTAATTAGAACACGCATCGTTCACTGGGTACGATTCAAGGCACACATACGACACACATTAAGATCTTGTCCTTAGGCGATTTGTAGACTCGTGTAACCGTTCAGACATACATCATTTCCAAGGTGTCTTACACGTACAACCCACATTTGGATCTCTTACCGTTCACATGGTGTCCAACATAAACACCTATTGAGCGACTGGCCAAAACTCGAGGTACAATCATCTTACGTCAGATCGGTCAGCACGGCGCTCTGCAATCCCACAAGGTCTCAAACTGAGCAGAATATCCCTGATGCAGCGAGAGGAAATCGAGCAGATCGAAAGGTTGGCACGTAGGACGCCTCAGCTGCCAACGCCGACCTCGTGTGTTCATCATGTGGTAGAGTGTGCAGATAAAGGATAAAACCACACAGCCACATTTTGACATATACGTGGCCACGTCTGCTCACACAAATATGATGCCGTCGCCATCATCGTGGGCGATGGACAACAACAACAACTACTGCTGTGTCATTGTTTCATTAAAAGGTTCAATAAGTAAAATAATGCTGGTAATCTGCACGCGGACAGATTTGTATGGTTGTTTTTCTAAATTTCACGGTGATACAGTTATAATTTAATTTAACGTCTTTATAGTGTTTTAGAAGACTCTGCAGAGTCTGTATACAACCAGCTACATTTGTATTACCCTGCACTAAAAGCTATGCGCATCTAATCTATTCTTAAATGCATTAATTGTCCCTGACTCCAATACCTCCTAGGCAATGCATTCCAAGCATCCACGCTCTCTGACTAAAACAATATTTCCTAATATCCAATCTGGACTTTTCTTTAGTAAATTTGTAGCTGTGCCCTCTTGTTCTTGTTGGTGGTTGTATTTTTTTAAAAAAACGTGTTATAGTCTAATTTAACCTTCCCTGTTATTATCTTATAAAACTGTATTAAGTCACCTCGAATTCTTCTCTCTTCAAGACACTGTGGTCCGATTTTTCTGACTCCTTTCTCATAATTGTAATTCTGGAATACTACTGTCAGGTTAGTCGCTCTTCTTTGTATCCTTTCCAGCATCTTTTTATCTCCTCAGCGATAAAGAATCCACACCTGTACACATAACTCCAATTTAGGTCAAACCAATGCTTTGTATAGTTTGACAATCACTTTCTTGCTCCTATGGTTAATATGTATATCGTCCATGGGTCTGGTAGTAACAATATGTGCACAACTAACGTGAGATACAGTAATGTGATTATATGATCAGATGAGCAGAATATGTTCACTACTTACTAGAGATACAGTAATGCGATTATTGTATCAAGTAACAATATGTGCATAACTTACGTGAGATACAGTAATGTAGTTATTTGATCAGATGAGCAGAATATGTTCACTACTTACTAAAGATTCATTAATGTGATTATTGTATCAAGTAACCATATGTGCATAACTTACGTGAGATACGGTAATGCGATTATTGGGTCAAGTAACAAGAATGTGTGCATAACTTACGTGAGATACAGTGATGTGATTATTGTATCAAGTAACAATATGTGCATAACTTACGTGAGATACAGTACTGTGATTATTGGGTCAAGTAACAACAATATGTGCATAACTTACGTGAGATTTAGTGATGTGATTATTGGGTCAAGTAACCACAATATGCGCATAACTTACATGAGATACAGTAACGTGATTATTGTATCAAGTAACAATATGTGCATAACTGATGTGAGATACAGTAATGTGATTATTGGGTCAGGCAACATGAATATGTACATAACTTACAAAGGATAAAGGTAGTCTTTGCCAAGGTAGCTATTCTTCGGTCAGATCCTCCGAATCTTAGTAAAGTCTAGCAGACATAAAACTACTTGGCTGATACTTGAAGATCTAGCCATTTAAAATATAACACTTCAGCATAATTCATTTCACGACAAATGTCAGACTGTTAAATTGATAGTACACGTCATTCAAACAAAATTTAAAAAATTAACCTACAATATTTGACGTTTGTCACAAAAAATCCACTTTGGTTTATTTACTGCTGCCGTCAGATCCACACAACTAAAATATTTCATAAGTGGGTCATAGAGAAGTAGTAGTGCCACTGATTTTCGATTTTTCCGTTTCTTCCTATCACTTTTTCACTGTTGTCCTGACAGACGCAGTGATTCTTAGTGGATCTGTATCACATTTTAAAATCTTAAATTGACAACTACCTCACAATGTCTAACGTTGGTGATAATAAGAAGAAATGAAAGGAAAACAATCGGTGACAAATGGTTTAATTGTTATATGAAATGGTTACCAATCTAAGCCCATCGCATTGCAAAATTAGCAAATCTGAAATGAATGCAAAATATTGTCATTTAATCAATCGCATACTGCCGAAGACTGTTGTATCGGACAGAAGGGTACAAATATCGCTGTCAAGTTGTAACCTAGTGACACAACGCATTTCGTTCTCCAGACTACAAACTGCTACTTGCAAAGTCCTGTTCAGGACTTGGTTAGCGGGAGATTGAGAACGTTCAGGACTTGTAGAGGGAGATTGAGAATGTTCAGGACTTGGTAGCGGGAGATTGAGAACGTTCAGGACTTGGTAGCGGGATATTGAAAACGTTCAGGACTAGGTAGAGGGAGATTGAGAATGTTCAGGACTTGGTAGAGGAAGATTGAGAGCGTTCAGTACTAGGTAGCGGGAGATTGAGAGCATTCAGGACTTGGTAGCGGGAGATTGAGAGCGTTCAGTACTAGGTAGAGGGAGATTGAGAACGTTCAGGACTAGGTAGTGGGAGATTGAGAGCGTTCAGGACTTGGTAGAGGGAGATTGAGAGCGTTCAGGACTTTGTAGCGGGAGATTGAGAACGTTCAGGACTAGGTAGCGGGAGATTGACAACGTTCAGGACTTGGTAGCGGGAGATTGAGAACGTTCAGGACTAGGTAGCGGGAGATTGAGAGCGTTCGGGACATCGTAGCGGGAGATTGAGAACGTTCAGGACTTGGTAGCGGGAGATTGAGAACGAACGCAGAAGAAGAATAAATCACATGAAGTAAAACTAAAAATTCAAAACTGTCTTCAACTTAAGGTCTTTATACTGGTTAAGAAGACTCCGCAGAGTCTGTATACAACCAGTTTCATTTACATTTCTTTGCTTTAAATGATATGCGCATCCAATCTATTCTGAAATTCATTAATGGTTTTAACTCCACTACTTCATGTGGCATTGCATTCCAAGCATCCAATGCTCTCTGACTAAAAAAATATGTTCTAATATTAATTCCGGACCTCTGTTCAGTTAATTTGTAGCTATGTCATATTGTTCATGTAGGTGGTTGTATTTTATATCTTTTAAAACGTGTCATAGTCTAATTTATCCTTTTGATTACGTCTGTAGTCCAAAGTGTAGTAATACTCCTGAGATTGTCAGCAACCTGGCTGTGTATGTTCCACACCCTTTGTTAGTATATTCACTGATCGTTTTGTGGATGTGTGTAATCTCTGACAGAAAAAGGACATCAACTTTACAAATGCACAGAACACAATTTTCAGATCTAGTTAAGAAAGTTCTTAGAGCACGCTAACTGATGAGTAACCTAATATATGATCACAGAGACTTCTAATCTAATCTATTGACAATAGCGTTCATACAATACATGGAATTGTAATACTATCTTACAGCAGCTCTTATTATAACAAATTCACATACACATTTCGTAATCTTTTAGATTTAAAAGAATGCAATGCAGATATAGCATCATAACAACTTTGAAAGCGACCTGGCTTATACAGAGCAGGACTTAAACAGATGTGATGTCAATGGGACCGAAAATACTTTGTGACGTCACATAGCGACCAAGATGGCGATGCCTTTTGGTGTACTCCCCAAACGACGATTGAAAATCATTTTTCTGTGGTTTTCCTTTCTATGATTCCAACTTTAAATACACGTTTTACTGGTGTGTGAGATCGCCGGAAGCGGGTTATTACAAATTGCTGTATATTTCGTCGTCTAGAGGCAAGATAGATGAATGCCTTTGTCATATCTCCCTGTAACATTTCATATAAACAAAGCCAGTGTGTGGATGTCACGTTTGTCTACTGTAACTATGTTTACCTTGTTTGTGATACGTGTAATTCTCATATTGTGATGACTTTGTTTGTGATACGTGTCATTCTCATATCATGTTGACCTTCTTTGTGATACGTGTCATTCTCATATCATGTTGACCTTCTTTGTGATACGTGTCATTCTCATATCGTGTTTACCTTGTTTGTGATACGTGTCATTATCATTTCGTGTGACATTTAATAGTTAATGTGGCGCAAATGGATTACCAGCAACAATCAACTAGTTATTCAGTTGATCACATGTTCGTGATTTGAATCTTTAAGGCACATCACCCCAATTTGGCTGGTTTACCTCCCCTGCCTTCTGTTGGTTCCAGACAAGCCGGATAATCAAAATACGTCTGTTACTCTGTGGGTGGCTTTGGTTTTCACTCTGTGATGGCACGTTGTAAATATCTGGACCATTATTTGGTACTTACATGATCATGTACCACTTGTTATGATCATATATATTTAATCATGTTCATCCTACATTTCCAACCTATTGGATGTCCCCCCCCCCCCCCCCCCTTACGCCGTGAGGAATACCGGTTTACGGGAAATGCTTGGGGAATAAACCCTGAGGAAAAATCTGCACCATGAGTTACCTCCAGTTGCCTCGACTTGTGTCTTACCACTGGTTCAAGGTAGTTGGGGACAAGAGAGTGAGGTTGATAGCCAGCGCAGTTACGTCTTCACTATAGTCAAAATACAGCTTAAGTTACATCATCGAAATAAAACCGTCTAATGATGTCGCCATTAACAGCCTGCGATGGGCAACAAACTAACTAACTAATTAACTAACGAACTGTTCAAACGAACTGGTCTGTATGAAAATGTAGTATACCATCATCATAAAAAAGTAATCGTTGGCCATAACCAACCATTGCCTCACTTGAAGCGACATTTATTGTTAGGTGGCTGCGTGGCCTAGGGGTGAAGCGTTTGTTTCACAATCCCAAAGCACCGGTTCGAATCACGCTCCTGTTCAGTTTGGCAGACGTGGATTTGTTCCGCTGTTGCATGTGCGGAAATTAATGGCAACCTTCTGTACTGCACACTTGCCAAAAGAAACGTAAAACAGCCAAATAGGTTGGCGGTTGTGAGAAGCGGCGTTCTGCAAAGGACATGCTACTTACTATATATATATATATATATTCATTTTGGATACGTTTGATGAAACACAGATGCATAGCATATTTTTGTTGTGCATGTTTCATTTGTTTTTCCAAATATTAAATAAAAGATCAGTGATTTGACAGTATTTAATGTAATATTTTCTTTAGCTTTAAAATTAGTTAATTTTGGTGGGATGGTGGGGGGTGGGGGGGGGGGTAAATGTGGGTAATTTTAGCCATTTGTGAAAATATTTCTAGCAGAAATGACTTAGATGAGTTTGGCTAAACTAAAAGGACAATCTGAGTTATGTCTGCATGAACAGCATGTGGTTACACTCCGTAGAGTGGGTAACTTCCATTAGATTAGATAGTATTATCTTTGAGTCAGGTAGAAATCTGGAGTGGGTAACTTCCATTAGATTAAGTAGTATCATATTTGAGTCAGGTAGGAATCTAGAGTGGATAACTTCCATTAGATTAGGTAGTATGATATTTGTGTCAGGTATGGTAGGAATCTGGAGTGGATAACTTCCATTAGATTAAGTAGCATGATCTTTGAGTCAGGTAGGAATCTGGAGTGGATAACTTCCATTAGATTAGGTAGTATGATCTTTGTGTCAGGTAGGGTAGGAATCTGTAGTGGATAACTTCCATTAGATTAGGTAATACGATATTTGGATTTCGAAAGAATTGGGAATGGATACCGTTTATGAGATAAGGTAGTGTGAGCCTAGGATCGGTTAACATATGCAGTCAACGCCCATGAGGTAAAGTAGTGTTACCCTAGGGTATGATAGGAAATTATGTAGACAAGGCCCATGAGATAAAGTAGTGGGATGCTAGGATCTGTTAAAGGAATAATGTAGAGAACGGACATGAGATAAAGTAGTGTGATGCTAGGATCTGTTAAAGGAATAATGTAGAGAACGGACATGAGATAAAGTAGTGTGATGCTAGGATCTGTTAAAGGAATAATGTAGACAACAGACATGAGATAAAGTAGTGTGATGCTAGGATCTGTTAAAGGAATAATGTAGAGAACAGACATGAGATAAAGTAGTGTGATGCTAGGATCTGTTAAGGGAATAATGTAGAGAACGGACATGAGATAAAGTAGTGTGATGCTAGAATCTGTTAGAGGAATAATGTAGAGAACGGACATGAGATAAAGTAGTGTGATGCTAGGATCTGTTAAAGGAATAATGTAGAGAACGGACATGAGATAAAGTAGTGTGATGCTAGGATCTGTTAAAGGAATAATGTAGAGAACGGACATGAGATAAAGTAGTGTGATGCTAGGATCTGTTAAAGGAATAATGTAGAGAACAGACATGAGATAAAGTAGTGTGATGCTAGGATCTGTTAAAGGAATAATGTCGAGAACGGACATGAGATAAAGTAGTGTGATGCTAGGATCTGATAAAGGAATAATGTAGAGAACAGACATGAGATAAAGTATTGTGATGCTAGGATCTGTTAAAGGAATAATGTAGACAACAGACATGAGATAAAGTAGTGTGATGCTAGGATCTGTTAAAGGAATAATGTAGAGAACAGACATGAGATAAAGTAGTGTGATGCTAGGATCTGTTAAGGGAATCATGTAGAGAACGGACATGAGATAAAGTAGTGTGATGCTAGAATCTGTTAGAGGAATAATGTAGAGAACGGACATGAGATAAAGTAGTGTGATGCTAGGATCTGTTAAAGGAATAATGTAGAGAACGGACATGAGATAAAGTAGTGTGATGCTAGCATCTGTTAAAGGAATAATGTAGAGAACGGACATGAGATAAAGTAGTGTGATGCTAGGATCTGTTAAAGGAATAATGTAGAGAACAGACATGAGATAAAGTTGTGTGATGCTAGGATCTGTTAAAGGAATAATGTAGAGAACAGACATGAGATAAAGTAGTGTGACCCTAGGATCGGTTAACATTTGCAGTCAACGCCCATGAGGTAAAGTAGTGTTACTCTAGGGTATGATAGGAAATTATGTAGACAAGGCCCATGAGATAAAGTAGTGTGATGCTGGGATCTGTTAAAAGACGTATGTAGAGAACGCCCATGAGATAAAATAGGGTAACCCTAGGGTCTGTTAGAAAACATGTAGACAACGCCTATGAGATAAAGTTGTGTGACCCTAGGGTCTGTTAAAAGACGTATGTAGACAAGATGAGATAAAGTCGTGTGATGCTAGGGCCTGTTAGAAAACTTATGTAGACACCGCCAATGAAGTAAAGTTGTGTGATACTTTGTTCAAGAAGCTAGTCTAAGTCGATATCTCGCATGTAGATAGAGCAGCCAGAACCCAGGAAGTGGTTCTGTGAATTGATTTCTGGTTTGATGGAGACTCGGACATTAGAGGACACGGCTAGAAATAGAAGCATTACCGGCTAATGAAGATGGAACGGGAACACGAGTGACAACTGAAGAGCATCTAGGAGTATTTAACAGAACTTAGAGTCAGACATTGTACGAGGAGATAGCGAGGAGGGGAAACGTAGGTTTCGGAAGCTCATGTTGGAACAGAAGATCGAATACATCCAGGTTTAGAAGCTTGAATTGATATATAAATAAAAAGCGCCGAATGTATGCAGATGAAGAGCAAATGTCCATATTTAGAGCACAGCTACATACAATTGTGAAATTACCTTTGCAGAAATTAATTATAGGAGAAAGGAGATTTCACAAGTAGAATGTATAACAGTGACGCAAACAGATATGGGTATTCATGAAGGTTTATATCTATATTCACATACGCATATATACATACATATACACATATAAACACACACACTCCCACTCACACACGCATACACACACACTCATTCACAGACACACACACTCACACACACAAACACAAGCACTCACACTCATTGACTCCCACTCATACATACACACACAGTCATACATGCATACATACATACATACAAACATACATACATACATACATACATGCATATATGCATGCATACATGCATGCATAGGATTTAGTTCTGATCGCAGCCAGCCTCTGTGGTCGACCAGCCAAAGAAATTCGATACAAAAACAATATGAGAAGTGAAGGGGACCGTGGTCACCAAGTAATATGGTCCAATCACCGTTTTTCCCATTCGCTGTTTGACTTGAAACTGGATCTTTCTTTTCTTTTTTCATTCTTTTAACAAAATAGTTATTCATGTAAAAGGAAGTAATCAATAGAAATACTTACTTGTGGCTTTAAACCCGTACACTATGGAGAGAACATGCAGATTGTTATTCCCAGAACAAACAAATGTACAATTCAACAAAAAATGCGATTTACTGGAACAGAGCTGGAAAGAAAAAATTGCTTTGGTCCCATCTCACGAAACTGTGGTTAGTACAATGCAGGCTATATCACTTCATCGCCGCCAGCAATGTCTGATATCGGTTTACCGTTACCTAGAAAGAGCAGGGAGAAAATCGATAGAAGAGGAAAGTCGCCTATCCAAGAATAGAGGAAGCTGTTCAAATGGACATCTGTGTCTAGTTACATGTGAAGAGCTATGTTCTACAAAACCTGTAGCAAGTTGATCATGGCGGTTATACAAGGTCGAAATTATAAACTGCCCATGTGATAAGATATACAGATTCGCAATTTAACATTTGTGCAAGGCTGAATGTTTTTTATTGATTTATTCACATCGCGTCTGTACGACAATTTTACGGAATCAGGTGGCAATGTCATATTTTGAGTTGATGACTGAAAATAACATGGTATCATTTTGTCAGATCGAGATGCGAGCATGCTAATATAATTGTTCGTTAATCTCTGTGTGCATCCAGTTCCTTGCATATCTTTAACTTCTATAGATTATTTATAGTAATTCAAATTTGAGCAACCATTATAATGAGAAACGAATACAAATTTTTTAAAAATTTTAAAAAAAAGTTTCACTAAAAACAAATGCTATTGAAAGAGCAAGACACACGGAATTCAAGTTACCGAATGTTAGTTTCGTGCATGTACACAAATTTGGGGATCAGATATAACATTTGGTTAAACAGAATCATGTTAGTATTGGCAAATAGAGAGCATACAGTTTTAGTACGAGTGTCGTCAAGTGAATATTGGGATTAATGTTATTTCTAGACAACTATTAGAGATGAATTTAAATTGCATTTACGGTTTTTCGACGCACTCACCTCGCATTGTAACACATGTGTCCCATCTGGCCACGAGCTTCTGTATTGCGGCATAGTATAATTATATTGGCTGGTAACTGAGCCATTGAATCACTTTGTCGTACGTGTGAAACGTTTGTTCTCCGAGGTGCTCTTTCAGAGGGACAACTTGGTGACAATCACTCGGAGCCAAGTCGAGATTATAAGCCAGAGCAGAGGTTGGGTGGTCAGGGTCTCGTGTTGTCGTGTTGGACAATGACATCTTTTTGGTCAAAGTTCAGTTCTTTTGGCATTGATCGACAGAAACTCGTTACAAAACTGGATGGATCCCTGATCATAATGTCCACATTTATTTAGCTTATACCAGTAGCCATCGCGACTTCGTGTACATAACTCGTTGATTGTTCTTCTTCTTCTTCTGCGTTCGCAGTCAGACAGTAACCATTATTTTTTCGGAAAAGCGGCGGTCATCCTGAGGCTGTCGCCACTGCCATAGAGCGTGTCTTGCAGTTCCACTGGTGATGGCCACATCTGCTCTCTCTGATCCTCGTATGTCGGGCAGTTCTGCAGCTGATGTTCAGCGGTCATTTTACCAGTACCGCACGGGCATTCGTCGGTACACCCTATCTTCAATTTGTTGAATAGGTGGTACCTCAGTCTATTGTGGCCAGTGCGAAGTCTGAAGACAACGACCTGCTCTCTTCGGTTCAACTGGTAATAGGCATCGTTTTTGGTGTAACCAGTATGTTCGGTTTCCCATTTGGTCATGTATCTGGCTTTGATAAGCCGTTTTGACTCTTCGTACGTCATACTAGTATCTGTTTGTGGTAGTCTTGCACCTTCTTTTGCCAGTCTGTCTGCCTCCTCGTTGCCTTGGATGTTGCAGTGTGATGGGACCCACTGTACCACTACCCTTTTTGGTGCGGACTGCTGGCACAGTTTGCAGAGTGCTGCTCTTAATTCATTAAGCTCAGTATTTTTCTGGCTTTTTAGCGCTGTGACTACGGCGAGAGCATCTGTAAGCAGGACTATATGGCTTTCATTTTCACTGTGTGTCACCATTTCTTCCACTGCCGCCCTCAGTGCCTCTGCCTCCGCTCTGAAATTGCTTGTGTACTTACCAGTAGCGAATGACAGTGTTATTTTTCTGCCATTTGGTAGGTTCAGGAATGCTCCTGCCCCTCCGTTCTGTGTAGTATTTGTTACAGAACCGTCGGTGTATGAATGGGTCCAGTCCATGCTTGGGTAGCTTTTCGTTATGAAGCTTAGGGTAGTATCTCTCCTTTCTTTTTCAGTCTGGCAGTTTTTGTTTGCAATACCTGGTATATTTTCTACCACCTCTGGAAATATATCCTGCCTCCAGGTAGGTTTTTGTACAGTAGTGATGGGTTTTGGTGTTGTTAGTGCGTTTATGGGATCTTCGTGCATCTTTGCTTTGGCTATTTCTGCAAAGTTTTTCCGCTTTAGTTTCCCATTTCCCAAATTGTTTAGTCTCTGGTGCATTGGATGGTCGTTCAGTCTTCGGAGTTTCTCTGATTGCAGCTCGGCTCTGCAGTCTCTTCTGTCGGTCATGGATTGCAATTTTGTAATCTTTTCAAGTTCTACAATTGGCGTTGACTTCATGCCTCCTGTTATAATTCTCATGGCTTGGTTTTGAAGTTTGCTAACTTTATCGAAGTTCGCCTTCGCTGCTGTTGTCCGTGCCGCAATGCCATACTCGAGAACTGGTCTCACTCTTCCAGTGTACAGTTTCTTTAGTATGCCTTCGTCTGCTCCCCAGCTTGTGCCAGCAAGTTTCCTCATGATTGCCATTCTTTCTCTGGCTTTCATTCGGTTTCTCTCAATCTGACTTTTCCATGTCATGCGCCGATCAAATGTGACTCCCAGATAGGTTGGGGTGTCGTTTGGCTGCAGGAATTTGAAATTTAGACTTAATTTGGTACTTTGGGGTTTTAATGAAAGCGAGAATATTGTGCATGTGGTTTTCTCCTCGTTTATTTTGACCAGCCATGAGTTCGCCCACTCTTCCAGCGATGTTAGGGCCGTCTGCATCTGCTTTCTTGCTATGGTGAGATTCTTTTCAGAGGTCCACATAGCCAGATCGTCTGCAAACATTGAGCTATGGACTCTTCTTGGTATATTCTCTGTAATATCGTTTATATATACCAGGAAGAGTGTGGGTGACAGTACTCCCCCTTGGGGTACTCCCTGCTCGAGTGTCACCTTTTTGCTCATCTGCCCTTGTACTTGGACTCTGGCCGTTCTTTGTTTGAGGTAGTGGTTGATCCATTTGTACATTTTCCCACAAACATCACTTCTTCTTAGCTTGACTCTAAGTCCGTCTTTCCAGACTTTGTCAAATGCCTTTTCCAGATCCACCCAAACAGCTACTGTGTGTTTCTGTGCCTGGTAGGCATCTTCTATCTCCTGGGCTATGAGGATGACCTGGTCCTCAGTGGATCTGTGCTGTCTAAAGCCGGCTTGCTGTGGAATTAGTATTCGTTTTTCTTCCAGATGCCACATCAGTCTGGTGTTTATCATCCGTTCCATCAGCTTGCCGACACATCTCAGTAGGCTGATGGGCCTGTATCCATTTGGATCTGTTTTATCCTTTCCTGTTTTTGGTACTGGTACCAGTATTGCGTCTTTCCATGCCTGGGGTACAATTCCCCTTTTCCAGCTTTGGTTCAGGACCGATAGCAGTTTCCTCTTCGCTGTTTGGCCCAGCCCCATCAGCATTTCGTTTGTTATCCCGTCTTTTCCGGGAGATTTCCTTTTCTTTAATGTTTTCATAGCCTCTTCCATTTCGCGCATTGTTAATTTGGCCATCATGTGCTCTTCAGGTGCCGTATTCATGTTATCGTGCCCCCTTAGCTCTTCGCTAATGTCTGTATGCTTATCTGCAGGGACCTCGATGTGGTTTGCTCTGGCATAGTGATCGACAAAGGCGTTTGCGGCTTTCTTACCTGTGATCAAGTTCTCGCTCTACTTGATGGTAATTTGTTTATTTGACGGGGTTTCGTCGTTCATTGCTCTGACTAGCTTCCATAGCTTGTTCCCGTCTTTGTCCAGGTTTAGGCTTTCCGTTTTTTTTTCCAGCTTTCTCTTGCTGTTTGCTTAAGAGTGTGTTTGTATTTCGCCGTGGCGGCTTTGAGGGCGATGTTTGCCTCCATGGATTTTTCTCGCTCTGCCATGTTCCTAGCATTTGTTACTGCATCTTCCACTTTCTGCAACTCATCAATCCAGTAGGGCTTATAGTTTTTCCTAGCTCCTCTTGGGATGGTTTAAGTGGCGGCTTGCATTATTGCCTTGCTTAGGCTTTCCACCATGGGATTCATTTTGGTGTTTCGTGTGTTGATGGTTTCACACAGCCCGTCTGTCAGCATTGCAAATCTGTCCCAGTCGGCTCGTTTGTAATTCCAACGTGGGAGCGGTTTTGTTTCCTGTGGGCCTAATTCCATATCAATGTCTAGCCTGATCGGCCTGTGGTCGCTACCTGCCAGTTGGTTTAGCACCTGGTGGTCTATTTTATGGTGTATGTCCTGTGTGGAGAAGACCAAATCTGGAGTCGAGGTGGTACGCCATGTTCTAGAATAGAAACTAGGGCTATCCTCCGGCCTATTGATTAGGGAGAGATTTCTATCTATCTCCCAATCTTCCACTTCGTCACCTCTGCTGTCTGTGTCAGAGTATCTTCATCTCTCCGAGTGGCTGTTGAAATCTCCAACTACTATGCAGTTGGAGTCTCTGATCTCCATACTCGAGAGCGATAGGTCTCTATTTGGTGGTCCGTACAGATTGAAAATGCGGAGCTTCGTCTCATGAGCCATTATGTCAACTCCTACAATTTCTGCTTGTCCGGTGTGACTGACAGGTACCGCGCTACTCGGTAAGCAGTTTCTGGTCAGTATCAGGACCCCTCCTTTGTGGCCTTCTCTATCGAGACGGAAGGTCTGGTATCCTCTGATTGAGAATTTATGATTATTGTTGAGGTGCGTTTCCTGGATACATGCCACGTCAATCTTACCTTCATGCAGGTGATGTGTTAGGGAAAGTTTTTTGTTAATGACTCCCTCCGCATTCCACTGTAGTATTTTGAGGGTCTTGAGTTTTTGGTCAATAAAAGTTGCCCCATAGCCATGTGCCTTGACTCCACGACACATGGGTGGGTGACCACCAGTAGTCAAGGATGAGCGCCATACATTTTTCTGATCGGTTGTACTATCTTCATACTGCGATTTACGTTCCACTGTTTTGTTAGGCTTGCGGCCCCGTGCATCCGATTTCAACAGGCGTTTCTGTAGGGATGCCCTCCTTAGCCTTTGGCTGTCCCCAGCCTATCTGCAAGGCAGCAGTTGTTTATGATCAGAGTTGTCTCTTTTATGGAAGTTGTCTTTCCAGACTATCGAGTCTTCACTACTCGTGTCTATAGGGTGCGGTGATGATATGTGAGATGATATATGAGATGATATATGATATGGACTGGTTTACCCGGAAGAGAGGCAGTCCAGTGTGTATGTACCCCAGGATCGTCACGTCCTGCCAGAAACGTAGCATTTGCATGTGAGTGGGGTATCTCTTTGCTCCCTTTATTTTCTTGGCTTCTATGCAGGGGTGGTACGCCTAGCATTCTCCGCCACATGGGATGTTGACACAGTAGGGCAGGTGTGCAATGTCCGCTGGTCTACATCTCTTATGCGTCCATTGGTATGGCTGATAGCGTACAGAGGTAGATATCGAAGCAGAAGTGCATTTAACCAGGGAACAAGCCTGGTAATGTCACGGAGATGTTGTTCGCCTGGTTTGCGGACATATCTTGTGGTCAAGGAGTGAGTCTCGACAGTTCACAGTGAGGTGGCTGCTCTACTGTTTTCGATACCCCGACCAGGAATTAAGTCTTATGTTAGTGGTTTCGCACCCCATCGCCGTATAGGGTGAATACCGAGCAGCTATCCGCCCGCTTTGATCAGCGGATGGAAGAGACCTCTTTCTGTGGCTCGACCTGGTAGGGTTGAGGCGCGATCCCCAGGTCCCGACTATATCGAAGCCTTCCATTGCAGTGGTGCTGAGAATTTGGGCGGGATTCCGGCTAACAAGCGTCCGGCCGTTATCCCTCACATGGTAGCCTCGCGCCTTTGGCTTATCAGCCTGGTACGTGAACCAAATGTCGGTGGCTCCTCTCGAGTTGAGCAGGATTTCCGTAGTAACGCCCTGTCATTTGTAGGGTAAAACTGACCTGTCTTCCGATGGTCTATTTCCAGCACCCGTTCATTTTTTGGCCAGGACGAATTAATCGAGGGCTTTTGTTTGTCCGTGACCAGGTATCTGGAGCCTGCGGTTTCCGCGGTGTTAAGGCACGGTTTCCGTAGCGATCCTTCATAAGAAGGTTAGAGAGCTGACCTGTCTTCCGTGGGTCTAATACCAGCACACGTTCACTATTAGACCCAACGAAGGTGCTCTCGATTTGTCAGTCGTTCTACAGTGTTTGCGTCTTGAGTCAAATTAAGCCGCAGGCTCCACTCCTGATAGTGCTCTTCCGTCAATTCCTTTTTCAAACACTGGATGCAGACCAACCGAGCCACAGAGGGCATAACCCCAGATTTCTGAGGGTCTAAATCCAGCACCAGTTCCATATTAGACCCAAGGAAAGTGGTCTCGGCATGTCAGTCATTTCAGTGTTGGCCGTGTTGAGTCAAATTAAGCCGCAGGCTCCACTCCTGGTGGTGCCCTTCCGTCAATTCCTTTAAGTTTCAGCTGTTTCATTTTACATTCTTCAGTTAGACAAAGGCTTCATGCTGTATAATTTGTCATTCTTCAGTTAGACAAAGGCTTGATGCTGTATCGTTTTACATTCTTGTGATTTAAAAAGAAAATATGAAAGTGTTTTCAATAAAATGAATATTGCTGACAAATCGGTGAATGACGCGTCCTTGTATCCATCGATTCAAATTCTGGCTCGTACTCTTGAGCTCCACCCATTACAGCTCATTTGTTATTATCTCCGTTTCTACCGCTCTTGGTCAGGTGTTCTTTTCTTCATGTGTGGCTCCCAATCTAACGCATGTCTGCTTAAAATGTCATATTTTTCAGTTGTATTAATCGTTGAAGTGTTTTGTGCCACTTACATGCTTGTTATGTCACCTGACCATCTAACACGAAGCACGTGACTGACATAATTTATACAAAATGTCTGCGCTGCTTCTACTACAACTACCATTATTATTCTGCTCATTAGTTCACTGTTAGTTCTTGGCGAATGTGTGACATGTGTGACCTGTGTGATCTGTGTGACCTGTGTGATCTGTGTAATCTGTGTGACCTGTGTGACGTGTGATCTGTATGACCTGTGTAATCTGTGTGACCTGTGTGATCTGTGTGACCTGTGTGATCTGTGTGACATGTGTGATCTGTGTGACCTGTGTGATCTGTGTGACCTGTGTGACCTGTGGGACTTGTGTGATCTGTGTGACCTGTGTGATCTGTGTGACCTGTGTGACCGGTGTGATCTGTGTGACTTGTGTGACCTGTATGATCTGTGTGACCTGTGTGACATGTGTGATATGTGTGACCTGTGTGACCTGTATGATATGTGTGACCTGTGTGACCTGTGTGATATGTGTGATCTGTGTTACCTGTGTGATCTGTGTGACCTGTGTGATCTGTGTGACCTGTGTGACCTGTGTGACCTGTGTGATATGTGTGACCTGTGTGATCTGTGTGACCTGTGTGATCTGTGTGACCTGTGTGATCTGTGTGACCTGTGTGACCTGTGTGATCTGTGTGACCTGTGTGACCTGTGTGATATGTGTGACCTGTGTGATCTGTGTGATATGTGTGACCTGTGTGACCTGTGTGACCTGTGTGATCTGTATGATCTGTGTGATCTGTGTGACCTGTATGATCTGTGTGACCTGTGTGATCTGTGTGACCTGTATGATCAGTGTGACCTGTGTGACCTGTGTGATCTGTGTGATCTGTGTGATCTGTGTGACCTGTGTGACCTGTGTGATCTGTATGATCTGTGTGATCTGTGTGACCTGTATGATATGTGTGATATGTGTGACCTGTGTGACCTGTGTGACCTGTGTGATCTGTATGATCTGTGTGATCTGTGTGACCTGTATGATCTGTGTGACCTGTGTGATCTGTGTGACCTGTATGATCTGTGTGACCTGTGTGACCTGTGTGATCTGTGTGACCTGTGTGATCTGTGTGACCTGTGTTATCTGTGTGACCTGTGTGATCTGTGTGATCTGTGTGACCTGTATGATCTGTGTGACCTGTGTGATCTGTGTGATCTGTGTGACCTGTGTGATCTGTGTGACCTGTGTGATCTGTGTGATCTGTGTGACCTGTATGATCTGTGTGACCTGTGTGATCTGTGGGACTTGTGTGATCTGTGTGACCTGTGTGATATGTTTCACCCGTATGATCTGTGTGAGCTATGTGATCTGTATAACCTGTGTGATCTGAGGTTAAGAGTAGCCCCACAGCAGTGACCAATGTCGGTGAAGACGTACTACAGATTTCTTGGTCTCAAATTTTGTGACGAGTGACAGACAATTTCAGTGGACTGTCTTCACTGCAAGGAAGGTACTCGTGGGAGAACCGGTACGTTTGCTATTCCTCTTCTTCTAATTCTTTTTCGTCTTCTCAGTCCTCTTAACTCTACTTAACGTATTTAAACTCGGATAGAAAACTCTAAAGAGTCTTTATACTAACAATATCATTTAAATGTCCTTACTCTAAAAACTATGCGCATCCAATATATTCTTAAATGCATTAATTGTCTTTCCCTACACTACTTCATGTGGATATGCATTCCTCGTGCTGTTTCAGGTTCAACACTGCATTTGGCTAATCCTAACCAGAGTTTTACTAAAATCTGATTCCGGTAATTTGAAGTTCGGTTTGAAATCAATGGTTTGTTATTACATGATGATGTGGCCAGTCCTATGTCCGACCTATAAGGTCATCTCTTACGACATGATGGCGAAGGAACCTTTCGGCGTTTTCTGTTTATCCTGAAAGCCACTACGGAGACTAGTATACTAATGGACACTAGATTAAAAACGTCAAATAGGTACATGGTCACGCAGACGACTTCACGAGCAATGCTAATGTTTCAGCCTATAAACCGTTAATGTATCACAAACCTACAGTCTGACCGCTGCGCGCCGGTTCTGGATCATTAAGTCAACCACGGACTCAGAACTTTCAAATCTCTGACACACATCAAGGAGATTCAAAGATGAGTTACAACCGAAAATAGACCGGTAGTGCCTACATTTTATCCTGCTTAGTTTTGGAAATGAATGGCTCATTGATCTTGATTTATAAATTGGATTTATGTTCTTCACATGGACTGCACGTTTCCGTCATGATGAAGGAGGCGTGCTTGAGATACGCTATGATCTATTAGGGGTAGAATGAATTTAACGGCTTTCATCTGAGGCTGGTTAACATGAAGTTTATAGCGGGGATTTTCAATGACTGAATCGTTATATGGTTAGAGTTCCATGTCTGAATGGAAGATTGGATACTGGAAACTCACAATCCTATTTCTGGCTACGCCATGCATGATGGCGTCTATCTAGTTCCTGTCAATAATACCACGTCCTTATACTAGCAGTGTCTGAGTAGCACTGGGGCAGAACGCACGCTTGTCACAATATAGGAACAGGATCTCATTCATCAACACATTCCAGTGGACCCAGCTGCAATGAGGGCACCTGGCTCACTGTTAGGGGTATAAGGACAGCGAATAAGAAAACTGGCCACCACGTAAAATAACAAGAATCGGAAGCCTACATCAATATAATCTCTAGAACTGAATCTCCGACAGCGACGTCTCATTTGGAACTACCAGAAACTTCATCTCGTACTGTACCAGGTGGATCCAATGAGTGACTAGTAATACAAAATTCACCAGATAAAGTGAGAAGCTATGACTACTAAATAATTGTAGTTAGCACACTCTAGCTCTTAACTCCAACAAGATAGAAATAGCATTAAAGACCAGGCCAGTTCGTGACCTCGACGCCCTCCAGTTGATATCACTATTATAGTGATAACAGTTTTTTATCTCCATCTTTAATAAAGAAGAGGTATGTTTTGCAATGAATGACCGGATGAGGCTTATTTCGAGGTGTCCATCTGCTATTTAAAGCTGGCAACAGATGTTTTGTGATTTCAAGTATTGATTTTTCAAATTGGAGTATTTATACGGTTTTTGCTAATTTCTCTGCTGAAAAAATATATCAGGGCAAAGTGTTCCTTCCAAAATTAAAACAAAACACACACACACACACACATACACACACACAACACAAAAACATACTCACGCACATGCAAAAATATAATTATATGTTAGCACGACTGCACACTTATGTATATATATATATATATATATATATATAAATATATATTCATATATATATATATATATATATATATATATATATATATATATATTAATAAATATAAACGAGGCTTGTTCAAATGAAACTAGATCTAACTGCGCCAAGTGGCCATACGTACGATGCGAATGGTGACGTAATTTTTGATGTAAATAGCACATACCAACCGTCAAGTTTGCAAAATGTCATTATTCTCCGACTCATAGTTTTCTCAGCAGAAAGTTGAAAACATGGCGGGTGTGATACATAATCAATCCAGAGTTGATCAACGAGCTGTGATTGGTTTTCTAACAGCTGATGAATGTTGACCAGTTGAAATTCATCGCAGAATGCAGGCAGTGTATGGTGACAAAAGTGTGTCGAAGACAACAGTAAATAACTGGACAACTATATTTAAAGAAGGACGCGAGTTAACGAAAGATCTTCCGAGACCAGGTCAAGCGCATATTGTTGCGCTAGAAGATGACATCGCAAAAATTGATGCAGCAATTCGGGTGGACCGACGCCGAAGCTTACGTTCGCTAGAAGAGGAATTAGCTGTGTCGCTAGAGACAGTTCAAATGCACACATTTCCGCTGGTAAGTTTATGCTGACATCGTTGTTTGACCATGAGGAACTTTTTTTGGTAGACCTTAAAGAGCCGGGCGTGAACAATATACAAGCTGCATACATCAATCAAGAATAAACGACCTGTCGTGCTTACGCGTGGTGTGATTCTGTTGCTCCACAATGAGCGTCCACATGTCGTAAACATTGTTCTGAAAACGTTAGCACAGAAAAGGTCGGAAGTAATGCCATACCTATCCTATAGCCCCGATATGTCCCCTTGTGACTTCCATTTGTTCGGACCCTAAAAAATTGATCAAGGGACAAAGATTCGACTCCGATGCAGACGTCATGGCCTCGGTGATCAAGTGGTTCAAAAAGAAATTAAAGTCACTTTTTTTCGGACGGCATCCGCCGTCTTCCCAACCAGTGGGATGCGTGTCTGAATGTCTGTGGCAATCTTTTCTAACTAACCCTGTGGCATGTTTGCTTCATAACAATTGCTATATTTAATTATGTTAAACCAGATGATGTAACTTTCATTTGTTTGTACTACAGCCACTGGATACATATATACATACATTCATACATACATACATACATACATACATACATACATACATACATCGATAGTTTGTCCATCGCAAGTGATGAAGACCACTCTCTTTGTTCAGCCGTGTGGACAGTCGTATCTCTGGGTGACTTGCGCGGAGATTTGGATTAAAGTGAGGAAGAAACTGCGCCTTTTGTCAACCTCACTCACAGAGCCTAAGCTACCTTTTGCCAGTGGCAAGACATTCATCGAGACGACTGGAGATATCATAGGATGCAGATTTTGCCTCAGGGTTACCATCGAAGCCTTTCCGTAAACATGTAACCCGCAGGGTAGAAAGGTGGGAAGGCATCTAACGCAGTTTGTCGTGCCTTTTCGATAACCACAAGAGGTCGTATGGACAACACTCAGCGTGTGAGTGAGTCTGGCATCTCTCCCCAGCTGTATTCAGTTCATCATAGTAGCATCTAAAATTCCCACACGCCAAATTCGTGAAGGTGAACCGGCAGAACTAACCCGTGAGATACGACACAGGTATAACTAGTTTAAGCGTAGCGCCATTCAGCCGGCGTCCAGACCAGGATAAACGGATGGAAGAAATCACAAAAAAAGAACGAAATAACAAGTCCAGACGGAAAACAACTCCACGTATCCGTGAACACAAGTGTAAGTCGTCGACTAGTGTGAATTCCAGGCAAATCCGTGGTCTGGCGGCATCCATAATGATCCAAAACAGTAGAGAAATGTAGACTCGCAGCCAGTTACGGCGCCATCTTTGCCAGATATACATACATACATACATACATACATACATACATACAGACATACATACATTCATACATACATACATACATACATACATACACACACACATACATACATACATACGCACGCACGCACGCTCGCACGCACGCACGCACGCACACACAAACACACAGTTATTGCCCATCGCGAAGCAATGATGGCCACAAGTCCAGATGGTTTTGTCTTATATTTGTAGGTACATGCTTGTATGTAATCGTAAGTAACATGTCCACTGCCGAAAGTCACTTCGTATAAGCTCAACCTATTTGAATGTTATAAGTTTCTTGACAACTGTCCAGTACTTTAGGTTGCCATTACTTTCCGTACTTGGAGGAGCGAGAAAACAAACGAATGTATGCCAAAAATGGACACGATCGTGATATATAAGGATCTTTTCGTCTTTATAGGCCGTTTTAAGTCTTGTTTTGTATCTCTTTTCATTACTGATCTTACTGGTTGTTGACAGGCATACTTTACCACAGTGAATCAAGTTTTTTATATATGTTACATTTACTATTGCGCTTTTGTAGCTTTTTTTGTAACGTTCCCTCGACTGTCAACACTCCTCTATATAATGTTGTTTTCCATGCAAATATGTCCTCACCCATGTCCTCTCACTTTTGAAAGTCTATAGAAAGTCTTTCATTGAGGTCTTTATATATCTTTGTATCTTAACATTGGTCTACATAAAGGTCTCTTCCCACCGAACGTTGACAGGATAAGCACATGTTTGGGTATGCGATTGTTTCCAATCTTCTCACATGTTCCAGCCACATATATCAATTGAGTAGCAATGCGACGATTATGTTTTATGGAAACCAATTATGGCTTTTTACTAAATTGACAAAAAAATCACATATACCCCTAACAAATGAAGTTTTACAGGGGAATGTTTAGAATCATGTGTTCAGTTAAACAAATAAACTAAGAAATACGATGAGCGCAGTCAATATGTAAAAAACGGTTAGAACAGAGAAGGAAAACGAGCAAGACATGTGCATGTTAGGAGACAGGAAGGTTTTAGGAAACATGTGACAGTCATGATGGTTGCTGGGAAACGGGATAGAAGACGACACAGACAAGGTGGGGAATCAGCCTATGTTATTGCAGAAGAGAATTGACAAAGCAATTAGTAAACTGCATTAGGGAGAGATGTGTTAATAGGGACAGTGTATGCTGGCGAGATGTTGTCAATGACATATGCACCGAGAGGAACGACGGGCTTTGATTGATTGATTAATTGATTGGTTGATTGATTGATGAAATTGAGAACGACGTGGTGATGAATTATGACAGCATTTGTCGTTCGGTATTTTGATTGGTATTCGGGGTGACCGGAATCAGGTCAGGTCAGGTCAGGTCATCCCGTAACCGGTGAGGTCGTTGGGGCACACATGAAGACATCCTCACAACTACACGCCATCCCTCTCTGTCAGATGCCGCTGCTCGTGACTCTTCTGGTCGGAGACTGGTCCATTCTTTTATGTTGTCCTCCCATCTCTTTTTGGGCCGGCCTCTTCGTCGTCTACTATGCACCTTCCCGTGGAGGATTGTGTTTGCAAGACCCCTTGATCTCGATATGTGACCATACCAAGTGAGTTTCCTTCTTTTGACAGTTGCAAAGAGATCTTCGAAAGGCCCTATTGCTGTTGTAATTCTATCTCGTATTTCCTTGTTTGTAACTCGATCTTTCTACGTGACGTTTAAAAGTTTTGGGAATAGGGACACTCAAAACTTGCAACTGAAGATGACAACAGAGGGCTGTGCACGGAGATAGCTAGCTTATCATTACAAACTATTGCTATTATTCTTCTTTGTTCGTTTTCAAATTCCCGTTGCCGTGCCATTAAAAAGGCTTTGTAAGTAACAGCATAATTCCGGAAAACGACTGCGCTATGTCGTTGATTACAGCTTGACTGCAATATCTGTACCTTTCGATCCTTTTTCTTCTTCTTCGTACGCAGTCAGACAGTAACCATTATTTTTTCGAAAAAAGCGGCGGTAATCCTGAGGCTGTCGCCACTGCCATAGAGCTTGTCTTGCAGTTCCACTGGTGATGGCCACATCTGCTCTCTCTGATCATCGTATGTCGGGCAGTTCTGCAGCAGATGTTCAGCGGTCATTTTACCAGTACCGCACGGGCATTCGTCGGTACCACCTATCTTCAATTTGTTGAATAGGTGGTACCTCAGTCTATTGTGGCCAGTGCGAAGTTTGAAGACAACGACCTGCTCTCTTCGGTTCAACTGGTAATAGGCATCGTTTTTGGTGTAACCAGTATGTTCGGTTTCCCATTTGGTCATGTATCTGGCTTTGATAAGCCGTTTTGACTATTCGTAAGTCATACTAGTATCTGTTTGTGGTAGTCTTGCACCTTCTTTTGCCAGTCTGTCTGCCTCCTCGTTGCCTTGGATGTTGCAGTGTGATGGGACCCACTGTACCACTACCCTTTTTGATGCGGACTGCTGGCACAGTTTGCAGAGTGCTGCTCTTAAGTCATTAAGCTCAGTGTTTTTCTGGCTTCTTAGCGCTGTGACTACGGCGAGAGCATCTGTAAGCAGGACTATATGGCTTTCATTTTCACTGTGTGTCACCATTTCTTCCACTGCCGCCCTCAGTGCCTCTGCCTCCGCTCTGAAATTGCTTGTGTACTTACCAGTAGCGAATGACAGTGTTATTTTTCTGCCATTTGGTAGGTTCAGGAATGCTCCTGCCCCTCCGTTCTGTGTAGTGTTTCTTACAGAACCGTCGGTGTATGCATGGGTCCAGTCCATGCTTGGGTAGCTTTTCGATATGAAGCTTAGGGTAGTATCTCTCCTTTCTTTTTCAGTCTGGAAGTTTTTGTTTCCAATACCTGGTATATTTTCTACCACCTCTGGAAATATATCCTGCCTCCAGGTAGGTTTTCGTACAGTAGTGGTGGGTTTTGGTGTTGTTAGTGCATTTATGGGATCTTCGTGCATCTTTGCTTTGGCTATTTCTGCAAAGTTTCTCCGCTTTAGTTTCCCATTTCCCAAATTGTTTAGTCTCTGGTGCATCGGATGGTCGGTAAGTCTTCGGAGTATCTCTGACTGCAGCTGGGCTCTGCAGTCTCTTCTATCGGTCATGGATTGCAGTTTTGTAATCTTTTCAAGTTCTACAATTGGCGTTGACTTCATGCCTCCTGTTATAATTCTCATGGCTTGGTTTTGAAGTTTGCTAACTTTATCGAAGTTCGCCTTCGCTGCTGTTGTCCATGCCGCAATTCCATACTCGAGATCTGGTCTCACTCTTCCAGTGTACAGTTTCTTTAGTATGCCTTCGTCTGCTCCCCAGCTTGTGCCAGCAAATTTCCTCATGATTGCCATTCTTTCTCTGGCTCTCATTCGGTTTCTCTCAATCTGACTTTTCCATGTCATGCGCCGATCAAATGTGACTCCCAAATAGGTTGGATTGTCATTTGGCTGCAGGAATTTGCCATTTAGACTTAATTTGGTACTTTGGGGTTTTAATGAGAGCGAGAATATTTTGCATGTGGTTTACTCCTCGTTTATTTTGACCAGCCATGAGTTCGCCCACTCTTCCAGCGATGTTAGGGCCGTCTGCATCCGATTTCTTGCTATGGTGAGATTCTTTTCAGAGGTCCACATAGCCAGATCGTCTGCAAACATTGAGCTATGGACTCTTCTTGGTATATTCTTTGTAATATCGTTTATATATACCAGGAAGAGTGTGGGTGACAGTACTCCCCCTTGGGGTACTCCCTGCTCGAGTGTCACCTTTTTGCTCATCTGCCCTTGTACTTGGACTCTGGCCGTTCTTTGTTTGAGGTAGTGGTTGATCCACTTGTACATTTTCCCACAAACATCACTTCTTCTTAGCTTGACTCTAAGTCAGTCTTTCCAGACTTTGTCAAATGCCTTTTCCAGATCCACCCAAACAGCTACTGTGTGTTTCTGTGCCTGGTAGGCATCTTCTATCTTCTGGGCTATGAGGACGACCTGGTCCTCAGTGGATCTGTGCTGTCTAAAGCCGGCTTGCTGTGGAATTAGTATTCGTTTTTCTTCCAGATGCCACATCAGTCTGGTGTTTATCATCCGTTCCATCAGCTTGCCGACACAGCTCAGTAGGCTGATGGGCCTGTATCCATTTGGATCTGTTTTGTCCTTTCCTGTTTTTGGTACTGGTACCAGTATTGCGTCTTTCCATGCCTGGGGTACAATTCCCCTTTTCCAGATTTGGTTCAGGACCGATAGCAGTTTCCTCTTCGCTGATTGGCCCAGCCCCATCAGCATTTCTTTTGTTATTCCGTCTTATCCGGGAGATTTCCTTTTCTTTAATGTTCCATCATGTGCTCTTCAGGTGCCGTATTCATGTTGTCGTGCCCCTTTAGCTCTTCGCTAATGTCTGTATGCTTATCTGCAGGGACCTCGATGTGGTTTGCTCTGGCATAGTGATCGACAAAAGCGTTTGCGGCTTTCTTACCTGTGATGAAGTTCTCGCCCTGCTTGATGGTAATATGTTTGATTGACGGGGTTTCGTCGTTCATGGCTCTGACTAGCTTCCATAGCTTGTTCCCGTCTTTGTCCAGGTTTAGGCTTTCCATTTTATTTTTCCAGCCTTCTCTTGCTGTTTGCTTAAGAGTGTGTTTGTATTTCGCCGTGGCGGCTTTAAGGGCGATGTTTGCCTCCATGGATTGTTCTCGCTCTGCCATGTTACTAGCATTTGTTACTTCCGCTTTCTGCAACTCATCATTTCAGTAGGGCTTATAGTTTTTCCTAGCTCCTCTTGGGATGGTTTAAGTGGCGGCTTGCATTATTGCCTTGCTTAGGCTTTCCACCATGGGCTTCATTTTGTTGTTTCGTGTGTTGATGGTTTCACACAGCCCATCTGTCAGCATTGCAAATCTGTCCCAGTCAGCTCGTTTGTAATTCCAACGTGGGAGCGGTTTTGTTTACTGTGGGCCTACTTCCATGTCAATGGTTAGCCTGATCGGCCTGTGGTCGCTACCTGCCAGTTGTTTTAGCACCTGGCGGTCTATTTTATGGTGTATGTCCTACGTGGAGTAGGCCAAATCTGGAGTCGAGGTGGTATGCCATGTTTTTGAATAGAAACTAGGGCTATCCTCCGGCCTATTGATTAGGGAGAGATTTCTATCTATCTCCCGATCTTCCACTTCGTCACCTCTGCTGTCTGTGTCAGAGTATCCCCATCTCTCCGAGTGGCTGTTGAAATCTCCAACTACTATGCAGTTGGAGTCTCTGACCTCCATACTCGAGAGCGATAGGTCTCTATTTGGTGGTCCGTACAGATTGAAAATGCGGAGCTTCGTCTCTTGAGCCATTATGTCAACTCCTACAATTTCTGCTTGTCCGGTGTGATTGACAGATACCGCGCTACTCGGTATGCAGTTTCTGGTCAGTATCAGGACCCCTCCTTTGTGGCCTTCTCCATCGAGACGGAAGGTCTGGTATCCTCTGATTGAGAATTTATGATTTTTGTTGAGGTGCGTTTCCTGGATACATGCCACGTCAATCTTACCTTCATGCAGGTTATGTGTTAGGGAAAGTTTTTTGTTAATGACTTCCTCCGCATTCCACTGTAGTATTTTGAGGGTCTTGAGATTTTGGTCAATAAAGGTTGCCCCATAGCCATGTGCCTTGACTCCACGACACATGGGTGGGTGACCACCAGTAGTCAAGGGTGGGCCCCTTCGAGGCGTGAGGCCCGGCACTATCGCTGCCTGGCGGGACTCTGCAGGATGAGCGCCATGCGTTTTTCTAATCGGTTGTACTGTCATCATGCTGCGATTTACGTTGCACTGCTTTGTTAGGCTTCCGGCCCCGTGCATCCGATTTTAACAGGCGTTTCTGTAGGGATGCCCTCCTTAGCCTTTGGCTGTCCCCAGCCTATCTGCAAGGCAGCAGTTGTTTATGATCAGAGTTGTCTCTCTTATGGAAGTTGTCTTACCAGACAATCGAGTCTTCACTACTCGTGTCTATAGGGTGCGATGATGATATGTGAGATGATATATGATATGGACTGGTTTACCCGAAAAGAGGCAGTCCAGTGTGTATGTACCCCAGGATCGTCACGTCCTGCCAGAAACATAGCATTTGCATGTGAGTGGGGTATCTCTTTCTCCCTTTATTTTCTTTGCTTCTATGTAGGGATGGTACGCCTAGCATTCCCCGCCACCTGGGATGTTGACACAGTGGGGCAGGTGTGCAATGTCCGCTGTTCTGCATCTCTTCTGCGTCCAGCATGATAGTTATATGGCTGGTAACGTACAGAGGTAGATATCGAAGCAGAAGTGCATTTAACTAGAGGACAAGCCTGGTAATGTCACAGAGATGTTGTTCGCCTAGTGTGCGGACAGATCTCATGGTCATTGGTTGAGTCTCGACAGTTCACAGTGAGGTGGCTGCTCTACTGTTTTCGACACCCCGACCAGGAACTAAGTCTTATGTTGGTGGTTTCGCACCCCATCGCCGTATAAGGTGAGTATCAAGCAGCTTTCCGCCCGCTTTGATCGGCGGACGGCAGAGACCTCTTTCTGCGGCTCTACCGGATAGGGCTGGGGCGCGAGCCCCAGGTCCCGAACATGTAGGAGCCTCCCATTGCAGTGGTGCTGAGATTTTGGGCGGGATTGCGGCTTACAAGGGTTCGACCGTAATCCCCAACATGGTAGCCTCACGCCATTGGCTTATCAGCCTGGTACGTGAACCAAAGTGTCTGTTGCTCCTCTCGATATGAGCTGGTTTTCCGTAGCAACGCCCTGTCATTAGTAGGGTAAAACTGACCTGTCTTCAGATGGTCTATTTCCAGCACCCGTTCACTATTTGGCCAGACGAATTTATTGAGGGCGTTTGTTTGTCAATGACCAGTTATTTGGAATCTGCGGTTTCTGCGGGGTTAAACACGATTTCCGTAGCGTTCTTTCATTAGAGTGTTAGAGAGCTGACTTGTCTTCCGTGAGTCTAATACTAGCGTACGTTCATTATTAGACCCAACGGTAGTGCTCTCGATTTGTCAGTCGTTCTACAGTATTGGCGTGTTCAGTCAAATTAAGCCGCAGGTTCCACTCCTGGTGGTGCCCTTCCGTCAATTCCTTTAGCGAGACAATCGAGTTACTTAGAGGGTATCCCCAGATTTTCGAGGGTCTAATTCCAGCACCCGTTCCGTATTAGACCCAACGAAAGTGCTCTCGGCATGTCAATCATGTCAGTGTTTGGCCGTGTTGTGTCAAATTAAGCCGCAGGCTCCACTCCTCGTTGATTACAGCTTGACTGCAATATCTGTATCTTTCGATCCGACACATCCAACTCCATTTTGGCATTTTGGGGTACAGGGCTAGCCTTCCTTCTCCGATCCCTTCTCCATAGCAGTGTGTCCTGTTGGAGCCAGGTATGCAAGATCACCCCGTGGAGGTGGCAAATGGTCTTGACAACTCTTGGTCTCTGGTTCTAACGCTAACAGTCAGCTTTAGGTCGATGACAGCTACAGTGGCATGCACTGTTCAGCATCTTAATCCCACTATTGCTAATTAAACCACTACTGCAGGAGAGAAGAGTTATCAGGATCAGGTAAAACATACTGATCAAGGTGTGAGAAGAGTTATCAGGTTCAGGTAAAATATACTGATCAAGGTGGTAGAGAAGAGTAATCAGGTTCAGGTAAAACATACTGATCAAGGTGGGAGAGAAGAGTTATCAGGATCAGGTAAAACATACTGATCAAGATGTGAGAAGAGTTATCAGGATAAGGTAAAACATACTGATTAAGGTGGTAGAGAAGAGTAATCAGGATCAGGTAAAACATACTGATCAAGGTGGGAGAAGAGTTAACAGGATCAGGTAAAACATACTGATCAAGGTGGGAGAAGAGTTATCAGGATCAGGTAAAACATACTGATCAGCCCCGTGCTTCAGGCTCTTGCTGTGCTCCTGAAACAGGTTGTGTTACAGCTACATGACCAATACGCTGAAGATCGAGATTGTCATCTATTTACCTAGTAGCAGCTTCGCGTTGCGCTGTAGCCAGAAGGAATCTTGTTTATCTCCACGGCTACTTCGGTTATGCCCGAAGAGTCACTTTCACCCAAGAAAGGGAGTTGAGAGTTAGCTCAACTCAGCACGAGTAGCTTGGGACAAGAACAAACAACCACTACAAATGCACAGACCCAGGCTTCCTGTATGGCAGCCACTTGTAGTGGCTACACTTTACTTCAGGTGGAGCATAAGGGAAATCATAATACCATTTGGCAGAATATATCATGATAAATATATGATACATCTATCTGAAGTCATGGCAAATCTATTGATTCTAAATAACATGGTCATTGAAAGCCATGAGACATCTACATCTATCTAGTATGTTTGTGGAAGTCATGACGTACTTGAATCTATCTAACACGTCATGGAAAGTGATGACGTACCTACCTGAATATATCTAACATGTCATTGAAAGTCATGACATACCTACCTGGACCTAACTAAAACATAATTGAAAGTCATGGCATGCCTACCTGGACCTATCTAACATGCCATTGAAAGTCATGACCTCCTTAACATTAAGCAGCTGCTCAAACTCTATAAGACGTGCTTTCTCACAAAGTGGAAATGCAGACAAGCTCTATGGGAAGGCGTATGAATGTGCCAAACTCACATAAAGCATACCAAGTTGTTTATAAGTACCCATGACCATGAAAGTGTAGGAGAAGAATGTTGACATTTGGCACTGTGCTTGCTCCTTCTCAATGTAGCCCCCCACCTGCATTTATACATTGCTGCAATTTATGCTTGAAAAGACCTTCAGAATAAAGTAACCTATTTCTCGAACTAAACCAGTTATCACAAGCCAGTATGACCTCACTGTCAAAATGAATTCCTTCCAGTTGTTTTTTTAAGTTTTAGGAAAAGAAAACAAGTCTGATGGAGCTAAATCCGGAGAATTTGGTTGGTGTGGAAGAATTTCAATATTCAATTCGTTGGCTGTTTGCCGCACAAGCCTTGCTTTATGGGAGGGCGCGTTGTTTTGAAGTAAATGCAGAATGAGTGCGCGCTATCCATCGTTTTCTGGTCATAGTCTTTCTTAGTTTGGTAAGAAAATCTGCATAATATTTCCTTTTAACCGTGTTGCCATGAGGCAGGTGATCTTTCAAAATGACACCTTTGACGTCCAAAACAAACAGTCAGCATCACTTTTCTTGCAGATTTATGTGCTCTTGGCTTGACATGTGTTGGTGATGAGCCCGGGGTTTCCCAGTGCATGCTGATATTTTTTAAGTCGAGGTCATAATGGTTAACCCAAGTCTCAGCTACTGTCACCATGGTCGCGACATGTTTTTCGACCATACATTTTGAGCAACTGGTCACATCAATCAACCTTGTTTGTTTCTGTTCACATGTCAGAAGATGCGGGACCGAGCGGATACACACTTTTCTCATATTTAATCTGTTGTGTAAAATTCTAAAAACTGTACTTTCATTCATTTTTGCTGACCTAGATATCTCTGCAATTGTAGTTTTCCTATTCAGGTCAATGATTTTCTTCACTCTTTCAGCATTTTCATCGCTGCACTGAGGATAGTCTTCCTGATCTTGGAAGATCAGCAACATGGGAACGGCCACACTTAGAACTGCCTACACCAGTTCTTTACAGAAGCATACACATGACATAATTCCTCAAACACTGGTTCCATCCATCTCCCTGTGTATTCATGTAGATGTTTTTTTCCCTGCAACATCAAGAATTTTATCACAGTTCTGGTCTCTGATTTCTCCATTGTTCTGACAAACCGTTACAGTAGCAGATCCGGTCAATAAGGTGTGCTGCACCATGGACCATACCGGGTAAACCCGCCGAGGAGGGAAATTCATACTTTTCAAGTTCAGTATAAGTTTAATGACCTTCATATGTGCCAAATGTAAACTTTCTCGTCTTACTCCTTCATAGTCAGAGTAAAGACTCTTGACAAGCCACTTGTATATATCGCAGTTCACCTGTCTCGATTGGACTAAACATTTTACACAACAGACTGAATATGAGAAAAGTGTGTGACAGCTCGGGACCCGCGTCTGCTGACATGTGAACAGAAACAAACGAGGGTTGATTTGCTGTGGCCAGTTGCTCAACGCGTGCAACCGCCCTTAAGTCTGGAAGCAAGGGTTTGAATCGAAATAAAGTTTATGTGTGTTTCTATTTCGATTTGCTTGTCATTTTTTTGTTATTTAATAAGTAAAAGCCTGGTCTGACCCTGAACGGCGGCTAACGGAAAAGCTCAACCCTATTACTGCTCAACCCAATAAATAACAGACACAACCAAGCAATGACAACGCCGAATGCATTTGAGTTTTTATCCTTCACATATTCGAATGAAGTTTTGATAAATACATAGTTCTTCGATTCAATCGATTTTGAGAATTCATACAACTATTTTGGCTTGGAGCGCTATAAATAGCACGGCAGGCGCTCGCCTCTCAAATAACGATCGAAAGCGATAAACCGTGGTGTTCTCGAATCCTGTAAGTTTCAAGTGAATCCTGATCTCAGAGAAGGTGAGATCGAGCTGTCTAGTCCAATAGCGACATATGATAAACGTAGATGTCCCGTGTTCACGCTGCGCATATAAACGATCCCTAAGCATTCCAAGATCGAAAAGAGCGGACTCATGTTCTGGAGCCGTTGTCCGGGCATACATTCTAAAAGTAATGACATTCCTACCCGGCGGGCCAAAACGAGGCAGACTCGTTGTTTAGGAGTTGTTGTTTGCAAATGCCCACAATGAGTAGGTTACTCTTGTGTGCGCCTTCAAAAGGGCGTTAAGTGGCGGATTGCAGTAGCTTTCCTCACAATCAGAGCGTGCTGATGAAGGTGGGCCGTGGTGCTTCTTGCGGTTGTGCTAAGCTTAGCTTCATCTGCGTGTCGCTCACTACTACAGGAATCACGTCGATTTCTCACCTCGTAAGCCAGGCTGCCATGACATCAGCCCATTTCCAGGGGTGGCTACTAGGGATCACCTGTTTCTCTGCACACTAGACCGCCGGTATATAGAAAAAAAACCTCTTCAATTCGAGGATAGAAGAGGACTGACGAAGTGAAGTGATATATTTTCGCAATGCATCAGCATCTGATCGTTCCTACCAGTGGACATTTTTTTTTCTTAGAAACGTCACTTCGCTCAAAACGTAAGTGGAGCATGCTAAACTCATAACAAACCCTCCCCCCCCCCCCCCACAATCCTCACCCTTGTATGCTGCCCTCCTCAATAAAGTGACCCTCTTAAAATGCTCAGGATCTTAAAATAGTCATGGTCTATAACAGAAGTGTCCGCAACTGATGATACTAGAGTGTTACGCGCAACAACTTTGTGTAAAAATATAGCCCCACCTCTAACCTTGCCCTGCTCATACATAAATGTATGTTCTGACATATCTGTTCACTATTTGAACAGTTTCAGTGACGTACAATGCGTACATTACTTGTATCTGAATTTAGCACAGCCAAGTGTATGACGCCTACACATCGATTCGCCAGACACTCTCTCCTCGTGTATTTAATCTCCTTGCGTCGCTTTCTTAAATAGCATAAACGTCAGTTACCAACTAGAGAGAAAATTATCCTCTAGTAGACTTGTAAAACTATTTCCACTACCCGTGTTCAGAATATCGACTTGCTAAAACTTACATTTAAAAGCCAAGAATACAATGATGGGTAAAAAGACAGCTGCCACATCGCCTCGCGTCACATACGCAGTCAAACTGATCGAAGATGCTCACAGAGTAATGATTACATTATTTGGTGTATACATATCCCACTGGCACACAGGAGCAAATGCGCGAGACCAGGCGAGATACCTGCGTTCACAACAGAAGACGCCTTTCTCACCACGGGGGTCTGTAGATTGATCTTAGTTTTGATCAGTATAAATATTTGCGTTTATTGCTGGAGGGATGCATGCAGACTGTTCAATAGTTCGATGTCTTTAATTGAAATTATAGTTCTTGGTGCGTCAGACATATTCCCAAACATGATAGTTTGACGACACATGATAATGTTAAACTGTCAAACCCTGACGTAGTTCACTGGAGTGTGCACATGCGTGTCTATTTGTATATTTAACAAGTGACGCGTACACTATTTCTTACACGACACCGGAAACGAAGATATTTTCAAATATACATATAATGGCGCACATATGGTTTTGGGCAGGTCCTGTCTCTCTTTGAAAAATTATACCAAGATCAACGTGCCGCTGTCAGAGTTTATGGGCACACATCAGATCGGTTCGCAGTACAAAAGGGAGTAAGACAGGGATGTATCCTCTCGCCTTATCTATACAATATATATGCCGAATGTATAATGTGAAATGTTAGAGAAGACGAAAACATTGACAATTTTGATACATTTACGATTTGCGGTTACGAGATTCCAGAGTTACGATACGCAGACGGCGCTGTGATACTATCAAGAAGTGCAGAACAGAAGGGCAAGAGAAGTTAGTTTCAGCCGTACATGAAAACATGTTTATAAACATAAACCAAAACAAAGATAATGACCCCCGACAAAACACAATGTGAACATACATTTACAGTTGGTGGTGAGGAAATAAATCAGGTCACGCATTTTGAATATCTGCGCTCCAGAAATGACAGGTATGGCGATTGATGGAAAAACAACAAGAAGATTAGCCATGGCAATGCAGAGCCTGAACAGGCTGAAGAAATTATGGCAGAGCACCAACCTAAAAGTCTTGAGAGCCTGTGTTTTTCCTGTGGCAGCTTATGGTTGTGAAGCATGGACGATTACCAAAACTTCTAGACAAAGAATCGAATCCTTCGAGTCAAAATGTTACAGAAAGATCCTCAGAATACCCTGGACAGAGAAAAGAACAAATGTAGACATTCGGCAAGAGTTGAGCATAGAGGAAAACTGGTTTATCAATTACATTTTGGCTAGAAAATGCAAATACTTTGGTCACATCAAGAGACACAACGGTCTTGAGAAAACACAGATGAATGGTATGGTGCCAGGCAAAAGAGGAAGGGGTAGACAAGAAAGACGACGACACTAAGATTTCCAGGAATGCCTGACTATGATTGTGGCGGAGACTGGAGTTTTGGCAAGGGAAAGAGTTTCTTTCAGACAGACGGTGATGGGAGCGACGTTCTATAAAGGACATGCTACATGATTTATGACCACTGCAGTGTTTTGCGGTTGGTGTGATCAGTGCTATTATTCATCTTTCTCTTTTTAAACCTTGATGACATGTTCCTCAGCGTAGCTGCGGGTTCCAACTTCGTCTCCAGTAGACCCTGTCTTGGGCCACGTAAGTCCAGTGCATAGTAAGCACTCCTGCAAAGACGTATCGGATGTTGTGTATAGCGAGGGAGTATAACCAACGCATTTGAGGTCTTTCCCCGGTCTCTTCTTACATCGGGGGTACCAGACTGCTGTCGCCGTGCTCCATCGACCATCGTTTCGTTCCAGCATGTGACCTTCCCATCTATGTTTTGCCTTGTCTGCATGTATTACCGCATCATCTACCAAGGACAATCGTCGTATGTTAGAAATGTGGAGATGCTGTATACGTTGGTTCCGGAGAGTGATTCCATCCAAGCGTCTCTAGTGACACCTGTGTCACTCTCAATTTGTCCTCTAGTGATTTTGTTAGTGTCCGTGTCTTAGCACCGTAGCACGTCGCAGGCAAAGGCCGCCGTCCATCGTAGACGATGATGGAATAATTAATTTTGCTAGCGGTATTTTTAGTAAGGATTGCTGCGCTACTTTTTATCCTCACTCTCTCGTCTCGTGCCGCCCGACCTTAGTGGCAAGTCAAGGACAAGACGACTAGGGCGCGATTACGAGATGCAGAAAGCACAGTTGAATTGAAGAGATAGGCTCGTAGGTTCTGGTCTTAGCAACCGACCAATACCGTGTCAATAGACGAGATCAATTAGTTGAGAGGAAATATCAGGCCAACTGTCAAATACTGCGCATGTTGTAACAAACGGCGATATCGGTTTTTACTAGTAATGTCAATCATATAGAAAATAAAAATCCCTTAGTGACTGAGAGTATTGTCTGCACACTCCGTGTAGCCCATCGGGAAAATTCCTTTATCTCTTACTCTTTTAAATATGCCCCGTGACTCCAGGAAAAGGAGTAAACGCTTTAATTATAATAATTTCGAATACTGTTATATATATTTATATATATATACACTAATATTTTATAATATCTAACAATTTATATGTACATCATTATTTTATTTGTGAGTTTTTGATGTGATTAGGTTTCATATTGAGCAAAAATCGTTCCATAATTTAACATATCCATCCTGCAAACATATATGCCAACCTCAGATTACAGTGAAGACAAAATAGAGGGATAGTATGAAGAAAGTCAACTATTTACAGCAGTAAAATAAAAAAATATACTATTAGTTAGAGCAGACATAAACGTATAAATAAGGAATACAGAATATAACAATATTGCACACAGATATTATAACAGGTCCAGTTCCACGTGGAGCATAATCGTTTAGGGCAGAAGAGATTGGGTTGGCGATTATTTTCTCTAAGAATCAAAAAATTGCCTGAATAGTAGTTAACGGGCCACAGGTCAACCCAGGGTCACCATACCAGAGTCCGCGCAGACCAGAGAGAGGTGAGAATGTAACACAACTGGAAAACTTGGCTAGTTTTAGGGGTAGGTATCAGATTGACCATTCTGGTAACAGACATAAGTGGATGGGGGATAAGTTGACAACAAGACTCGAAATGCAGGATGTCATATTTAGAATGATAGTGACTTTCGGTTATGGCAGCTAAAAAGATATTAGATGGATTGGACTAAATTAGATGAATCGCTAACCAGCCAACTGGGGGGAGCACTCAACAGTCATTTTTGTTTATAGAGGTAAGAAAAGACTATAAAAGACAATATAGAGAGAGAGATGCATCAGATTCGGAGAGAGAGAGAGAGATGCATCAGATTCGGAGAGAGAGAGAGAGATGCATCAGATTCGGAGAGAGAGAGAGATGCATCAGATTCGGAGAGAGAGAGAGAGATGCATCAGATTCGGAGAGAGAGAGAGAGATGCATCAGATTCGGAGAGAGAGAGAGATGCATCAGATTCGGAGAGAGAGAGATGCATCAGATTCGGAGAGAGAGAGAGATGCATCAGATTCGGAGAGAGAGAGAGATGCATCAGATTCGGAGAGAGAGAGAGAGATGCATCAGATTCGGAGAGAGAGAGAGAGAAAGAGCGCTTACGGTATGGCAATCCCATCATACACCTAGAGCCTTGCATTTTCGCTCAAAGGTGTGAATGATGGACACCCTTAAATAGTAAGAGAAAGAGATCTGATCACCTGCGAGTGGTGCAGATTTGTCTGGGTACAAATTGAGATTGATCTAGAAGACAGTCCTTATGTTCTTTAGGACTGTTGCATTGGTGTCTATTAGAGAAATAGTAGCAATCTTGCGATCGAAACCTCTAGTCTAATGAAGTCGGTGGTGAAAAGGAAATCTTCCAGAATATCCTAAGATAACATCTCGAAGTTTTTGGGTTCGTGAAATTGGTCCTGGCAAAAAGAGCTTGTTTCTGAACTTCAGTATAACATCCCAAAGTATCTTGGTTTGTGAAACTGGTGGTGGCAAAAAGGGCTTCTTTCTGAACTGCAGTATAACATCCTAAAGTATCTTGGTTTGTGAAACTGGTCGTGACACAAAGGGGTTCTTCCAGAATCCTAGATACAATTTCGAAGTCTCTATTCCCACCTGGAGCGTATTTGTTAATCTATATTTGTACGCTGAACAGCCTAAAACAGTCAACCCTGATATAGGACGTCAGATTATCACCGACGTAGACGACCCGGAAGACGGCAGGATACAACGAGTTAGATAGAACCACTGATGTGTAAAACGATTGGACTAGATTAGGGTTAGGGCTTATGTTATTTCAAATAGGAGACTTAGAACCTTTGTATAATAGTTCGGATGCACCATCAACAGCTATTGCTTGAATCCTCTGCGTTAGTTTAGTATATGATATTTATTTAGTTAGTAGTTCTTTTCTTTTGTTGATATTGTGAAACTTTTATTCATGCAATAAATAATATTATTTTATTTTAATGATTAACAAAAGTTTGAGTGAGGACGACCTGGGCTAGTGGTTAAGTGACACGGCTCACAACCAGAAGGTGCTGGGTTCGATCCACATCACAGCACTGGCCGTTACCCCGTGGAAGCAAGCCCTTAGAAAATGCAGGAGGAAGCAGACCCTTACATAAAATGCATGCTGAAGTCGGATGCACTGGGCCGACAGGCGCAAAATAAAAACCACAGTGCAACGCACACCGCCTTGGGGATTAGAAAAATAAGGCGAAGGAAAAAAAAAAGGTTGAGTGTTTTCTGTGATTGTAGTGTAACGTCTTATAGTCTATGTTGTGAGTCAGCAAGCTCTTAAGATAAATGCTCAACTAAGCCTACACTTTCACAATGTAGACTTGGGGTAAATGAACTTTAGAAGAGACGGATTTATCGAATTCTGCGAAGAGAATATGTATTGTGTATGCAATACATTTTTTAACAGTATATTAAAAAATAATATGCATGCAAAAGTCAAGACGATAAAATCAGTTGACTTCATTGTGATCTTCATCGTTACGTGCCCTGTAGGGTGGCGTTGACAATCAATGATCTACGCTTGTTCTTATCAAAGGCAAAGGCCGCCGTCCATTGTAGACGATGATGGCATAATTAATATTGCTAGCGCTATTTTTAGTAAGGATTAACTGCACTACCTTTTATCCTCTCTCTCGTCTCGAGCCGCCCGACCCTAGTGGCAAGTCAAGGACAAGACGACTAGGGGGTGACTACGTGATGCACCATTTGCTCTTATCAGTTCCACCGTTAATGGTCTCCCAAGCGATTTCTGGAAGATGTCAATATTTTCTACCTTTGCCCTTCTCTGACACTCTTCATTGCGGTTTTGCCCGTTGCCACCATGTGTTCCAACCCGTCTCATCATGCTATGGCAGATAAAGCATGACTATCTTGTCCAAATGTGGGCCGTACGCTAACGTTGTTTCATTGTTATCAGGAACAGAACCTTAAACACTCCGAATAATACCGTCTGATACAGCCAAAGTTGAGTCTCTTTTATTTTTTATTTTTTTTTAGTAAGCATGGAGATCCTACCAATATCCATTTTTTACTGCTGAATGCGTCACGTCCATTTACACAGGCTTGTCGCCGGTAAAAGTATTGAACGTTAGATTACAAATGGATTTTGAGCGATCTTTCTTCTTATTACGCCGATTGGAGCTGCCCGACATTTTTGGAAAAAGTTGAAGTAGGTTGTTGGGAAAGATCTTTATCGAGTATATCTGTTTACTTTCTTTGTTTAGATGTAATAACTACGTTTGAATTGGAAACTAAGTTGTGCCGATATTATAAATACAGTATCGATACTTTATTGTGATTTCTTTGGATTTTTTTCGGAGCGACTAGACCTAGCGTGAAAGCCAAAATATGTGTTTTTTCAATAAATTTTCACATTCATCTTATTGTATCTCAGAAACTAACAAACACACTATAAAAACAATAACATCAACAACTTCTTTATTCATTTATTTCTCTACACACAAGAAATTCAAATTTATTGACCAACGAACAGAACCGTTAAAACCTTTAAAAGTCAACTACCATATCGAAATACAAAGTTGCGAAAACACATAATGTGAAGATCGATACATTATTCACAGGAGCAGACATTAGTTTAGATCGTAATCATATTTGCATAAAATTGTTGATAAAACAAAAATGCACGGATAGCCATTAGGACAACTCCATAAAGGTATGTTGTTGATCACATCCCATTGTCACATTATCCCCGGCGTCAGTCCGCTGATGTCAGCAATATTATACATACGTCCCCAATTTGTTGCAGTGTTGTACCAATGTGGACCTAGATCTTTGGTCAGTTCACCTCATCATCCCATAGGTGGGAGACCCCGTGGACGTGTACAGGCATATGGCCACCAAAACGTTGTTCTATTGTCCATCTGTTGTCAGGCATGCGTAGCTCATATCCAGCTCAAACATGTTTGAGTAATATCACTGCTTTCACAGGTCCAACCCAACAAGTAATATCACTGCTTTCACAGGTCCAACCCAACAAGTGATATCACTGCTTCTACAGGTCCAACCCAACAAGTGATATCGCTGCTTCTACAGGTTCAACCCAACAAGTAATATTACTGCTTCTACAGGTCCAACCCAACAAGTAATATCACTGCTTCTACAGGTCCAACCCAACAAGTGATTTCGCTGCTTCTACAGGTCCAACCCAACAAGTGATTTCGCTGCTTCTACAGGTCCAACCCAACAAGTAATATCACTGCTTCCACAGGTCCAGCACAACTATGTTTGAGTGATATTTCTGCTTCTACAGGTCCAACCCAACAAGTAATATCACTGCTTCCACAGGTCCAGCCCAACTATGTTTGAGTGATATTTCTGCTTCTACAGGTCCAACCCAACAAGTAATATCACTGCTTCTACATGGTCCAGCCCAACAAAGGATATCGCTGCTTTCACAGGTCCAACCCAACAAGTGATATCGCTGCTTCCCCAGGTCCAACCCAACAAGTAATATCACTGCTTCTACAGGTCCAACCCAACAAGTAATATCCCTGCGTCCACGTCCCGAAACAAAGTTTGATGTCGAATGTCTTATTTCCGGATCTTATCCCGAATCTTATCTTATCCCGAATGTTATCTTATCTTCTCCCGAATCTAAATATTTAATACGCGCTGTTCCATTGCTCTCTGCGTGACTCAGTTTCTCAGCATCTGTTTTGCGCAAGTTCCAAACTTTACATCCGTAAATGTTGTTGGTTTAAATAATAAATATGAACGTTAAATGGCAGACAGCATGAACTTATTGTGAAGATTAAATCCTCAAGAGACAGTAACCACACAATGGGTATGTATAAAACACAGCATCCAAACAGCGAATGAAAGCTTGCCATCTAAAGAGTTCAAGAAATGTCAGTAATGAATGACAGAATACATCCTGATTAAAATGATAGAATGAAATCAAGAAAAGGACACCCGAGACTATGCAAAAATAAACATACGTAATATGCGTAGACTGGCTAAAGAAACGTGGATTTAGAAAAAAAAATGCAAATTAATAGATTTGGAAATTAAGCCAAATACAAAAGATATGCATAAGAAAATAAGGAAAGTGTAAAAAAAAAAAAAAATCGGATACAAGAAGGAGGTTGCATTAAAAATGGAAATGCAAAATTATACTTGATGAGGGATTTATTGCAGATGGATGGGCAGAATATGTCAATGAACTATTATATATGTGTATGCTGCGGAGGGAGCTTAACCGATATGCGAGTCCATCTTAATAGACTCAAACACTAGAGAAACGTAGACCGCAGCCTATTAGGCGCCATCTATGTTGCTCGAAAGAAACCACCTAACCATGGTCAGTGCTATGTCATATCACACAGTTTAGCCCCTCTTACGACATGCTCTCTGTGGGGCAGTGGTGCTATTATTGTCCTTGTCATGCACAAAGACCCCGGCGGACCATTGGGAAAGTAACCTGTATTGGCGACAATAAGATCTGGAAAGAAATATTCACCATAAATTGATATATAATGAGGTTTGAGACAGAGTTGTGTGTTGTGATCTTGCCTGTTTAACATTTGCACAGTGAGAATTCTCATACAGATTGAAGGGATACCAGGATTAATCATCAAAAGAAGAACAATTAACAACCTGAGATATGCTGATAACACGGTATTGATTCTTGATTCTAGGAACCAACATCATCACACATGTGACATTCCCATAAGTGCCAAATTCTCCGTCCAAGCAGTTTAGCCAAGCGTATATATACTCAAAGTCCCAGTTAGGTGTTGATTTCGTGTTCTTCGGATCTTTCCAGACAGAACACACTTTCTCCCTTCTCCCTTAGTCACTCCCAAATCAATCATCCTCTGCACATATGCGTTTTTGCGACCATCTGTCTCTTCATTATTCTGTAAACTGTCCATGACTGCCCTTGTCTTCTCAACCATGTCTCTGGTCATCAGCGCGACACTCATCAAAGCTCGTCCCCCCCCCCCCCCCCCAAACTGCACCAGCTCTTTCGCTGCTCCAGACTGAACGTGAGAATGGATTGCACGACAAGCTATAAACTGTTCTTCTATACAATTTGCGCTAGAAAAAAAATGACTAGGATATATATATGTATATATATATATATATATATATATATATATATATATATATATATATATATATATATATATATATATATATATAAACACTAGACTGTTTTCAGAATGCCACAGTTAATGTCTCACGCACAAACACGCGTAAGGACCAGGGGTCTAAAGATCGAACGGATCTTAAATAGAAGATGATCCCACACTGGGCTGTACAGAGAGTACACATTATCCAAGATGAAAGATGTCCCATGCATGAATATGCGATGCAGGCCAGTGATTTATCCTTGTCGCATGTGTAATATATGGCGTGCATTTTAGGGGAGAACAGCCGACGAGCGAGCTGATTACTTTCTGGTCACTCATTCAAGCTGACCGTGGATAGCGTGTGTCTGGAGACAGGATCTCGATACTGACGGGCTTGTTCATTGTGTCAGATCTATCTATCTATCTATCTATCTATCTATCTATCTATCTATCTATATATCTATCTATCTATCTATCTATCTATCTATCTATCTATCTATCTATCTATCTATCTTTCTATATATCTATCTATCTATCTATCTATCTATCTATCTGTCTGTCTATCTATTTATCTATCTATCTATCTATCTATTTATCTATCTACGAGGTGGGTTCAAATTCAACCGGACAAAACTTCAACAAGTGAACATACGTACGATGCGCATGATGACGTCACTTCTGGTGTGAACAGTACATACCAACCGTCAAGTTTGCAAAAAATGTCTTTATCCTCTGACTCATAGTTTACTCAGCAGACTGTTAAAAACATGTCGGATGTGATTTGGAATCCGTCCAGAGTTGATCAGTGAGCAGTGATTCGGTTTCTAACACCTAGCTGATGTCGACCAGTTGACATGTATGGCAGAAAGCAGGCAGTGTATTGTGACAACGATATGTAAGGCTGGTGCTGGAAGATGAAGAATTCTGACGTTTCATTCCCCTGTATGATGACGGTAGCAGCGTACGAAGAAGAAGAAGAGCAAGATTCCCGTGAGGAAGAAAACACATAATGAACAGTTCGTTTACGGTAGTAGTCGACATGTATCTCTATACCTGATTTGGAACAAAATAAATGTCACTATGCTATAGGATGAGACACAAACAGAAAGGTATTATTGATTTGCTAATCATTTGATTCCCATGTAGCAACAGATTAACAAAACGTTTCTTCTTTCAGGCAACATCTAGTCCGTAAACCAGAACGTTCTGACAATTGGTTAACCAAGGAACCGTAAAACGATTTTATTCTCCATAAAAATATGAAACACTTTATGATCTGGGAAGCGACGCAGAATATCGTTCACGGGTAACTCCGGCCCTCAATCTTGCATTCGGTAAACTCTGTCGCCGGATGTTACTAAAAACATGTTAATTTAAATTTCTTTTTTATTATTTTTCCCCCGGATCTTTGATAAAAGCGTTTCTAACGAGTAATTTGACGTTGTGAAAGACGTGTTTGCTGATGTCTTTCTTGACTTTGCACAAGCTAGTTAACAGCATTGAAATTGTCATCGGTGAGTGGAATGTGTGTTCTACCAGTACAATTGCCACGTTCAACGCTTCCGACGTGGTTTATCTTTTGCAAAAAATATGTCAATACGTCTGAAGTCCATCTTCTGCTTGGAAATCCCCTGAGATCTCGTTTCATGTCATAATGTTTGTTTTGACGAAGAAATTTGATCGCAATTTTTACTTCTTCAGTGAACGCCATTTTCAGCCACTGAATTGCAGTTGCATGCAGCGTCACCTGGAATTTGTAAAATTTGTAGCGCGAAATTCGACATTAAAAACTAGACATTTTAAAAGCGATAATGTTGTACTAACTGTCACAACATGTCATAATGTTAATATAGTTTTCGACAGAGCGGTGATGAGAAGATGGCAGTATCATACTGTTTTGGAATCAAGATGCTGAGCATTACATGAACTGCAGCATTCAGCGACCCAATGGTGAAGGCTAGCTGCAGGGTCAGCGAACAAGAGCTGCCAAGATCCTCCTACATCTCCACTTAGTGGTCCTGCAACAGATCAAACTTTCTAAGGAGAAGGGATCGAACAGTGAAGGTTAACCCGGTACCCAAATTGCACATTGAAGTCGGATTTTTCGAACCGAAAGGTGCAAATATCGTAGTCAAGCTGTAAACTAAGACTTAACGCATCCCGTTCTCATGACAACATCCTGCTACTTGCAAGTCCCTTTTCAGGGCTCGGTAGCAGGAGTTTAAGAACGAACGATGAAGAAGAAGATAAAGAGAAGAAAATACTGTTTGCATTCTGCTTCGATACTCCATCTATATGTTCTAGTGATGTTAACCCCCGTTTTAAGTTCTTTAAGTAGACCTCTCGTCTTCTGTATAGTTTTACAGTACATTAATAGACAGACGCTGACTTTATGCGCTTTAACTAGTCGCTACGTTCGGTGCGGCTGATAGTTGTCCATGTGTAGGTGACGGATTCCAATGCTCAGTTCGCATAGTGTGATCTTGTCCCGTACCCCTTGGACTAAGTCGTCTTCGCCCGTTAAATAATTGATCTGTCGTCTCCTTAATTATGTGCGCTTTTTGGTTTCAGGAGAATTACGTGTCCATATTTTTTCAATGAGCTTCTTGACAACAGGTATTTATCACGATCAAGTGTTGGTTTTCTGCGAAAAGGGTCTCCTTGATTATTGCGCGGGATGACGGAAAATAATCCCACATAGTTCTCTAATGTTTTTTAGTGCATTTAAATCATCCACAATTATCTTTTTTTATGTATGTTGATGCGGTTGCTATACAAGGTCTTCGTGCAGCTGTTCCACAGCGTCGTCTTCAGCACCACTATGAAGATCGTAGTAACGAATGATGAGAAGTAGCGTTTACGATTTGAAGACTACAAAGTGCTCATCAATCTTACCATTGACAAGGCCCAACAATCACTGAGCAACGTAAACAGATCTGCTGGCTTAAGATTTAAAAAAAATAAAACACAATGCCAGAGAAATTCACACTGCCTGCATCAGGAAAACAAGATGGGAGATTAAATCATCCAAGATGTACCCTCCAATCTCTAGAACGACAACAAGGCAAAGGGAAAGGCCGCCGTCCATCGTAGACGAAGATGGCATCATTAATTTTGCTAGCGCTATTTTTTAGTAAGGATTAACTGCGCTACTTGTTATCCTCATTCCCTCGTCTCAAGCCGCCCGACCCCAGTGGCAAGTAAAAGACAAGACGACTAGGGGGCGACTATGAGATGCAGGGGACTCCGCATCAAGCACCCGTGAAAAATACGGCGCAATCCGGAGTCGAACCCACACCACCTGATCACGATTCCGACGGCTTGACCACTTCGCCACGGAATCCCAGCAGCTTGGTATAGCTTCAGTTGCATTAAGTCGATATTACAAAGGATGAGAGACACCACAGCAAGAGCACAAACTTTTAATTCCGTACCCATTCCAACCATGATTAACGGCTGTGAAGTATGGCAATTGTGCAAAGCAGATGTTGAAAAGCTCCGAGTTACTCAAAGCGATATGGAACGAAATGTACTAGATAAATTGATAAAGGGTCAGATTATAAATTCGACAGGAAACGCTATTTCTAGACGTCGTCGGAAAAGCATTACTAGTCACGAAGTTCGCATGTCTGACGAAAAATGGACACAACAAACTACGTTCTGGAGGCGTATGGTTCTGCACGTCTATAGGGGCAACCACATGTGCCATGACGGGATGGATTGGCAAAAGATTTAGCTCTGCTCTGGTACAACACATCAAATGACCGAGATGCGTACACAATGGTGTGGCTTCCTCAAATTCGAACATCAACACAGTGCATTTGTGGACATCGGAGTGAGCGGTTAAAGTCTTGGAGCACTCACGGCGTCACTTTTTGTGTCCATCTGTTGTCAGGCATGTGTACTTCATGACTAACCACCTCCACTTTTTATTTCCGTCTGTTGTCAGGCATGTGTACTTCATGGCCACCCTATATCTACGTTTTGTGTCCATCTGTTGTCCGGCATGTGTACTTCATGGCCGGCCACCTCCACTTTTTGTGTCCACCTGTTTTCAGGCATGTGTACTTCATGACCAAACACCTTCACTTTTTATGTCCGTCTGTTGTCATGAATGTGTACTTCATGTCCAACCACCTCACTTTTTGCGTCCATCTGTTGTCATGAATGTGTACTTCATGACCAACCACCTCCACTTTTTGCGTCCATCTATTGTCATGAATGTGTACTTCATGACCAACTACCTCCACTTTTTGCGTCTATCTGTTGTCCTGAATGTGTACTTTATGACCAACCACCTCCACTTTTTGCGTCCATCTGTTGTCATGAATGTGTACTTCATGTCCAACCACCTCACTTTTTGCGTCCATCTGTTGTCATGAATGTGTACTTCATGTTCAACCACCTCACTTTTTTAACATCTCAGTATTTGCCACGCCATTGAAGAAAGTTTCACGCCTGATTTCAGTCTTGTGAATTCAGTCCCAAATAGAAGATGTCAGTGCAGTGTTCCTCGCTTCATTACCCGCTAAGCAGCTCGGTTTGAGCAGCTCGGTTGAGCAGCCCATATTTATCGCTTCTGTCAGCTGAGCATATTTTTGTTCAATACCTTAATTTCTCAAGACATTCAACACTGCAGTTATTTCAAGGCCGTTAAACGGTTTTCATAGCCTACAAACACAATGTGCGAAGGAATATGTACTTCCCTTGCCCTCTCCATTAATGTTGCTTTTGTATAAATGTGGTCGGTGGTTAAGTAGCCTTTCCTGAAACCTGCTTCATCTCGTAAGTTATTATCATAAAGTTGCTCGTCTAAGTTCACAATCACGCGTGTGTGTGACAAAGTTATCGAGTGATAAACGCAAATATATCGGATGATAGTTTGGCATAGTTTATACGCTCCCTTTAAAGTGAAAAAAATGTATGTTGCTGTTTTCCATTAGTCATGAATTCGACCTTCGCTAAGTAATTGAGGAACAGTTTAGCTAACTTTCGTGCTAGTTTGTAATCTCTTTCCTAAATTACTTCTGTAGTGATTTCATCGAATCCTGAGAATTTGTTTTCATTTTAAGTGTATGATAGAATTCAAAATCTCATCAATGACAATCGTTAGTATTGGCACATATTCCTATATATATTTGATGCGAAGTGGTCAGGGTAATATGTATGTTTTACAAACTTCTTCTATTTCCGCACAATCACTCATGGTAGTATCCTCTTCTTGTTTTAGGTTTTAGAAAGAAAAAGTAAGTCACATGTCCTTTTACAAAACGTAGCTTCTTACAACCGCCACCTATTTGGCTGTTATAAGTTTCTTGGCAAGTGTGCAGTACGGTAGGTTGCCATTACTTTCCGTACGTGGAGGAGCATTAGCCCGAGAAAAAACCCAGTGTCTGCCAAACTGGATACAAGTGGGAATCGAACCCGGAACGTTGGGATTGTGAAAACGGAGCGAGTTTCACCCCTAGGCCACGCAGCCTCTCTAGAAATAATCTTCCATTAATGAAGAATGTTTCTATAGTTTTAAATACGAGCAGATCTTGAATATAATCTATATCTGCGATTATGAGGCATAAGCAGAAACAATTACATCTTTTAGTTATTGAACGATCCACGCTGTCACATTTTTTTCAGTAAAAAGAAAAGATGATGCGTTGTATCTTATGCGGGATATGTAAACAAATATGTACCTTCACTGGACAGTATTTAAAAAGTTATACAGTAACCAATGACGAAGTGTGGGGAAAAGTTGTTTATGAAATCACATATTGCAACTGTTTTTTTACAGACATTTGCTAACACGCTCTGCTATTTCAAGATGTGTCGCAAAATAGGGTTCCACTTCGGTATCATGGTTCTTTTAAACTTGTAAAGGTGTAACAGAGATGTATAGTGCCTTTATTATTTGAATAGTGTTGGAAGTTAAATTTGTTACACTAAAACAGTTTAAAATTCTATACACATTTTTCATGTGAGGTTAAACGTGGAAGTACGTTTCATCGTATTTCAAATTCAGAGACAAGAACAATGCAGACCCTGCGTATTGCCAAAAGGTCATTCTGGGCACTAGAATCTGACAGTCTTCAAATATCACATAAAACCGAGGATGAAAAACGATAGTTTATAGCCTTAGCAAAGACGTTATTATGCAAGAAATTGATAGCATGTTCAATTCTAAAAATACTTTGTCACTAAGTAAATTTTTAATTTCACATAAAAATAATAACAGCATTGGTATTTCATAAAATTATATAGTGGAAACCCGTAAACGGCGGCGGTATTACATTTTTCAAGCACACAGGCGGTAGGAATATCACGTGCCTCACCTAGCAGCTTTTAGGTGAAAACATTTACAGGAAATATATAAAACTACGTTATTGCGTATACAGATGAAACATGCATAAATGTACACGATACTAATGAAAAGGAATGGCAATCTTTAGATGGAACTAAAAAGAGAATTGCACAAAGTAGTAAAGGGCAGCGGTTGAAAAAAGTCCATAAAAGTAGCATCAATTATGGCCTGTTGAATAACATATTTTTATTTCAAAATCTACCTACAATTCGGACTATCATCCAGATAGCGACATATATAGGGAGTGGATTTGGAATGCTGTGCTTCCATCATTAGACAGACCCTCCTGTCTGGTAATGGACAATGCTTTCTACCATAATCCAGAAGCACTGGAAGACAAGGTCGCGACATCAGCAAGTACTAAGGACGAGATGAAACTTTGACCAATAGATGAGCACATCCAATTTACAGAAATGCACCTCAGACCTAAATTGTTGTCATTTATAAAGAAGACAAAGAAGTTTCACATTGACAAATTAGTCCAGGAGCATGCTCATTGGCGTTTAATATCCCCACCGTACCATCCAGACCTAAATCGTATAGAATTAGTATAGATAATAGGACAGAAGGTAGGTTATAACAAAAACCTGTACACGTTCAGATGTAAAGAGTATGGCATATTCTGCTCTTTTATACATTGATAAACATTTCTGGATTAAATGAGAGGACCAGATAATTAAGGAGGAAGACGATTATTGACAGAAAGACGGTGTGTGATTCATTCATTAATCTGGCCTAGTGGTTGTGGCACGGCTCACAATCCGAAAATGCTGGGTTCGATCCCCTTCACAGCACCGGCCGTTACCCCGGGGAAAAGGCAGGAGGAAGCAGACCCTTAAATAAAATGCATGCTGAAGTCGGATGCACTGGGTCTACAGGCGCAACATAAAACCCACAGCGCAACGCACACCGCCTTGTGGATTAGCGAAATAAGGCGAACGACAACGACAAAACAAAAAAAACAAAAAAATGTATCTCAGCAGTCTGAATTTGAAAGGACAAGTATATCCTATGTACATGTATATTTAAAGTATTAATTAAATACATGCTTACAATTCTCATGAAGCTTGCAACAAAAATTTAATACAAAAGAAACACTGGTACAACAAACAGACACATTTGCCATACAATTTTATATCAACACAAAACACTTAGTGAAAATCCATATGTTATAAACATTAATGCACATTCATATAAAAAAACATAATCCACTCATACCTCTATGATAAATGAAGAAACGCCTGCGGCTCGAAACGTGCTATCAATTAACAGAAGTACTGTAAGATGTGTTTGATGAAGAAGCGGTGTAAATAGGCTTCGTGGAAATAACAAAGAAAACGTCTGTTTTTATAAATTTCTGCAGTCTACATAATAGTTCATATTAACGCATTAACGAATTCATGAAAATTGGGACGCATGCAAATATTCAAGTTTATAGGTTAATGAATTATTGAGAGAATAGATGCATTCAATCAGCATGAATTTCTGAACTGATTTCACTTCATCCTGTCTCGGCAGCTATGTTGTTGCAATCTACGGCTGTTAATAATATACTTTGTGTCTGCTCCTAGTCCACTTGTTCATCTCGCATGGCTTGATCGTATTAAACAGGCCATGGCATATGAGGCGCTTCTCATTACTAGAATAGCGTGCTTAAGTGTGTATGTGAGAGTGTGTATGCGTGTGTGTGTGTGTCTATCTGTGTGTGTGTGTGTGTTAGCCCCCGCGTGTATCTACATGCATGCATATGTGTGTTTATCTGCGCACGCCAGTGTGTAAATAGGATTTTATGAGAATGAATCTACACTGAGCGCTCATAGACAGACAGACAAACATACATTAAAATAATGGACGAATGGTTGGTTAGATGAATCAATAGATACTTATTAGACAAATAGACGAATGGATTTCTATTTCTAACGAAAATTCGTGAAAATTGGCTGCTTAACAGGCACGCAAAGTGCTAGAAAGACGGAATGAAGGAGAGCGTGTCATTCACGTTAGGTTAGGTACATTGGACAGAGACACATACAGGAACGAACATACACAGAAGGAAATACATACACACATAGACAGGTATATATACACATGCACAAGGAAAAAAACACAAAGACCGAAGCAAACACAGACAGAATCACACACATACACATGTTGAAATGCACACATTTACATATATAAATGCGAACGTACACAGGTATACATACACACAGCTACAAGTAGAAATGTACACATAGACAGGTAGAAATAAACACATCTCCAGATAGAAATACACACAGCTACAGGTAGAGATACACACATCCACAGGTAGAAATACACACATACACGGGCACAAACACAGACAGGTTTAGGCATAACAGAAAAGTGCACATGCACAGGCAGAAACACACTTACTTACTTTCCGTGTCCAAACACCATGTCACACAGCATCCGTCCAGTATTCAGCAACTTGAACTGCCTTGTCGTTCGCCTCCATCATGTCGTTGATGCCACATGTTTCAGGGAGGTTGGGGCAGGTCATCAAATGATCTTGGTCCTCAACTGCGCCGCATTCACATGTGTCGACATCTGAGTATCCCCATTTCTTCAAGTCCACTCTGCATCTTGAGACACCAGTTCCAAGTCTGTTCATTGCCTTCCACACAGCGTAAGGCAGGTGGTGTCCAGGCGCAGCCTCTTCCTTGAGCTCTATCCAAGGATCCTGCATTGTTTCGCGCCACCTCTCGATGCGTCGACCTTCCGGGCTTGTCTGGATGGTCTCTGTCGATTTTAAGAAACTGTGACTTGATTTAAGTCTTTTGGCTTGTTCATGATAGCCAAACATCCGGTGTCGGGTCGTTTTCCTGTTTTCCCTCGTTAGATTTCCTCAGCTACACCTCTTCTTATATCCGGTGGTGCAATGCCAATTAAGGGATATATTTTGTTTGTGGGGGTGGGTTTAAGGCACCCCGGCACTATCCTACCCATCCCGTTCACTGCTATATCAACTTGTTTTGCATGGGCAGAGTTTTTCCAGACTGGGGCTGCATATTCCGCTGCGGAAAGGCACAGGGCAATCGCTGATGTACGTAAGACTGGTGGATGAGCACCCCATGTTGCGCCAGTCAATTTTCGGATAATGTTGTTTCTCGCATGTACCTTACGCTTTGTCTCATGACAGTGTGTCATATATGATAATGTGCGATCCAACTTTACACCCAGGAATTTGGGAGCCGGGCAGTGTTCAAGATCCTGTCCTTGCCATCTGATCCGTAGTTCTCTGTTTGCCTCTCTGTTCTTGAGATGATAGGAACATACCTGAGTTTTGCTAGGGTTCGGTTTTAGGTGGTTTTCCCGATAATACTCTGCGAGGTCATTCAGAGAGCGTGTTAGTTTACCTTCTACCTCCTCGAAGCCATTAGCCCGAGCAGCGACTGCTGTGTCATCGGCGTATATAAATGTCCTTGTGTCTGTATCCAAAGGCTGGTCATTGGTATAGATGTTGTATAGCATGGGAGCAAGAATACCTCCTTGAGCCAGGCCGTTGGTTTGATTTCGCCATCTGCTCTCTTTATTCCCCAAGGTTACATAGAATCGACTGTTTTGAAGTAATCATTTGATTATGTTAGACAGACGCCAGTCTTTCGTCATGTTGTATACCTTCGCCTGCAACCTACGATGATTTACTGTGTCGTAGGCAGCGCTTAGGTCTATATATGCCATCCCAGTCACCTGGTTGCGCTCGAAACTATCCTCTATTAGCTGTGTCAAGTTGAACATTTGACTACTGCAAGATCTCCCAGGTCTGAATCCAGCTTGTTCCTTGATCAGCTTCGAGTCTATCCAGGGAGAGATACGGTTCAGGATCATCCTTTCAAATACCTTGTATAGATGGCATTAGAGCGACACACACAGACACGCTTACACACATGCACGCTGACACACAAACACACGCTGACACACAGGTCATTTGCAAAAACGTACAAAGGCACAGTCACACATACATGCATTTTCAGAGACACATGCACAAACACAATCATACACCAACGATACCTCTCACACACACACACACACACACACTCACAGGCGCTGACATACTCTCACACACATGCTCGCTCATATTGAGTAAGTAATTCTACAAGAACCGTGTGGCCGATCAGTAAGGCTACCAATCTATTATGAAAGGGTCACACGCTCACAACCCCGATAAACTATACGTTTGTTTATGGGACTAAATCAAAGAGTAGCCGGTGCACTGCGTCGTCACTATTGGGACCCAAGGCCTTTATTTTTCATCCCTATAAACCTTGCGTCGGACATCAGCAATTCGAATAAATGTTGTTTGGATAGCTTGTTTTGTTTTTTATTTCAAATGTAGAGCTACAAAAACAATGAATAGCTCAGAACATGAGATACACAAGATGTGTTGATACGACTTCAATGAAGTCATGTCTTTATGTTAATCCTGGGTCTTTCATCTTGACAATAAGTATAAGGCTTGTTTAGACGTTCTGCTGGCGAGCAGATGGATGGACAGACTGACGGACGGACGAAAAGACACAAATTAAGACAGATAGGCAGACAAGTAGATAGGTAGGTATGTAGGTAGGTAGATATTTAGTTAGACAGGTAGGTAGATATGCAATTAGATAGGTAGGTATGAAGATAGGTATGTAGGTAGGTAGGTAGGCATGCAGGTAGGCAAGTAAGGAGGTACATGTGTTGGTAGCAACGTATTTAGGTAGTTGGTATGTAGGTAGGTTGGTAGATATGCACATAAGAAACTCTGAGATGCTGTCACATAGATGAAAACTGGGAAAACATTGCGAAAAATAGATCGGTCTGGAGCAATGCAGCAAACATGGGTGTTGCTGAAGGAAAGCGTCACCATTTGCAGACAGCGCAAACCAAACGCCTGATCTGAAAGGAAAGAGCAGCGAAAGCACTCTACAGGCAGCAGAAGACATAGTGTGCAAACCATGCAATAGAACATTTCGTGCCCGCATTGGACTGATACAGATCTAGCAAACACCGCACCAAAACATGTCAGACAGTGCAGAAACAGAACAAAACAGATCACATACAACAATGATGATGTCGATGGTCGTTATCGACAACGATGTGAAGTTACCATTATCAGGTAGGTAGGTATGTAGCTATGTAGATAGGCAGGTAATTATTGAGGTAGTAAGGTATGTAGGTAGGTTGGTAGACAGACAAACAAACAGACGGATAGATGAAAAGATGGATAGACGGATAGATGGACAGACCGACAGACATATATGTAGATAGATAGATAGATAGATAGATAGATAGATAGATAGATAGATAGATAGACAGACAGACAGACAGACAGACAGACAGACAGACAGACAGACAGACAGACAGACAGACAGACAGACAGACAGACAGACAGACAGATAGATAGATAGATAGATAGATAGATAGATAGATAGATAGATAGATAGATAGATAGATAGATAGATAGATAGATAGATAGATGATATATATATGATAGATTACATTAGATAGATAGATGTAGCAGCGAGAGTATAGCTGATGGTACTTCCTGCCGTCTCTTGACACTCTGCCTGCCAGGGTAAACTTGTAAGTGTAACCGGGCCGGTTATCTTTACTTTATTATGCAGTCCAACAGCAGACAGTGCCGTCATGTATGAAGTGATAGAGAATTCGTTATACTATGCCCCAGGTGTTTATGACATGCGCTGTCGATCTACTTCCTCGCCCTATTCCCTTTTATAATAGAAGTCTAGGTCCAATTTACAGCTGTATCACCTGTAGCGTGTCTATAATGAGAATTGAATCATGTACCATTGCCTAACGATGTTAGCACTTTGTAACTCTACCACTCAAACACTCGTGTCCTGCAGTCTGTGAACGTGCCTAGCAGTATACATTGTGTCTCTTTGTCTCAGTTAACCTTCATACCAAACGCAAGGAGATCTGTAGCTGTCCTCATTCAAGTCAGTGTCAAAGCACTTCCCTACGATCGTGCAGTTTGAGCTTGTGTAGCATTTACCAGGTTCCAAGTATAGGCGCCTACTGTATTACCTGCACTAGAAGACATGGTCGAACGGTTAAGGTTGGCTTACTCGTGCTAGCTCTGGGTACCACTTGTTAATGGTATATATATATATATATATATATATATATATATATATATATATATATATATATATATATATATCTACGAGGCGTGTTCAGATTAAACCGGACCAAACTGCAACAAGTGAACATTAGTACGATGCGCATGATGACATCACTTCTGATGTAAACAGCACATATCAGCCGTCAAGTTTGTAAAATTGTTATCCTCCAACTAATACTTTCCTCGGCAGATATTAACAACAAAGCGGGTATGATACGTAATCCGTGGAGAGTTGATCAGCGAGCGGTGATTCCTTTTCTAACAGCCGAAGGATGTCGACCAGTTGACATTCATCGCAGAATGCAGTCAGTGTTTGGTGACAACAGTGTCGAAGACAACAGTGAAGGAATGGAAAACGATGTTTAAAGAAGGACGTCAGTTAACACCTGACCTGGTTCGGAAGATCTTTCGTTACCTCATGTCCTTGTTTAAACATCGTTTGGTCCGGTTGAGTTTGAACACGCCTCGTATATATATATATATTGGATGAGAATCAGTCATTAAAGAGCAGCAATTGTATTATAAAGTGTATGAAAAAAGTATATACCACGACAAACTATTTTTCAGGACACAGAATGGCTCTTTAGTAATACTCTACCTGTGGATTGTGGCGATTGAACAGTTTACGCAAGCACAATATAGCATAAAACATGGCCATTCATATTCGACTTGTACCGTGGAAGAAGGGCTTGGCGTTATTAGAGTTTGTTTATGATAAGAAAAACTTTCTTAAATCTACAGAAGAATAAGGGTTGAGTATGGAGACAGTTGTTTGACTCTGAGGAGAGTGTATGAATGAGTAGACAGATTTCAAAACTGAAGGCAAAACAACATGGAGGAACCGCGGCGTGAAATACCGTAAACGTGGCAACTGACAGTGAAACAGCATATCGACCAGCTAGTTCGTGGCAACAGGCAAGTCACTATTGATGAAATAGCTGTAGATTTCAACACGAATCACTGCTCATCGCACACAATTGTCCACGATGACCTCTGTTAAAGGATAGCGAATATCAGATGGGTTCAATGCAGATGACAACGATGTAATGGAGACGGTGCAGAATTGGTTAAAGGTCACACAAAAAGACATTTTACGTAGTGGCATCGACAAGCTAGGGAGCAGGTGGGCAAAGTGTATTGCCAGGCATGGAAGCAATGCTAACAAATAAGACACAACCAAACTTATGGTTAATAAAAATGTTATTAATCAAATTGCTGCTACTAAATGACCGTCTCTACTATGTGTATGTATATATGTGTGTATATGTATATATATAGATTATTGGCCTTCGTGTCTGGTAGACCTTATTTTTGAGAAGTATGAGTAGGCCAGCGTCAGTCTCTTTCTTTGCGATTTTTCCGCTTTTTTCAAAGCATTCTGAGATCTCTCGAACGTCTTATCATCTTTGCAAATTTAGGACGTCCATACGTCTCCCGTTTGCAGCTGCCATTTGCCTGTCGTCAGCGCAAAAAAAACGCCTTTCATCGTGTCTTTATATTTCAGCATAGACCTGCCTTTGTCATTAATGAGAGCTCAAAAATATATAATTTACTGTTGCACATTTTACATTCTTTCTTAGGACGAGATAATGCATACAATTGACACATACTTATTGGGCAATTATTAAATCAGCGTAGAACAGTCTGGACAGAATAGGTTGGAAACACGAAAGTTGGTACGCACATTCACATGGAATTGTCAATATGAGCGTTTTTAAAGTTGGTGTTGTTTTTGTTGTTGTTGGTGTTGTTGTTAAAAGCCTACTATGAATAAGTTTGCTCGTTTTGGCTCTCCGAAAAGGGCGTAGGTGGCGAGTTGCAGAAGATTTCCTCACATCCGGAACCCTCTCATGAAGTTGAGCTGGGTGCACCAGAATTGAATATTTTGCTTCCTTCGTGGAGTCTAATAGTGAACATGTGCTGGTATTAGACCCACGGAAGACAGGCCAGTCTCCTAACCCCCTAATGAAAGAGCGCCTGCTACGGTAATCTGGTCTTCACCCTGCAGAAATCGCAGGTTCCAGAAACTTGGCCTTTGACAAACTAAAAGCCATCCATTGATACGTTCTGGCTAATATTGAACGGGTGCTGGAAATAGACCCTCGGAAGACAGGTCAGTTTTACCCTACTAATGACAGGGCGTTGCTATGGTAATCCTGCTAAACTCGAGAGGAGCCGCAGACATTTGGTTCACGTACTAGGCTGATAAGCCAACGGCGCGAGGCTACAAGGTGAGGGATTACGGCCGAACGCCTCTAAGCCAAAATCCCGCCCAATGGCAGCTCAGCATGAATGCAAAGGGAGGCTTCGACATGGTGGGGACCTGGGGCCCCCGCTCCAGCCCCGCCCGGTGAAGCCGCAGAATGAGGTCTCTGCCGTCCGCTGATCAAAGCGGGCGGGAAGCTGCTCGATATTCACCCCATACGGCGATGAGGTATGAAACCATTTGTAGAAGACTTAGTTCTCGGTCGGGGTGCCCTAAGCAGTAGATCAGCTACCTCACTGCGAACTGCTGAGACTCAACCCTTGACCATGAGATATGTCCGCTCCCCAGGCGAACAACATCTCCGTGCAAGACCAGGCTTGTCCCCTGGTTAAATGCACTATTTCGAGAGGAATCACAGGTCGCTGACATTTGGTCCACGTGCTTGGCTGATAAGCTACCATCTGAGGGATTACGGCCGAACGTCTCTAAGCCAGAATCCCGCCCTAAATCTCAGCACCGCTGTGATGGGAGGCTACGACATGGCTTGGGGCTTGCGTCCCGGCCCGATCGAGCCGCAGAAATGCACCTGGTAAAATGCACTCCTGCCTCGCTCTTTGCCTCTGTCTGCTATCAGTCATCCCAATGGACGCAGAAGAGATGCAGTCCAGCGGACATTGCACCTCCTGCCCTAATGTGACAACCTCCCGGGTGGCGGGGAATGCTAGGCGTACCATCACTGCAGATGAGCCGAGAAAATGAAGGGAGCAAAGAGATACCTCACTCACATGCATATGCTACGTTTCTGGCAGGACATGACGATCCTGGGACAAAGTTACACTGGACTGCCTCTCTTCCGGGAAAGTACAAACTAGTACATAGTCCATCATATCATTGCCAAACCCTATAGACACGAGTAGGGAAGACTCGATAGTCCTGCAAGACAACTTCCCAAGAGAGACAACTCTGACCAAAAACAACTGCTGCCTTGCAGTTAGGCTGGGGACAGCCAAAGGCTAAGGAGGGCAACCCTACAGAAACGCCTGTTGAAATCGGATGCACTGAGCCACAGGCTTATCAAAATAAAACAGTGCAACGTAAATATCGCTGTAAACAGCGTACGATGAAGAAGAAGAAGAAGAGTATTTTGCTTGACCTCATCTGTCTATCGCACACTACTACGGGGATCACAAAGATATTTACCTCTTTAACCGAACTGCTGTTTAACACCTGCTTCCATGTAGAATTGCATGGAAGATAAGTAGGGTATTGATCATAGTGTTCATCTGACCCTGACTAACTTAGTCTGATCAGTATGTTTTGCCTGACAGTTCATTAGTCTCCACCCAACCGGTCCTTTTTATTTAAAGTAATCAACTATGTGGAAATGAGCAAAGATGGCGCCCAACAGAACGCGTGTCTAACCTTGTTGTCGTGTTTTAGTTCATTATCGATGCCGCCACGCCACCGATTTGACTGAGATTCACACAAGTTGACGACTTACATTAATGTCCAAGGAAACGTATTATGGTTTTGTTAGTTTTTTTGTGGAATTAATTAGTTTTTGGGGTTGTTTTTTTTTTGTGGTGCTATCCCATCCGATTATTGTGGCATGATCATTAACTGTTCCCATCCAATTATTGTGGCATGGTCATCAGCTGTTTGAAATTGTATTTCTGCTACTCGGGGTCGAAATGTCCACCGTCCAGTCCACAAGGCTGAACTTCACGAGAATAATGCCCTTCGCCCCTTTTCACTGGCATGTCGCGTTTTGGTATGGCTAGGAAATAATAGATGGACCAAAAATGGGCTAACACATCACCCAGGAGAAATTGTGTCATTCCGGGTTAGCAACAAGCCGAAGATATATCGTTCAACCACCGAGTCATGCTTTTGATCCTTGCGCCTATCCCCCCCCCACCCCACCCCACCCGCCCCGGCTCTAGTCAGCGAAGTTCTCGGTTGTCCTCAAGTCCTACTTTTAAATCTCAGTCGACACACTTACCGTGAAACCACAAAGTGCCAGGGCTTTATCTCTGGATATTGGACGTTCAATTAGAATTGCAACTGGGGGTGTCTTTTTTTTTTGCTGCTGCAGCACGTAGCCATGAAAGTGACCGATTGACGCAGCGGGCCACTGATGCCCTAGAGAACATTATTATAATTATCATTATTATTATCATTAATATTATTAACTAGAAATCACACCGTGTCTCAAATTAAGTGTGCATCAAACATTTCTGGAAACACAGACAGTCCTCGCTTCGTGACAGACGTACAATCCGTAAAACACAACGATTTATATTTGATCAATAGATTCACGCGTGAAGGCAAGAGAAAGTCCCATGTGAAAGGTAGAAGATCGGTTATCATAGCCCATTAAGAACATCAATAGTTGATTATTACATCAGATCTTCAGATACCTGCTTATTAAGTACACGATAACTACTTTCTTGCAGTAAGACATCATAATATTGTCTATTAAATATACAAGAACTACTTTCTCGTAGTAGAACGAACATTAGATACTAAGATTGGTAGTAAAGAATGACTACTTTCTTTAAGTAGATCATTGGATATCAACGTATGAACTAAACAAGGACTAGTTTTCTCAGTATTGAATGTAGACTTGTTATTAGATTAACAAGAAGTACTGATTTTAGTAAATCATTAGATATTGAGTAAGTAATTAGGTAGGTAGATAGGTATTTTGGTAAGCAGATAGGTAGGTAATATGTCGCGAAATAGGCGACAAAGCCGTTCATTACTACAGTGTATGACTGATTGTCAAACGACATACAATGACAGTGAGGACAATGTTCTGATTTGCTGCTGCCTTGTATTAAGTGAGCAAGGGCAGGCCTACGATCGAGAATTCTTTTCCATCTTTTATGTACAGCGTTTGCTTTAACAGATGACAGAAGTGACGTCATTGGCAAGGCAGGCCACGTGTCCAAATGTGGATAGACGGCGACGGTTTAGCCTGGTGAAGGTGCTTGCCAGATGTCGGGGGACTTTGTCGCTTGTAGCTCGGTCGTACCAGTGGAACACTAACACGCGCATGGTTGTACATGCGGAAGGATATAATATGCTCAGATCAATATACAGAATGTGTAAAGTTTTGGAGTTGTACATAAGGATGGGGGTGACGCAAATTGTTGTCAATTCAAAGTTTGGTTTCCAGTGAAAACCTCTCCTGGGCCAAGAATCTAAGCATGGCTTTATAGAGACGACATCCTGACCGAATCTTTCAATAATTTCCGGTGGCTACGAGCATCGATATTTTACTTGCTATCCAGGTAAATGAAGTGAAGCTGACATAATGTATATCAACAATAATTCCTGGCGTCGTGAAGTTGTAGCACAGTTCTGGCTTCTTTTTGGTTACAAAGGACATGTGTATGTTTTTTTTACTAAAGTTTGCTCCTTTATAGTAGTTGTGTTTTCGTCTGAGAGTTGGTACTTCCAATTACTTGGACTACCTCAAGTTGGATGCAGTTCTTCACCATACACAACGGTCTTTTGAGCATGAGAGGTTATCAAGAGTAACCAAGAGTGATCGGCATGGGAAGAGTGGGATGGTAGAAACAGCCATCAGTCGTTCGGACTTCGGTACTTGCGCTGTGTTTTTATGGAGCTTAAAACGCAGCACTAGTCTGGAAAACATATGGGCATGCGAAACTAGTTGACACAGCAATAGATGAGGCAGGTCGGATAGTATCAGGGTGCCCAAAACTCACCTCCGTCGATAAAATATACTCCATAATTGACATAGCACCACACGAGATCCGAAGAAGCGTCGCAGCAGAAATGGAACGAGAAAACATTAGCTCGACCCAAGGCCACCAATGTTTCAACATCAGGTACAGAGCACAAGACTCAAATCCAGACATAGATTCCCAACTGAACAAAGCTGATACAGACAAGCCCTAACATCCGCCGCATCGAGAGATAGTACGAATTGATGCAAACCGCAGAGATAGAACTTCGGGAGGAACCTGCCCACACACGTTACTTGGTAGTCCCTGAACAGACTTCGAACTCGTGAATGACGCTGCAAGAGGAATATGAAAAGATGAAGATACACATATGACGACACATGTTATTGTGGCGCAATACAGGACCAAGACCACCTGATGACCTGCCCTAACCACCAGAAAACATGCAATAGGTTCGACATACTGCAGGAAAATGACAAGGCAATCCACGTCGCTGAAAACTGGATGCATGAAGTAGGACGTGGTGCTTGGGCAGAGGAAGTAAGTAAGTAACACAAGAGGCTAACACGCAATAATCGCTACTTTAATGAAGACAAATTTCACTGGTTCTAGGATGTGGCTAGGTTGATTGCACTGTCTGTATCACAGACGTGGTCTCCTGGACAGTGTAGATGGGGAGAATCTGTCGGAGAGATCGTGACTCAAGCAGATTCTTGCTCGAGTTTTTCAGCGATGCTGCTCAATTAGAAGATGTTGAGTTTTGCAAACCCCAAAATGCTGTAAACCATTCCACAATTTAGCTATGTCCACGGAGTTGAAGGTCGACGTTAGCAACATGGATTCGGAATGGGGGGAGGGGCAGGAGGAATAGGGAGTGGTGGGGTTCATTGCAAGAGCACTTCCGTGAGTAGCCAACAAGCAAGAAAAGTATATCCACACATACCCAATCAACAGGGTCGATATTTTCTTGTGAAAAGAAACTTAGATAATTCTTCTGAAATCCTCACGGAATTTTTTGTTTTATCATTAGATATTACTTAAACATGTACAACATAAATATTAACTCAATATGTAAACATTCGAAATTAACTCAACATGTACAAATTAGATATTAACTAATACTCAACGCAAAAAAAGAAAGACTACTTTGTTGTAGTAGAACTATATAGATGATTGCTTTTAAAATCATCAAACTTTATTGTCTCACAATAAAATTTTGTTACAAGTAGATATGCCCATACTAACATTTGAATGTACTATTAATGTAGTAGTAGAACACTTAATTTGTATGACATAGATGCAGGGTACGAATCCAGCTCCGGTACGCTCTAGTCGACCCAGTTGTAAATGGCTACATGGCATACGATTAAAGAAGGTAAAGGTAGCGAGAAAATAAACTGGCTAACCAACCTCATACAGGTTGTGGCTTAGTAAACTGAAGTCTCTAGCAACTTCATCCATCGACAGTAGTGTAACTGCAAGGGGAAAGACCATTACTTTTAATTTATACACGCACACATGTACCCACTTACACACACACGTACTAACACACACACACACACACATGTACCCACTTACACACACACGTACTAACACACACATACACATGTACCCACTTACACACACACGCAACCACACACACACACATACACATGTACCCACTTACACTCACACGTACTAACACACACACACACACACATGTACCCACTTACACACACACGTACTAACACACACATACCCATGTACCCACTTACACACACACGCAACAACACACACACATACACATGTACCCACTTACACACACACGCAACCACACACACACACATGTACCCACTTACACACACACGTACTAACACACACACATGTACTAACATACACACACACACACATGTACCCACTTACACACACACGTACTAACACACACACACATGTACCCACTTACACACACACGTACTAACACACACACACACATGTACCCACTTACACACACACACGTACTAACACACACATACACATGTACCCACTTACACACACACGTACTAACACACACACACACACATGTACCCACTTACACACACACGTACTAACACACACACACACACACATGTACCCACTTACACACACACGTACTAACACACACATACACATGTACCCACTTACACACACACACGCAACCACACACACACATACACGCATTCTTTTTTTCAGTTGTACTAATCCACGTATTGACACACCTTTCGCTGACACACATTAATATCAAAGGCACTGATGTTCTAATTGTCCTTTCTGGGAAAACTTATGTGCAAGAAAATACGAAAAATACAGTTATGGCTTGGCTTCGTTCGTTCTCAATCTTCCGCTACCAAACCCTAAAAGGGCTTAAGTAGCAGAATGTAGTCCAGAGAACGAAATGCGTTGTGTCGTAGTTTTCAGCTTGACTGCTATATTTGCACCTTTCGGCCCAACACATCCGACTTCAGCAACCATTTTATTTTAGTATCGGGCTAGCATTCCCGCTTCGATCCCTTCTCCTTAGCCAGTATGCTCTGTTGCAGCCTGTTATCCAGGATCGCCGCATGGAGATGTAGAAGGGTCTTGGCAGCTCTCGTTCGCTGGCTCTGACGCTAGCAGTATGCAATGTGTCGCTGACCGCTTTAGCTCATGAGCTGCTCCAAATACAGTTATTAGGCTGTGTAAAATAAGAGATATCGATTTATAAGGTTGTGAATGAAAATAAGAGATATACAGTTATAAGTCTGTGTAAGAAAATACGAAAAAGATAGTTATAATGGTTGTGTAAAATAAGAGATAAACAGTCATATAGATGTATAGGAAAAGAAGAGATATACAGCGAGAAACATTTGTGTAAGAATATAAAAGATGTACAGATGTGCAACAAAAATTTAGAAACATAGTTATACAACTGTAAATTAAGAGATATACAATTGTACGTCTGTGCAAACAAATATGAAAAATGCAGTTGTAATGGCTGCGTAAAATAAGACATGTACAGTTATAAAGCTGCTTAAAATAAATTCATGCATTCACATAACATGCTTGATGCAAACTTTTAACATAGGCATACATATGCTACAGAATTACAAGTCTGTGAACATGCAGTCACAGACAACGCCGACACCCACAAACCCACATACATTGTAGTCGAGTCATTTAGTAAATCAAGCGACATAGTTTCGACTGTCCAGAACGATAGACATCTGCGTTTTCTGTTGTCACACGGTAACTCTAAGAATTAACATTCAATCATCACATGACAGTGAATTTACACATACAAACACTATTCATTATTGGCTGTTTCAACATCATCCTCTGGTCTTTTATCAACGAGGCATGTCACTGTCTTTTTATTTATATTGCCCCACAATTAGTGAAAACCACAGAGAGCTTCGGAAATAAGTGAATAAAATAAAATATGTTCAAATCAGATTATATATCTTCACCAACAGTTATAGTTCGCATACTTGACGTTAGAAATATAGATGTTTTTGGTTATAGGGTCATCGTTCGGGTCAGGTGGTCGCATAATTTGGGTGAGGTGGGCGTATACTTCAGGTGAGGTGGTCGTATAATTTGGGTGAGGTGGGCGTATACTTCAGGTGAGGTGGTCGTATAATTTGGGTGAGGTGGGCGTATACTTCAGGTGAGGTGGTCGTATAATTTGGGTGAGGTGGTCGCATAATTCGGGTGAGGTCGACGTAGTGGGGTCCGTTGGTTGCATACTTGGGTCAGATTGTCACAAACTGGGTCAGATGGTTGCATATGTCGTGCCAGGTTGTCGCATAATTTGGGTGAGGTGGGCGTATACTTCAGGTGAGGTGGGCGTATAATTTCGGTTAGGTGGGCGTATACTTCAGGTGAGGTGGTCGTATAATTTGGGTGAGGTGGTCGCATAATTCGAGTGAGGTCGACGTAGTGGGGTCCGTTGGTTGCATACTTGGGTCAGATTGTCACAAACTGGGTCATATGATTGCACACTTGTGTCAGATGGTCGCATACTTGGTCGGTCAGCCGGATACTTACGTCAGAAGGTCGGACACTGGGGTCAGATGGTCACATACTTGGTCGGTCCGTCGGATACTTGTGTCAGATGGTCGCATACTTGGTCGGTCAGCCGGATACTTACGTCAGAAGGTCGGACACTGGGGTCAGATGGTCACATACTTGGTCGGTCCGTCGGATACTTGTGTCAGAAGGTCGGATACTGGGGTCAGGGGGTCGCATACTTCAGACGAGATGGTCGCATACTTCTGATCAGATGATTCGAAATAAAACCAACACACTTTTTGGAAAAGAGCAAGACAGCAACCACAATTTAAGTGATAGAATATATATTTTGTTAATGTGAGATTTCGTCTCGCCTAAAAAGAACAATGGTAATTTAAAAATTAAACATTTGTAGGAATGTTTTCCTGTATGTTATTGTATCAATGTTTGTCATTTCGTGCCCAATTCTGAATTTTTCCGAAGAAGGCTAGCTAATATGTCTTTGTGCTTTGTGCCGTTCAGAAAAATCAGCTGCTACATATATCTATGACGCTTTATGGTTTGGATGAATTGTGACGGAGCACCATAGTCAAATGGCGTTGAAGATTAGATGTCTTGAAAGTAGAAACACGGCAAAATGTTGGATAACATAGTTATACAAGATGACAGTATCCGAGTGATACTCGGGAAGGAAAGAATATGCCCGCATTTACTTTCCTTACATGTTACAATAAGAGAGGTTTGTACTTGGGGCTAGCAACATCATCATGTGAAAACCACTACTTAGAAACTGCCACTCCAATTTTGGGTATATTTTTTTAAAGGGTTAGCGTAGGTTACATATACGGTGATGACCCGTGGTTCCAAATACCTGTAGCGAGTCAATTCAGATACTGCAAATAATTCAGTATTGGGCAAAGAACATTGCGACAAAAACATACAAGAACTCATCGAAAGGCTAATGAAATGCATACACCTAAGATATAGAAAAGAATAACTAAATTACAATTAATTCTGTGAAATATATCTATGGAGAAATGTAGCTGTTCCTTGAACTATAGACTTATGTTCTTTTATAGTAACACTATGAAATGTGATCAGCCGGACATTCCTAAATACCACAAGTTACTGGATTGTAGAGAATGCAGCAATATGACTAGACATGCAAGTTGTATTTGACCACACTGAATACATATTCCTACACTAGTATGGGTAGAACATATTGGTTCTTCGTATTCTTATTAATGAAACTGGATCATCTAAAACAACACCGTGTGGTCGAAGTTTAAACACGTGTCTTCACTTTATAGACACGAGTAAAACGTTAGTATTTTGTTTTTCCGAAGTGAAATAAAAACTTAGATTACACACTGCGTATCTACTGCCGGAGTAAGCGAGGTTATAACTCATCTGTCATATACATCTCCCAAGCAGACCCAGATCTGAATAAAGAGCGTGTTAATGATTGAGATATTCCTAATGAGATGTCAAATATAACTTTTGTGAACAGAAAATGACTAAAAGTATTATAAGCTGACCACTCTTGCCATTAATGGAACACATACTTTTACTAAACTCATATTTTTTGCTGAAACGTTCGAGAGTAAACCTCTCATCTTGTATATCCTGCACACTGTTCAATATGTAAACTTTTCAAGGAATTTATCGCGTCCAGCCTCGTGCCCGCTCATCTATCTTTAACCTAATGACAGATGTGACCTTTCTGATAAAGTAAGCGTAGAATTCATTTCCGGTGTTGGCAGACAGTTCTGCAAATCATGAGAAAAGTAGATCCCGAATCAGGAATGGTCCTGGCCAGACTTGTGCTATATCTCCAATGAAGTGGGTGCCCCAGTTTCCGCTTTAGTGACACATGACTTAAATACGCGTCGGCGCGGAACAAAATAGTTCCTCTGATTATCTAAATTGAGAAATGTACTCAGCAAAGACAGGACGCGATACTTGCAGACTTTTTTTTCTAAGAAAAACATATGTGATAGAATGTGCCCAATTTATGAAGTATTATTTCACGTTCAAGTCAATGGTGTTAGTTGTGCTTGCTGTAGGTGGACTCGTGAATGCTGTTAGGAAGTATGTAAGTGCCAGGTAGTGAATTTCTATAAAAATCATGGCCATTGAAATAACTTATTTCGAAATGTTGAATTTAGATATATAAATAATACGTTAATTATTCAATTGCAAACAAATTGATGTGGGGATATTAAGAATTGAGTCCATACAAGAACAACATCATTGGGATGATATTTACTCTCCACACCATCGGCCTATGTAATGGGCCGTGGTGAACTTCGTCTCTCCCCACTGTTCTATGTGGAACAAAGTGCTGTAAATATTAATACTTGCTACACATTGTAATTATGAGCAGCTTATTTCCACAATATGCCGATTCGAGTATGTACGCGTTGCCTTCTCCCTCTACTTTTCATTGACATATTATACAGGTTGACGTATGAGAGCGTACGAAGAAGAAGAAGAAGAAGGATAGAGATGGACTATATAAATGATGATATTAAAGGGAGATCTTCAGATGATAACATAAACTAGCGTGAACCAGTTCGACGTTGGTACAAATACAGAAATAACAACATATTTAGCCACCAAAATGATGTCGTCATGGACACATAGAAATAACTAACTAATCTAAACGATAAAGATGAGAACCAACAAATTGCTTATACATGACTGGCTGGTATTGTTGAGATGACTGCGTGTAATATGGTTATGTTTACTTATTGCACCCACTAGGTAGAATGTTATCGGTGTACGCATCTTAACTTACACCTAATGATACATGATATACTTGATAACTTTTCTATCAAACTACCGAAATTCAACACAATTTTCACTTTTGTTTATAATCAGCTCCCTCCTATATCTCTCAACTTACAATGTTGCATAATTGTAATTCCTTTCTACATTTCACAACTTGCAATATTGTATAATCTTATCTTCTTCCTATATCTCACAACTTGCAATGTATAATCTTAGCTTATTTCTATATCTCACAACTTGCAATGTTGTAAAATGTTAGCTTCTTTCTACATCTCACAACTTGCAACGTTGTAAAATCTCAGAATCTTTCTACATCTCACATGTTCAGCGTTACGCTGCTTATGACAGTATATCTGCACCTGCTGAAAGAGGTCTGTTAGTTTTATTCACGTCTGTCCTGACATGTCAATGCATATTACTAATTCCCCGATAACAGTGCACAAACTGCAGTCTTCTACTGTCCAGGCACTGCCATCACCTTAACCATTTATTTTCCTGTTATATATATCTGCTGTTGTTTCAAACCTATTCCATCTATTAACATGGTCTTCATCTTCTCTCAAGGTCTTTCTTTGTTAGCCTATTCCTTAAGTGACACTTCTCCATGTATTTTTTGTGACACTTCTCCAGGTTTTATTTCTTGAAACTTCTCCACATATTTGTTGGTGACACTTCTCCACATATTTGTTGGTGACACTTCTCCACATATTTGTTGGTGAAACTTCTCCACATATTTGTTGGTGACACTTCTCCACATATTTGTTGGTGAAACTTCTCCACATATTTGTTGGTGACACTTCTCCACATATTTGTTGGTGACACTTCTCCACATATTTGTTGGTGACACTTCTCCACATATTTGTTGGTGAAACTTCTCCACATATTTGTTGGTGACACTTCTCCACATATTTGTTGGTGAAACTTCTCCACATATTTGTTGGTGACACTTCTCCACATATTTGTTGGTGACACTTCTCCACATATTTGTTGGTGACACTTCTCCACATATTTGTTGGTGACACTTCTCCACATATTTGTTGGTGACACTTCTCCACATATTTGTTGGTGACACTTCTCCACATATTTGTTGGTGACACTTCTCCACATATTTGTTGGTGACACTTCTCCACATATTTGTTGGTGACACTTCTCCACATATTTGTTGGTGACACTTCTCCACATATTTGTTGGTGACACTTCTCCACATATTTGTTGGTGACACTTCTCCACATATTTGTTGGTGACACTTCTCCACATATTTGTTGGTGACACTTCTCCACATATTTGTTGGTGACACTTCTCCACATATTTGTTGGTGACACTTCTCCACATATTTGTTGGTGACACTTCTCCACATATTTGTTGGTGACACTTCTCTACATATTTGTTGGTGACACTTCTCCACATATTTGTTGGTGACACTTATCCACATATTTGTTGGTGACACTTCTCCACATATTTGTTGGTGACACTTCTCCACATATTTGTTAGTGACACTTCTCCACATATTTGTTGGTGACACTTCTCCACATATTTGTTTGTGACACTTCTCCACATATTTGTTGGTGACACTTCTCCACATATTTGTTGGTGACACTTCTCCACATATTTGTTGGTGACACTTCTCCACATATTTGTTGGTGACACTTCTCCACATATTTGTTGGTGACACTTCTCCACATATTTGTTGGTGACACTTCTCCACATATTTGTTGGTGACACTTCTCCACATATTTGTTGGTGACACTTCTCCACATATTTGTTGGTGACACTTCTCCACATATTTGTTGGTGACACTTCTCCACATATTTGTTGGTGACACTTCTCCACATATTTGTTGGTGACACTTCTCCACATATTTGTTGGTGACACTTCTCCACATATTTGTTGGTGACACTTCTCCACATATTTGTTGGTGACACTTCTCCACATATTTGTTGGTGACACTTCTCCACATATTTGTTGGTGACACTTCTCCACATATTTGTTGGTGACACTTCTCCACATATTTGTTGGTGACACTTCTCCACATATTTGTTGGTGACACTTCTCCACATATTTGTTGGTGACACTTCTCCACATATTTGTTGGTGACACTTCTCCACATATTTGTTGGTGACACTTCTCCACATATTTGTTGGTGAAACTTCTCCACATATTTGTTGGTGACACTTATCCACATATTTGTTGGTGACACTTCTCCACATATTTGTTGGTGACACTTCTCCACATATTTGTTGGTGACACTTCTCCACATATTTGTTGGTGACACTTCTCCACATATTTGTTTGTGACACTTCTCCACATATTTGTTGGTGACACTTCTCCACATATTTGTTGGTGACACTTCTCCACATATTTGTTGGTGACACTTCTCCACATATTTGTTGGTGACACTTCTCCACATATTTGTTGGTGACACTTCTCCACATATTTGTTGGTGACACTTCTCCACATATTTGTTGGTGACACTTCTCCACATATTTGTTGGTGACACTTCTCCACATATTTGTTGGTGACACTTCTCCACATATTTGTTGGTGACACTTCTCCACATATTTGTTGGTGACACTTCTCCACATATTTGTTGGTGACACTTCTCCACATATTTGTTGGTGACACATCTCCAATCTTTATTTTGGTGACGCTTCTCCTGGTATATTTTTGTGACACTTCTCCAGGTATTCTTTAATTCCACACTTCTTTCCACTCGTGGGCTCTTTCCAAATGCATTACCGGTCTTGCTGGTTGGTTGTTTCCTGAAAGCAAGTGATTGCCATGGCACTTTTTTCAAGTGCATCTCTAGAATGATTCAATGTTGTCATGTTCTAACCCACACAGAGAAATGATTTAACCAGAATATTTGTAGGTGATTGTCTCAAGTTTGGAAATGACATTCTTGGTGATTGACCATGTTGTTGTGTTTAAACAGAGTGTACCTAATGAACTAAGTTGAATCATAAAGCTCAAATAAAAAACTATTATAATGACATCATTCGTTAATAAATACACTTGAATCGATGGGAGACATCGTATTATAAAAAACAATTATGGCGTTTGACAATTTTCTCACACTATTTCTAAATTCACAAAAGCGTACTGGTGTTAGCACTTATCGATATGCCTATATTGTTAAAGGACCATATGGAAAGTGAAGTAGAGGCAAGAATTACATTAAATAATGCAACTAACATTTAGAGGAACATTTAAGAGTTGCATTAAATAAGGATGACAATATTCAGAGATAGATATACTAATCAAGCTAATTACTGCTGATATTATCCAGAGTAACAAATACTAATTACACTATATTCTCCTTATATTATCCAGAGTAACAAATACTAATTACACTATATTCTGCTTATATTATCCAGAGTAACAAATACTAATTACACTATATTCTGCTTATATTATCCAGAGTAACAAATACTAATTACACTATATTCTGCTTATATTATCCAGAGTAACAAATACTAATTACACTATATTCTGCTGATATTATCCAGAGTAACAAATACTAATTACACTATATTCTGCTTATATTATCCAGAGTAACACATACTAATTATACTATATTCTGCTGATAATATCCAGAGGTACGTATACAGATTGCATTAAACGCTCTGTGCTTTTATTGGAGTGAAGAACAACCTAACTAACACTTCACGACAACTGCCTAGACAATCGATATTTATTCCTCAGGCATCTAAACCATCAGCTTACCTCAGCAATAACAAGAAAGCTGTCAATATTGTTGTTTGTTCTTTAATGGATACTGAATGTCCTTGATTTGTTATTGCTGTTTATTTATAAGTATCCAAACGTAATGCACAAGTCGTGTCCAAATGAAACCAGACCTAACTGCAGCGAGTGAACATACGTACGATGCGATTGATGACGTCACTTATGGTGTAAACAGCACATACCAACCGTCAAGTTTGCAAAATATCAGTATCCTCCGACTCATAGTTTCTTCAGCAGATCATTGAAAACGTGGCGGGTGTGATACGCAATCCGTCCAAAGTTGATCAGCGAGCGGGGAGTCGGTTTCTAACAGCTGAAGGATGTCGACCAGTTGACATTTATCGCAAAATGCAGACAGTGTATTGTGACAAAAGTGTGTCGAAGACAACAGTGAAGAACTAGACAACGATGATAAAAAAGGACGTGAGTAGACGAAAAACTATTCCAAGACCAGGTCAGGCGCAAATTGTTGCGACAGAAGATGCATCACCAAAATCGATGCAGCAATTCGGGTTGATCGTCGCCTGAACTTAAGTTCGTCACACTTTTGGAGAGATTACGTATCACACCCGCCTTGTTATCAACGGTCTACTGAGGAAACTATGAGTCGGAGGATAATGCAATTTTGCAAACTAGACGGTTGGTATGTGCTTTTTACATCAGAAGTGACGTCAAAATGCGCATCTTACGTATGTTCACATGACGTAGCTATTTCCGGTTTCATTTGAACACGCCTCGTACTCTACGTGTACAAGAAAAGATCTTAATTGGCAGAACGTTTCATAGTGCTTTTGTCTCGCAGTGTAGGGGCTTGTTCAATCCCCGTTTTCAACAAGTTTCAGTCTATCAACTGCAACTAAATGAATGCCTTATTGCTAGAGAAGCTAGGCGACGAAGAAAGGACCCGCCAGACCTTCCCTTCTCACAACCTCCATCTCCTAGCTCACACCACCCGGCCACGCCCCCAATCTCAAAATGTGCACTGATAATGTTAACTATGTATCCTTGACCTCAGTGTCTGATATGAATGGGACTATATTTATCTGTCACGTGGCGCATAAATGGGATGTCTGAGAATATTTGTTTCACTTTTGAGAATGTGTATGAAGCTGAGACTCGCCCTGATATTACCAAATGGAGTTGGTCTGGGGTTGAAAGTGTCGTTGCTTCGTCAAATTCTTACTGCAGTACCGAAATTATAACAATGCATGTAAGATGAATGCATATGGAGGCGAGCACAGTGCTGACACATGCTCTCAACTCTTGCAGATCCCACAGATCAGCTATTCATCCACAAGCGCTGACCTCAGCGACAAGACAAGGTTTGAGTACTTCTCCAGAGTAGTTCCCCCGGACAACTATCAGGCACAGGCAATGGCAGACATAGCTCGAGCGCTGGGATGGACATACGTCAACACTTTGGCTGATTCTGGGACGTATGGCGAGAAGGGTATACAGGCCTTTGTGGAAGCCACTAAACATTCAGGTAAGCCGTTAATATGTGTGCTCGTTAGGTAAGCCAGTTGTATGTGTGTACGTCAGGTAGGCCGTTAATAGGTATGTACGACAGGTTAGCGTTAATACGAGTATGTGTGTACGTCAGGTAAGCCGTTAATACGAGTATGTGTGTACGTGAGGTAAGCCGTTAATACGATTATGTGTGTAAGTCAGCTAAGCCGTTAATACGAGTATGTGTGTACGTCAGGTAAGCTGTTAATACGAGTATGTGTTCGTCAGGTAATCCGTTAATGTGTGTACCTTAGATTCGCCGTTATTACGTGTGGGGAATGTAAGCCGTAAATATATGTATACATAACAGCAATTTGTAATTTTTTGTTTAATATAATAATGACGGAAATGTTAGGAACGAATATCGAATAATTTGAAATTTGACAAGATGGAATAGTAGAGACTTTGCGAAAAGCAATAGAAAGTAACACATTATCCATTTTTAATACATTAAAAGTAGTCCTCAGTTCATTTCCCAGTTGAGGCAGCAGATTTTTTTCATCCGCAACGGTTCCCGGGTCGACCCAGCCTTAAATGGGTACCGGTTCAGTCCGGGAAGTAAAAGCGGCGAGGGAGAGGAGATGGTTACCCCCTCATATAGCCGAGCCATTGAAATGTGAGATCGCTAACACCTCACACCCCTACGGCAGTAATGGTATGGGTTACTTTACTTTACTTTAAACACATCAGACGAGGAGGAGGACTAACGTCTGGTCAGACAAAATATACTAATAGACATGTTAGTCAGGGTCAGGCAAAATATACTGATAGACATGTTAGTCAGGGTCAGGCAAAATATACTGATAGACATGTTAGTCAGGGTCAGGCAAAATATACTGATAGACATGTTAGTCAGGGTCAGGCAAAATATACTGATATACATGTTAGTCAGGGTCAGGCAAAATATACTGATAGACATGTTAGTCAGGGTCAGGCAAAATATACTGATAGACATGTTAGTCAGGGTCAGGCAAAATATACTGATAGACATGTTAGTCAGGGTCAGGCAAAATATACTGATAGACATGTTAGTCAGGATCAGGCAAAATATACTGGTCAGACATGTTAGTCAGGGTCAGGCAAAATATACTGATCAGATATGTTAGTCAGAGTCAGGCAAAACATACTGATTGACATGTTAGTGAGGGTCAGGCAAAACATACTGGCCAAAACCCTCACCTCGGGATCCTAGCAGCCCTCCCTGGCAACGAGCTGTTCTCCTGACTGTCTGGCTAAAGGGATGAGGGATCGGCGTGATCCCGGTAGTAGTGAGTGACACGCAGATGAAGCCAATCATAGCACAACCACCTGGAGAACTCGGTCAACCTTCACCAGTATGCTCGGGATGTGAGGAAAGGTACTGCAACCCGCCACTTAACGTCCTTTTCATGAGGCACAAAAGAGTAACATACTCATGGTGGGCATTCCCAAACAACAACAATAATAAATACATCAGAAAGAAAAACATACACTTTATGATGCACGGCAGAAAGTAAAACATAAATTATGTTAAATACAACATAATGAAAGCAGAAATAATGTAAAATACAGCACGAAGTAAAACAAAAACGGTGTGAAATAAATCAAAAGTGAAATAAAAACTATGTGAAATATAGTATAAAGTAAAACAAATATTATATGAGATGTTCAAGAACATTGTCAAATGCAAAATAAAGTAGACAGAAATTAAATTAAATACAGTATATGTACAGTCGAAACAATGTCAAATACACTAGTAATTGAAAGAGAAGCTATTAAAATGGGACAGAAGTAAAATAGTAACTGTGTGAAATGCAACGGAATTTTTTTAACAGCAAATATGTAAAATAAAACAGAAATAAAACATAATCTATTTGAAGAAATAATACAGAAACAACTTTTTGAAATGCAATGCAAGTAAAACAGAATATGTTAAGTGTAGCAGAAGAAACACATACAATATGTGTATGGAAAAGAAGTAAAACAAAAAACTATTTGAAATATATCAGAAAGTTAAAAACACAAAGTATGTGAAATTCACGATTGTAAATAACATTGATTTAGTTTAATTGGATTTTAGTTAATCGTACTAAAAGTAAAAGCCGCCGTCCAATGCAGGCAATGATGGCATAATTTATTTGCTAACGCTATTTTTAGTAAGGATTAACCTCGCTACTTTTTAATCCTCACCTCATCTCGAGCCGCCCGACCCCAGTGGCAAGTCAAGGGCAAGACGTCTAGGGATTGGGGGGGGGGGGCGACTACGAGATGCAGGGGACTCCGCATCAAGCTCCCAGGAAAAACACGGCGGAGTCCAGAGTCGAACCCAACCACCTGATCACGAGGCGGATGGCTTAACCACTTCGCCACGGAATCCTTCCTACATGTAACACAAAGGAAAAGTGCTAATTTAAAATGTTGGCTGATTATGTGGATCTGAGGAACAAATTAAAGATTTATCTACGTCAGTATCTTTATGATCGTGAAGAACACAGAAGAACTGAACATTGTTTTATATTTATTTGAAGTCATATCTGTTTGCATGTGCTACTCCTGTTCCGAGCCGAGGTATCGTATCGGTGAGTGTATTGCCTCCCCAGCCAATCGATCGGAGTTTGGTCTACAGTTGGTGCCTCTCCAGCCGAGCGATTGGGGCTTGGTCTACAGTTGGTGCCTCTCCAGCCGAGCGATCGGGGTTTGGTCTACAGTTGGTGCCTCTCCAGCCGAGCGATTGGGGTTTGATCTACAGTTTGTGCCTCCCCAGCCGGGCGATTGGGGTTTGGTCTACAGTTGGTGCCTCTCCAGCCGAGCGATCGGGGTTTGCTCTACAGTTGGTGCCTTTCCAGCCGAGCGATTGGGGTTTGGTCTACAGTTGGTGCCTCCCCAGCCGAGCGATTGGGGTTTGATCTACAGTTGGGGCCTCTCCAGCCGAGCGATCGGGGTTTGGTCTACAGTTGGTGCCTCTCCAGCCGAGCGATCGGGGTTTGGTCTACAGTTGGTGCCTCTCCAGCCGAGCGATTGGGGTTTGGTCTACAGTTGGTGCCTCTCCAGCCGAGCGATTTGGGGTTTGGTCTACAGTTGGTGCCTCTCCAGCCGAGCGATCGGGGTTTGGTCTACAGTTGGTGCTTCTCCAGCCGAGCGATTGGGGTTTGGTCTACAGTTGGTGCCTCTCCAGCCGAGCGATTGAGGTTTGGTCTACAGTTGGTGCCTCTCCAGCCGAGCGATTGAGGTTTGGTCTACAGTTAGTTGGGGATTTTACAGATCGCAAAATGGAACATTGATCGACTCAGCCTAAACAATTTGATGCCAGAACAATCTAAGATATCCAAAAGAACCGACGTGATCTGACCACATCACATGGAGTGGGCCGTTGCTCAAGAATAATGTGAGTCTAACACCATTTTGCCAACACCGGCATGTTAACGGTATCTTTACTTTACTTCCCATGTTTTTAGAAAAAGTCTTTTTCGTCATATTCAAGTTTCATTTTCCCTCTGAGCCCTTGTAGTAACCGATAAATATTTGAAACTGGAATCCTGGTATTCAGTCATGCTAATCAATGTAAGAGATAGCTCAAAGAAATCACTTTGTTTTGTAAATCATGTGGTATTTCCTGGTTTGTCTTTCTGACTTTCATTAGGCAATTAGTAATAAGTTCGTAGGTGGCTTCCTTTTTGCGACTTTCCTTGGAAAGTGTGCCTTTAGGCTTTCACAATTTGACATGAAGCCTACCCAACAGTTTAGGGTCTGCACGGTATGCCTACCCAGCAGTATGGAGCTGCACTCTAGGCCTACCCAGCAATATAGGGCCGGCACTCTTCGCCTGCGCAGGAGTATAGGGCCTGCACTCTACGCCTACCCAGCAGTTTGGGGTTGCACTCTACTCCTACCCAGCAATATAGGGCCTGCACTCTACGCCTACCCGGCAGTATAGGGTCTGCCCTCTGCGCCTACCCAGCAGTATAGGGTCTGCCCTCTGCGCCTACCCAGCAGTATAGGGTCTGCCCTCTGCGCCTACCCAGCAGTATAGGGTCTGCCCTCTGCACCTATCCAGCAGTATAGGGTCTGCCCTCTGCGCCTACCCAGCAGTATAGGGTCTGCCCTCTGCGCCTACCCAGCAGTATAGGGTCTGCCCTCTGCGCCTACCCAGCAGTATAGGGTCTGCCCTCTGCGCCTACCCAGCAGTATAGAGCCTGCACTTTGCGCCTACCCAGCAGTATATGGTCTGCCCTCTGTGCCTACCCAGCAGTGTATGGTCTGCCCTCTGCGCCTACCCAGCAGTATATGGTCTGCCCTCTGCGCCTACCCAGCAGTATATGGTCTGCCCTCTGCGCCTACCCAGCAATTTATAGTCTGCCCTCTGCGCCTACCCAGCAGTATATGGTCTGCCCTCTGCGCCTACCCAGCAGTATATGGTGCCCTCTGCGCCTACCCAGCAGTATATGGTCTGCCCTCTGCGCCTACCCAGCAGGATATGGTCTGACCTCTGCGCCTACCCAGCAGTATAAACTCTGCACTCTTCCTTTAACGGTGCTGATAACCGTTATGATCCATAAAAATAAAAAAAATACTTTGTTTACACATTCCTGATTTGATTTAATTGTTTTGGAGGTTTGCCTACGTGTATTCTACTGGCAGAAGGACGGCACTTGCCACACCAGACCCCAGTCAATTAGGCGATATCAGGACGTATTAACCAGTGGTTGGATGCGTGTGTGGAACGATACGTAAGTGTGTATGTGTGAGTACCTGTGTGTGTGTGTTTGTGTGTACCTGTTAATGTGTGTGTGTGCCTGTGTGTGTGTGTTTCATGATCAGAAAGCTCCATGCTCGGTTATCTGTCTTTAACTAGTATTTCTATTCCCTGTTAGCTCAGTTACTTTCTGTCTATTTGGAATTGTTATTACACTATTCAGACATGTGAATACATTCTTTTTTTCCAAGGTAAACATTTGCTTATTGATACGATCCACTAGATTCTGACTATAATATTCTTCCTTTACTGATTGATTTTCTTGTAGTAACCGTTACAGGCAGTGTTTACCCTAATGGTAGGTCATTTTAAGTAAGGGTACATCATCGTTCGATAACAATCATTACCGGAAAAAGATCTAAACGGAGTTCGAAAAAAACCGATAACTCGATGCGGATATATATGTGTATATATATATATATATATATATATATATATATATATATATATATACACACACACTCTCTCTCACACTCACACATACTCACACACACTCACACACACACACACACACACTCACATGCCCACACTCCTTTGCTTCTTTTGACATCACAGAGTCGAGCCCGTGTGTGTGTGTCTGTGTGTGTGTGAGTACGTACGTGCGTGCATGTGTGAGTGTGTGAGAGTGTGTGTGTGTGTGAGTGTGTATGTGTGTGTGAGTCTGTGTATGTGTCTGATAGTTTGAGAGTGTGTGTGTGTGCGTACGTGCTTGTGCGAGATCTCCATTTATGTAAACTCAATATATTTGTTTTTCTCGTGTATTCAGTTTTTTGTGTAATCAGCTCCATTCAATTTTACACTGCAGGATCAAATCGATTTATGTTCCATTCTTTCACTTATTACACCACTTCCTGTGTAATCCCAACTTCCGCAGTATTCCGATATTTCACATTTACAAGATGATTTATTTCGCTGTTATAATATTGTGCAGTGATATGTCCGTTTCATTGGGGTCGTGGCATTTGTCTCTTTTGTGGTATTTCTTCAAGAACCGTTCTAGTTTGATTAGACAATGTACTGCGCATTGAAGTATGTGTTACGATGTTACTGCCGTACGGGTGTGAGGTGTTAGCAATCTCACATTACAAAGACTCGGCTATATAAGGGCGGTAACCATGTCCTCTCCCTCGCTGTTTTTACTTCCCGGAATGAACCGGGACCCATTTAAGGCTGGGTCGACCCGGGAGCCATTGCGGTCTGAAAAAACATTATCGCCCGAACCGGGGAATGAACACAGGACCACTCAAATTCGAAGCCAGAGCGCTAACCACTAAGCTAGGCGGCTCCCAATATAAAGACTGTTGATGCAAAATCAACCTTAGCAGTTGTGCAACTTTGTTCTGACCTCTCCTTAATTAAATTGCATTTGCTGCTTGGATGAACTTTGTTGAAGCGCAATCCTCCCTTCTACATGTACGAATCTACGAGGCACGGTGGGTGCTTCATTGCTCAGGTAATGCTGAAGTATCCAATACTGTAGTGATGAAGACATCCTCTAATTTCAATGCCGTACACCCGGAAATGGAAATAATGAGTCTTGAACGTTTGTTTTGATAAATTGCTTGTTTTTCTTTCGGAACTAATGAATTGCCTCTGACAGAGATATTACAATGGATATCCCCACATATCTGTGTATACTGAAGAAGGTAAATCTAAGTCCTCTTTGGCAAGGCCCTAACTTTCTTGGCCATGTTGTTGAATGCAGCCTGTCCATGTGTAGGGTGTGGACGGGAAATATTGTCTTTGCCAGTGTTGTTTCACAATACCTAGACGTTAGCCTTCCTAACCGACGCATGATCATCAATCCATTATAGTTATAAATATAAGAGTCATGTCAAACAGCCTGTCATATGTAAAATATAGCTAATAGAGGCACGCATGGGCAGTTTTAGGTGAACACAAAAAAGCAAACATCTCCACATTACAACAAATATGTCTCTGTAAGAGACCGAAGGCAGATGAGGCAGCCGTGACAAAATGGGCTATTCGAGACTTCAGTAATCGAACTATAATAGCACGTGACCTCTATTTCCATTGCTGGGAACCGATGGGGAAACTGTAGGGCTGAGCAGTAAAGGGCCCTAACATGTGTTACCACCAAGCAGTCGGCAGGTCAGGTTCATGTTTCGCCCCTATTGAAAAAAAACATGTACTTCGCACCGAGAATTTGAACCTGAGCCCCATCGGTCATGTAACAGACATCCGAACCGCTCGGCCACCTGCTACTCATTGCAGACTTGCATTTCAATTTTATCTTTTTTCGATTCGGTGCTTACCGGTGTTGTTATCCTGTAATCGCCTGCGTTATATGCATGTGCTCTACCTGTGTTATTATGAAGTGCCTACATTCGCTATTATCCTGTGCTTACCTATGTTATTATGACGTGCCTACCTGTGTTATTATGGCGTGCCTACCTGTGTTATTATAATGGGTCTACCTATCCTTAACTAAACTTAACTTCTTCGTACAGGTTTAGAAGACTGTGCAGAGTATATTTACAGTCAGTGTGTTGCTTCTACCTTACTTGATTTTAAATTAACTACTTTTATCCAATCTATTCTTGAATGACGTAGTTGAGCCGGGTTCCATTATTTCTTGTGGTAATGCAGTCCAAGCATACATCAATCTCTTATTAAAAAAATATTTCCTTATATCACATCTGGGTCGTTCCTTAATTAATGTGAAGCTGTGTCCTCTTGTACTTGTAGTTAGCTGTACTTTGAAAAACGTGTTATAATCTAGTTTACTTTTTCTGTCGACAAACTTATAAACCTGCATTAAATCACCTAGAATTCTTCTCTTTCCTAGACCCTGTAAGTCGGTTGTTCTTTCTTCAAATTTATAATTGCAAAATCCCACAATCAATTTTGCCGCTCTTCTGTGTATCCTTTCGAGCACGTTATCTCCCCTCTACGATAAGGACTCCACGAGTGAAAACAGTACTCCAATTTAGGTCTAACTAATGATTTATACAGTTTGGCAATCACTTCCTTGCTCCTACATTTACAATTTCTTTTTATCATACCTAACATTGGATTTGCCTTTTTTACTGCTACCTTGACTTGTTCACTCACCTTACCTGTATGATCTATTATAGCCTTTAGATCATTTTCCTTTTCTGTCTTCCTAATATTGTTCTTTCCGATTTTGTAATTATGTTCTATTTTGGATCTACCCATGTGGCTGACTGTACATTTACCGACATTAACTCTATTCCCCTGATCTGAGACCATTATTGAATAGTATCTAAATTCGAGCTCAATATATCCACGTCTAATTTAGATGAGACAGTCCTGCATGGTTTTGTATCATCCACGAATTTTGCATCATGGATCTGAAATCATCGTCCAAATCATATATCTCGCACGAGCAAAATTGGTCACAAAACCGTGCCCTGTGGCACTCCGCTTTTTACCTCACACAACTCAGAATACCCCTTATGTATGTCTACTCTCTGACTTCTTCCTGTTAACTATATTTCTAGCCATTTGACAATTTCGTCAACTGTTCCATATGATTTCAACTTCCTACACAATCTTTGATGAAGTGCTGAATCAAAGATCTTTGCAAAATCTAAATAAATAGCATCCACTGTCTCCCCTCCATCTATCACTTTGATAATTTCCTCAATGAATTATAATAGATTTGTTAAGCACGATCTCCCTTTTGTAAAACCATCATCTGCCAAACTGTGCTATTATCTAGTTTCTATCGGTGAAATTATCCAATTGCTGCCTGTAATATTCGCCGGTGTCTTCCTTTGCTACCATCCTGTGCCTATCGGTGCTATTATTCTGTATCTACCTGTGTCATTATCCTGTATCTACCGGTGATAGTATTGCATGTCTACTGTGTTATTATCATGTGTCTACCGGTGTTATTATCCTGTGTCTACCTGTGTTATTATTATGTGTCTACCTGTGTTATTATCCTGTGTCTACCTGTGTTATTATCACTGTGTATACCTGTGTTTTTATCATGTGTCTACCTGTGGTATTATCCCGTATCTACCTGTGTTATTATCACTGTGTCTACCTGTGTTATTATCCCGTATCTACCTGTGTTATTATCACTGTGTCTACCTGTGGTATTATCCCGTATCTACCTGTGTTATTATCACTGTGTCTACCTGTGGTATTATTCCGTATCTACCTGTGTAATTATCACTGTGTCTACCTGTGGTATTATCCCGTATCTACCTGTGTTATTATCCCGTATCTACCACAGGTATTATCCCGTATCTACCTGTGTTATTATCACTGTGTCTACCTGTGTTATTATCCCGTATCTACCTGTATTATTATCACTGTGTCTACCTGTGTTATTATCCTGGGTCTACCGGTGTTATTATCTTGTGTCTACCTGTTTTATTATCACTGTGTCTACCTGTGTTATTATTATGTGACTACCAGTGCTATTTTCCTAAGCCTACCTGTGTTATTTTCCTGTGTCTACCGTTACTATATATATGCAATTGACCATGACGACATGCAGTAACTTTGGGCTCATGATCAACACTAGAAAAACTTATCTTTTCTTGCAGCCAGTCCCTAGGAAGCTGTACAACCGTACATTACTGTATGAACCAAAGTCTCCAGGCAGTGGATAGTTTGACTTATCTAGTCAGTACCCTCACTAGATAAGTATTGATAATAAATGAGAATTTAGATCCTGCTAATCTGCTCAGTCAATACTTTGGCATAGGTTACGCAGAAGATAACTGCTCCAAAATCCCAGAGCGCATATATATTTTCCAAAATGACAGTGATAAAGAGAAATTAAGATTAATCTACATTACGGAGGAAATAAAGAACTGGAGAAGTTGAAAGTGAAAAAATGTCCAGGTCAAGATGGTATTCATCCAAAATTGCTGTTTGAAATTAAAGAGCTGCTAGCAAAGCCATTGGTTATATTATGTTCTCAATCACTTGCAGAAGGGATTGTTCCAGGGGATTGAAACGATGCAGAAGTGATCTCTTTGTCCAGGAAGGAAAAAAAAAAAATCAAATTCAGCAAATTATAGACAAGTGAATTTAACGAGCACAGTCTGTAAAATAATCAAAGTCAATAATCAAAGAAAACATTGCAATGCATCTAGACACATTTGATCTAATCAGCAAAAGTAATCATTGGTTTATTATGGGGAGATCGTGCTTAACAAATCAATTAGAATTTATGGAGGAGGTCACAAAAAGATAAATGAATGGGAGATAGTGGATGTTATTTATCTAGATTATGCAAAGGCCTTTCATAGAGTACATTATCAAAGATTGTTTAGGAAGTTAAAATCACATGGAAAAGGGGGAAAGCTGCCAAATTGATAGAAAATTGGTTAAAAGAAAAAGGCAGAGTGGGAATAAATAAGGAGTACTCTGAGTGGTGTGCGGTTTAAAGGTGGAGTGCCACTGGACCCTACTTTGGGACCAATTTTGTTCTTTGATATAAATAAAAGATATGGACAATGATATAAGATCTATGATTGCAACATTCGCTGATGACACAAAACTATGCAGTAGTGTCTCATCTAAAGCAGAAGTTGATATATTGAGGTCGGATTTAAATAACATTCGGGAATGAACTGACACATGTTAAATGGATTTTAATGTAGATAAATGTACAGTCATCTACATGGGTAGATCCAATTTGGAACATAATTACAAAACGGGAGAGAACAATATTAGAAAGATAGAAAAGGAAAAGCATCTAGGGGTTATAATAAATCATACAGGTGGGGTGAGTGAACAAGTCCAGGTAACAATGAAAAAGGCAACTGCAATATTAGGTATGATCAAACGAAATATTAAACATAGGAGCAAGGCAGTGATTGTCAAATTGTATAAAGCATTAGTTAGAACTAGATTGGAGTACTATGTAGAGGTGTGGAGTCCATATCATAGAGGAGATATATGCATGCTGGAAAACGATACAACGAAGAGTGACAAAACTGATAATGGGATTCCGTAATTGAATGATGAAAGACTCAGAATAATCGGCCTACATTGTCTATAAAAGGGAAGATTTCGAGGTGACTTAATACAGGTTTATAAGATAATCAACGAAGTGATACATTACACTATTACACTTTTTTCAAAGTACAGCAGGCTTTAAGAACAAAAGGGCACATTTACAAATTAATTTTTAAAAGTCCATATTAGATACTAGGAAATATTCTTTTTAGTTAGAGAGTGGTGAATAATTCGAAAGCATTGTAATTGGAAATAGTGGATGCAGAGTCAATTATTGCATTCAAGAAAAGATTGGATTCACATAGTTAATTTTAAATAACGGAAAGTAAAAGAAACAGGTTTTATACAGACTCTGCAGAGCCTTCTAAACAAGTATACAGACGTTAAGTTTAGGTTAGTTAAGTTAGGGAGACGAATATCAGTTATGTCACGAATATCAACAGCATAATTGCTACGGTGAGCTCTGCGTGTGGGAGGCGGCATGAAAATGTTAGGATGCAGTAGGACAGCAACATCACCACAAAGGTTAATATGTATCGTGCTGTAGTGCTAACCACTCTGTCGCATGCATGTGAAAAATGGACAGAGTGTAGCAGAGACTCAAGGCAGCGAATTGTTTTCATTCGAAATGTCTGTGTAGTCTGCTCAGGATCGGGTAACAGGACAAAGTGTTTAAGCCTCAGGATCGGGTAACACGACAAAATGTTTATATCAGGATCGGGTAACAGGACAAAGTGTTTCATTCTGAAAGTCGTAGTAAGACTAATATGTTGAGCATCCATACTCGTCTGTAAAAACCCCCGATGGGACGGACGGACATGTTATTCGCTTGCCTGATATCATCCCCAAGCAGGTGTTATTCAGTGACCTAAGTACAGGCAGACACTCATTAGAAGGACAAAAGAGCTTCTACAAAGACTCCCTGCAAGTGTCACTGAAAAGCTACCAGACTGACGTCACCTCCTAGGAGTTGCTAATACAGCATCTGACACGTCAGCTTGATCACCGGTACTCATATAGCAGATCGAAACTCCATCACTGAGGCGCAGAGTAGTAGTGCAGATAGAAAGAACAGAATGCACACCTTCTCAAATCCACAGGAATATCCCGGGTGCGAAAAAGTCTGCCGTGGCAGGATTTGCATCAATAGCCAAATGATAACAACCACGCGTCACAAGTCTGCAGCTGTCGCCATCTTCACTTGCAAATGGCAACTATTACTATTACCGGTGTTATAATCATGTCTACCAGTGTTAGTCTGATCAGCATGTTATGCCTTACCCTGACTAACATAGTCTGATCAGTATGTTATGCCTGACCCTGACTAACATAGTCTGATCAGTATGTTTCACCTCGACCTGACTAACATAGTCTGATCAGTATGTTTTGCCTGACCCTGACTAACATAGTCTGATCAGCATGTTTCAGCTGACCCTGACTAACATAGTCTGATCAGTATTTTTCACCTGACACTGACTAACATAGCCTGATCAGTATGTTTGGCCTCATCGGAAGTTAACTCTTCTCTCCAGCTTGTGTGATGTGTATCGATTACACTGTAAATGAAATATTGATCAGGACGTTGATGCCTATTGCAACATAATTCATCCGATTTTGTAATGAGTATTCTATGCTTGAGTGGCATTCTGGAATGCGTGTGTGAGTAAGTCAAAATAAAGACCTCTGCCACGAGGAAAGCGTATTGTAAGAGGCAACTAACACGAATGTTAAGCACTGTAAGGGTTGGCGGAAAGGCTATCGTCAGGATCAGGTGAAACATTCCAACCACAAAACCCCACTTCAAGTACATGCTTTCACCTCTAAACAGTCTCTGGTGCAGCATCCTGTTCTTCTTCTTCTTCTTCGTACGCTGTCAGACGTCAACTTGAATTTGTTCGAAGAAAGCAGCTGTCATCCTGAGGCTGTCGACACTGCCATAGAGCTTGTCTTGTGTTGCCACTGGTGATGGCCACATGTGCTTTCTCTGGTCCTCGTATGTCGGGCAATTTTGCAGCAGGTGTTCAGCGGTTATTTTCCCTGTACCACAGGTGCATTTGTCATTGCCACATATCTTCAGTTTGCATGATGTTCGACTAAGTGACAATCGACACTGTGATCACCGGTGTGGTTAGACTGATGACAGACCATGTCCCATTTGCGCCATCTTCATATCAATGCCATATTTTAGGCCTTTGTGTCTATATTCAGTGACTGGTTCAATTATATGACTATTTCGAAAGAAGACGTCACATCTAATTTGCACTGCAGCAGTTAACTTGAAAAGGGAGTCTGGTTTGATTATCAAAAATGCAACATTGAATTGCATTGCCCTTTAAATTTCTCAATTTAAAGGTGCACTGTCAATCCTGACAGATCTAATTCAATTGTATTGTTATTTACAATTTTAAGGATTTTGCTAAACCTTATAAGCAGATTTTAATTGATTTATTTGTCATGATATCCCTGATCTGACATTCGTTTCTTAACTCAAGCACGACCTCTCATGTTATTAGGGGCCATGTTTACTATCAGGTGCAATGGATAAGAATAAATATATTGTTTATCAACAGGCAGAACGGAAAAGTCAAAACCGTTTAAAAGAAATAAACAGGAGTAAAACTGTCGGCAAACTATTCATCCGTGAATAAATAATCTAAAAAAACACAGAAGAAATCAGTTAGTCAACAAACATAAGTTAGCTCGAAAGTAAATCTGCAAACCAATTCATTAAGTATTTTTCCACAAAATTGTGAAGGGGTAGTAGGCGGAAGTGGAGATATGCAGTAACGTCAATGTAGTTCCATAGTAGACACTGTAGTTAGGGATGAAGTGTTAGAGACTACGATTCCTCGTCTATATATTAAATGCGGTAGTCAGTTATCTTCCTGGCTTCCATTTCTTCCTTGAGAGTAAGCCGGGTACACATTTGCAGCTGTGCCAACTAACCTCGTACCGAAAACTGGGATCCATCCAGTCATCGTTACCGTGAACACCAAGCGGTGCACCACTCAGACGTATTCAAGACACAAGTCTACTTTGAAAACACTAGTCTACTTTGAAAACACGTCCTCTTTGAAGACCATAGTCTACTTTGAAAACATCAGTCTACTTTGAAAACACCAGTCTACTTTGAAAACAGAAGTCTTCTTTGAAAACACCAGTCTACTTTGAAAACAACAGTCTACTTTGAAAACATAAGTCTACTTAGAAAACACCGGTCTACTTAGAAAACACCAGTCCTCTTTGACGACCATAGTCTACTTTGAAAACACCAGTCTACTTTGAAAACACCAGTCTACTTTGAAAACAGAAGTCTTCTTTGAAAACAGAAGTCTACTTAGAAAACACCAGTCTACTTAAAAAACGCCAGTCTACTTAGAAAACACCAGTCCTCTTTGAAGACCATAGTCTACTTTGAAAACACCAGTCTACTTAGAAAACTCCAGTCCTCTTTGAAGACCATAGTCTACTTTGAAAACACCAGTCTACTTTGAAAACACCAGTCCTCATTGAAGACCATAGTATACTTTGTAGATGCCAATCTACATTGAAAATCTCCTTATGTTATACCAAGAGAGATTTTTCTTCAGAAACCTACTGGGAGAAGTAGATATATTCATTGAACCTTAGTGAGAGTAAGATTTCACTTCACTTTTAACAAGACGACAGTAGAAGGGAGACTCGACCAGACAGGTGGAAAGCGAGGCACGTCTGTGTTGAATATATGCGAGACACCACTAGGCTTATAAAAAAACTAGGCTTATAAAAAACGAGACACCACCGGACTGATGGAAATCGAGACGCGATTGGAAAGTAACACACGACCGGAAAGTAAGACACGGCCGATTGTTTGAAAGTGAGACACGACCCGACCGATGGAAAGCGAGACACGACCGGATAGATGGAAAGCCAGACACGACCCGACCGATGGAAACCGAGACACGACCGGACTGATGTAGAACGAGACACATTCGAACGGTTTGAAAGCGAGATCCGACAGAAATGGTTGGAACTGAGACACTAACGGAATGATAGAAAGCGAGACACGATCGAACTGATCGAAAATAAGACACGGCCGGAAAGCAAAACATGTTCGTACTGATGGACATCGAGACACCGTCGGAAAAGCGAGACACGTCCGGACTGGTGGAAATGGAGAACCAACCGGACTGATTGAAAGCTAGATACGACCAGATTGGCAGAAAGCGAGATACAACAGCGTTGATAGAAAACTAGACACCATCGGTCTGATGGAAAATGATACACAACCGGATTGATTGTAAACAAGACACGACCGGACTGATGGAAAGCGGGACACAATCAGACTGACGGAAAGCGAGACATGAACGGACTGATGGAAAACAAGACGACAGGACTGAGGGAAAGCGAAACATGAACGGACGGACAGAAAGCGAGACACGACCGGACTGACGGAAAGTGAGACATCACATGACTGACAGAAAGCGAGACACGACATACCTGACGGAAAGTGAGACATCACATGACTGGCAGAAAGCGAGACATCACATGGCTGACGGAAAGCGAGATATTACATGGCTGACGGAAAGCGAGACATCCCATGGCTGACGGAAAGCGAGAGATACATGACTGACGGAAAGCGAGACATCGCATGGCTAACGGAAAGCGAGACATAACATGACTGACGGAAAGCGAGACATAACATGACTGACGGAAAGCGAGGCATCACATGCCTGACGGAAAGCGAGATATCACATGGCTGACGTAAAGCGAGACATCACATGGCTGACGGAAAGCGCGACATCACATGGCTGATAGAAAGTTAGATACGGTATCGAGTTGAAGTAGATCACATATTTCAAGACAGATATTGGGAAATAAAACAAAATGTGCGACAGAGGGGCAGGAGCGGGTGTGGGATGGTGCGGGGCGGGGGGGGGGGGAGGGGGATATACCAGTCATAGACACATTAAGCAATGTATCATAACATCTTCACTAATCGCTAATATTTATTCCGTCGATTCTTTTAGATGATTTTTAGTGTTTGTTAAAACCTTGAAAATATTCATTAAGCATAAGGACTGGGGCATTAATCAAATGTGTCTTTGCCATTTGTCAAGGATGTTAGCACGTTATAAGACGAAAATCATAAGTTTAGAAATGACATGGTTGATTTTAATTACTGACTCATGATTTTCATAAGTTTAGAAATGACATGTTTGACTTTAATTAGTGACGCCATATTTTCATTAATATAGAAATGACATGTTTGACTTTTCTCGAGACGAGAACAGAAACTTTGAGGATCAGCAGAACACCTGAGTCACCAAACATATGTGTAAATGATTCTGTTCTTCAACAGGCCCATGAATTCTAGTATTTTCCCAGTATTCTTCCGGCAGATGGCAGGATCGATAGAGACATCGAAACTAGGTGTCAGAAAGCATCTGAGGTAACTTATCAGCTTGTCGCCACTGCTTAAGCACCCAAGCATTAGCTTGGCAACAAAGCAGCCTGGTGAGGAGTATTTTTATGCCGACTCTGCTACCATGTTCAGGACGTGTGATAGCAGAATTAATTTCGACGTGTGAAATGAAGTGTTTGAGGAAGGTCATCGGTGTTACCAGGACATAGAGAATGCAGAACGACGACATTTGTAGCATGGCTGGTACCACGGCTTGTGCAGAATACATTTCCAAGCACAAAATACGTTGGTTTGATCGTGTCATGAGAATACACGCTCATCAACTTCCACTGATGGCGTTAGATCACTGGTAGAAATGGCTACGTGGTTAGGGGTTGGCGCGAGGTATGTGAATATATTACATTAGTGTTATTGTGCAGCAACACGGGTTCACATTGACCGACGCAGCGCACTTGGCGCAGGACAGACGAATTAAACTTCCCACGCCGCCCAACGACATAAGTGAAGATAAAAACGAACCAATTAACTATGTTTGCCTCTAATGAAAATGAATCATTATTTGTCTGTGTATCAGGTGTCTGGTTTTAAGAGTCGTTAAAACCATTGTTTCACAGCAAACTAAATATGTTCAATCCACGATCACGACAATATATATCCATTGGCTCACATCTCCTTGCGTCATGGTCGGCGACTATAGCCAACACCCACTGAAAACAGACCTGAGCACAATAATTCGCAAAAGTCGTGACGTCGACAAGAATAGTCCGTGACAGTTTTTGGTCTGCGAACTTCAATATGTCAACATCGGTGGTCTTACCTTGTAAGAACGCTTTTATAATTTAAGCTTGTTTAGTATGGCATTATTTAGAGATGTTTATATTTCCTTGAAGTCGTCGTTGACGATGCCTTATCATTGTGCTGCCCCAGGCTGTCGTGATAAGTATACAAATGGGCCACGTGTTTCGGTTTTCAAGTTCCCAAACGATGCACAACTTCGAAAAGATTGAATAAGATTAAGACTCTAAGCAGAGAAAACTTCACACCAATTGAAAATGCCAGAGTAAGTAAAATGTTTTCCAACATGTTTATTTGGTCAATTCATTTTAAAGTAATTATAAAAAAGTGTATCAACTCGAGTGGGGAAATCAACAGACTTACAATTTTAATTAGCTTTTGGTAACATGATGAGAATATCAAATATAAGAAAATATAGACATGTCTTGGAACGAAAGATGGGACAGATTTATCAAATATTGGGAAGGGAACAAGCTCTGTGTATGCAACACGTTTTTAGGGAGAAAGCCTAGAGCACCCTAGAGCATTTGTAGGTTGTGTAGATTGGCAAATGAGAAATGGATTTAGGAAAAGTTTCAGTAAAATTGGTTTGCTAAACTATTTTAAAAACAGAGATAGCAAGTTATATATGAAAAGAAAGATATTTCAAAAGAAGTGAACAGAGTATGTCGGTGAACTATTTCATTAAAACAGAGTACACAAGCAACAGGTACATAATAATGAAGGACCAGATATCTTCAAATCAGAGATATGGAAAACAAAGATATTTTTTAGGGATATGATGACACAGTGACATGATGGATATAGACAACACCAGAAGTAAGGACTATGGATTTGAGACCAACATTAGAAATGTTATATGTATTCCTTTTTGCTGTATTGTGCTGCTGAAACGTTGGCAATGAATAAACAGTTGAAGAGGAGAACTTATGCTATTGAAGACCAGAGACAGAGAATGTTGGAGATCTTTTGCAGCTGATTTTCGTTGTGTAGAATTGCTGGATCAGACCGATAATTTAAGGGAAACACAAAGAACCATTAATTTTATAAGTGAACTTCTAACAAGACAGAAAAACTCTTTACCAACAGAAATCCTAACATTGATTGATTTTGTAATAGAACAATTTTCTCTTAATAAAAGTGAAAAGTATCATTTCAGGTTTGGAATGTTTAATTTTTGCTAGGTTGCTTTTTCAATATCACCTCACTCATACAAATTCTTGCTGAGCTCTGGGCACATAGCTTCCACGGGATATATTTCACATTCAATTTAGATCCAGCCCATGAGCAATTCGGGTGAACATTTTTTATCATATGCCACAGACTGGTTGAAAAATATTACAGCCTGAAAACCATATTGTGTATATAATGATGGGTGAGATCTATATGAAAGCTGCTCTTGATTTCCAGGAAGGTAACATTGTGGGCTCTGCTTATAAAAATAAAAAGTCTGAAAATAATGCATATGTATTTATGATAACTAGTTTTCAATCATCCTATACAAATGTTGTGCACATTAGCATATGCTCAAAATTACTGCAAAAGAACTTTTTATTGTCGTTAAGAAGGTTGCCATAGGCTTTAAAGTAATTGGCTTCACAATGATATACGTAAGCTCAGACAACAACGGAATTAATGGCTTTTTTCCCCTCACCCCCATGTGTTAGTATTGTGTACAAACATTCTAGTGACCCAAGTAAACCATTGTGTACAAACATCCTAGTGATTCAAGTAGAACATTGGTTTTTTTTTTAAATTTGGACCCTTTGCAAATTTTGAAATGCATACGAAACAGTTAAAAACCGTGCAAGTTTTCGAGAAGAAGCAGGTCAATAAAAAGGAGAAGTAGAAGATGAAGCAGAAGAAAAAGAAAAAGAAAAATAAGAAGAAGGCGGAGCAGAAGACTGCCGAGTCAAGTATTGTTGACTATACAGATGAGCAATTTGAGAATGGTGCGTGTCAGGTACAAGAGATATGTATAAGAAGTGCCGACAGATTGAAATCTGTTTCTGGCTTGCAAACCACCAGAAGCTATTTGCAGGCCTTGAAAGCACCTTAGTGGAGAACACGCTCAGCATTAGATTTGTTTTCCAATTGTTTTGTAATTTTAAAATTATGTGACTTCAGAACAGTATTTTTAAATAAACACAGAAACAAACTGCAATCCATGACCGATAGAAGAGACTGCAGAGCCCAGCTGCAGTCAGAGAAACTCCGAAGACTGACCGACCATCCAATGCACCAGAGACTAAACAATTTGGAAAATGGGAAACTAAAGCGGAGAAACTTTGCAGAAATAGCCAAAGCAAAGATGCACGAAGATCCCATAAACGCACTAAAAACACTAAAACCCATCACTACTGTACGAAAGCCTACCTGGAGGCAAGATATATTTCCAGAGGTGGTAGAAAATATACCAGGTATTGGAAACAAAAACTGCCAGACTGAAAAAGAAAGGAGAGATACTATCCTAAGCTTTATATCGAAAAACTACCCAAGCATGGACTGGACCCATGCATACACCGACGGTTCTGTAACAAACACAGAACGGAGGGGCAGGAGCATTCCTGAACCTACCAAATGGCAGAAAAATAACACTGTCATTCGCTACTGGTAAGTACACAAGCAATTTCACAGCGGAGGCAGAGACACTGAGGGCGGCAGTGGAAGAAATGGTGACACACAAAGAAAATGAAAGCCATATAGTCCTGCTTACAGATGCTCTCGCCGTAGTCACAGCGCTAAAAAGCCAGAAAAACACTGAGCTTAATGACTTAAGAGCAGCACTCTGCAAACTGTGCCAGCAGTCCGCACCGAAAAGGGTAGTGGTACAGTGGGTCCCATCAAACTGCAACATCCAAGGCAACGAGGAGGCAGACAGACTGGCAAAAGAAGGTGTAAGACTACCACAAACAGATACTAGTATGACGTACGAAGAGTCAAAACGGCTTATCAAAGCCAGATACATGACCAAATGGGAAACCGAACATACTGGTTACACCAAAAACGATGCCTATTACCAGATGAACAGAAGAGAGCAGGTCGTTGTCTTCAGACTTCGCACTGGCCACAATAGACTGAGGTACCACCTATTCAACAAATTAAAGATAGGTGGTACAGACGAATGCCCGTGTGGTACCGGTAAAATGACCGCTGAACATCTGCTGCAGAACTGCCCGACATACGAGGATCAGAGAGAGCAGATGTGGCCATCACCAGTGGAACTGCAAGACAAGCTCTATGGCAGTGTCGACAGCCTCAGGATGACCGCCGCTTTTTTCGAAAAAATAATGGTTACTGTCTGACTGCGTACGAAGAAGAAGAAGAAATAAACACAGAGTAAAGGCAGTTTATTTAGGTCGAAATGTCGGTCAGTATTTTTCTTGTCTTATGTCAAACCACTTTTAGAAATATTTTTTTTTTTTTTTTGCGTTTCATCCATTTTCAGTATCTACTTTATATATATATATATAAATATATATATATATATATATATATATATATATATATATATATATAAATATATATATATACATACATACATTTATATATATATATATATATATACACAACACATAAAAACAAAATAGTTGAATAAAGAAAATAATCAGTACTTAAGAGATTCGAACCCAGCCAATCCAGATGATTGCCTCGCTGACACTCACGCAAAAGTGTAAAGGTAATGCCAAGGCAGAAACTACTCGTGAGTGGGGGGGTTTATCTTTTTCTTCTTTTGTTGTGAGGTAGAATTATCAGTTATTATGCCATCCTTCCTGCCTTTTATAATTTCCGTCAGGTAAAATACACAGCTGGGTGGACTAGAACGTATTGATACTCGTGTAAAAACACGACCACTTTGCTGTGAAAAGCAAACGCACTAACTGGTCTACTACTGAATTCGTCTAAGTAGAAAACAAAATTGTGAAATCTGCCATTGGTTTCTATTTACTTAAGACGTGCATGCGACACTTGAAGAATATTTATAGTAATGATTTAAGGAAGATACTGTTGAGATATTTCTCGTGTGAATGATTATTCAAGATGTCTTGGACATGCACAAAAAGCATCATAATTTACGGAAACAACGTTTGAATTTGATCTGACAAGGCAGGTATAGAATTCTCCAGCTTGACATGTTTCGCTATGTTCTTGATAGCTCAAAAGTTCGACTGTTGCCTAACAACTCAAAGACTTTAAAATGCTACCATTGAAGCTTTCTTCTCAAAGTAACATTATGATCAAGATGTGGCGCCTGATAGAGTAGAAGTCCGATTGTTTGTGCACGTCTGAACGATTTAAAACAAATCTAGAATCCGACGTAAAGTTCTCCGAATTGCTACTGAATTGACAGTGAGAGAATGCAGTAGGTTAGAGCCTGTGGAATTGTGAAGACAAAAAGCTGGAAAAATGAAGTGTTCACGTGTAGCGTGTTGAGAGGTGGATAGTAAGAAGAACTAAGCTGTGTGTACCTGAGATGTTTGCGAGAGAAAGAGCTGGCAGAACTGGTTGACTAACGTCTGGTATTTTGGAGGGAGAAAGAGAAAGTCATGGATGGACGCGATGAATGTACATTGAATAATGAAGAGAAGGAAGTAGTGGATGAAATAATCTGGGATTTTTGAAAGAGGGAATAACTGAGAGCTATTAAGGTTAAGGTAAGGAAAGGATAAAAATAAAAACGGAAAAACGAAAGATAAACAGAAGGAGCATAGAAATCATGCAAGATTATGAGGTTCTAATATTTGATTTAATTGAATATTCGAACTTCGACATATATAGATTGACATGCCCTGAATTATGTCGTTTTCTTTTATCTCTGCGCTCTTGGAAAATGGTGAGTCTGATAAGACAAAAGACACTTATCAGACAATGTTGTTCAGGGTCATGTGATACAGGCTGACCAAGACCTACACCTCATGGTCATGCATTTCTCATTGAAAACAGACTGTTTCAGGCATTATGGTTAACCTGGTGGAAATCAAAGTGATCCCCGTAGTAGTGTGCATCACTCAGATGAAGCCAAGCATAAAGCAACATCCTGGGGGATCTCTGCCGATCTTCATCCTCACGCTCTGGGTGTGAGGAAAGCCACTGCAATCCATCACGTGACGCATGTCTCTGGTGGCGCACGAAAAAGTAAAATTACAAAGTAAACAATCCCAACAACAATAACTGGTAAACAACATATTTGAGGTTGTCACCAAGCAGCCAAACACTGTCATCGGGGAGCAAGTGTTAGGCACGTCACTGTTTAAGTGGCGTTGTTTGGGTTTGGTTGACCAGTTCTCTTTCTCGTCGTATTTGGGTTCCTCAACTGTCTGACCATTTTCCCTATTTACAGCTGTGTAGACGGGAGCGTGCCAGAACCTGAAACCATTTGCCGCTGAGCATGTGTCTTATTCATTGTATTCTCTATGGTTGTTGTTGCAGGTTTGTGCATATCTCGCGCTGAGAGCATCCCTAGAGGGGCAGACGACGCCAAACTTGTGGCTATTATTGACAGCCTGCTGTCGGGAGACAACAACGCTCAGACCATCATGATGTTTGTGAACGAGGATAATTTAAGGTAAGAGGACAGGTTGAAAACCTACAGCTCTCAGTTAACAAAGGAGACCAACTTAACAGTTTAAAGCTTTCAACTATCACAGGACATCAACTTAACATTCAAAGCTCTCAACTGTTACAGGGCATCAACTTAATATTCAAAACTGTCAACTATCACAGGAAACCAACTCAACATTCAAATCTCAACTATCACAGAAGATCAACTTAACATTGAAGGCCATCGGAAAATCTCACCGTAGCAAACAAACAGATGCAGCAGGCCCTAACATCGATGGAGGAGTGGGCGAAATCATGGCTGGTCAAAATAAATGGGAGAAAAACAACACGTACGATATTCTCCCTTTCAAACAAACCACAAAAACACCAAAATAATGCTTAACGGCAAATATCTGCGGCTAAACGACAACCTAAACTACTTTGGCGTCACAATTGATCGGCGCATGATATGGAAAAGTCAGATTGAGAGAAACCGAATGAGAGCAAGACAAAGAATGGCAATCATGAGGAAACTTGCTGGCATAAGCTGGGGAGCAGACGAAAGAATACTGAAGAAACTGTACACTGGAAGAGCGAGACCAGTTCTCAAGTATGGCATTGTGGCATGGACAACAGCAGCAAAGGCGAACTTTGATAAAATTAGCAAACTTCAAAACCAAGCCATGAGAGTTATAATAGGAGGCATGAAGTCAACGCCAATTGTAGAGCTTGAAAAGATTACAAATCTGCAATCCATGACCGATAGAAGAGACTGCAGAGCCCAGCAGCAAGCAGAGAAACTCAGAATACTGACAGATCATCCGATGCATCAGAGACTAAATAGATTTGGAAAAGGGAAACTAAAGCGAAGAAACTTTGCATAAATAGACAAAGCAAAGATGAGCGAAGACCCTATGAACACCATGAAAACACCAAAGCCCATCTCTACTGCACGAAAACCCAACTGGAAGCAGCATATCATTCCAGAGGTGATAGATAATATACCAGGTTTTGGAAACAAGAACAGCCAGACTGAAAAAGAAAGAAGAGACATAACCCTGAGGTACATAGCGAAAAACTACCAAAGCATAGACTGAACCCATGCATACACCTACGGCTCTGTAACAAACACAACACAGAATGGAGGAGGAGGGGTATTCTTGAGCCTAACAAATGGCAGAAAAATAACACTGGCAGTGGCAACTGGAAAATTATCAAGCAATATCAGAGCGGAGGCAGAGGCACTGAAGGCTGCAGTAGAAGCAATGCTGACATGCGAAAGCAATGAAAGCCAGATAGACCTGTTTACAGATGCCCTGTTCGTGGTTACAGCACTAAAAAGCCAGAAAAATACAGAACTTAGTGATTTAAGAGCAGTACTCTAGTCAATTATGCCAGAAGTCCGCACCAAAAAGAGTAGTGGTACAGTGGGTTCCATCCCACTGTAACATTCAAGGCAACGAGGAGGCAGACAGACTGGCAAAAGAAGGTGCAAGATTACCTCAACCAGATTCTAGTGTGACCTACGAAGAGTCCAAAAGGTTTATTAGGGCCAGATACATGGCCAAATGGGAAACAGAACATACTGGCTACACAAAAAATGATGCCTATTACCAGTTGAGCAGAAGAGAGCAGGTCGTTGTCTTCAGACTCCGCACAGGCCACAACAGACTGAGGTACTATCTATTCAATAAACTGAAGATAGGTGGCACTGACGAATGCACCTGTGGTACAGGGAAAATAACCGCTGAATATCTGCTGCAAAATTGCCCGACATACGAGGACCAGAGTTCGGACATGTGGCCCATGGCACCATGTGGCCAACCACTAACAAGCTCTATGGCAGTCTCGGCAGCCTCAGGATGACAGCTGCTTTCTTTTCTTCGGATTGTCAGATGCTTTGTTTTCTTTGTGGTGGACGACAATACAAGTTGACGTCCTGACAGCGTACGAAGAAGAAGAAGAAGAAGAAGAAGAAGAAGAAGAAGAAGAAGAAGAAGAAGAAGAAGAAAACTGTCGGAACCCAACAAAACATTCATATCTCAACTTTAACAGTAGACTAGCTTAACATTCAAAGCTCCCAACCGTCACAGGAGACCAACTTAACATTCAAAGCGTTTAACTATTACAGGACACAGACAATGTTGAAAACTCTCGACTGTCACATGATATCAACTCAAAATTTGAAGCTCTCAACTATCACAAGTAATTAATTCAACATTGAAAGCTGTCGGAGCCTAACTCAACGTTGAAAGCTCTTAACTATCACAAGATATCAACTCAGCAATGAAAACTGTCGCAGCCCAACTCAATATTCAAAGCTGTCAACTGCCACATGAGATCAACTTAACATACAAAGCTGTCAACTGTCACTGGAAACCAAATTAACATTCAAAGCTGTTAATTGTCACAGCAAATCAACTTAATATTTAAAGCTCTAAACCGTCACAGGTGACCAAAAATGTCGCAGAAGACTAAGTTAACATTCAAAGCTATCAAATATCACAAAGACTAACATCTAAAGCTTTCAAGTGCTTTGAAACTGAAATCCCTATACACGAACCCGCTTTGTACTATATGCTGATAGTTTGTGATGCATTCCTTCAAAGACCCTAAAAATTGTTATTTTCATAGATGTGATGTTAGTCAAGCATTAGAAGTTGCTGGTCATTGTAGACCTGACCGTATCCATATATCTATAGACATTGACCATATTATCACTTCCCATGTTGTCAATATAGTTCTGCAATGGATAAACAGCTCACAAGAACAGAAAACACAGAAACTTGACTGAACGGATGGGCCATGGGAAACACAGTGATGGAGGTCAACATACATATGGCAAGCTCCAATCCAAATGATAGTATCAATCAACTCACAAGTAAGGATCAGAGCACCATTTTTCGACTGAGAACCTAAGACATCTCACCAAGCACGCACCCGAACAGAATCAAACCAGAACCTAGGCCAGAATGCCAACTGTATACATACCCACCTGTGGATCATAGTCTATTTTAGTGTTAGACGCCCAACAATTTTTAGGAACACGCTTCTTCTTCCAAAGTCAGACAAATTAAACAATACGTTTGGTGATAAAAAAATTATGATAATAGTTACTTATCGCCAGATAAGATGGCGACAGCCTACGACTAGTGCTGCAAGATGTGTTCTCATTTCTATAGAGACATATCCTGGTACCGCACACTTTGCCTCATCCCTTCCACTCATTTTAGAAGTTGGCTGTGGAAGAGTAGTGCATTGTTTGTTCGGGTGACTCGCTTTCTCTGAGCTTTGGCGGCGGATTTAAGCACCAGGTGGAACGATTCTGTGCAAGAGGTGACATTAATGGTGAAGCATTTCAGAAACACTTGCATTGAGTTGCTATTGACAATAAATAACACACACGTGGATGTACAACTACATGGCATTGGGCCGAAAGAGAGAGATCGGATGTTGCGTGACTCTTAAAAACAAAAACAACATAGTAAAAACCCTCAAATAGTTAATAATTACAAACACTCTTCTGTTCCAAAAACTATCCAGGATTGCGTGTGTGCACAAAACGTTAGATATCAATGTTATTACATGTGCGCAGGCTTGCATAAAAGCAGCTTATAATAGACAGATGGAAGCAATCGTCTAATTGAGCGAGAATGTTATAACAAGAGAACGTTAACAAGTATTGACATACGCAATTTTCATGGAAAAGAAAAACAAAATATGACAATATATCGTGGGGGAAAAGCGTGAAGTTAATGTCATTTTTATAAGGCGACATTAGCAGGAAGCTGAAAATATATTGATGCCTATACCAGTTGGTATGGCACGTAACCAAGTATACAGAAATAACTGAAAAATGGAAGGGTTACAGTTGCCATTATAAAGAAAAAGAGAGAGAGAAAGAGAGATTGTGAGAGGGAGAGATAAAGAAAATAAGAGAGAGAGGGAGAGTTAAATAGCTTACAGGAAAACGATTTAATAAAGATGATACTTACCATGAGAGAGGAAGAGGGAGAGAGAGAGAGAGAGAGAGAGAGAGAGAGGGAGAGAAAGAGAGGGGGGGGGGTCAGTATTTGTGTATGGGTGTGACTGGGCAACTAGGAAACTTGTCTGTTGAGAGCAAGGGTCAGTTCCAGGTAAGGCAAGGGTCAGTTCCAGGTAAGGCATAACTGTTTTTCCATTATCGTTAAAGACAAATCTTGACTGCATAATGTGCTGCAAATGCAGGGACAGGCATCATTTATTCCATAATGCTTGGCTATATGAGTAGTGACAAGTACCGGTGAGATATGCTGTCCAAAACCACGCATCACATCTCCGCTGCACTTCATGATTGACTGTGTTACACCAGACTTGGTAGCGAGGTGGGGATGAACAATGTGCTCCCAAGTGGTTAGACTGTTGAAAAGCATCGCACTACATTACAGGTCCACCACTACTTGAGTAAGTCTCGAGATATAAGAAGATCCACTTCAATAGCACACCACAGACAGATCGTCAATTGCTACGAGCTCTGCGCGTGAAGCTTCCTGTAACACAATGACATTCATCTGCCCTATCTAATGGTCGGTGGACCTCAGGAATGTAGAATACTCCATATACAATCGTTTCCCTCTCAAACAAATAGCAGAGCTCTAAATTAGGGCTAAATTGAAAAAAATCTGCAAACTGAATGAAAACCTTAACGATTTAGCTATTACCTTTGAACGGCGTCTGACGAGGATAACTCAGATAAAGAGAAACCGAATGCGTTCAAGGTAAATAATGTCAGGCATAAAAATACTCGCTGAAACAATTTGGAAAGCAGATGAAAATGTGTTGGAAAAGATGTAATCTGTATGTGTGAGACCAGTCTTAGAATATGACATATCATCATGGACAACTTCAACCAAAATCTAACTTTGACCAAATAAATTATATAAAACCACGTAATGAGAATCATAACAATAGTCATAGATACCACACCCATTACACAACTAGAAAACATTACGAACATGCATCCAATGGAGGACGGAGAGACCAGCAGAATCCAACAACAAGGTGAGAAATTCAGATGTCTGTTAAACCCCCTAGTGAACCAGAGAATAAATAGATTTGACACAGAAAAACAAGTGAAACAACTTTCTATTTTCAGTCAGAACTAAATGAAGAACACAATCCTATAAATGGTTCATCTAAAATAAAACGTACGCACACTATACACATAATTTCCACCTTGGAAAACAGCGCTTCCTCAAGCTGATAGAAAACATTTCAGGAATTGTTGAAAAAAATGGCAAAGGTCAGTCCCATGGCAACAATTGTCGTCGGGGAGGAAGATAAATCTTCATGTTCTGAACCACAGCCTATGTGAGTTGGGTGGGCAGTTCCCTTCCATGCTGCTTTTACTTTTCCAACCCATTCGTCAGGTAGCAATTTAAAGTTGGGTTGACTGGAGAAAAGCGGTCGTACCAGGCACCAACCACGGCCCTGATTTTTGTTTTGTCCGTCTGTGAACTCGAACTCTGGCATGTTGCAATCGCAGTCTTGTAAGCCAGCTCCGTGTCTACTAGGCTACCTGATCCAACAACAATCAATAACATACAGAATGAAGAGTCCTTACAGTAAAACACATAAAAAATCACTACACAAGTAACATCTGGACCAATGTATGTACATGTATGTCGGCATTACTTGCAACATAGAATGGAGAAGGAGAGATCTTTCTCAGCCTAAAAATACAGTACACGGTGACGGCTATCAGTGACGACTGGAAAATTTTCAATAACTTCCGAGCAGAGATTCTAATGAAATGAAAACACGAAAATCTTCAATAACTTTCGAGTAGAGATTCTAATGAAATGAAAACACGAAAATCTTCAATAACTTCCGAGCAGAGAATCTATTGAAATAAAAAGACGAACATCTTCAATAACTTCCGAGCAGAGATTCTAATGAAATGAAAACACGAAAATCTTCAATAACTTCTGAGCAGAGATTCTAATGAAATGAAAACACAGCGAGACAAGTGCTACTCTTCACCGACTCGCAGTCTGCGGCACTGGGGAGCCACAAAAACATACCTAACGGGGCTAAGAATGATACTCTATTCACTTGTTCACCTGTTCAGGAGTGTCGTGGTACAGTAAGTTCCTACTCATTGCAACATGCTTGACAATACCGGAGCTGACAGACTGTCAAGCGAAGATGGAAATCTACCTCAAGTTGATATAGATGTAACTTATGAAGACGACAAGAAGTATTACCAGGTTTAGATATAGGAACAAGTTGAAAACAGAGCACACAGGACATCAATCAAATGGCGCATATTATCAGCTCAACAGAGAGGAGCTGGTAGCAATATTTAGACTCCTAGAGTGCAACACCAGATTTGGATACCATTTGTTCAACAATCTAAGGATATTGAATGCGTATCGATGCGTCTGTGACCATGATAAAATGACTGTTGACAATCATTTGCAAAGATATCTAAGATACGAAGAACAGATAAAGCTAATCTGGCCATCAGCAATGCAATCCCTGGAGAAGATCTATTGAGATACCAATATGCTCATGCTACCCACTGCTTCATATATGTGCACGTTGAAGTCTGAAAGCGTACAAAGAAGAAAAAGAAGAAGAAGAAAAAGAAAAAAAAGGAATAGAAACACGTTTTATTTCATTAATACTTACACTACAAAATAACAGAATGATTGAAAATATTGAAAGCATACGCGTTAAAACATTGTCTATTCTGCCAAAGACAGATGTGTCGGACCGAAAGGTGCAAATATCGCAGTCAAACTGTAAACTAGTGACACAACGCATACCGTTCTCCGGACTACATTCTGCTACTTGCAAAACTCTGTTCAGGGCTTAGTAGCGGGAGATTGAGAACGAACTCAGAAGAAGAGGAGAAGAAAACATTGTCTGCACATATTTTAAATTTATGATAGTCATCAAACATTCTTGAAAATACACTGCAGCTGTAATTTGTAAATCTAATTTGTTGTTTTCTTGATAACCAAAACATATTGAGGTCTATGATTTGAACTGCCGCGATAGCAGTGAGACAAGACGTTCGCCTTTCAAGAAACTAATGAACGAAAGCAGGACCTATGTTGGTGTTCGAATCCCGCAGGTTTCAAGCTACACCAGTTCTTAACTGAGTTGAAATCGAGTGCCTTATATATCGGATACTGACGATAAACTCTAAAGTTCCGTAAACAAGGTGTGTGCTGGAAAGGGTCCTTTGCAGTAGAAAATAGAAAATTGCAGTCGGTTAGCTGCGTTCAACACAAAATCATTTGGAAGTTAATGAAATTCTTACCAAAAGTCATGGCCACCGGAAGTAAATCCAAGAAAACTATTATTTTAATCTGTCTTGTGCCATCTCCAGTCGCCTCGACTAACACGTCTTACTACTGGACTAAGGCAGCTCGGGACGAGAGAACGCTAATCACGACGTCGCAAACCTCCTAACTTAAATCTAATTAAAGCCCAAGTCACATTGTTTGACCTTAGACGATTACAAGAATATATTTATCCTGCCGTTGTCCTTATCATTGATTGCAACGGGTAAATGTGTTTTTTGTTGCATGTATTTATTGTTAAGGTGACCTGCCAAGCTAATAAATGTCGATGTTGCTTCAGGCGTGTCGTGAGAGCAATCAGTAAACTCAACAAAACCGAGTCCGTCTATCTTCTGGCCAGTGACAGCTGGGGCATAAAGGTCCACCCCGTGTATAAACAGGAAGCTGCGGCTGAGGGCACGGTTACCATCTTGCCCAAGAGGAGCGTTGTGCCAGGTGTGTAGTGTGTTGTATGTGTGTGCATCTTGATTGTGTAATAGGATATCGTGTTGTGCTCTAGCTGTATCATGTTGTGCTTATTTGAACTATAAATGATTATTATACTGGACAGCATATTTACAATGAACTAGCAAATGTATTTATTACTGCACACAATTATTAATTGTTGCTAATTGCTTATGTGTAACCGGGACTAGAAGAATATCACCACCGCTACTTTCATTAGTGTTGCAAGAGACGACAAAAGAGGGTTGTGCTTGGCACTGGCAACCTTATAATGTAGAAAACATTGTCATTTTAATCAACTACTGAAGAATATCGGATACAGGCTTCCTCTGTAGTTAAAATATTTGCTTCGCGGGAGCGAATTGGTGAATGTTTGCAAACGGTTGGAAATATACTTCATTTAACAGTAGGTACGTGCAGAGGCGGCATATGCTTCTTTTGATAGTGGCCAGCTGCAAAGGCGGTCTGTGCTTCCTTTGATAGGGGCCAGCTGCAGAGGCTGTCTGTGCTTCATTTGATAGTGGCCAGCTGCAGAGGCTGTCTGTGTTTCCTTTGATAGTGGCCAGCTGCAAAGGCGGTCTGTGCTTCTTTTGATAGTGGCCAGCTGAAGAGGCAGTCTACGCTTTCTTTAACAGTAGCCAGCTTCAGAGACGGCCAATTCTTCCCACTAGAGCAGAACGGTTAATGAATGTGTTATTTATATTGCCTGCGTAGATCTCATGGCGTAAAGAATAGAACTATTGTAACATACCAATAATTTCGTAAATTACAGCTTATCAGGAGTACGACTAAAAACCTCATCATGCCAAATACATGACTACTGAAACAACTACTGCCACAATAGCAATGATACCGGCTTCACTCTGGACTCTTCAGAGCAGATTGCTTTGATACTCTCTTCAATCTGGGCTCAACTTCATAGCAGATTGCTTTGATACTCTCTTCAGTCTGGGCTCAACTTCAGAGCAGATTGCTTTGATACTCTTTTCAGTCTGGGCTCAACTTCAGAGCAGATTGCTTTGATACTCTCTTCAGTCTGGGCTCAACTTCAGAGCAGATTGCTTTGATACTCTCTTCAGTCTGGGCTCAACTTCAGAGCAGATTGCTTTGATACTCTCTTCAGTCTGGGCTCAACTTCAGAGCAGATTACTTTGATATCGGCTTCACTCTAGACTCAACTTCAGAGGAAATTACTCTGATATCGGCTTCACTCTAGACTCAACTTCAGAGGAAATTACTTTGATATCGGCTTCACACTAGACTCAACTTCAGAGGAAATTACTTTGATATCGGCTTCACTCTAGACTCAACTTCAGAGGAAATTACGTTGATATCGGCTTCACTCTAGACTCAACTTCAGAGGAAATTACTTTGATATCGGCTTCACTCTAGACTCAACTTCAGAGGAAATTACTTTGATATCGGCTTCACTCTAGACTCAACTTCAGAGGAAATTTCTTTGATATCGGCTTCACTCTAGACTCAACTTCAGCAAAGACGATTAATGGTGACCCCAACTAAATAGACTGCTGAAACGTAATCAAGTCAAGTCTCTAAAACAGCATTACCGACGATAACGTCATCTTGTGAACCAACCTGTTTGTTACCTCTGTGAACATGTTGTATACTGTTTGAACTAAATCCTGCCTTCTACGCCCACCTACCTGTAGCTGGCAGTCTCAAGACACGGATGTGGCAACTAAATGAGGGCAGCCCACTTTGTGGGTTTTATTCGCAGGGATATCATAATGGCAAAAACGACAGAAGATGCTCACCTCTCCAACTTTTTGAGCTGTTGAGTTGCATAGCAAATAGCTCACTAAATAGGCACAAGCAAAACCACGTGCTGTAATAGCTATATCTCAAGCTAACTAAGCTAGTTTATATCACCTGCACGAGTAGACGCTTTATCACTTGTGTGATTCCAGTTCTCATCACCTGTGTGAGTCCAGTTTATATCGTCTGTGTGAGTTCAATTTATATCACTTGTGTGATTACAGTTTATATCACATATGTGTCCAGTTTATATCACCTAAGTGAGTTCAGTTTATATCACCTGTGTGAGTCCAGTGTATATCGCCTGTGTGAGTCTAATTTATATCGCCTGTGAGTACAGTTTATATCACCTGGTTGAGTCCAGTTTATATCATCTGTATCGTTCCAGTTTATATCACCTGTGTGGGTCCAGTTTATATCACCTGTGTGTATCCAGTTTATATCACCTTTGTGATTCCAATTTATATCCCCTGCGAAAGTCCAGGCTATAACTCCTGTGCGAGTCCAGGTGTGCAATCAAAATAACTACTGCCTCACTCCATGCTCGTCGTGCAAGTTGACATTCGAGTGCTGTCTTTGGAGCTCGTAACATCATCATAAATAAGATATTGCTAAATACACCACTATTGTAATATAAAAGAAATTGCTTTCACGCAGACTTCCACAACGTGTTTAATGTAGTCGTCGTCTTACGCTTCTTAAAGACCCCAAGAAGAAGCTGTCAAATTAAGTGTACATTTACTAGCACACGTCGCTTCTACTGAAGTGTTTGACATACATTTATGTAGGTTGTCACCTTTACTGCAATGTTTGTTCTTTACTTCATGTAGGTTGTCACTTTTACTATAATGTTTGTTCTTTACTTCATGTAGGTTGTCACTTTTACTATAATGTTTGTTCTTTACTTCATGTAGGTTGTCACTTTTACTACAATGTTTGTTCTTTACTTCATGTAGGTTGTCACTTTTACTACAATGTTTGTTCTTTACTTCATGTAGGTTGTCACTTTTACTATAATGTTTGTTCTTTACTTCATGTAGGTTGTCACTTTTACTACAATGTTTGTTCTTTACTTCATGTAGGTTGTCACTTTTACTGTAATGTTTGTTCTTTACTTTATGTAGGTTGTCACTTTTACTACAATGTTTGTTCTTTACTTTATGTAGGTTGTCACTTTTACTATAATGTTTGTTCTTTACTTCATGTAGGTTGTCACTTTTACTATAATGTTTGTTCTTTACTTCATGTAGGTTGTTGCCCTTACTGCAATGTTTGTTCTTTACTTTATGTAGGCTGTCCTACAATGTTTATCGTTTTCGTCATGTAGGTTGTATTCATTACTACATTGTTTGTTCTATACTTCATGTAAGTTGCCATCCTCAACTGCCCTCCCCCCCCCCCCCCCCCACCCCGCCCGCCCGCTCCCTGCTCCAGAGTTTGGCCAATACATATATCAAGTTATCACCAAAACTACAGTGTTTGTTACAAACATCTTGTTGAATGCCCCCACCCCCATACAGTTTTTCTTATTTTGTTCATGCAGATTGTTGCCCCTACTACAGTGTATGTTGTGTGCTTCTTGCAAGTTATCGCCCCTACTACAAAGTATCGTCTAATTACCTTTTTTAAAAATTAAAATACTCTAAACCTATGTAGTTGTTGTTGATGTTGTTGTTGTTGTTGTTGTTATTGTTTACTGTATACTTCTTTGTTTCAGGTTTTGACCAATACTTTCTTAATCTGACCCTCAACAACACGAGGAATCCATGGTTCAACGAGTTTTGGGCGGATGTGTTCAACTGCAGCATTGGCGGGTTCAGGCTTGGAGCTAAGCATTGCACAGGTAACTTACATGGGGCGACAACACAACTACTGCATGTCTCCAACATGTGTGTCTGTGTATCAAGATTGACGAACTGAGTTAATCTGCCAACTATCTATCTAACCAAACTGTGCTAACAGCTACAATATGTCTATCTAAACAAAATCTACTAACATATGTAGTCTGTTTATCTATCCAAATTTTACTAACAGCCACAATATGTCTATCTAAACAAAATCTACTAACATATGTAGTCTGTTTATCTATCCAAATTTTACTAACACCCACAATCTGTCTATCTAAACAAAGCTCAGATTCAGCCACATCCACCTATCCGAGTGGTATTTGAGCTGAAATTAAAAAGACAACTGCAACCTTCTAATCATGTCATAAAATGTGACGAAAGATTGCTGTGCAATTGTGTTAGTTTTATCAACGTGAAATGAACATTGCTTTTCTAAGAATTCACTTGAATAGCTCGGATAGAGGCTTCTTGTATATGGACCAGTTGCCGTTAAAGCTATGGTGGTCTGTTGTGTCTACTGTGGGTTATGGTGGTATATTCTCTCCATCGTGGCTAATTGTGATCTATAGTGATATGATGTGTCTTCGGTGGCTAATAGTTTCTATGGTGGTATAATGTGTCTATGGTGACTAATTGTGGTCTATAGGGTCTGTTGTGTCTATGATTGCTAATGGTTCTCTTTGGGGATCTATTCTGTCTACGGTGGCTAATTGTGGTCTATGGTGATATTTTGTGTCCTATGGTGGGTAATGGTGGTCTATTATGATCATTGGTATCTGCAATGATTAATGGTAGTCTAAGGTGGTCTGTTGTGTTTAACGTGGCTAATTGTGGTATATAGGGGTCTTTTGTGTCTACGATGGTTAATGGTAGTCTAAGGTGGTCTGTTGTGTTTAACGTGGCTAATTCTGGTATATAGGGGTCTTTTGTGTCTACGATGGTTAATGGTAGTCTATGGTGGTCTGTTATGTCTATGGGCTATTGTGTCTACTGTGACTAATTGTGGTCTATGTTTGTATATTGTGTCTACGGTGACTAACGGGGTGCTATGTTGATATAATGTGTCTACGGTGGATAATGGTGGTCTATGTTGATATAATGTGTCTAGGTTGGATAATGGTGGTCTATGTTGATCTGTTGTGTCTACGGTGGGTAATCGGGATTTAAAAGTGGTATATTGTGTCTACGGTGGCTACTAATGATTTAGTTTGTCCTTTGGTGTCTAACGGGGGGCTATGATGGCATGTTGCGTATACAGTGTCTAATGGTTGTCTATCGGGGTCTATTGTGTCTTCCGTGACTACTAGGTGTTTGTTGTTTCCGATGGTGGCAACTGGTGGGCTATGGGGGACTGCTTGGACGTATAGTGGCTAATGGTAGACTATGGTGATCTATTGTGGCTTATAGGGACTAATGGTGAATTCTCGAGATTTGTGATGGTCTAATGTGATCTATGGTGGCTTGTGGTGGTTTGTGGAGATATGGTTCGTTCTATGGCGGTCTTTTGTGGTCTACGTTTATTTGTGTGTAACGGTCTGTTGTGGCCCATGCTGCACATTAAATGGCTAATATAAAGAATTGCAAATACTCGAAAGCAAACTGCGTTGAAAGTTGGACATTTCCAGCGACGGTTTATGATGGCCTTAAACTCTTTACCAGAGTGGTGGCCAACCGCATAGAGAATCTACTAGATGAGAACCAACCACGAGAGCAATCATGTTTCAGGAAAGGCATCTCCACACAATCAACTAATGGAGAGGGAGCATGAAGTACATATACATTTCTGCATTGTGTTTGTGGATTAATAAGAATGCTTTCGATAGCATCGAAATAATTGCAGTGTTGAATGTCTTGAGAAATCAGGAAATTGCAAAAAAATACGTTCAATATATAGATGAGCTAAACAACGGATGCCCAATGGATATCACCCTCTTTTATAGGCCTCTATTTCCTATTGGAGGGAAATGATCAAGAATTGCAAATGCTCTCTTTAAAAGGGAACAGATGCAAATGGTGGCTTATGTTTCACATGTTTGACACTGAGGCCTTCTTTGTTTGCGATGGACAGCTATTATTATTATAATACTTGACATCGCAGAAAACATGAGGAAAATGATGAAGTCACACCAGAATCCATGTCTCCCATGTGACGAAATCATTACAAGACATAGACATGATAAGCCACTCGGTCAGCCGGACACTCATAAAAGTTAGGTGAAAATGTTTTCCAAGGACACAAAATACAAAGTAATGTTTGAAGCCTCCGTTATCCATAGATTTATGTCACAACATACGTTTATCCAGTTGACCTGATAAAGTCCTATAACCAGTTCTGATATTGTTGTATTCTCGTATCTTAAACTATGTCAGATACACTTGAAAAAAATGGAAAATGGCCCACAGAACCGAAATCCTTGTACTAGGATGTCCCCATATGTGATCAGTCCATTCCATTGCTGGAAGTACACACAACAGAGCACGAACTCCATAGCTCTCGGGACAGCTCCCACATTGTCACGTGACTTGGTCAGGTACCCATTTAGAGTTGGGTCAACTGAGGGAAACAGTGATACTTCAGAAAACGCATGACATGCCCGGTCTGTTGAACCGAGAGGGGCACGATTTGAATCTGGTGGGTTGGGATTGTAAGCCGAGCTCACTACGCGTAGGCCCAACCCCTAGATATATCTAGTGATTGATTTCTCTCTTTCTTTACATCTCTCTATTTTTTCTCTTTCTTTCTATTTTTTCTCTCTTTCTTTATCTCTTTTCTCTATGTTTCTTTTTCTCTATGTCACTCACTCGTGTACGCACTCTCTCTGTACCACAAGTTATTTGGACAGTCGAGGTCAGGCCATGGTCGAAGCATCTAGGTGTTCAGAGATCAGCTCAAACTGAGCACAGCTTACAACGTGAAGCCTTGTCATTGTTTACAAATCTCTGACTTCACGGCTAATAAAATTCAAACCAAGAATCTTTGACGGATCAACATGAAGATTACACACCCGAGAATCTGTACAGCAATAATCATGTGTGTTTTGTGGACACGTGGGAATTGGGTCATGCAGATGATAAATGAACTGTCCTTGGATAAACATCCCAATGTGGGTGCAGATTTGCCAGTGTCAAGGCCACCTCGAGGTACGCAGTCATAATTATGTGGACATCTCTGGATGGTATTCGATCGTTGCTTCGCGCGCATGTTTTCAGTGTCTCTCATTTCTGTACTGCTCATCTCAACGTTTCTCTTGTCTATATCTTATGTGTTATCACCCCTCTCTCTCTCTGTCTCTTTCTCTCTTTCACTTTTTCTATCTAAAAATGTAAAATCTTTTTCTTACTCTCCTCTTCCTTTCCCCTCTCTCTCTCTCTCTCTCTCTCTCTCTCTCTCTCTCTCTCTCGCCTTTGTCTCTAGCCCTCACAGTGTCTACTATGTCCATCTCCCATCTCTCTGCTTATCTCTCAGAAATGTATACATACAATCTTTCTTATTTGTCTCTCTTTCTCTCTTTCGCATCTGTCTGTCACCCTCTCAGTGTTGGCTCTGTCCATCTTCACTCTCTCTCCATCTCTCTGTATACTAACTCCCTATTTTACTTCTCTTTATTCCTTTCTTCGTTTCCTCTGACTCTTACTCAAACCCCTCCTCTCTGATACCTTCTTTCCCTCCTGAATCTGTTTTCTTCTTTCTCGTTTTATTCCGTCATTCTTCTCTTTTCTCCTTACTTCTCTCTCACTCATTTGACTGTAACTTTATGAGATGTCCACAGTACTTGTATATCTATGTTCTGGTCATGCATTTAAATTGTCTTATTATCATCAATATGCTCCGCACTGTTACCAACGTAAAGCCATCACTCCCTTTTGTAATAAACTATGCTGCACTGTTACCAACGTAAAGCCATCACTCCCTTTTGTAATAAACCATGCTGCACTGTTACCAACGTAAAGCCATCACTTCCTTTGTAATAAACTATGTCCTCACTGTTACCAACGTAAAACCATCACTCCTTTTGTAATAAACTATGTCCTGATCGTATGTCCCCTACAACAATATGCAACTGATCTCCAGTTTTCACTTTAGTTTTCCTCAGGGTGGCCCAAATACCTGATACCTAATTACCATCAGAACCAACATTGTAAAATTATGTCGTCCATTCCTCATCAAAATGTACCAGACAAGTATCTTGAATGTGAAGCGTGCACGTGTCACCGGGAACCGAAATCCGAGCAAAGAATTAAACGATTGTAACTTGTCAGGACCAAGAAAAGTCACTCGACAGAGTAGACAGAAATACACTATGGACCATCCTAGACGACTACAGAGTATTAGAGAATTATTATGCCACTATACCGAGGGTACCAGAGTTTGATGAGAATAACAGATTACCTGACCGAAATAATGGAGATAACAACCGTGGTGAGATAAGTGTCTGTGTTGTCGTCCCTTCTCTTTAACACAATTTGGAACGTAATAACGCTGAAGGCCAAAAGACACCATACGCCTAGACATGTCGAGGAAGAATGGACAGAGGGTGATCAGTTAAATGAACTTTTATGTGCAGAGGATCAAAGTCTAATTTACGAAAGTGAAAACGATCTGCAGCAACATCTGACTGCGCTCAACTCTGTGTGTGAAAGATACAGTATGAGAATTAACACATCCAAAATAGAAACTCTGCAGATAAGCCGATCGCCTACAAACATGAACATTATTCTAAACTGGACGAAGATCAAACAAATGCAGGAGTTCAATAATTTGGCAGTGTTTTAACACAGGATGGAGGTTTAGATGGAGAGATTGAGATCAAGTACTTGGGCAGTGTTTTAACACAGGATGGAGGTTTAGATGGAGAGATTGAGATCAAGTACTTGGGCAGTGTTTTAACACAGGATGGAGGTTTAGATGGAGAGATTGAGATCAAGTACTTGGGCAGTGTTTTAACACAGAATGGAGGTTTTGACAGAAAAATTTAGATAAGGTGGTCGAAAAACAATTGGAATTTCACACCAGCTGTCACCGTTATTGAAACACCCTAACATAAACATGTCAACAAAAAGACTGCTGATCAACAGTATATTCATTCCAACTCTCCGTTACCAGTGCCAAACGTGGATTTTAACCCAATCTATAGAGAAAAAGATCACACCATGTGAGATGAGATGCCTCCGGACGGCAATCAACTTAACTAGAAGAGAAAGATTGTGCATTTAAGCTGTGCAAACAATTGTTGAAGCATGATACAGCACTGAATATATGGATGATGGGAGAATCGACCACCTAATGAGAATGCAACCTGACTACCTATCCCTGTGTGCCTGTAACGCGTGACGTTTGGGTTTTCACAACCGTGGCAGACCAAGATCTAGGTGGATAGGAAATGTTACGGAAATTCTAAATCGTCATGGGATGACGACCACTTCAGCAACGCGTCTGGTCCTGGACAGAAGACTACGGCTCCCCACGCGCGTAACGGCACGAGTGGTATAAGACAAGACGAGACAACGTGTCAGGCGATGTAAGAAGCGATTAAGTGGAGTCATGCAGTCTACTCCTTCATCTTATACAAACTATAAGACCATTAAAAAACAAATAAGATCACCTCATTGGATGGTAGAAATAGAGCGACTAAGTCAAGACAGTTTATGATGAAAACGAAGAACTGTCTTTGCTATTTGGAAACTAAAGTGTAAACAAACATAAAAAGTTATAGTCAGTTACCGCACCAAAAACGAAAACACTATGAAACAGTAACGAACCAGCATATCATAGAAAATGAGAAATTAACATAAATGGAGGATACGATATATTTAAGAGTAAACAAAAAAGATATTTATCTGAGAAATCGTCACATGACTCCTCAATGGTCGGATATGAAATGGCTATGTGGAAACTAATGAAGTTATGACTCATTCAACATTAGCTTTACTTTTCCTGGAATATGCTTGCTCAAAGATCACAATGTTTTCATTGTATGTTTATATCTATGTCAGGATAGAAGTCACATGAGACAGCCGGCTGATTATTTCATTAGACGGGCTAGAGTTAATCTACAACAGTGGATAAGATTGTCTAAATTATTAGGCATAAGAGGACACAGCCAATCAAATGGGATGATTGTCCAAATTAGACGGGATGGATAGCGTGTGAAATAGTAGAGATGCTTGTCAAAATTAGAAGGGTTTAGAAGACACTTCAAACATTTTTGCAAATTGATTCAAAGAAGATTGCTTTTATTTTATTGAAGAATCATATTCTTTGCTAGGATTTAAAATGCAAAATAAAACAGTTTCTGTGTTATAATATTTTACCAATTTCTATATCCGCCTTTCTCCAAAGTAAAAAAAAATATTTAATACATGATATCCCAATAAGCTGGACTCATTTATTGCCCATCTCTCTAGCAAGCCAATACACACACATACACAAACGTGCAATTTACAAATTGGGTCAGAAAAAATTTGCAGGCTGACACACGCATTTAATTACCAGAAGTGTGAAGCCCTTGACATTCGGATAATTAGACCGGACGTGATCTCCTGAAATACAAACTAGCGACCGCGATAACAAACATCTTTTAGCCCTGTGAAAATATCAGAACATATGGCAATACACAATCCACAACTGAAGTATTTACTTCTTCTTAAATCCTTGATCAATGAAAACGGGCAGGGATCATCACGCAAGATGGCGTCTTGAAATGCAGCAACCATTCCTGAAGCGATTTTTCGTTTTGTGCCCCAGCTCTGGTTCACGACTTCTATTTCGACTTCCATGGTTATTCGCCTAGATGTCATAAGTCGTCATCTCTTTCGCCCTCCCTGTGAGGATCCATCCACGGCGGTTCTGGTGACAGTTTCAAATCAAAACAAGGATCTCTAGATCTTGTTGGTCTGGTCGGTAACCCATGATCTTTCCTGCAGTAAGAGTTATTCATCACCTGGAGGTCACTCCATTGTTTTCAGAGTGCTTATTACTTTACTTTATTGTCTGTTGTCTAGCGACTACATAAAATATACTTCACTTTGTTGCCGTTCTTGTTAGTGTGTTTATACAGTGAAAGATATCGAAGTTCTACCCAATTTTTATTTTTAAGTAGGATCCTTCCTAAACACATCATAAAGTGGTAAGCCTCGGAGTTCTCCCCAATTTTTATTTTAAAGTAGGATCCTTCCTAAACACATCATAAAGTGGTAATCCTCGGAGTTCTCCCCATTTTTTCTAATAAAAGTTGGATGCTTCCTAAACACATCATAAAGTGGTAATCCTCGGAGTTCCCCCCCAATTTGTTATAATAAAAGTGGGATGCTTCCTAGACACATCATAAAGTTGCAGTCCTCGTCCCGTCACCTATTTTTCTTATAAAAGTGGGATCCTTCCTAACCACATCATTAAGTGGCAGACCTCTGAGTTCTCTATTGCTCTTAAAAAAATAGGATCCATTTTAAACACATCATAAACTTAAAATAATACTTTTCGTATTGATACCTTGTGGTGCTTATGTATAATACTTTGTGTAGGCTTGTTTGGGACGATGAGGCTAACGTGTGGTCAGGCAAAGTTCACTGATCAGACAATGTTAGTTGGGGGCAGGAGTAATATACTGGCCAAGACCCTCACCTGACCTCTTCGTTGGTCGTCCTGGAAACATGCTGTTGTCGAGGATAACAGTCTGGCTAACAAGGTGAGGTTCAAAGTGATCCCTGTAGTAGTGAGCGACACGCAGATGAAGCCAAGTATAGCACAACCGCCTGGAGGACCCTGGTCCATCTTGATCAGCACGTTCATGATGTGAGGAAAGCTACTGCAACCCGCCACTTAACATCCTTTCAGGGAGCACAAAAGAGTAACCTACTCATTGTGGGCATTCCCAAACAACAACAACAACGTAGACTTGTTTATTGAAAAGGCTTGTGTTGGTTAATGTATTATTTTCATTCTGAGGAGTGTTCAAACTACATAAGGTCTAGGTGTGGATTGTTTAAGTAAGGTTTATATGTGGATACGTTTTAGGATTTGGATTGGGTTACTTTGTAATGTTTATATGTGGATAGTTACGGAAATGTATTCGTGTCTACATTGTGAAATTAAAATGTGTTAAATATGTAAGGCTCGGTTAAGGATACTATTTAAGGTTCAGTTAAAGATACTATTTGAGGTTCAGTTAAAGATACTATTTGAGGCTCCGTTATGAATACTATTTGAGGTTCAGTTAAAGATACTATTTAAGGTTCAGTTAAAAATACTATTTGAGGTTCAGTTAAAGATATTATTTGAGGCTCCGTTAAAGATACTATTTGAAGTACAGTTAAAGATACTATTTGAGGTTCAGTTAAAGATACTATTTGAGGCTCCGTTACGAATACTATTTAAGACTGACTTAAGGATATTGTTTACTGCTCCGTTAAGGATATTATTTAAGGCTCGGTTACGGACAATACGTAAGTTTCTGTCACTTCTAAGGACTCAACCTTGTAGACTTTGAATGCACGAATACTTTACAAGGCTAACATTTCGGTGCTCTGTGACGCTCAGGAAAATAATACTTTGTGAGGCTGTTATCCGGAGAATTTTTTGCTTCAAGTATGAACTAATTTTGAGGCATAAACTGATTTATACTTATTAGACGAGACGTGTATGATTTTTTAGATTCAAGCATGAACTACACTTAACAGGTTTCTTCCTGGGGTTTTTCTATCCAAGGGAATCACTAGTTATTTACTGTGACTTTTGTTTACATTTTGTAAGGGCGAACTTGCATTTTTTAAAGAAGGTAGAATTTTGATGTGACATAGAATGTCATAACTAATTATGAATTATCAATTGTATCAATAAATTACTTTAATTGTACATTTCTTTAAACAGCACAGTGATAGAGTCGCATCTATACTGTGGATTTCTATCAGGAAGACATTATTCACACTATTATCGAAATCAATCGCTTTGCCACTCGTGATCCAGTCTTCCTTGTCGAGGTACGATTAAAAGATATCAACGAGTACATTTATCTTGGACGTCTTCTCAATATGGGGAATAACCTGGGACATGAACTGACAAGACGTCGACGCGTGGGTTGGGCAGCCATCTTGTCTATTAACACGTCCTGGACAGTTGTCATGACCAAGGCCTACGAGCCTCCCTCTTTAATTCCACTGTACTTTCTGCGATGTGCTACGATGCCGAGACGTGAACACTAATAAAATCACTAGAGGAAAAATTGAGAGTGACCCAGGCATCCTTTGAGAGACGCGTGATCGGAATGACTCTCGTGTGCAGGGACTCCCAATTCTAACATAAGACGATTGTCCCTGGTGAAGGATGCGGTAATCCATACAGATAAAGCAAAACATAGATAGGCTGGTCACATGTTGTGAAAAAGCGATGGTCGATGAAGCACAGCAAGAGCAGTATGATACCCCTAAGGTAAGAAGAGACCGCAGGGAAGACCTCCAATGTGTTGGTGAGACTTCCTTGCTGTACGCTGCAACATCCGAGATGCCTCTAGAGGAGCGCTTATCAGACACTGGACTTCCATGGTCGAAGACAGGGTCCGCCGGTGATGAAGTTGGGACCCGCAGCTACGCTGAGGAACGGGTCATCAAGATCAAGATTAAGATTATCGAAATGCGCTGGTGTGTTAATTGGTCCAAAGGAAAATAACACTAGCTTGCAGGACATGCCGTGCGAGGCAACTAATGGGGTTTGAACAAAGAACACGTAAAAACAATGCGTCCATTACAAGTAAAAGAAGAGCAATGCATATATAGTTAAAGAGAAAGGACCAAGTCATCATCAACGCATATAATCAAGTGTGACATACAGGCACGCGCAGTCTGTCATCTACTATTGCTAGTGGCAGATTGCAATTCAGATCAAAATGGATGATTGCCTAGTACAAATGAGTGCGCGATGCCAATTGGATAACGGCTGGTTTTTCATCCTTGCCACAATGTCATTCTGAACTCCTTTCTGAAGCTGATTGTGTTTGTTGTTTTAGTGTGTTCTTTTTTATGTTGGTTTTTTGTGTGTGGGTAGGGGCGTTGTAAAAACACAGACTATTGAAACAATAACGAGCGATGCAAAACTCTCTCCTCTCCCCACGACCTGTTTCTATAAAAGAACACATGCTTCGCAATCCGAATAAATAAACTGACGTTCATACAATTGGCCGGTTCGCCCCTCTCGCACTGAGTTCCTCATTTGAGTATTGTTTATCAAGTTTCCTTTCAAACTCACAAATACCCACATCCATCAGACTGTATAAGTGTAATGACTTGTCTCAAGTTGTCCTTGAAGTGTGAATGTGCCTCTATTATCGTCTCTGTCCCACATTGAGCCCTTCCAGGAAGCCTCAGTCTGCAACCAACCAACACGACAACCATGTAGCTACCCCATCAAACGACGTGGGAATACAAAAATAGAACAGGTAAAAATATCTAAAGGGCGACAATCATGCCACAGAAATAGGATGTCCAAGTCTACTATTGGACCACAACACTGACAGAGCCTGACTCTTCCTAAAACGTTTCAAGACAAAGTATTAAATAGCAAATGACATAATAAAACTACGAGTTGGATAACTATTTGTAGAATCCTTTTAACTTCCTTATTTTTTATTTTGTTGTCTAAAATTTCACCCTTTCTTTCTTTTTCACATGTCCCGCTGGCGTTTCTTTCACTTTCACTCTCTCTGCTTTCCTATTCTCTTTTTGCCCCTCTAAATTTATGTTTGGTTATGCTTATGTTTCCAAATGTGTCATTCTATCTGTGCCTTTCTCTATTTTCTCTCTCTCGGTCTTGCTCTCTCTCTCTCGCTCTCTCTCTCACTCTCGCTCTCTCTCTCTTTCTCTCTCTCTATCTCACTCTCGCTCTCTCTTTTCATTGTATAAGAGTATTATTATAAGTTAAATACTCAGTGACGAATACGTTCATTAACCTACGATCTGTGTGTGTACCTGAATACCATAGCGTGTCTCTTAGGACAAAGTGACCAGGTTCGCTGTGACCAGTCGTCATATACACCAATCTACTTGGTTATAATTGCTTACCCGACTAAAAGTTTGCGTATCATGATAAATGCTAAGAATTTTTTCATTTAACTCTTTAACACTTCATCCCGACATCAGTACCTGCTAAAGAACTACTTCGACCTTCTTTGTTTTCACCTGTTGTTACCTGTTGTTACTACAGGTAAAGAAAACCTTCAAGACTGGACTACTTACAGACAAGAAGGTTTGATACAGTTTGTCATCGATTCTGTCTACGCTCTGGCACACGCAGCTCACAACATGCTGAAGGCTAAATGCCCCAGCACTCTGGCAGGATGTCCGGCACTGAAGGAGCTTACTGGTAACGAATTTCTGCAGTACATACGGAATGTCACCTTTTTAGGTAAGATAACTATTCTGTGTAGAGGAGAGGATAAATTTGATATTGAAAGAGTAACGTCACTAGTGGTGTATTGAAAGAGTGACGTCACTGGTGGTCTATTGAAAGAGTGACGTCACTGGTGGTGTATTGAAAGAGTGACGTCACTCGTGGTGTATTGAAAGAGTGACGTCACTATGTTGTATTGAAAGAGTGACGTCACTGGTGGTTATTTTGAAAGAGTGACGTCACTGGTGGTGTATTGAAAGAGTGACGTCACTGGTGGTGCATTGGAAGAGTTACGTCACTGGTGGTGTATTGAAAGAGTGACGTCACTAGTGGTGTATTGAAAGACTGACGTCACTGTGTTGTATTGAAAGAGTGACGTCACTATGTTGTATTGAAAGAGTGACGTCACTGGTGGTTATTTTGAAAGAGTGACGTCACTGGTGTTGTATTGAAAGAGTGACGTCACTGGTGGTGTATTGAAAGAGTGTCGTCACTGGTGGTGTATTGAAAGAGTGACGTCACTGGTGGTGTATGTAAAGAGTGACGTCACTGGTGGTGTATTGAAAGAGTGACGTCACTGGTGGTGTATTGAAAGAGTGACGTCACTGGTGGTGTATTGACGCTTGTGTTAGTATTCGTGAGGTTGATAATGATGTTGCGAATGCCTACATTGAGTAGATTTACTCTTTTTGTGCGACCTGAAAAGGACGTTTAGCGAATTTAAAAAACATTATCTATCTCCAGGTAGTATCAATTCCGATTGCAATTGTTCATCCTTTATTTCTGTTGTATGTCGTATGTGGTTTATGTTGCCTGTTGTAAATATTTTATGTTTTTCAGTTTTCTGTTTACTGGTGTATATAATTTATGTTTATGATGCATATATTTTCTGTTGTTGGTGTATTCGATTTCTGTTGTTTTATGCATATGTTTTTAAATGTCTATAATTTAAGTGACAGTGATGTAGCATTTTTAAAAGTGATATTTCCTGTCTTCAAGTGTATTTTTGTTAAGTCACTAATGAAATAATGTAAAAGTGGTATTACCTCGGAGTAAAGACGCTTCAACTTCCAACGAGCCAAATGGGATTCACTCGCCTATGATCTAGACAAAAAAGTTGCAGAAATTAGAACCAACCGCCGCAAAATATGAGGCCCTTGTCAAACTCGTAAAACGATTTTCTAGACACCACATACCAAGAGGCTGCAGAACTCAGTATATTCCAGGCCTTAACGATGAATCAAAGGCGCTATACGAGCACTACCAAGCACTATTTGAAAGTGACCCTCTCTCAGATTGAATATCTATGCCAGGCTCGGATATTGGCTTAAGACGCCCCCCCCCCCCGGCCCCCGACCCGCCCCCTACCCCCAATGCCTATTTTCAGTGGCATTGTCCCACTTCTTTGACCGGGCATTAATGTCACCTGCGAGGAGGCACTTTTTTGTTTTGCGACTGTGACAAATCCGACTGAAAATCCAACTTTACATTCTCGAAGAGATGATGTACGTGAGCGTATACGTTGTAGATTCTTCATTCTTGATGGTTGAATGTTACTACAATTCCTTGTAGCTTGACATTCTCAATTTTACAGGTGCTAGTATCTACCCATGTATGGGGAAGTTCTTGCTTCACATACATCACCAGTCCCCGCTTACCGGGCCCGCATGGATTACTATAACACCTGTATCCTAGATACTTGATGGTAACATTCTCCTTCAAGCAGGTCTCATGAAGATGTCAAAATCGTACAACAGTTTTTGGAGAAACATTTGTCATTGGGCAGCGCTGTGGCAATTCCAGTAGCCTATGCGTACATTTTTTAACGTCTATCTGACTTTCTTCGACATTTTCTTTTTCCTGCTCTTCTCTTTCTGTCTCTCCCCTTTTATCCCCTTCTTTTCCTTCTGCATCCACCTTCATTTGCCCTATTTGCTGAAGACATCGACGTCAGAGCACGATCTTCGTAGCTCCCAAGATGACTCTTATGTGTGGTACGTCTTCAGAGTTTTCCTTCTCCTAGAAGAGTTGCCTGCGGGATTAACGAGTCTCCTCTACTCCGTTTGTGGTCGATTGTCTCCGCCATTTTCATTTCGGTGTCACATTATTGTAGGGGTAACAGTGAAATCCGACCAATCCTGTCTTCCAATTTACGGTCAGCTATGAAGCCAAATCACGATACAATCGATGATGATCCGTGAAATCTTGCTGACCGATCACTTGGTACACACTGGATCTATTGTAATGTTACTTCTTACACCACACAATGTTGGTAAACTACCACCATCAGAGAAAATATACTCCTTGTCGAGGTACAGGTAACGCTAAACTTAGACCACGTGTGTCGTCCTAGTAAGTCAGTTTTACAACACGATCACGACGATAATCTATGAAAACTGGCTAACTGATGACTTGAGAGGAACTAGCTACACACTGTCTTTGTTATTTCGCTACTAACTACATCACAAATACCGGTATTAATTACAAACAATGGCGAAACAAACGGCGTAAATTTAATCCTTGTCCGACATTTAGGGGACACCAATCCAAAACTTTCTGCTCTCAGAGTTTACATTTGTTAGGTCCCTAATTAAATAATGTAAAAGTGGTATTATTCCTTTGAGTGGCTCAGTGGCATAGCAGCTAGTTTGACAGCTTCTTGTGGCAAAGATATCGGATTTAAACCATGGTCTTCACATACCTCATTCTACCAATCTGTCAGTGCGAACCTGTGTTACAGTAAGGGAAGCAGTGGCTGCGATGAAGATAACTCGTGACATTACCCACACACACAAAAAAAGATGATCTAGTCGTCAAATTAAATCTCCATAACGTTATCCAGGACAGCAGAGCATGTTGTATGACCTCATTTTGTGTTTACCTTACCTATCAAATAGGCACTAAAACTGACGAACGCGCAATGCCATTTTCCCAAGTTTCCTTCTTTTCGTTTTTAAACAAATCGTTTCTAAGAATATACATTTTTCTGCTACTTGGTGTTAAGTTTTTTAAAGTATATGCTTTTGGTGTTTTATATAGTTCTTAAAAAATATTTCCACACACACTATCAAGAATACACGTTCGTGCATTTTCAGCAACCGATATCCTGTTTGCCCCCCTTTGATTCCAGAGAACATACGCTTTCTTGTAAATGAAGGAACCAGATCGATAAATTCTGAGAAACACAAGATCTCCTTTTTCCGATTCCTAGTTTGAGAAGGAGATATTTCTAGTGTCTGGGAACATGTTTTATAGTTCATGTAACTTCAGATGTGTCGTCTTTATAACCGTTTTTAGTTATTAAAACACAAGATTGCTTGCAAGTGTAATGAGAGACGTTCGCTGCTCTCTAAAGAAATTGTTATTTTCCTATTTATTCATAGTTTTAAGCTGTCCAGTAGTTGCAGCTGTCCTGTAGTTTTAGTTCTCCATATGGTTTAGTTCTCCATATGTTTTAGTTCTCCATATGGTTTAGTTCTCCATATGGTTTAGTTCTCCATATGTTTTAGCTCTACATATGTTTTAGCTCTCCATATGTTTTAGTTCTCCATATGGTTTAGTTCTCCATATGGTTTAGTTCTCCATATGTTTTAGTTCTCCATATGTTTTAGTTCTCCATATGGTTTAGTTCTCCATATGGTTTAGTTCTCCATATGTTTTAGCTCTACATATGTTTTAGCTCTCCATATGTTTTAGTTCTCCATATGGTTTAGTTCTCCATATGGTTTAGTTCTCCATATGTTTTAGTTCTCCATATGTTTTAGTTCTCCATATGGTTTAGTTCTCCATATGGTTTAGTTCTCCATATGTTTTAGTTCTCCATATGTTTTAGTTCTCCATATGTTTTAGTTCTCCATATGTTTTAGTTCTCCATATGTTTTAGTTCTCCATATGTTTTAGTTCTCCATATGGTTTAGCTCTCCATATGTTTTAGCTCTCCATATAGTTTAGCTCTCCATATATTTTAGCTCTCCATATGTTTTAGCTCTCCATATGTTTTAGCTCAACATATGTTTTAGTTCTCCATATGGTTTAGCTCTCCATATGTTTTAGCTCTCCATATGTTTTAGCTCTACATATGTTTTAGAAGTCCTACAGTTGCTGCTGTCGTTCAGTTTTAAATGTTGTATAGCTTTAATTGCTGATAGGTTTTATGTGACCATGAGGTTTTAGCTATCCTAATCTTTTAGCTGTCCAGTAGTTCTAGCTTTCCCTGATTTTAGTTCTCCTATAGTTTTAGCAGCCCATACGTTTTACCTGCCCTAGAGTGGTAGCTGTTCATAAATGTTAGCTAGCCTAGAGTCTTAGCTGCCCAGTAGTTTAGCTGTTCATTAGTGTTAGATGTGGAGTAGTTTTAGCTGTCTATAATTGTTAGATGTACACTAGTTTTAGCTATCTATAAATGTTAGATGTACACTAGTTTTAGCTGTCTATAATTGTTAGATGTACACTAGTTTTAGCTGTCTATAATTGTTAGATGTACACTAGTTTTAGCTGTTCATAAGTGTTAGATGTACACTGGTTTTAGCTGTCTATAATTGTTAGATATACACTAGTTTTAGCTGTTCATAAGTGTTATATGTACACTAGTTTTAGCTGTTCATAAGTGTTAGATATAAACTAGTTTTAGCTGTTCATAAGTGTTAGATCTACACTAGTTTTAGCTGTCCATAAATGTTAGATGTACACTAGTTTTAGCTGTCTATAATTGTTAGATTTACACTAGTTTTAGCTGTTCATAAGTGTTAGATGTACACTAGTTTTAGCTGTTCATAAGTGTTAGATGTACACTAGTTTTAGCTGTTCATAAGTGTTAGATGTAAACTAGTTTTAGCTGTTCATAAGTGTTAGATGTACACTAGTTTTAGCTGTCCATAAATGTTAGATGTACATTAGTTTTAGCTGTCTATAATTGTTAGATGTACACTAGTTTTAGCTGTCTATAATTGTTAGATGTACACTAGTTTTAGCTGTCTATAATTGTTAGCTGCCCAGTAGTTTAGCTGTCCATAAGTGTTAGCCGTCCTACAGTTGTAGCTGTCTGTCAGTTTTAGATGTATAGTTGAATACATAATAGTTTAGCATAAGTTGAAGCTACCCTGCAGTTTAAGCTGTATTTACGTTTTAGCGTATTTACTTTCTAATCAAGTGGCTGTCCAGTAATTTTAGCTGTCCCGGATTTGTAGTTGTCCTCAAGTTTTAGCTGTCTCAGATTTGTAGTTGTCCTCAAGTTTTAGCTGTCACAGATTTGTAGTTGTCTTCAAGTTTTAGCTGTCCCAGATTTGTAGTTATCCTCAAGTTTTAGCTGTCTCAGATTTGTAGTTGTCCTCAAGTTTTAGCTGTCCCAGATTTGTAGTTGTCCTCAAGTTTTAGCTGTCCCAGATTTGTAGTTGTCCTCAAGTCTTAGCTGTCCCAGATTTGTAGTTGTCCTCAAGTTTTAGCTGTCCCAGATTTGTAGTTGTCCTAGAGTTTTAGCAATCCACATGGTTTAGCTGCCATAGAGTGTTTACTGTCCAGCAGTTTTTGGTGTCTTATATTTTAGCTGTCAAGTAGTTTTAGCTGCTCTAGAATTGTAGTTGTCCAATAGTCTTAGCTACTCTAGAATTGTAGTTGTCCAATAGTTTTAGCTGCTCTAGAATTGTAGTTGTCCAATAGTTTTAGCTGGCTTTGAATTTTAGCAGCCCAGAAGTGTTAACTATGATTGAGTTTTGACTGCCCAGTTGTTTTGGCTGTCCAAAAGTTTTGGTTGTCCTAAAGTTTTGGTAGCCCTGTAGTTTTGGCTATTCTTTATAAATGAAAGTTTGGGCGAATTAAATTACAGGGATTAGACATGTGATTGAACTTTTGAATATAAGTATTTTTTACTTTTTCCGTAAATTTTCCAGGCCTCATTAGACAGCAAAAAATAGTTACACCGTAATGCGCAATCATGTCGTTAGAGACGACTAAGGTGCAGTTGGCATGTGGTTCCCTATCCCATCGTGTAGAAGCTATAAATGGTAAAGGTAGACCAAGAAGGAACACTGTTGTCGGGGATGAAGTGTTAAGTACTTCATTGTACAAGACCACAGTTTGTTTAGGAGATGAGATGACCAGTTCACTACTTCACTGTTTCTCCTTCCCTAACTGTGAGCTATTTACACATTTACAGCTGGGTTGAATAAAATATGTCAGGAACAGGAAATTAATCCAGTATATTTGCAGTGAAATTAAATGCTCTTCCACTATGTCAATCAGACATCTTCTAACTATAAAAAACATGAAATATATAAACATATGTACACCTCAAGGCAGAAGAGCAGCGACTAAGTACGACATCGTTTAGAAAGTGATCTACCACATGGCTTTTCTTAGCTAATAATTTAAATAGAAGCATTCAATGCTGCACATTTCAAATATGGCATGTGACAATTGTCTGTACCAAAGTGCACCGCAATTGGCTAAATAATACGACTGCACTAAACCGTTGAAATGAAGCATGTTAGCAACTTGCGTTATAAGCAGCCAATTGTGATGTAATTTATTGTTGCAGAGGAGGAAACGGTTGTGAACATTCACAAGCGTCTATTTGATGTGTACGGACGTTTTGTAGTCGACAAGAATACAGTTTGTTGCTGTGTTCAGAGAATCAAAGAATCAGGAGACGTAGATACAGAGCTGCTTGATCGACCGCGCAGCCACCAACGCAGAAATGTTGAAATGCGCGTAAGGCTTTATTCTTACTGATAGGTGCATCCTGTCAATCTGCATTTGTAGGGCAAATGCAGTTATAAAAACTCGGAGTTTCTAAGGTTTGACACTTTGTCGAAGTCTTACAAATGAGCACCAATTGCAAAGTAAAGCAAATTCTTCTGAATTGTTGGAACGTCTCATTGCTGATGGAAAGAACTTGTGGGCTAATATCGTCACAGGCGACGAAACCTGGGCACATTATTTTGAATCTCAGACAAAGAGACAGTCCATGGAATGGCATCACCTTGACCAAAAAATACATTTCTAGACAACTCTTTCCGCTTGGAAAGGTCATGATCACTGTTATGTGGGATATTGAAGGTGTGGTTCTTGTGGATATGATGCCAAGAGAAGAAACAATCAATTTGCAAGCTTACATCAAGACATTGAAAAAACTCAATCGACGTTTCCAAAGAGTTTGGCAGTATAAGAATCCAGCAGACCTGCTTCTCCTTCCCGACAATGCGCGACCTCACACAAGTCTGGTAACACGGGAAACAATCACCAAGCTGGGTTGGACTGCACCTTTCCCTCCATCCTATAATTCCAATTTGGTACCCTCTGATTTTCATCTGTTTGGTCCTCTCAAAGTGCGCTACATGGGACAAGGCTTGATGATGAAGAAGTGATTCATGCAGCCAAGAAATGGCTACATGATCAAGACAAAATCTTGTACGGGCTAGGAATACATGCACTTTTTTTCGTGCTGGCATAAAGCTGTACATGTTGGGAATGATGTTGAATAATACAGGTGTTTAGAGCAGGTCGCCATCTTTAGACTGAGAACTGGACACACGAGACTTAAAGGTCATCTTGAAAAAACAAAGTAAGGATTGACGAAGAGGACTGATGCCCCTGCGAGAAGTACACCGTGACTCTCATTCACAATTCACGTTCACACGAGTAGTGCGAGAACAATACTGCCCGCACGAGACAGATGAGTGAGAATAATACAAGCCCTCACGAGACTTATGAGTGAGAACAATACTGCCCTCACGAGACAGATGAGTGAGACCAATACTGCCCTCACGAGACAGATGAGTGAGAACAATACTGCCCTCACGAGACAGATGAGTGAGAACAATACAGGCCCTCACGAGACAGATGAGTGAGAACAATGCTGCCCTCACGAGACAGATGAGTGAGAACAATACTGCCCTCACGAGACAGATGGTAGACAGCAATACTGCCCTCACGAAGGAAACCATGAGCTTAATCTTAGTATGCACGAGGAAGGAGAGAAGACGAAACTTCGGAACCCAATGGCTCTGTAAAAGTAATGGATGAGAACTCTGTAACTTGTAAGCGGCTAAAGTCGATGGTCTAAAGTCAGCACCAGAAGTGTAAAAAGTGTGTGCCATTATTTCGGTTTTTAATATCTTTTTTAGAAAAATAATCAACATTTATACATAAACTGACATTACCTACGTAAATCAACAGTTACACAATTGAATTTACTCAGTTCCTGGAAATGTGTGTGTGTGTACTTTTAACCCATGTCGCAGTGACTGAGCTTTCTCAATGTTTATCAACCTCTAATGTCGTCCAAAGCAGCAACATACTTGCTCCCCTTTGTTCGTCCTCCAGAAATCCTTCGTATAAAGTACCAGCTGCGGTTAATGTTTTCAAAATCATGTCATTCTCTGTGTATGTAGTATGTCCCTATAACTATTTTGGCAGGTGTGCAGTAAAGTATGTTGCGCAAAACATTATGTACGCGGAGGAGTGATATCACCGAGAGAACACCCGTGTCTGCCAAACTGGACACTGGCGTAAATCGTTGGTTCTTCACAACGTTGTCCTAGGTCGGCTGCTTTGTCGAGGCGTTTCTGTTATGGAACTGTATCATGGTTTGCTCCTAGGATACGGACGATCGAAATTCAGTGTTGACGAGTTATAATGAAATGCACATCTTCTTAATTGCTCTGGGCAAGCAGTTCTTGCTTGGCGATGGTGTTTGCCACAAAATTCAATTAATCTTCTTTGGACACGCTGTCTGTAAATATGTTCATTTGGCCATTCTGTGTTCTGTAACTCTACAGCACTTCACACCGTGTAGAAGCGCAGGAAGAACGTTGATCCTGTTGGTGTCTGTGCTGTAGTGCGAAGACACCCACCAGTTGTAAAACCTGACAAAGGATATTATATCTTTCTTCATTCTGATGTTGATGTCCTTGCCTGTTCTGATGTCTGGCAGAATATCAGAAATAATATTTACATATCCTTTTTCAAATTTGTTTTGTTTTTTTTCGTCACAAAGAATTTGTACTTGAGAAATAAAACCACGTATCAACAGTCCTCTTAGGTTGAGTGCTTACGCTAACCGATGTTTGGAGAATGCTTCTTCCTCTTAGGTTGAGTGCTTACGCTAACCGATGTTTGGAGAATGCTTCTTCCTCTTAGGTCAGATAGAAGGAACAGGTTGTATGGTACCAAGAAACAACTAACAAACACGTACTCCTGTAACTACATGGCATTGGACTGAAGAACAAGAGTCTTAATGCTTCTGGAACAATAGTAGCAGCAGCACCCCCCAGCAAACATATTAGTGTGGTTAGAATAGTCCTCAAATTCATCTTTAATGCGTTTGAAAGAGACGCGAACTGTCCCTGATGACATCCACGTGATTGACGGACATTGAAATATTGAATAATATTATCCACAAGTACGTTTTCTATTGATTCGTATCACACGACGAGCATATTGAGACAGGACACAATCAATATTACCACACTAAGAGCATTTCGATGTTTGTCAAATTAGTACAGTACCCAAACTATATCCACGCTCTCATATCAAATTTCAAGTTGATCTCGTGTAGTTGTAGACACAAGTTCTGCCAAGACAGTGCAGATTGTCTAAGCACTCTTCGAGTTCTTGAAAAACGTCACATTCCGTTTTGGTACCTGTTCGTAAGTCTTGTAACTCTTCAGCACTGGCGAAGTAGACAACCGTATCTCATATAATCATTGTACACCGCACCTGTGCTTACGCCAAGCTGCTGAAATTACATTATTCTATTGACCTGTAAATCAGTTACTGCTTCCCGTTACTGGACTTCATTGAATCATTCTCATGTTATTAGCGAAGGAGCTCTTCATTGAGTCATTCTCAGCTTATTAGCAGAGGATTGGAGCTCTTCATTGAGTTAATCTCAGGTTATTAGCGGAGGCTTGGAGCTCTTCATTTAATCATTTTCAGCTTATTAGCAGAAGCTTGGTGCTCTTCATTGAGTCAATCTCAGGTTATTAGCGGAGGCTTGGAGTTGGAGCTCTTCATTGAGTCAATCTCAGGTTATTAGCGGAGGCTTGGAGCTCTTCATTGAGTCATTCTCAGGTTATTAGCGGAGGCTTGGAGCTCTTCATTGAATCATTCTCAGGTTATTAGCGGAGGCTTTGAACTCTTCATTGAGTCATTCTCAGGTTATTAACGGAGGCTTGGAGCTCTTCATTGAGTCATTCTCAGGTTATTAGCGCAGGCTTGGAGCTCTGCTGGGACATCCCTGGCAAGAGAATGTCTGACGTCTGAGACAGATGAGGGGTACGGCAGCTATTTGTGTTACTGGACGTCATTGAATCATTCTCAGGTTAATAGCGGAGGCGTGGAATTTTTCGGGGACAACCAAGACAAGAGAATGTCTGATGTCTGAGAAAGATGAGGGGTACAGCCGCTATTTGTGGAAAACTCCCTTCCCTTTCTCCCACCACGCTCATTGACATCACGCTCTGTCCTAGGCCCCACAATCCTCAGGACAGTGTTATTGTAAAAACCCGGTGCGAGACGTATTGTTTGTAACTGTCTGTATTTATACGATACGCAATCATAGCAACTTAAATAACTTTAAAAGATGGAGAGTTAGAAGCCCCGTCGTCCAACAAGACATATGAAAGAATTAGCTACCCTAAGATTGGCCAGCACCTCAAGGGAACGCCATTTCACTGTAATGAATTCTCATCACATTCAGAAATCCTATTTGGTTGTTTGTTTAATACTCCCAGGAGAACAGACCGCTATTGATTGGCTGATGCTCGTCACATACAAAAATTTGCGCCAAGGGAGAAATGCCTATAAATTATATTGACACCAGACGACAGGAATATTTATAGTTCTTGTACAGTGTGTCTTTGAGATGTATTTGTTACCAGAGAGCTGTCCCTAAATTGAAAAGACTTACGTGTTTCTGAGAATATCTGCAATGAAGCATTTCACCATCTGCCATTCGACTGAGACATGGAATTATTTATACTATTAGAAACAGTTGCCTCTTTTATAGCTTTACTTGGAAATTGTTGGTTTTTGTAATATGGTCCGTTTCCCATGAGAAGCTGAAAGTAAATTTTCTAAACACACTCCCTTGATTCTGAACTTTTCAAGACTGTTCATCGAGCTTTTAAAAAAGAAATGTGAAAACATAGAAGAAGGTTGCATATTATGGGACACAATAGTGGTTGTGGGGAAGAAGTTGAAGTGGACGTCGAAGGTGTAGTTTGTGAGAAATGGGTAAAGTACAAGCAGGTGATGGGTTTACAATGGGAGAGGCATAAAGGGTGGATAATCAAAACATGTGCCATGGATTAAAGTGAGTTAGAGCGTTGCTTACATGGGTATGCAGTGTGTGAAATAGAAAGAGGAGGGAAATTAAGAAACAGGAGACAGAGAGGCAAAAGGAGAGAAAATTGAGAGAAATAAGAGTGAGATAGAAAAATATTGGAGACAAAGAATAGAGAGACAGGAAGGTGTTACATCGAGAGGACGATAAAATGCTGAAAATATAAAAATTTGAAATGACGCAAAGAAAAGAAGTGAATTACTGACATGGATATTGACAGAAAAAAGGGATAGATGGATTGAGAGAAAAATGGACATATCAAGATGAGTTAGATGAGTAAGAGAAAGGGAACAAGTGAGCGACATATAAAGAAGACCTCATTCGTAAATGAAAACAGTAAATATCATTGTTAAGGTTAAAGGCGAGGGCTCGACTTGATCGCCTCGCTCTCCCCATGTGGCCCAGTCTCTCTCAGTATGGAAGGTATCCCCGCCTGCTGAGAGCATCGCCTCAGTCTCCCCATGTCGCCCAGTCTCTCTCATTATGGAAGGTATCCCCGCCTGCTGAGAGCATCGCCTCAGTCTCCCCATGTCGCCCAGTCTCTCTCAGTATGGAAGGTATCCCCGCCTGCTGAGAGCATCGCCTCAGTCTCCCCATGTCGCCCAGTCTCTCTCATTATGGAAGGTATCCCCGCCTGCTGAGAGTATCCCACAAAGCACGAACTCCGTAGCTCCAGCGATGAACACAGGGATCTCCAAAAACATTGACATCATTGAACCGACCGACGCAGCTGGAATTCGAACCCCAACCGCCTGAACACGAGGCAAACGGCTTGACTTCTTCGCCACAGAGACCCCCGATGTACTTTTGTAGACAACAGAATAGTCACATAAGAGAGAGGGATAGAGATGTGGAGAGTGAGGGGAGAGGGAGAGCGAGAGAGTGAGAGAGAGGGAGACCAGAGATCATCGAAATAAGCCATGAATGAAAAGGGAAACTTGGGGAAACATCGAGGGAAAGCGACAGACACAAAACATTAGGAAGAGAAACAACTTCTCCTGAAGAAAAAAGATGTGACGGAACAGAAAGGATGTGTAAAAGCATCGAATGGGGGAGAGAAAGAAAGAGAGATAGAAAGAGAGAGAGAGAGAGAGAGAGAGAGAGAGAGAGAGACGTAGTTGGGGAAAAATATGAAAGATGATTGACAGCTATCAGAAAGAGCGAAACTGATTAAGAAAAAGATTAGAGAAGGAGAGACATGTGCTTTGCAGGAATAAAAGGTTGAGATTGAGGAAGGGCGAACAACTGGTCATGTTTTTATTTCCTTTTTTCTCTGATGACGCCATTCTTGTTTTCCATATTGCTAATTCACTCACTCACGCAGAACAGATTCGTTGGATTGTCGTTGGAGTCGTTTTTGTGTTTGTAGGGATGAGTGTCTGAAAGAGAGACAGAGAGATTGTGTGGGTTTGTGCTAATGTGTGTGTGATCCATCTGTGCGTGTATTGGGGTGTATAAATCATGCACATATGTGTGTGTGTAATATGCATGTGTGCCAATGTAAGGTGTACGTATGTGTGTGTATGCATGTGTGCCAATGTAAGGTGAGCGTATGTGTGTGTATGCATGTGTGCCAATATAAGGTGAGCGTATGTGTGTGTATGCATGTGTGCCAATGTAAAGTGTGCGTTTGCATGTGTGTCGATGTAGGCTGTGCGTGTATGTGTATGCATGCATGTGTGCCGATGTAGGGTGTGCGTTTATGTGTGTGTATGCATGTGTGTCGATGTAAGGTTTTCATGTATGTGTGTATGCATATGCGTCGATGTAGGGTGGGCGTGTATATGTATGTATGCACGAGTTCCGGTGTAAGATGTGCGTGTATGTGTGTATATCTGTGTCTGTATGTCAACGAGAATATTACAACTTTCATCGCAGCCTGTCTTGTTTTCTTATCGTCCGTTTAATTTCATCCCTTTCTTGCACTCCATTATCTCTTTTGTTTTTCTCTTTTCCTGCAGACTTCTCCGTTCGTTCTATGATTTTCATCGCTATTTTTTTAATTCTCTCTTTCAAGTACCAAAGAATGTCAACTTTTCCAACATCGGTATTATGAACCATGTCTCTTTGACATGTCATGAATGGGCCGATGTCCTGCATTTGCGTATGACTCGGATATAGTAATTAATGTATGATTTATTTATTCATATTTGTTGCTGTGAATTCACTTCTCCTTCCAAATATATAATACATTTAATGTTTTTTTGTGAGGAAACATTTGTTTTTTTCAAGTAGTCAAAATGTCATTTAGTTGTCGATATAATTTCCTCCAACGTTTGAGCAGTTATCCCATGGTTTAAGTTGTTGCTGTTTGCGAATGCCCAAAATGAGTAGGTTATTCTTTTGTGCGCCCTGAAAAGGACATTAAGTGGCGGGTTGCAGTAGCTTTCCCGACATCCTGAGCGGGCTGAAAAAGGTAAACCGGATCTTCCAGGCGGTTGTGCTATGCTTGGCTTCATCTGCGTGTCACTCACTGCTACAAGGATCACGTCGATATCTCAATTAGCCAGGCTGCTTTGAAAACCAAAAAAAATCTGGCAAAGATGGCGCCATAACTGGCTGCGAGTCTACATTTCTCTACTGTTTTGGATCATTATGGATGCCGCCAGACCACGGATTTGCCTGGAATTCACACTAGTCGACGACTTACACTTGTGTTCACGGAAACGTGGTGTTGTTTTCCATCTGGACTTGTTATTTCGTTCTTTTTTTTGTGATTTCTTCTATCCGTCTTTCTTGGTCTGGACGCCGGCTAAATGGCACTACGCTTATACCTGTGTCGTATTTCATGGGTTTGTTCTGCCGGTTCACCTTCACGAATTTGGCGTGTGGGAATTTTAGATGCTACTATGATGAGCTGAATACAGCTGGGGAGAGATGCCAGACTCACTCACACGCTGAGTGTTGTCCATACGACCTCTTGTGGTTATCGAAAAGGCACGACAAACTGCGTCTCGATGAATGTCTTGCCACTAGCAGGTAGCTTAGGCTCTGTGAGCGAGGTTGACAAAAGGCGCAGTTTCTTCCTCACTTTAATCCAAATCACGCGCAAGTCACCCATTTCAGCGGACACAGCAAGAGATACGACTGTCCACACGGCTGAACAAAGAGAGTGGTCTTCATCACTTGTGATGGACAACTATTATAATGAAAACATGCCGTTTCGAGGAAGGGCTACTAGGAAGTCAAAGTGAGGGTCTTGGCCAGTATGTTTTGCCTGACTCTGGATAACAAGTCTGTTCAGTATATTTTGCTTGACCAGACGTCAATCATCCTGTCTCGGTGGTTAATTAATGCTTGGAAAGGTTGAACATAGAAAGATTTGTCAGTATTTCTGAACCAATCCAGGACAGCCTGTTTCAATTTGTCATCAGTGCTGAAATGCTGACCTCCCAGAAATTATGTTAGGGTCCAAGCAGGTGGAAATCGCTTTTACTCTCACCGAGGCTGATCCATCTGTGTATAGGTGTGTCCAGGAGCGTCTGTTTATTCAGATTAGGTCAATAATGTCTGATTTACTTATTCATGTCTATAAATGTGAAATTAAGATATTTCTATATTGCATATACATGCATATCTCTGCTAAATATTACACGTTTTTTCTTAGATATTGTGTTCTCTAGTGTGGTGTGAGCCTTTCCATATATAGTGTTGTGGTTTAACCATAGAAGCTCTTTAGATTGGTGTACGACTTCGACATCTTCATGATCTAGGAGAACTGATTGAAGTAGAATGTTGCCATCAAGTGCCCATAACACAGGGGCTACAGTAATCCATGCTCGCACAGCGAGCAGGGACTGGCGATGTATGTGAAGCAAGAACTTCCCCATGTATGAATGGATACTAGCACCTGTAAAATTGAGAATGTCCAGCTACAAGGAATTGTAGTAACATTCAATGTCGAGGTTTAAGGGATTGTTTTGACAATCAACCGCCAAGAATGGAGAATCGACATCTTATACGCTCACGTTTACGACCTTTTCGAGGACGTAAAGTTAGAGATTCTGTCAGACATGTCATAGCTGCAGAGTAAATGATGCCTTATTGCAGGTGATAAATGCTAGATAAAAGAAGTGGGGAAATGCAACTGAAATCATGCAAGTGGTCACATTGAGCCAGGCATGAATGTACATAAACCTCACAGTCGTGAATTACGGACGTCCAACTAGACTAGTATCTCGACCAGAGGACACGGATGGTGTTATCAACCTGGCACTTAAGGTCAGTGATGTTGCTGCATCCACACGCTCAGACATATTAGGCACAAAGAGCTACCATGTGTCGTACTTATACCAGAGGAAAACACACCAAACACAGGAAAGCGAAACAGGTGTTCAGATTCACATATGAACATGATAATGCATTGAACAAGCTGCGCCTGACGATCAGACGCAGTACCACTAGACCTCCCTTTGTGTAATCACCCTGGTGGAATCAAGTGGTTTATACGGCCTGGAGAGAAAGAAAGACAGCAACAAAGAAGTGGGGAAAGCCAGAAAGAGATCAGGTACTAATGACGATGCGTTGAATGAGAAGAAGGAGATAAAAAGCAAAGCCGCCAATTTCTTTGAAGTGTTAGATAGTGCGTCTAAAGGCGATGATGATGGAAGAGGCTCATTACAGGTGTGGGTAACGATATACCCTCCAGAAAGTAATAGTTTGCCCGTTTACACTCCGCGACTGGTCAGGGCCAGTCTTTATTCTCTCAATGTGTTCGCTGTCCAGCTGTGAATATCGTCTTCTCTCAATGTGTTCGCTGTCCAGCTGTGAATATCGTCTTCTCTCAATGTGTTCGCTGTCCAGCTGTGAATATCGTCTTCTCTCAATGTGTTCGCTGTCCAGCTGTGAATATCGTCTTCTCTCAATGTGTTCGCTGTCCAGCTGTGAATATCGTCTTCTCTCAATATGTTCGCTGTCCAGCTGTGAATATCGTCTTCTCTCAATGTGTTCGCTGTCCAGCTGTGAATATCGTCTTCTCTCAATGTGTTCGCTGTCCAGCTGTGAATATCGTCTTCTCTCAATGTGTTCGCTGTCCAGCTGTGAATATCGTCTTCTCTCAATGTGTTCGCTGTCCAGCTGTGAATATCGTCTTCTCTCAATATGTTCGCTGTCCAGCTGTGAATATCGTCTTCTCTCAATGTGTTCGCTGTCCAGCTGTGAATATCGTCTTCTCTCAATGTGTTCGCTGTCCAGCTGTGAATATCGTCTTATCTCAATATGTTCGCTGTCCAGCTGTGAATATCCTCTTCTCTCAACGTGTTCGCTGTCCAGCTGTGAATATCCTCTTCTCTCAACGTGTTCGGTGTCCAGCTGTGAATATCCTCTTCTCTCAACGTGTTCCGTTCAACTGTGAATATCTTCTCCCAATATGTTCCCTGTCCAGCTCTGAATATCGTCTTCTCTCAATCTGTCTCCTGTCCAGCTCTGAATATCTTTTTTATCAGCTGATGTGCAGTCTTTCTCTCTTTCTCAGGGCTGCTTCTTTAGTATGTATAAACGGATGTCTATGTGGACATTCATCTCAACTGCCCGCTTATGGTTAATAAAGCTCACTCTTTCGTTTACCACCTGTGCTGCTCTTAATATTTTCACTCCATGCCTCTGCAGTATCTCATTAACACTATTAATTCATCTATTTGTTTTGGTCTACCTCTACCTCTTAAGCCCATACAGTACCATTGAGGCTTGCTAAACAAATCACCGTATGGACAATGCAACGCAAGCGTGCTGCTATTACGAATTTCCTTTCATTAGCATCTTCACCACCATCCGTAGGACAATCTTGCTTGCACTCACTGTCAATATTGTTCTATTACCGTTACACTCTGCAGGTATAAGTGGAGACGAAGTTCTGTTCAACCCGAATGGCGATAGTTTGGGTCGATATGATATTCATCAGTTTCAGCGGATGGAAGGGGACACATTTTCGTATGTGAAGGTTGGGGAGTGGACGGACAGGTGAGTCGGAGATTGTTGTTGTCATTGTTGGTGTTGTTTGATAAGTGACAATGAAAAGTCACAATGAGATGACATCTTAAAATAATGTTCGTGCGTGCATCGTTACCAGTGAAAAGTCAGCCACACGAAATCTGAAAACCGTATTGAATATAATAGTTTAATTAGTATTATTGACCAGCGAATACTTTCACTGAGCCCATTAAAAATGCATCAAATATTTCAGAAGACTCCGAACTAGACTATTTCTTTTCAGGTTCCGCGGAGAACGAATCATTCATTCATTCATACCTGCATCATACTTGTGGTGTTGTGTCTAAGACTTTCGTTCAAACCCAAAAAGCAATTTCATAGACATAAATCGTTTGATGTTGTGGCATTTCGTTCAAACCCATAAAGCTATTTATTTTATAGACAGCAAACGTTTGTTTTGTGTCATTTCATTCAAAGTCATTAAGCTATTTCATAGGCAGTATAAACGTTTGGTTTATGTCATATCGTTCAACGCCATAAAGCTATTGATAGCATAGACAGCAATGCCTTTACAGTGTCTCATATCCCTGGGAGGGCTGAAAAAGGTGGGATTTGGTCATTCTCTCTGAAGTGTATTGCACTACTTCTTATCAGGCTAACCAATTCGAGATCTCTTTGAATCGATCACCACCTTGCCAACAAGACTACAGTGACAGCCTTTCTTCGAATGCGTTACGTTGACGTGAAGTAGGGGTCTTGGTCAATTTGTTGCACCTGACCTAGGCTCAAGCCTAGGCATCGTCGCTTGTGTAATTGACGACGTGTACCATGGCATGAGTCTGATCATATACATGGCTCAGTTGACATGTGTGTTACTAGATTTAACTGTAATGACATACATGGTTCAGTTGATCAACGTCTGTAGATTTAAATCACTGACATATAGAGGGCAGTTGACATTGAGTTTTCCAGTGGGCTTCATACTTTTTCTCTTGTATGTTAAAAATGTCGTAAGTTATCGTATATACCAGTCCAAGCTGTACAGTGTTTCAATAGTGAAATCTCCGAAATGCCGATCTATTGAGTCTATGCTTGAATATAAGATAGGTTTGACGTAATAAAATCTATAAATGGATCGGTCAACACATTCCAACATTTAGGTATTCGAGGCCTTTCGTGCTGTGTTTTTGCTCTTGGCGAACTTTATCTTGTAGCGAATCGTAGTGGTTGATCTAATATCTCGGGGCATAGTGAAGAAGACATCCATCTTTCTCGCTGTGCCAGAATATCTCAATGTGCCATCATATTTCGATGTGCCATTTTATATCTCACTGTGACATTTACCTCACTGTGCCGTTATATCTCATAGTGACATCATATCTCAAAGTACCATTTATCTATCTGGGCGATTAACACCATAACAGTAACACCATATCTTGATGTGCCATTAAATGTCACTGTGCCATTATATCTAACAGTAACACCATATCTTGATGTGCTATTAAATGTCACTGGGCCATTGTATCTAACAGTAACACCATATCTTGATGTGCCATTAAATGTCACTGTGCCATTATATCTAACAGTAACACCATATCTTGATGTGCCATTAAATGTCACTGTGCCATTATATCTAACAGTAACACCATATCTTGATGTGCCATTAAATGTCAATGTGCCATTATATTTAACAGTAACACCATATCTTGATGTGCCATTAAATGTCACTGGGCATTATATATAACAGTAACACCATATCTTGATGTGCCATTAAATGTCACAGGGCCATTATATCTATCAGTAACACCATATCTTGATGTGCCATTAACTGTCACTGGACCATTATATCTAACAGTAACACCATATCTTGATGTGCCATTAAATGTCAATGTGCCATTATATCTAACAGTAACACCATATCTTGATGTGCCATTAAATGTCACTGGGCATTATATATAACAGTAACACCATATCTTGATGTGCCATTAAATGTCACTGTGCCATTATATCTAACAGTAACACCATATCCTGATGTGCCATTAACTGTCACTGGACCATTATATCTAACAGTAACACCATATCTTGATGTGCCATTAAATGTCACTGTGCCATTATATCTAACAGTAACACCATATCTTGATGTGCCATTAAATGTCACTGGGTCATTGTATCTAACAGTAACACCATATCTTGATGTGCCATTAAATGTCACTGTGCCATTATATCTAACAGTAACACCATATCTTGATGTGCCATTAAATGTCACTGGGCCATTGTATCTAACAGTAACGCCATATCTTGATGTGCCATTAAATGTCACTGTGCCATTATATCTAACAGTAACACCATATCTTGATGTGCCATTAAATGTCAATGTGCCAATATATCTAACAGTAACACCATATCTTGATGTGCCATTAAATGTCACTGGGTATTATATATAATAGTAACACCATATCTTGATGTGCCATTAAATGTTACTGGGCCATTATATCTAACAGTAACACCATATCTTGATGTGCCATTAAATGTCACTGTGCCATTATATCTAACAGTAACACCATATCTTGATGTGCCATTAAATGTCACTGTGCCATTATATCTAACAGTAACACCTTATCTTGATGTGCCATTAAATGTCACTGGGCCATTATATCTAACAGTAACACCATATCTTGATGTGCCATTAAATGTCACTGGGCCATTATATTTAACAGCTACACCATATCTTGATATGCCATTAAATGTCACTGTGCCATTATATCAAACAGTAACACCATTTCTTGATGTGCCATTAAATGTCACTGGGCCATTATATCTAACAGTAACACCATATCTTGATGTGCCGTTAAATGTCATCATTGAGCCATTATATCTAACAGTAACACCATATCTTGATGTGCCATTAAATGTCACTGGGCCATTATATCTCAAAGTGTCATTATCTCAATGTACCATTATATCTCACTGTGCCATTATATCTTACTGTGCCAGTATATCTTACTGTGCCATTACATTTCATTGTGCCATCATAAATTGATGTGTCCTCATATTTCAATTTGTCATTACAGCTCACTGTACACTCATTTCACAATCTGCAATCAGTTCTCGATGTGGCATCGTATCTCTGTGTGAAATCATTTTCGAAACGTATCGGTAGACTCACTATTACATAGTTCCATGTCGATCCCACCTCGTTAGCCACGCTGCTGTGGCATAGTCTGTTTTGAGATGCATAGCATTAGACGTGAGATGCGGCCTTTATCAGCATGTTCTAATGGACCCGACATTTACTTTGCATCCATGTATATATATATATATATACGCTGGAGGTTCTTATCAAATAGGTACTGTTTGTCTTAGTTCTAACTGAATATGTTATAGCGTGCTGGAACATCTATCATTAGTTAAAGGCACGTGTCCTATTTCTGCTACGTGACCCACTTGCCATGGGACAGTCATGTGAGATATGAATAAAAATGGCGGACAACACTGTTAGTGCTTACATGGGACAGCGTGTTGTGATATAGTTTCTTGTGAAAGGATGTGTGAATCCTGCGGAAATTTATAGAAGACTGCAATTACAATACGGTGATGAGACACTGTGGTATTGCCACATACCTCTTACAGCCCTGACCTCGCTTCAAGTGATTTCCACCTATTTGGACCACTAAAAGAATTTCTGGGAGGTCAGCATTTCAGCACTAATGGCGAAGTGAAACAGGCTGTCCTGGATTAGTTCAAACATACTGACAAATCATTCTACGCTCAATCTTTACAAGCATTACGTAACCGCTGGGATAAGTGCATAAACGTAGCTGAAGATTATACCAAAAAATAAATGGCATTTTGACTAAGTGAAAAATGTATTTGTTTTCCTTACAATAACAAAAAGTCCCCGTTTGGCGTGAACGCTCTCCTTTAATAAATATGTTTCCATTTGAACACGAATAACGCATTGGCAGATGATATCATGTTAATGTTTTCAGCTGTTGGGTACTTTAAACTCGTCCCTAGCCTGTAGTGATGTACGATCGACACCTAAGCGGATCTAGTTCAGTTCTTGTATGCATTTGGAGGGAAGTTCTATTTGATCGTCTGATTTACACGCAGGACAGGTAAAGGTAGTGCCATATCAGAGTGCTGTCAGGGATGAAGTGGTAGAGACTTTGCATTTTGTTTGGTTGGGTGTTAGTACCCTTCCTTGCTGACTTTTCCCCCTTTAACTGTAAGCCAAGTACCCATTTACAACTGGGTCAATCGCAGTACCTTTGCTATAAGAAATGTACACACTACCACTATCTCGCTCAGATGTACCTGTATTATGAGTGCTTACAGTACTTTCTTTGGGGTAGTTGCTATTGTTATGCTTACTAGTATGTGCGTGCAGATATGATTCATATCGACAAATAATATCAATATACAAAATCAATGGGAGGAAGTTCAACCTAGAGAATGATGGGGATCGCTCTTCGACAAGTATAGTTAACGTGACAGCGATCCTGCATGCTCAATATTAGCATTCTACGGCCATGATGTGGGTGCTGTGTCACGTGTGCTCCACTTTTAGGTGATGGACTGCTTGCGTGCGTTATCGATCCCTGGAGCTATGTCGGCAAGATCCTTCTCTCATGACAGGTTCAACCACGCCCACATGGCAAGTGAGACATACGACAGAACTAGCGCATACACGTTTTAGATGAGGTTTTTGTTAGGTTTGATAGGGCTGAATCCGTTACTGAAACTGCCAAAACAAATGAAACAACTAACGCTTCCAGCCCAAATCTTGACGATTTCGTAGAGATATGTCGCGTGATCAAGCGGAAGACGGCACACTTTAAGAAACGACGATTGTAGACTTACAAGTTTGCACTTCAGAACAGCTCAAATAATTAAGCAGTAGTACTGGCACATTAATCCAAACACAGACCCCTGTTCACTACTTGACGCGACAGAACAAGTCCACTGCTCTCTTCTATATGTGTTGTTACTTAGTTTAGTTAATTGTCTTTCCACTTATGCTGTTGAGCGACGTGGGGAGCTTAAGTCCTCTGTCCTCCGCCAAGTGCGTTGCTTCGGTCAATATGAGCCCATATTATTGCACAATCACTCTAATGTCATCTATCCACCTGCCTCGAGGCAGCCCCCTTACCCTGTAGCCAGATCTACCAACGGTGTAAACAATCAGTGGACGTTTTTCTTCTTGTTGGTTCATCCTTTGTTCAAGGACCCGGTTTCTCTAACAAAGAACACGATTTATAAGGCTGTTTTATCTCCATATAGCTTTTGTCTCCTGTCTCACGAGGCCAGTGTTGATCTCTCTATGCCTGCGTGAGCATGCAGCTTTATGGCATGTGATCCACTGTCATGGCATGCTCCCCACGTAGAAATCTATCATCTGTCCCTATCCTCATTTCGTTGTGAAGATGACCCTTGAGTCTGTTATGCCCAGTTCTCAGTCTGAAGATGGTTATGAGGACTAAACGTTCTCTATGTAAATGCTTGCCGCGGGCTTCCTGTAAAGAGAGGAAAACCAACAGCAGAAGTTCCACCATGCGCATAATAGAGAGGAAATGACCATGATAATTAGCGAAGCCAGTGAGTCCCTGATATATATACAAACATAAAGGAGCTAATAACTATAATTAACAAATGATTTATCAGTGAGAAAAAAATAGTCTGTGTAACGTGAACTTTAAAAAACAAAAGTCACTGTTGGAATCAGTTGAAAATTAAAAGTAATGATATCAATTGTGCAGCATTGTTTTGCCCAGGCATGAAACAACGCTCACTCATCAAGAAATAACGTCCACTCATCAAGAAACAACGCCCATTCAACAAGAAACAACGCCCATTCATCAAGAAATAACGCCCATTCATCAAGAAATAACGCCCACTCATCAAGAAGCAACGCCCATTCATCAAGAAATAACGCCCATTCATCAAGAAATAACGCCCACTCATCAAGAAACAACGTCCACTCAACAAGAAACACCGCCCATTCAACAAGGAACAACGCCCATTCATCAAGAAATAACGACCCCTCATCAAGAAACAACGCCCATTCAACAAGAAACAACGCCCATTCATCAAGAAATAACGCCCACTCATTAAGACACAACGTCCACTCATCAAGAAACAACGCCCATTCATCAAAAACCAACGTATACTCATCAAGAAACAACGCTGACTCATCAAGAAACATGGCTCACTCATCAGGAAACAACGTCCACTTAGCAAGAAAACGTCAACTAATTATTTGACAATGCCTACTTATCAAGAAACAACGCCCACTAATCATTTGACAACGCCCACTTATCAAGACACAACGTTCACTTATCATTTGACAACGCCCACTCATCAGAAAACCATCGCAATGTATAATTTGGCAAAAATAATTTATCAACACACAACGTCTACTCATCATTTAACAACGTCCAATCATCTTTTGTCAACATCCTCTCATCATTTTACAATAGCTACTCATAAAGAAACAACGTCCACTCATCATTTTACAACAGCTACTCTTCAGGAAACAACAGCCACTCAACATTTGACAATGCCTATTCATCAAAAAACAACGCCTACTCATCAAGAAACAACGCCCACTCATTACGAAACAACCGCCACTCAACATTTGACAACGCCCACTCGTCATCAGGAAACAACGCCCACTCATCAGGAAACAACGTTCACTCATTAAGAAACAACTTTCACTCATTCAGAAACAACGTTCACTCATCATTTGACAACGCCAACTCATCATCAGGAAACAACGCCCACTCACCAGGAAGCAACGTTCACTCATTAAGAATAAACGTTCATGCATCATTTGACAACGCCCACTCATCATCATAAAACAACGTCCACTCATCAGAAAACAACGTTCACTCATTGAGAAACAACGTTCACTCATTAAGAAACAACGTTCACTCATTAAGAAACAGCGTTCACTCATCATTTGACAGCGCCCACTCATCATCAGGAAACAACGCCCACTCATCATCAGGAAACAACGCCCACTCATCATCAAGAAACAACGCCCACTCATTAAGAAACAACGTTCACTCATTAAGAAACAACGTTCACTCATCATTTGACAACGCCCACTCATCATCAGGAAACAACGACCACTCATTAAGAAACAACGTTCACTCTTTAAGAAACAACGTTCACTGATTAAGAAACAACGTTCACTCATTAAGAAACAACGTTCAATCATCATTTGACAACGCCCACTCATCATCAGGAAACAACGTTCACTCATTAGGAAACAGCGTTCACCCATCATTTGACAACACCCAGTCATCAGGAAACAACGTTCACTCATTAAGAAACAACGTTCACTCATTAAGAAACAACGTTCACTCATCATTTGACAACGCCCACTCATCATCAGGGCACAACGCCCACTCATTAAGAAACAACGTTCACTGATTAAGAAACCACGTTCACTCATTAAGAAACAACGTTCACTCATCATTTGACAACGCTCACTCATCATCAGGAAACAACGCCTACTCATTAAGAATCAACGCCCACTCATCACGAAACAACGTTCACTCATCATTTGACAACGCCCAGTCATCGGTAAACAACGTCCACTCATTAAGAAACAACGTTCACTCATCATTTGACAACGCCCACTCATCATCAGGAAACAACGCATACTCATTAAGAAACAACGCCCACTCATCAGGAAACAACGTTCACTCATCACGAAACAACGTTCACTCATCACGAAACAACGTTCACTCATCGGGAAATAACGTTCACTCATCACGAAACAACGTTCACTCATCAGGAAATAACGTTCACTCATCACGAAACAACGTTCACTCATCACGAAACAACGTTCACTCATCGAGAAATAACGTTCACTCATCGTGTAACAACGCCTACTCATTAAGCATATGCGCGCGTAACAACAATTACACTTGGCCATATAAGAATGTTTACAGAACAGAATGTTCAGCGATATGGTGAGCATTTGAAATAAATATAGTATTTCAATTCAAAAGTCCTCATTTAAAATGCATGAAGAAAATTACAACAGAGCCCGGTAATAATTGCGGTAGGGTAGACAGTGATGGCGGACAAGGGCGAGTAACGGTATCTATTCGTGGGGATTCTGTCCCCTGATTTTAGAATGGAAATGTTTTGTTGTATACTGCATTTTCAAAACTAAACGCATCTAAATCCTTCTTTGCAGTGTGTCAGAATAAGATTACTGTCACAAGCTTGCCCTTTGAATTAAAATAGGGACATTAACATTTGAAATATAAGATGCAATGATATGAATATCATATAACCTGTATTCTGTGCTTTTCTAACTGGCGTAGGAGATGGTGGTTTTTATCACAACATCATATCTCTAAGTACTGTATGTCTGAGCAGAGAGTAACACTGTGTACACATGAGTGGTATACAGGGGGGAACATATATAACTTTTGTAACATCCCAGTGAATGGTGTAACTCAGTGAATGATTCTTAATTGGGGGGGGGGGCCGAGGGGGGGGGGGACAAATTCCTGAAAATATGAATTTAAGTACCAGAATATACAAGAGGCCGAAAAAAAGGCAGCAGAGATAATATTGGGTATAATGGAAACAGAAAACAAGGAAACCATTGGTAACAAAACCTGAAATACTAAGCAAAATAAAGGAAAGACACAATTGAGAGAAAAGTAATATGGTGCAAGAGATAGCTAAGTATAAGATTGTCAAGAATGAATTAAATCGAGAATGTAAGATGGCACGAGAAAAAATGGTAGATAGACCAATAAAAGAGTCGGTACGACAAAGGTGCTTGCTTTCACCGAGCCTCCAGAACGCATATTGTGAGATGATGATGGTGGTGATGATGATAATGAGAAATGTTGTTCGGACTTTGTCAATGGTACGAAAGTCAATGTCATCAAATTTCCCAATGAACGAGCTATAGTGGGAGAATCAGTTGCATACGCTGCTTGAAAAATGTAACAGCACAGACAAAGAGTTTGGCATGAAAATAAACACATTGAAGACAGAGACTTTGTCAATAGCCAAGCAGCATCGACAAATCAATATGATCATCGATAGATATTTGATCGTAAGAGAACAAACATTTAGCGCACATCATAACAGATGATGTTTGTATTGAGACAAATTATGACAAGGACTGCTTTCCCAAAAATGTCCTTAGAGAAAAACAGAAATTGCTAACCTCAAAGAATAGCAGGAAAAGAAAAATCGTGGGTAATATATGGCCAAATTGCACTGTATGTTACTGAAACATAGCAAACAATGATTTAAAACGCATGGAAGCGTTTAAAATGGGGTGCCACCGTAGAAAAAAAGAGTAAGTTGGACAGAAAGAAGATCCAATGACATAGTCTGCACTGACGTGGGTGTACAAAACCCCATTTTGAATGATACACAAAACGTGGAATGAGTGGACACCAACAATATGAGACATGACAATCTTCCACAGGAGATACTAGATAGCTAGATTCAGGGTGATGAGGAAGGGAGAGGCTAAGCTTCGCCTTTGCATCTCAGGAATGCAGAGACATTAGAGTACAGACCTATGTTGAAAAGAAGAGAGCTACAGAGGATAGGTTCAAATTGAGAGACATACACAGATAACTGTAGAACCAGTCTTAGAACTGATCAAACAGATGGTGATGATGAACATTCGATGGATGTACTAACGGTCGACAACCAAAGTTGTGGTTGGTGTTTTAATGCATGATGTAAGACCATTGCTAGAGAAAGTGCCACAGTATGTGCTTCAATACCGACTTCCTGTATTGTTGTACAACAAACATTAGATTTTAAAACTTCAGAAAGTAACAGATATAACTTAGAGTTTGTAACTCATAATACTTCAACAGAAAAGCTAATATTTATGTTGGAATTGTGGATCTATATATGTTGCCTATGCTTATCCATAATTAAGTGGACAGTTCATGAAAACAGTATTTATGCCTGTTAGTTATTCAATTTCGTTAATCCATCCATGCATAAAAGACAATTAATCTGAGCATTTCAAGTGATGATTGATGAGAACAAAGATAGTACATGCCTAGTATTCCTATTGGCTTCCTATGCAACACAAGGATACTTCGTCTTTCAACCCACCCCTCCACACTCAATTCCACATTTCTATTTTTGATCGCTGTCTTGATCATTGTTTATAACGATCTGGTTCATTAGATTTCCTTTAATTTTCTTCCACCTCTCAGTGTTTCCGTTGCGCATTCCAAATGAACACACGTTTGATAAATTGGTATGTTGCTTCATAACATTCCTAAGCACACACAATATGTGTTCTGCTTTCATTTTTAGACTTCCGTCCAGTGGCATAATTAGTCTATCAATTTACAACAAGAAAGCATTCAGATAAGATTTTCTAAAAGAAATGCAGATTAAAACATGAATATTAATCTCAGTTATTCGTTTTGAGATTTTATTTAAATTGCATTTTTACTTCTGACGACCAGATTAGCAATTTTTCGTCACTCGTCTCAATGTTTTCATCACCGTCATCATATTCATTTATTACAGTCATTCTGAACCATCAACGTTCGTCCCACAACTACCCCCACATTTCTCAAACTCGTTGTTGATATTTATGTATTCCTTCCCTCTTACTAGTCTTTCATTCATTTCTACTTTTCGATAAATGAAAACTTCGTGAAATGTTTATGTCTCAAATTACGCCGCACTGCAGAAAAATTAATTGCAACGGAAATAGTTGTACGCCCATTATCTGTGTGCAAGTCGTTTAAACAGATACACGCAACTAGAATGTGACAATTTTTGTTTGTCAGTCATATTCTTCAATTCATTCTAAACATTTATCCTTTTATCTAAACTTTCCAACAGCTCCTAGCTGTGATGTGTACTCTCCACTCCTGTCTCATCCTATCGCTACATTGGGACAAAAGTTCATTTAATGGAAATACATGTGTACAAAATGATCAAGGGGATTATTGCCAGAATATGCAAAAACATGAAGCAGAAAAAAGAAAGTACAAACAAATATTCTTCGAGAAGAAGCTAATTGCATATTCTTGATTTATTTAACTTCTTATTTCCATCAATCAAAGACTTATTATTGGTCTTCAACTAAGTCGTAGCGCGACATTATATGCATTTCAGATTTGATTTGTTTGATCTATCTACTATGAATTATTGACATTCAGCCCAAAAATATTACCCTGCAATGGGTTAAAGAGTGACGTGTTCATTTTACATTCAAAAAGCAGAGTCAGTTCCCGCATTAACTGAAAATGTGATTTCTTGTATTCCATTCAATTGTCCAATTCAGAAACAAGTCTCAATAGAAATATTTTCCAATGGAAAAATTGAAAAATCGCCCACATTGTAGTAAAGTTCATAGAACAATACAGCAATTACTTTCAAATGATTTTATTCAACAAAATATATGTTATATGTTGCTCCAGAATTGGAGCTTTCGATCGGTATATTAGACTGGCTTAGTGTATGCCTCGCGATGATTACACACATATTGTAAGGACTTGCGACATCCAAGCGGTTTAGCGAAACTGGGTTTAGGAATTTCATTAGGAAAGTGAATATATCCTTTTTCTGTTAACAGAGAAGCATGAAACAATGTCAATGGCTCTCATGTCTGCTTTACCCAGATATTCTAAGACCATTTAAGTATCGCATGGCTACTCCGAAGACCTCCACTCATAGAGTTAACTCAAAAAATCGATATAAGTGAAACAGGTAGCCTTTCTGCCAAATCATATTTGAAATATCTCCTACATTACTTTTTATGTCTCCTTACACTCCACATTCTTTCATGGCTGCGCTGAGCGCACATCACGTGGTGTCAAAGTCTCCACTTCGTGACAACTCGTATGACAATTTTCGTGGTCTGACTACAAATATGTCGTAGCTCTATTTTTAAATTATCCCTCTCCCTTAAAATTGCCAGTACCCACACTTCCTTAGATATCTCACGACTACAGTACTTATGTTTTGATAATTCCCTACAATCATTTGTAAAATATATCTTTCTCCGCAATTCTAACTAAAAGTCTTAGGACCATCCCCTCGTTCAACATTTAGAACAAACATTCTAATAAGTGGCCATGAGAAAAATGTAAATCTGACCGTATCTAATCAACCTGATATTCAGACAAAGAAAGGTTCCATTTAAGAACCAGGTCGGCATTGCTCGAAATGGCCGATACAACTAACCTTTCAACTCTGAATTAGTCTTTCTTTCTCTCCAATATGAGTGCTTTTTCTGATCAGGTCAGGCCAGGTCATCCCATAACCGGTGAGGTCGTTGGGGCACACATGAAGACATCCTCACAGAACCTCGCCATCCCTTTCTGTCAGTGATCGCTACCTGTGCCTCCTCTTTCTATCTACCAAGTTACAATTAGCTTTCAATGTCCTTCTAGGTTCGGGATCATCATTGGGATCGCCCCAGTGATCTTCTGGAGATTCCTGTAGAATCTATGACCCTTTGATCCTGACCCTGTAACAGTACACCATTGTTTATTTGTTATGAGTTTTGGGGTAATCGTATTGATAATTTCTTGTTTAAACTACTCCGTTATGTATGTCATGTCACGATTACTGTTTCTAGCTTATTCCTGACCAAAAGTAATTCTAGCAAATGACCCACCGCTAAATTCGTAGCTAGTCTCCACTGTGGAATTTGCTGTTGTCATTTCTATTGTTTGTTACCATTGAACAAGTCAGTGTGGTCGTAATGTGCGTTTATGTTTCGGTGTGGTAAATGAGCTTCAAAAATGTACTTGTTTTATAATTGATGTCCTTCAATACCGCCGCAGCTTGAATTTGTCTTAACTGTATGACTATTTTCTCCATATTAGATTCTGAATTCATATGTTTCTTAAATATCCGAATGTTTTAAATACACTGACAAGATATCTAAGACGGGTTACTCTATCGTTCTTTCCAATAAATATGCTTGATATCTCTCATTCACTCTCAAACAAAGTATATACTCTGTTTAGGCAGCACATAGTTCGACGAATTGGTCAAGTTAACCAGCAGTAGAGATGGCCACATCCACAGATATATACTATATGGACAGCTGACTATTGGCATAAGAGAACAGTCGACCACAGGTCAGGGTCAAAGTCGTGTATAATCGGAACACAAAGACACTGGACACAAGTTTGAAATTCTAGAAATATTAATCTGCAGCCTGATCCAAGTAGAGATGCATTCTGAAACGCCATCTCAGTATAAACAAAAACTAAAAACTTTTGCAACACGAAGAGCGAAACGACGCCGTGAAGAAATGGACAAATCCAAATCTGAGTAGAAAGTTACTACTCACCGGGAGCATTATCTAATAGTCAGTCAGTACTGAAAGAGACAACTTATTTACTTACAATCTCCAAGTTTAATGTTAATTATGTTAACATAATCATGTGACCAAATGCCCAGTTTTTAGGTTCTATCCTTCTCTGGGGAAAAATGTATTTCAGCTCAGTTAAAAATACAAGTGTGTTCTATATTCAGATTAAACCAACAAGAATTACAAACAGATGCTGGCCAAATATATTTTTTCTACAAAAACGGAAATATTTTAAGATGTGTTCCATCGTATGAACTTCAAAATGAATCAGGGAAAAGAAGAATGTACGTCTATAAATAGATGCTCATTTAAGTGGTTAGCCTGTGTTGAAAGTACGGTAATCACCTTTCAAAAATGGTGCTCCACATCGTGTTTACAGTAATGGGGTAATCAGGAGACGAACGGAATAGTTCGTAAATAGCTCAAGATATGTCAATTATTCTTGTCGTAACAAGTTTTATTATATAAGAGTTACATTTAGTAGCAAATATAACATTTTTGGACGAGTTCCGAAAAAGGAAAATGATTCTGATAACCATCAACACTTCCTGTACTTTAGTAGCTGATAGATAATGTCTAAACGCCTGTTGAATAACTGCTTTTTTGTTCTTTGTCAGTCCTCATTTGTTGTTATACTGTTTAAATTGTTTCCTTTTTACATTGACATTTTATCTTGTTATAATAACAGATGAGGATACGTCTTCTAATTCAGCGTTTGTCCGGAAAAGGACGCTGGTGGCATTGTGTCGCAGTTTACATCGGGGCTACGATAAATGCGACTTTGAGACTTACAAATCTGATGTCAGTAGGACATTATTGGGACCATGTTAGCCTTCCCTCTTTGATCTTTAATCTGTGAGGCAGTTTGTATGGCTGCAGTCTGTTTCCAGGGCCACCACATGGAGGTAGAAAGGGAACTTGGTCAGTTATGAGTCACTAGCCCTGATGCAAGCATACATTTATGAGTCAATGGCTGCTGTCAAATCATTCACTGCTGCATCAGCTATTGGTTAAGGAACACGTCTTATAATCCGAAGGTGCTTGGTTCGATCCCCATTACAGCACCGGCCGTTACCCCGGGGAAGCAAACCCTTACAATATGCAGGAGGAAGCAGACCCTTATATAAAAATGCATGCTGAAGTCGGATGCACTGGGCTGACAGGCGCCGCAAAATGAAAACCGCAGTGCAACGCACACGGCCTTGAGGAACAGAGAAATATGGCAAACGCAAAAACAAAAACAACAAAACTGCTGCATCTTTGTCCCAGATGATGATGCGAAACTCTATGAAGGTAATAGAAACTAATCTGGTCGTCAGAAGTATCACTCCATCGAATATGTATGTATGTATGTATGTTTGCATGTATGTATGTATGTATGTATGTATGTATGTGTGTATCTATGTATATAACTTAGAGTTCACAGACATGCCTAGCTTAGCTATTACTAGCTTCAAGGACAATGTAAATAAAAGAGAAGTGCCCACACGGACATCACGTTAAGGATACAAAAGCCTAAAGTTTCTTTCATCGCATTGTGGAATTCGTGAAGATGGAATGTAATTAATGGATTACAAATCTTCAACTTCAATGCAAGATCCGTACTCGTGAATGGAACCACCAAATGGGAAACAGAACATACTGGCTGCACAAAAAATGATGCCTATTACCAGTTGAACAAAAGAGATCTTTGGTAGAGAACATGTCAGACACCAGTGGAACAAAACATCACAAGGATACAATAACGTATGATAGCTTACACATTGGGAAAACTAGTTGAAAAACATACCAAGCAGTTTCCATTATTGAACAGCAAAGGCAAGAGACGCAAAGGCAGACTAAGCATTCATAAAGACGAGAACTTGAGGCAAATGTCAAATAGACACGGGATATCTGAACTAAAGAAAAAAGGAAAGATTCACAAAATCAGTTCTACAAGATAAATAGTGAAACCTGCAGAATAATGCTCAATGTTCCTTGTGCATGCATCACTAAATGATCAAGTAAATATAATACTAACTTTAACACTGGATGTGATGCTCACTGGGTATAATGCAAGCGAATCTGATGACATTTAAAATTTGGATGAAAAAGGTGTAACTATTCTAATGGTGTCACCACCTGAGAAAGTCAGCTCTATTACCTTTTAACGTATCTGCTTAATACCTGCTGTTCTGACGTGCGCAGAGAAGATTTGATTGTGGAATGAATCAAATGCGGGACACTACTACGATACGAGGTGCTGTCTGGTATAATTGTGAAAGTAGTCTTGTTTTTTGTTTAAATAACAATCTTCGGTCATCCCCGTTGGCGCGGGGATTAAATTGACTTATCAAATCATGTTAGTACATGGAAAGTTAGAGGACAGTTCTGAATCTGAACTAAGCATGGACAAATTCGATAGGAGGAAGAATCAGGGTGAATTGAAAGATAACGGATAGGCTATTTTGAGGGAAGAGAATGAGAAGCCTGGGTTACAGGACAATGGCAATGGTGATGTGCCAATTGAATTAAAAAAAATAGACGGGTCTATTAAGAGGTGGTTGAAAGTGGAAGAGAAGGAAGAGTTAGAGGACGGAACAAAGTGCAAGGTAAATGTAAAGCAGGATAGTGGTGTATGAAGAATTTATGTGTAATTAACGACTTTCAGAATTATGCGGGCAACGCGAGGCTAAATACTAGTTGTAGCTGATAAAGAGTTAAAGTGTATTTAATGAAATATATTTCTTCGTAAACAAATCTGAAAAAGAAAGAAGAGATACAACCCTGAGGTACATAACGAAAAACTACCAAAGCATGGAATAGACCTATGCATACACCGACGGCTCTGTAACAAACACAACACAGAACGGAGAGGCAGAGGCATTCCTGATCCTACCAAATGGCATGAAAATAACACTGTCATTGGCAACTAGAAAATACAAGCAATTTCAGAGCGGAGGCAGAGGGACTGAGGGCGGCAGTGGAAGAAATGGTTACAGGTAAAAGGAATGAAAGCCATATAGTCCTGCTTACAGATGCCCTGGCCGTAGTCACAGCGCTAAAAAGCCAGAAAAATACTGAACTTAATGATTTAAGAGCAGTACTCTGTCAACTATGCCAGCAGTCTGCACCAAAAAGGGTAGTGGTACAGTGAGTTCCATCCCACTGTAACATCCAAGGCAACGAGGAGGCAGACAGACTGGCAAAAGAAGGTGCAAGACTACCACAACCAGATACCAGTGTGACATACGAAGAGTCAAAACGGCTTATTAGAGCTAGATACATGACCAAATGGGAAAGAGAACATACTGGCTACACAAAAAACGATGCCTATTACCAGTTGAACAAAAGAGAGCAGGTCGTGGACTTCAGACTTTGCACTGGCCACAACAGACTGAGGTACCACCTATTCAACAAATTGAATATAGGTGGCACCGATGAATGCACGTGTGGTACCGGGAAAATGATCGCTGAACATTTGCTGCAAAACTGCCTGACATACGAGGATCAGAGAGAGCAGATGTGGCCATCACCTGTGGCAACACTAGACAAGCTCTACGGCAGTGTCGACAGCCTCAGGATGACCGCTGCTTTTTTCGAAAAAATAAAGGTCGACGTCTGACAGCGTAAGAAGAAGAAGAAGCAGTATACAAGAGTCTAATGATATGTAAATCTCACAATTAGTGTCCGCGGACGTTGAATACCACATTTGTTTCCTCCAATAAGTTGGACGACAATGGAATGTTCACATGTATGAACATTTCTCTAGCATTTGTCTATATGACTAGCTGTCCCTCCCATGTTTCATATTTTGTTTATATATTTTGGATATTCCTTTTCTCGTTTTTCTCTTTATATACATTATCCTCCCTTGAGCATATCTGCTTTTGATTTTCCTCTCAAGGGCTTATATGTGTGTTTATTGCTTAATTTTGAAACTCGCTATCCATGTCAATATGTGTTTATCTAATCTTAAGCTGCTCTGGTGGTTGTCAATATCTCTTGTTTGTGTTTGTTATTATCATATATGAAAGTTTGTCCATCACAAGTGATGAAGACCACTCTCTTTGTTCAGCCGTGTGGACAGTCGTATCTCTTGCTGTGTCCGCTGAAATGGGTGACTTGCGCGGAGATTTGGATTAAACTGAGGAAGAAACTGCGCCTTTTGTCAACCTCACTCACATAGCCTAAGCTACCTTTTGCCAGTGGCAAGGCATTCATCGAGACGACTGGAGATAGCATAGGATGCAGATTTTGCCTCAGGGTTACCACCGAAGCCTTTCCGTAAACATGTAACCCGCAGGGTAGAAAGGTGGGAAGGCATCTAACGCAGTTTGTCGTGCCTTTTCGATAACCACAAGAGGTCGTATGGACAACACTCAGCGTGTGAGTGAGTCTGGCATCTCTCCCCAGCTGTATTCAGTTCATCATAGTAGCATCTAAAATTCCCACACGCCAAATTCATGAAGGTGAACCGGCAGAACTAACCCGTGAGATACGACACAGGTATAACTAGTTTAAGCGTAGCGCCATTCAGCCGGCGTCCAGACCAGGATAAACAGATGGAAGAAATCACAAAAAAGAACGAAATAACAAGTCCAGACGGAAAACAACATGTATCCGTGAACACAAGTGTAAGTCGTCGACTAGTGTGAATTCCAGGCAAATCCGTGGTCTGGTGGCATCCATAATGATCCAAAACAGTAGAGAAATGTAGACTCGCAGCCAGTTACGGCGCCATCTTTGCCATATATGTAAATTGTTTTATTCTCCGTTTCTGTAAGTGCCAAATGGCAAAAGTCGGTATTCTTCATTGTGATCTGTAGAGAGCCACTCGTTTCAGTTCATTCATGTTGTTTAAGCCCATAATGGAGCCCATTCTGATGATTGTTTTGCGGGAAATGTGTTTTTTTGTTTTCCTGTTTTCTTGTAACGAGATGATGACCACATAAACGCTTGGAGAGTTGCTGCCAATTCTATGAACACGTCCGATGTGTGTCCATCGTTTTGTGTGTGTAATTTTTTTGTCAGATGAGTGAAGAAATATATTGCTGTTTGGTGACTTTTCTTATTGTTTTCCTGGTAGGAATTCCTTCAGCGAATGTTCAACAATTTTCTAAGACATGTATTCTCAAATGTATTTAGTTTATTTTTCAATGCTTTTGTCGTTTTCCAGCATTCATGTCCCTACCTTGGTGTGCTCTCTCAGTGATCTTGATTTCCAGATGTTTTTTAGTTGGGTAAAGGCACCCGCAGCCAATACAATGCGAGTGAAAATGTCTTTATATGTATCTCCATCTTGAGCCATTTTGCTTACTAAATAGGTGAAACTGCCAACTCCATGAAACTGGATAATAGCAGGTTTGTTGGTGACATTCCTGACCTTCGCCTTGTAAGCATTGATTTGAAGTTCTGATAGACGGCATAATCGATGTAACTTGTTTTGTGCTTTTTCAAAAGTGGAAATCTGCAAAATCAAGGTCTTCTAGAATCGTGTTGTCTGTCTATTTTATGCAAATATGTTTGACTACTGCATACTTTTTTTCATAACCTAATCCATAGATATGCCAAATAGCAGAGGTGACATAATGCTGCCTTGTTTCACCCCCATTTTCCTGCAAAGCCAATCAGTTGTCCCAGTAGTGTATTATAGTTATTTATCTGGAAGGCTGTAACAAGGAAACATGATATCGTAGCAAACGGTCAAGTTTGACACATTGCATGCCACGTACGCTATATGACTAGTATATGTTCATGTACGCAAGACTTGCGTGTTTCTTTCAAAAACACAGATAGATACAATGCGCTTTACCTGTATATGTATGTATGTATGTATGTATGTATTTATTTATGTATGTATATCTGTATGCATGTATGCATGTATTTACATACGTATGTATGTATCAACGTTATAATGTACGTATGTACGTGTGTACGTATGTATGTGTGTATATATGTTTGCATGTATGTATGGTTGTATGTGTTTACCAATATATATGCACGTGTGTGTATGTAGCAGAGGAAGGATGTGGTCATAAAGTTGTGAGCTTGGCAACTGCAATATCGTATGTGTATGTGTGTGTAGTGTTTGTGTATATGTATGTGTGAGTATATATATATATATGTGTGTGTGTGTGTGTGTATGTGTGCGTATATGTGTCCGTATGTATGTGTAGGCATGTGTGTGTAATTGTGTATGTATGTGATTGTGTATGTGTGTGCTTGCGAGCGTGCGTATGTGGGTGCATGTATATGTGTGAGCGTATGTGTGCGTATGTCAGCATGAGTGTGTGCGTGTGTGTATATGTATGTCGGCGTGTGTGTGTGTCTGTGTGTGTGTGTATGTGTGTGTGTGTGTGCTTTTGTCTGGATACGTGTGTGTATCTTCCTAAAATAATCCTTTCTCTGAGTCTTCAACATACCATTTCTCTTTCAATAAGCGCTTCTCTCATCCTGCAACTGGCTATTTCTCTTTCAACAAATGCTTCTCTGAGGTTACAAATAACAATTTCTCTTTCAATAAATAATCTCTCAGCCTACAACTTACCATCTCTTTTACAATAAATCTTCTCTCAGCCTACAACTTACCATCTCTTCTACAATACATCTTCTCTCAGCCTACAACTTACCATCTCTTCTACAATAAATCTTCTCTCAGCCTACAACTTACCATCTCTTCTACAATACATCTTCTCTCAGCCTACAACTTACCATCTCTTCTACAATACATCTTCTCTCAGCCTACAACTGAGTAGATAACCTACTACGATAACTAACTCCGATCCAAGTTCATCGTTAACCCTATCGTGAAGAGGGGCTGTGTTACATGTGCCATACCCTGATCCCGATATGTATTTAAGTTCTAACTTCATTTCATCAATCTAAAGAAGGTTAGACCACCCTTTGAAACTCCCTCGGGTGTTCACTAGCAGTCGTGGGCAGGGGGAAGACGAAACCGCGCACTAATACCTATTCCCGTTCAGAGACTGTCTGCGATTGAGATTTAACATTAAAGAGGACATATCCGTATTTTGTAGTCCCTTGTGTCACGCGGTGAATTCTGTCTTGTAATTAATTTAAGCCGCTGAGTACACGCGTGAATCAAATAAAGACAGATTTAAGATAACGTTCCGGGAACCCAGAACACAGATTTATCTTTGATGTAATAATGAAAGCTTGATTTAACTCAACCAGGAAGTGTCACGCGAGTTTTAATCCTTCGTTGAAGGCTGCTTAACTTTCTAGTGACGGAACACGAAAATAACAACCGCAGATTAGAGTCCCTGCGGTTATATGTTGGCGTATTTCCCTTGGAAAAGTAATAGGTATGTAAAACATGAGCTAGACAGGAATAAAGTGAATATGTAGACAGTAATAAGGAGTGTGTAGACAGGAATAAAGTGAATGTGTAGACAGGAATAGAGTGAATGTGTAGACAGGAATAGAGTGAATGTGTAGACAGGAATAAAATGAATGTGTAGACAGGAATAAAGTGAATGTGTAGACAGGAATAGAGCGAATGTGTAGACAGGAATAAAGTGAATGTGTAGACAGGAATAAAGTGAATGTGTAGACAGGAATAGAGTGAATGTGTAGACAGGAATAAGGAGTGTGTAAATAGGAATAAGGTAAAACATGAGCTTGTTTAATACTAGAAGACGTTTCCTTAATTTGTTTGAAATGTTTTGCTCTGTATTTATTTGTGTATACATATGGGAATATAATGGGAATATAATGGGAATATAATGGGAATATACACAATCTTATTATTATTTATCTTACTTCACTCGCTCATCAAACGATCCATTACAACGGAATAGAGAGACCATCACAAAGAATGTAAACCAGAAAATGACAGCATTGACAAACTTGCCAGAGATGGGCAGACAAAGATCTCCAGACTCAGAACAGGACATTGCTGACTCAAGGCCCGTCTGCATACCGCCCCGTGCGATTGTGCAGCACTCATACAAACGCCAGAATATGTCCAGCAGGGCTGCCCCATTTACGCATATCAAAGAGAGGCAGTCTGGCCTGGAGGAGCGGCTATGCTAGAAAAGCTGTGGGGGGGGGGGGCGACTAACACCTGAAACTCAGTCTTCTTCGTGTACCTAACAAGGCTAAATGCATAGCATTAGCTGATATAAGAAGAAGAGGATGATCATGAGGAAGAAGAAGAAGAAGATGATGAAGATGATGATGACGGTGGTGATGATAATGATGATGGTGATGATGATGGTGGTAGTGATGATGACGGTGATGATGATGACGGTGATGATGATGGTGGTGATGATAATGATGATGATAATGATGATGAAAAAGAAGATGAAGAAGAAGATGATGATGATGAAGAAAAAGATGAAGATTATAATGATTAAGAAGAAGAAGATAATGATAATGATTAAGAAGAAGAAGATGATAATGATTAAGAAGAAGAAGAAGATGAAGATGATAATGGATGAAGATGTTGATGATGAGGAAGATGAAGATGATGGTGAAAAAGAAGAAAAAGAAGAAGGATTCTCTCAAATTGTGTTCTTCATTGAACGTAAGATACATTGTTCCACATGTTATAGTTGGACCGTGATAGATAGCAGCGTATATTGGTCCTACATGTCCACTTGTTATCCGGTGAACTTAGCTGTTAACTGTTTAATTTCCTTGCAAGACGGCAGATGATTTGAAGTAAATTAGTCCTCTCCCTGATCAATAGCCAACTATGGCGTTTACATGCTTCATTTACTCAGAGATTCTGGTTATATTGCGCACATTGGGTATCTCCTGAAGAATTCCCACCAAGAAAGCCAGAATTGTGATTTTACTGCCACATATCATAAGAATCTGGGAGTATTTTGTTATAATCTAGGGTTAATGATTTGTCTTGAGGTAAGACGTCGGCCTTGAATGATGGAGGACGTGGGTTCAAATCACAGTCGAGACCGAGATTTTTTTACGTAGTCTTTCTGGTATTTCCCCGGATCTCTTGGTAGTAGAGATTGGACGTCCGTTTACAATGTCGCGCACGTTAAAAATCCCTCGGCAGTTGGAAACCGAAAAGAGTAGACTTAACGGCTGCAGCCCGGGCACAATTCAAAATAATGTTATAAAAATCGACCGAATCTTTTACGGTATCCTCGCCGGTACTACGGAGTTTGTGCATTGTGCTGAGATTCTTCCACAATAGGAAGAATAACAGAGAACGTATGAGTAAAACAGTATGCAATGACTAAACTATACTAAACTAAGCTAAACTATACTAAACTAAGCTAAACTATACTAAACTAAGCTAAACTATACTAAACTAAGCTAAACTATACTAAACTAAGCTAAACTAAGCTAAACTATACTAAACTAAGCTAAACTATACTAAACTAAGCTAAACTATACTAAACTAAGCTAAACTATACTAAACTAAACTAAGATAAGCTAAATTAAACATAATTAAATTAAATTAAATTAAACTAAACTAGACTGCAACAAACTAAGCTAAACTAATCTACCTAATCTAGAGCTGCTCTTCAATGCCATACCCAATTATGACAGCACATAACATCATAAACACACACACGCTGGTTTTCCTTCCATAACAGTAATCCGGGTATCCGTTTCAAGCTGAGTCCACAATAAAAAAACGGAAAACGAGAAGTGAACTGACAACTTTTGCTGTGAAAATCGAGCACTTTTACCAATTCGTTAATCAGACGCGTCAATGTATATCCGATCAAATATAACACAGTCTTGTATCTTCGTCGTTAAAAGGAAAGTAGCCATATTTATTTCCATAATGAAACTGGAGATCCGTCTCAGGCTTGTCACGTCGCCAGACCATTTATCCTTCAATTGAGTTTGAGAAGCCATGATGTCACTCACTGCCGACAGACTTGGGACTAGCGGTGTTCTGTCTGTTTATTTGTCTTTTTCGTTTCTCCTCTTGATAACAATTTGTTAATTACTGAACTAAATATAATGGCCATCAGAGCCTGTTTGAGGTTTAAATATCTAGACAAAGATATTTGTAAGAGAGGTTTTTAAAAGAAAAGAAGATGTAAAGAGAAAAGGATGATGGATTTGATCTGCATTGATCACGGGAAGTGAAGAAAAAGTCTACTGCAGCCATCACGGAATGTAGTAGAGGGTGATTGAAGCTGTTTTTTGTTGCGGTTAGCATCCTCATCAAGTAAAACAAATGGCTACAGAAATCACCACTGAAAAATAGAAAGCGCATAACGTGATTAGACGTAGTTTTCCTGACAGGAGACTAGCATGCATTGACCACCACAGATTAAAAGTAGCAAAGCGAAGAAAACGTAAATGGATGGATGGATACAGAGAGAGAGAGAGAGAGGGGGGGGGGAGGGATAAACAGAGAGGATGAAAATAACGGAAATTGACAAAGAAAGAAACAGTAAAGAAGATATAGCATATAGGGAAGACACATTAGCTCACAGAAGTATGAAGCTATTGCAGTACGTTTGAGATGCTAATGTTTCATCCAACCATTAATCCAGATTAGCACTTCAGATCTGTCAGTCCTTTATGAAAGTATAATCCGATATAATATTTATCATCCTAAGACTTAACTGAAATGTCGTTTTAGTTAAGTACTGACAGACAATTTAGGAAACTTAGATCCTTCTCTCTAGGATCAATACTATTGAACCAATTGAGAAACTCTAGCAAACTTCTCCTCTCGTCTTTTATTTTTCCTTTCAAATTTTAATTTAACAACGGAACAAACCATTTCCTCAAATGTGGCTCATCTTTTTGGGGGTTTATTCGGAACGTGATAAATTTTAGAGGCCCATACAAGGATCCCGGACTGCCTGCTGATCCTATGCCAGGTCGAATATATGGAGGAAACGTCTAAAATGTTACACATTTTGGGTGTACAAGTTGGGTTATCGCATTTGGAATATTGTCATCAGACAGAATGACATAAGAGTGGCAATAAAATATCAGAAATGTTGGGCTAATGGACGCTGATAGACATGTTGTAAGCGGCTTGAAACTCCACACAAGTTGGGGATATACTTGTGTCAAGGTCTGATGGATCGCGTCAGATAAGGAGTTAAATAAGTATTACTGTCTCTCTTCGCTTTTCCCATCAGGTTTCCGGGCCATTAGGATTCCTAGCTGTGAGGGCAATCTGTTTCTGTTCAAAGTTCATATTGATTATCTCTCTTCATTTCCAGTATATATTTTTGGGGCCCAGTTTTAAACCCTCTGTCCATTTTGATCTCTTTTTTGTATTTTTCTATTTCTTAAGTCGTCTTCTATCTGTCTAATAGTCATACTCATCTTCCCAATCCCGCCCTTCCTTCTCCCTTGCCTGACTAGTTATGTCAGCGTATATATATATATAGATATATAGTATAGATATACATACATACACACACACAGACAGACGCACATAGACACAAACACAGACACACTGACATACACAGACACACAAATACACAGACACACACGCACGCACGCATGCACCTACCTACCCCCCACCATATAAAAACCAGCGCACCCACCAAAACACGCACGCACACACATACACACATATTTACACACACATACACACACATATACAGACATATATACACATACATACATGTCATACATTTCTTTATCTACTATTGAATCCATTGTTTGGATCAGCGCCGAGATGGAGAGAGACACATACGAACGTGAAAAGATTAATAAACATGAACTTGGATACAATCAACGTTTCATTTCTAGCTACAAGAAGCCATTTGAAAGGGACGACGTTTATCCGAATATTAGAAGTAATTGATTTTTGGGAAAGAAAAACTAAATACGGAAATTATTTGCGCACTCCATTTAGCTGAGAATATTAAGTAAAGTAAAGGTTCAGCTTTGTAAATGTCACCGCAAATAAAAACAATTGATTAACTTAGATTAGCGCAGATGGATTTGTGTAAGTGTTTAGTTCGTCGGAATCCCCTTACTTGTATTTCCTTGAAGCGAAGCTGCTTGGCCCGGAGCTAGAGTTTGCTGTGTACATTACTTCACTGCACCTCTGTCATAATGTGTATGTTCACGGAGTGATCAGGACATTTGCCTAGTCTATTATTCATGCCACTTTGTTTTGTAAAGGTGTTTGGTTATATGTATATAGTTCTTTCCTTTTCATTTCGTTTATCCTGTTCTGCCTATCAGTGTCAGGTTATGAAGAGATCTGTAGAACGATCCCGACTGTGTGCCTTTCAGCGCCAGGTTATGAAGAGATCCCCAGAACGAGCCGTATGTGTGCCTCATGCACAGTAGCATTTATTGCCTCAGATATTTATGTAAGCCACCTTTTTCGTGGTCTGCCTTTGGCTTTGAATCCGTTGTATCTAAATAGCATTGCTTGTTGGGGTTGCCGTCTGACGGTAGCCTTGTTACCTGGCCAAATCATTTTAGTTGCTGTCTTTTAATGTAGTTCAATACTGGTGTTGTTCCCACTAGACTCCTGATGTCATCGTTTCTGATCATGTCTCTTTTTATTACGCCAAATGCTTTTCGGAGACATTTCATTTCTTTTGTTACGATGTAGCGTTATTCATTTGATGTTAGTGTCAAGTTTTGACATTGATATCATAGTGTCGGTACGAAAATAGTGTTGTATAAAGCGCTTTTAGTAGTTATTGTCACGTGCTTGCAAATAGGTATTTGAGCTAATTGTCCAATGATCTGATTCGCCTTATTGCATCTTTGTTGCATTGCCGCTGTTATTGTTCCGTCTGCTCCCTAAGTATGTGAAATCTTTCACCTGTTCGATTCGCTGTTTTTCAATGGCGATATTGATGTCTCTGGCTATTATATATATTTTCATGACCTCATTTTATCATCTGTATAATTCATATGTATATAGTAAGATATAAAATGTGTTAATAACGCAGAATGAGTCAGATTTACAATAACTGGTTTCCATGGCAATTCTTCAAAGCGAAAATAAAATCCTCAGCTTAATTCAAAAGAAATCAGAAGTAGTGCTGGTAACTAAGATACACACATCTCCAAAATGTTGTATTCCTTGGCTGAGTTCGATCTCAATCTCCCGGTACCAAACCCTGACACGGGCCTAAGTAGCAGAATGTAGTCCAGAGAACGGAATACGTTGTGTCGTAGTTTACAGATTGACTGCGATATTTGCACCTTTCGGTCCAACACATCCGACTTCAGCAAACATTTTTTTAGTACCGGGTTAGCATTCCCTCTTCGATCCCTTCTCCTTAGCCAGTCTGCTCTGCTGCTGTCTGTTATCCATGATCACCGCGTGGAGGTGTAGAAGGGTCTTGGCAGCTATTGTTCGCTGGCCCTGACGCTAGCAGTCAGCTATGGGTCGCTGACCACTGCAGCTCGTGCGCTGCTCAGCATCTTGATCTCCACTTGTGGTTCAATGATCTCAATTTTACTTGACACTAGTACATATCTAGGCGATGGGGAGTTCTTGATTGACAAATGGTCTGCCCCCGCCAGTCGGACCCACATGATTATTGTAGTACCTAGATGCTGGACATTGATGGCAACACTTTTCTACAAGTTGGTCTCCTGGATCATGAGAACGATGAAGCCAAAGATCCACTTTCGGTGAAAAGCTTCGAATTTTCTCCTACAATTTCTCTTCCAATCCCCCATCTCTCTCTCTCTCTCTCTCTCTCTCTCTCTCTCTATATATATATATATATATATATATATATATATATATATATATCTCTTTCTCTCTCTCTCTCTATCTGCCTCTCCTTCAGATTATTTTTTTACTTAATCTACTGAAGACATCGACGTCGGAGTACGATCTCCGAGGCACCCACGATAATTTCTTTATGGTCTGTCATCAGAGTTATACTCTCTTAGCAGAGTCGTCTGCCATGCAAGTTAGCCACCTCTACCCAGTCTAATCGGTTTTGTTTTTTAGTCTACTCTCACACATCACGATCAGAAGGCGCGAAACAACTGAAGCTTTGACGTCACGATAAATGTAAATGGATAGATCTGTATAGTTTCATTGGTATATAATTGTATACTTAGATTTTCTACGTTAGATTTACATTGATTTATATACTTAGATTTGTATATTTAGATTAGCATAGATTGAGATAGTTAAATTGTTATAGCCAGATAGGTATAGATTGAACCAGTTAGGTTGTTTTTAGTCGAATTGGTATAGATTGATATAGTTCGAATTGTATAGTCAGGTTGGTATAGATTCATAAAGTTAAATCTCTATCGTCAGATTGATAAAGATTGACATAGTTAAATTTATATAGATTGGTAAAGACTAATATAGTTCAATTTGTATTGGTGTAGATTGATATAGCTAGATTTCTAAAGTCAGATTGGTATATATTGTTGTAGTTTAATTTCTATAATCAGATTCGTACAGATTGATATAATTAGGTTTTTATATTCAGATTAGTATAGATTTATATAATTAGATTTGTATAGTCAGATTCGTATGGATGTGTTTATTTAGATTTGTTTGGTTCAAGTAACATATATTTGCACAGCTAAATTTGTACAGGAAGATTGATATGTATGTGTAGTCAGATGTGTATATACAAGAGTTAGATTAGTACATTTAGATTTGCGTAGATCTGTTCACTTTGATTTGTATAGATGCGCATTGTTAAATTTATATAGATTTGTATATTTAGTTTTTATAAATGCATATTGTTAGATTGCTTTATTGATATAGTCACGTTTGTGTAGGTGTGTATAGATTTGTATGATTATATTTATCTATATTTCTGTTGTTTGATATCCATATTTTTGTATTTAAATTAGTGTATATGTGAATAAATTCATATCACTAAATTTGTTTAAATGTGTATAGATTTGTATATTTACAGATTTGTATAAATTTTATTTTCATCAGATTGGTATACATTTGTATATTCAGGTATATTTTTATAGTTAGGTTTGTAGATTTTTATAGTTAAATCAGTATAAAGGTGTACAGTTAGATTTGTTTAGATGTGTAAATTTATATTTGCATAAAATATTTATAGATTCTTATAGTTGAATTTGTATGCAACGTTTATAGATTCTTATAGTTGAATTTGTATGCAATGTTTATATATTTTTGTAGTTGAATTTGAATTCAATGTTTATAAATTTTTGTAGTAGGACTTTTGTTCAATGTTTATTAACTAACAGTTGGATTTCTCTTCAATGTTTATAGATTTTTGAAGTTGAATTTGTATTCAATGTTTATAGATTTCTGTAGTTGGACTTACATCGATTTATATAAGTACACTTTAATGGATTGTTATAGTTATTTTGTATTGGCTTACATATTCAAGACTTGTGTATATTACTATAGTCTGATTGATACAGATTTGCATAGTTAGATCTATATAACTATTTAAATAAATTAGTATATGTATACATATTTTTAAGTATAATGAACGATACAACCCATTTTAGTCAAGAGCCACGGACTCGAACTCCATAAAATGCGTAGCGGACTTGTTTGTTCTACTGGAGGGGAAAGTAAAAACGTAGCCGGCTCATTGGGCCGTGAATTTGAGAAATTATGTATTTGTTTCTAATCAGTTCATGTAGGCCCCGTCAAACACATGATGATAATCTTGCAATGACTGGTTTATATTTATTGAGTGAGAGTAGAGCTCTTGTTTCATATGGCAAATGTACCAAGTTCGATTCACCCTTCGACCCCTCCCCCCTCCTCCATTACCTCACTAGGGGGCAAGAGTGTCTCAGCTATACACAACACTCCCGATCCCCACACAAAAAAGTAAACCTTCCACTTGTCAACTCGACCGCGGTGCCCGAGAAACCGACTGGAAAATAAGTTAGGACAGGCAAAAAAAAATACATTTTTATACATTCTCCTCTCCCTACATATTCACCTTATTCCTGCTACCTACATATTCACTTTATTCCTGCTACCTATAATTTCACCTTATTCCTGCTACCTAAAGATTCACCTTATTCCTATCTACCTACAGATTGTCCTTATTCCTGTTTACATGCACGTTCACATTTTTCCTGTCTACACATTCACCTTATTCCTGTCTACACATTCACCTTATTCCTACCTACACATTCACCTTATTCATGTCTATACAGTCACCTTATTCCTGTCTGCACACTCCTTATTCCTGTCCCCACATTCACTTTATTCCTGTCTACACATTCACTTTATTCCTGTCTACACATTCACTTTATTCCTGTCTACACATTCACTTTATTCCTGTCTACACATTCACTTTATTCCTGTCTACACACTTCTTTTTCTTATCTACATATTCACTGTATTCCTGTCTATACATTCACTTTATTAATGTCTACACATTCACTTTATTCCTGTTTACACATTCACTTTATTCCTGTCTACGCACTTCTTTTTCTTATCTACATATTCACTGTATTCCTGTCTATACATTCACTTTATTAATGTCTACACATTCACTTTATTCCTGTTTACACATTCACTTTATTCCTGTCTACACATTCCTTTTTCTTATCTACATATTCACTTTATTCCTGTCTACACATTCACTTTATTCCTGTCAACACACTCTTTTTTCTTATCTACACATTCACTTTATTCATGCCTACACCTACACATTATCCCCGTGTACATTCTCCTTATTTTGAAAAACCTACAAGAAAGGAAGCTTAACTATTGTCTCATATATGCTTGAGATTACTTGTGAGATTGTTGCCTCGGGATTGACTGGCAGAAATCGAAGGACAACCTATTCGGGACCTTGATCGATAGAATACATGATTGACTTTCCAAGAACGCCATGATTGTCAAGTCTTGACATACACTAATGATAGGGTTACGGCGGTATTCAATGTGATTAATGATCTCGCATGATTGTATGTTGTTCTAACAACCTTGCCGTGTTATCGTGAATTATCGAAGACAGAAATATTGGAAAGATTACGTATAGGTGTAGCTTAACTCGTTTTTTAAGGAGGATAAATGAAAAACCACAGATAGAGAGATTGGGAACAATGGCTCTACAAATTCACCTAACAAAAATGGAATACTTGAAATCCTGGTGTTCACACAGAGAAGGTATATCTGCTGCCAGGTAGCTGAAGACAATCTGTGGTACATTCTTTATTCTGCAATGTTTACTTACTGCGGCTTACTAGGCCTGTCGGTAGGTAGATTGCGTATTGGGTTGGAATTTCATTACTTTTTTTTATTTTGCAGGGACAGGGGCTAACATTTTACTCTGATCAATTTTCAACTGCCAACGGTTCTTTTACGCGCAGAGCGTGTACACAGGATCTCAAGGTCTATCGTCAAATCTCCAATTTGGCTAGACTTTGATCTCACCTCCACTGAGACCAGGGGAGGCTTGAAACTTGTGAAATCGAAAGCCCACCGTTACACGCTTTCGTTTCTTGGGAGGCGAGGGTTTTTACTTCGAAGTTATAGGGACCTAAAAAAAACTGTTTGGCATCAACCATTGAAATCAGCCATTGACATCAGCCATGGAAATCAACCATTGAAATCAACCATTGAAATCAACCATTGACATCAACCATTGACATCAACCATTGAAATCAGCCATTGAAATCAACCATTGAAATCAACCATTGAAATCAACCATTGAAATCAACCATTGAAATCAACCATTGACATCAACCATTGAAATCAACCACTGACATCAACCATTGAAATCAACCATTGACATCAACCATTGAAATCAACCATTGAAATCAGCCATTGACAAAGCAAATAGGATATGGTAATTCTATAGGAGACACTACAATCGGTATCGACTAGAGCGCGTCTAGAGCGGGGATTCAACCTAGGACCTTTGCTAAGACATAGCAAGTACTCTGTTAATGTGCTACTCGGATCTTTATTGGCAAAGCTTAGTCGGTCTGTATTCCAACAGGGGCAGATACCCCTGTGCAGGTCTCAGCTCTGATGTCAGCTGAATGTAGCCTGGGTGAGGATTTTCTGCGTATCGGCCTAGACTCTAACAGTTTATAGCTCTGCTACGTTGGTACAAGTGCCAATGAGGGTCGTCAACCTAAATATGAGTTCATCTAAATTGACTCAAACACTGGAGCAAAGCTAAGCCTGTTAAGCACCATTTATGTTGCTCTTAACAAACCATCTAATCATGACAGGTGTAATGTCATGTTACACATTCACCCCTTATGACATGCTTTCTGTGGGACAGTGGTGCTGTTCTTGTCCTAGACGTAAACAAAGACACCGACAGACCACTGGGAATATATTGAGTATATATATATATATATATATTGACAAATACATTAAATAATTTCAGTCTGAATGATGTTTGAAATGATAGAAACACGGCTGAAATACACATTCCAGTATATCTTAATGAGTCGCATAAGGAAGATGTAAGCAACGATTTGTCTACATAATTATATAATAACGTATTGCTTTTCCTGAGTCTTGCACAATGTAGTTTGAGAAAATGGAATGGGATGTTTAGAAGTGTTATTCATCTCTAGAAACGAACACAAAAATAATAGAATACGTCAAGTCAATTCTTGGAAACGAAGTTATCAGTAGAAAGCATTTAATAGAATGGATAGATGTAAACTCTTTACAACAATAGAGGACTACGAATTACAAGGACAACACCTTGGTTTTACAGACTTTATGTGCCGTAAGTTCCAAAATGTAGCTAGGACAAAATTGTTATTTGAAATAGAAGTACAAGGATCTGTTATCTTCAATATTGATGCTCAGTAAGGACAAATTAATAATAATCCATCATGAAAAAAGCTTAAATCAACACAAAAAGGACACCTAATTTATGAGTTATTTTTGGCCACTAATATACTTATATACAAGTATGCAGACCGATGTCAAGGTAATTCAGATACGACATGACAATCAATACATCGATGACGCCAACTAAGAAGATCAGCAGATCAGTAAGCCCCGCAACATCCATGCCAATAGTATCAGCAACTCCAAGAGTTTTGAATTGTATTTTGTTTTTTGGTTCGTAACACGGTAAGCATTTTTACAGAAGACACAATTAAACTAATGGAAAATAACCACAGCAATCACTTGGAAACAGCCTCTACTACATTAAACTAATGGCAAATAACCACAGCAATCACTTGGAAAACAGCCTCTACTACATTAAACTAATGGCAAATAACCACAGCAATCACTTGGAAAACAGCCTCTACTACATTAAACTAATGGCAAATAACCACAGCATTGACTTGGAAAACAGCCACTACTAAACCGCATATCATCAGATTCGGAAACAAACGACAATGGATAAGAGTATGGTCTATTCAAGGCACAGAATAAGCAAATTAGAGCATATGCAATGAAATAACTGAGAAAACATATGAATATTATTGTAGTTGGTAGATTGTGAAATGGCACCAGAGGCCATAATCCCTCTTGGTACATAGGCAATTGACAACATCCAGCCAGAATACCTTTGCTGCTCTTTCTGTCTATCTCTAGGTGTAATCAATTAACCTTACAGGGGACGGCGTGGCCTAGTGGTTAAGGGGCACGGCTCACAACCAGAAGGTGCTGGGTTCGATCCCCATCACAGCACCGGTCGTTACCCCGGGGAAGCAAACCCTTAGAAAATGCAGGAGGAAGCAGACCCTTACATAAAAATGCATGCTGAAGTCGGATGCACTGGGCCGACAGGCGCAAAATAAAAACCACAGTGAAACGCACACACGCCTTGGGGAATAGATTAATAAGGCGAACGCAAAAAAAAAAAGAAAAAAAAAAATTAACCTTAGTTCCTTCTCACATGCTCTTCTCCATATATTCGTGGGTTTACTTTTCTTTCTCCTCCCCTGAGAATTACACGTAAGAGCGTGCCTGGCAATGTTGGACGGTGCCTTCTCTAGTGTATGCCCTACCCAGTCTCAATTTCTTCACCATGTCCTGCCACTTCATGCCCATTACCCTTCGAGGGCATCTGTGAGCGAAGAACTGGGGTCCCATACAGCAGCACCGACTTGACCCTGGCGTTGAATATTTAACTTTGGTGTGAATCTTTCTTAATCTCAATACCAGTTGGTAGAATGTGAAATGACATGGCTGGGGAAAACTATTAATATCATTAGGGTCGGTAGAATGTAAAATGAGATGGCTGAGGAAAACTATGAATACCATTTTAGGGTCGGTAGAATGTAAAATGATGACATCTGAAATATTAGGTGATCTACTTCCTTCCCCAAATACACAGAACGACATTAAGTGGAGATGTTAGATAATATCAGGAGATCTTACCACCTACCACTGGGCCCCTAGCTAATTCATGAGGAGGTAACTCTTATCATCGTGTTATCTTATTATGTAATCTTGTTATGTTATCATCCCATTTATAGCATTGGTTAGGTCTGGCACGTTTGCCCTCAATTTGTACAACCACAATTGCTTTCTGCAAGGTGCAATGTTTTTTCATGTGACGAGAATAGCTTAACTGTCTGACTTATTTCGTTCATCACTTCTCTGTGCGAATCTAATGTCTCCAAGACTTCTTTATGTGTGTACCTTTCTTCTCCACGAGATGTACCCTATTCCTCTATAAGTCTACATATCAAATACATCAGTTGTGTTGTCCAATTGCGTGTTCGTTGTCCTTGTGTCTGTAACCACAGAGAACCGACGAGTACATCTGATCACTCACCAAAACAAACATTGATTAAGATTTACTATCACTCAAGGGCAACTATGTTATTACTCGTAGAATCAAGACAGGGCATTTTCATGCAACTGAATCCCAATTTGTCTTAACAGATTGTATCTGAATACGACGATGCTAAAGTGGAAGAACAACTCTCAGCAGATGCCCGCCTCCATCTGCAGCGATCCCTGCCAGTTTGGGTACGCCAAAATCCCAAGCAGTGAGTGCTGCTGGATGTGTGTTGCTTGCAAGGTAGGCAGAACTCGCTGACTGTCGCTTTTTTGTCCGGTGTAGCCTCAATTAGTGTCACATCAAATTGTCTTGTCAATACTTTCGATAAATAATGAGAGAGCTGCAGTCACGCTGAATGATGTGTGTACATGTTCACAAAAACAGTGCACACCAATTTCACGTTAATGCGCATATAAAACGGTAACATATGTTGCCGGAAAATTAATCGTGAGTCAGAGTAAATTACAAACGAGATTAAATTAACTGAACTTCCCCCATCCATCCAATTGTTGAAGCATTGGTCTAAAACTGTATTTGGCTTCATTAACCAGATTATGGGACAGCCTCCTTTCTTGAATTTACAGTGCGTTTTAATAGCAATGGTTTTTATATAGTGAGCTTGTCAACCTATACGCAACCTTCTTTAGCAGAGGAAACAGTGATCCTATTATGTTTGTTCAAGCATTCACTCGGACATGGAACCAAATAACATGGGATCTTGTTTTACCATTGTATGTATGCGTGGGTATACTCAAATTAAAATAGTTCCGAAAAAAAACGTATTAAAGATAAGATGGTGAACTAAACACATTAATAACGAGGTTGAAGGTCTCACAATATGGAAGCTTTCATTTGAAATAAAAGTACCATTCTAGGATAAACTCTGTAAGAGTATCAGAGCACAAGTAACAACAGTATAGAATATAGCCGCATACAAATCTTTGAGCCGTAATACAATAGAATACAAGTAACAACAGTATAGAACATAGCAGCATACAAATCTTTGAGCCGTAATACAACAGAATGGCATGTATAAAAACTCGCAGTGACAATATTTTCGCACTTTTATATGAACCTATTTATGTTTTCGTAAAATAGTTCCGCCTTGTTACCTAACCTAGCCAAAATAGAAAAGTCTGACTCCAGATTGGATATGCTAGATGCGTGATGTACCTGCATTGTGTACATGGCCAATCGTGGATTATGAAGGGCCGAAAGGAAATTGCTAATATTGTCGACATAGGAAAAAGAAGTCAGTCTGTTTGTCAGTGTTCCTACTGTGAACACATAAGCTACGGTACACATTGGGTGCAGTTCAGAACAAGCAATACGAATAACAGTGATTTTGCTTGTTTTATTCCGAAAGCCGTGTTTCGTCTGGATTACTTTCCGCGCTTATGAATATTATTGATCCTGCACTACTGCTTTGAAATATCTTAGTCCCAGAACTATTTATGTGTTCTTCTACGGCAATACAGTTAATTAGATTAAACACACACACACACACACACACACACACACACATACACATACACCGCACTCAGTCTCACAATATCAGACATGAAAGTCTTATATAGAAGATAATAGAGGGCAAGATTCAAAAGAAGATAGGACCCTGGCGACCAAGACTCACCTTTACATCTCAGGCATGCTGGGACATTCAAGTACAAACCTTCGCCAAAATCAAGAAAAATGCAGAGAATAAGGTCAAATGGAGAGAAATACTCAGACAACCACCTTACAACCAGTATCAGGACTGATAAACCAGATGATGATGATGATTATGATCCTTTAAATCAACCAGATTAACTACTGAACGCACATTGTTAAGTGTGGAGGTCCGTAGCAACAATTGTCTATTGTAATGAACGTTACTAGCCAACCAGAAATGACTGATATCTGCTTCTCCTAGTTCTGTCAATTCTCCAAAATTGTTTACAGGAACACGAATACATGACCGCTGACAAGTCCAAATGTCTGCCATGTCCAAGTGACTCCAGGCCTAACGCAACCTTGACCGGGTGTGAAAGGTTACCCATCGTTATATTAGTACCCTCAAGTTTGTGGTTCGTCATGCCTGTTGCTTTCTCTGTGGCTGGAGGTAAGTACGTCAAGGACACCAACGACTTATTTAGTTCAATTCCTAAATTCACGAATTTAATAAATACAAAAACAGCTTCTTCTTGGTATTTCTCGTGTACCTTCCTATAAAACAAAGATTTCAAACTCACAGCAATGCGAGGGCCGCAGGAAGATAACTTTGATGATCAGTGGGTCGTGCGACAGTAACACAAATATACTTGTACTTCATGTTATTTTTCCAAATCTACCGTAACATGTAAAACATTGAAACACAAACCTATATCTACAAAAAACAAAGTCATTTAGAAGGTTGAAGTTTGCTTAGGATAATTGGGAACAAAATACACGAACACAAACTTTCATCAAGAGTTTTGCTCTAATGCAGTATCTGAGGTAGGTAGGTAGGTAGGTAGGTAGGTGGGTAAGTTCGTAGGAAGGAAGGAAGGTAAGAATGAAGGAAGGGAAAGAAGAAAAGGAAGGAAAGGAAGGAAGGGAAGAAAAGGAAGGAGGGGGGAAGGAACAAAGGAAGGAAGGAAGGAAGAAAGGATGGAAGGAAGGGAGGGAGGGAGGGAGGAAAGAAGGCAGGCAGGGAGGGAGGGAGGGAGGGAGGAAGGAAGTAAGGAAGGTAGGTAGGTAGGTAGGTTGGTTGTTTGGTAGTTATGTAGGTAGGTAGTCCACTACGGGGACAAGGGCCGTCACAACTATCGTCCTGGAATACGATGAGGCGTAGAGTCCCATGCTGCATGCAATGAAGGTAATGCCTTTCCCATTTGACCTAGATAGGTGTTGCATGGGCGACCACTGGTGCGAGACCATGATAGGGAAGATCATTTTCCATTCTTGATATCCGTGGCCTATTTTAAGAGCTGTTGAATGGGCACGTGTCCAAATAGAGATAAGCGACGACGGTTTAGGAAGGTGAATGTTTTATTTCCAACCCTGTCCGTTGGGTGATTTCGTAGTTTGAGACCCAATCATGTCAGTTGATCCCAAAAGTACATCTTAGTCTGCACCTGTGTAAGGCTTCAATACGCTTCAGATCGCTCTGCAGAATAGTCCTGGATCCGGAACCGTACGGCAGGATAGGGACAACACAGGTTATGTCAAATCGGTAGCTTGGTTTTAAGTGAAAACTTCAGCTGGTTCCAGTCTCGAATTATAATACGCATAGTGTGGCCATATCTGAGAGATGATTAGTAAGAATCAACAGAAATCGGCGCATTTACCTCATCGAAACAAAAACAAAATGAAACTTACGTTGCGACCACAAGGCCTTTGTCGGTATTGACAATTACGAGTCACGTTTAATTATAACGAGATAATCTGCAATTAAAGAGTTATAATGGAGCTCATGGTTTCTGGAAGGAGGAAAATGGTCGACCACGACGAAGATGGCATAAGGACATAACGGACAGTTTTAGGATGTCCTTGTATGACGCAGGCCGACTCGCTATAAACAGAGATGCCTACAGAACTGCCGTGACGGAGACGAGGGTCGTCTAGCCCTAAGCCGAGATGCCTACAGATCTGCCGTGACGGAGACGAGGGTCGTCTAGCCCTAAGCTGAGATGCCTACAGAACTGCCGTAGCAGAGACTCGGACGTGCTCGCCTTATACCGAGATGCCTACAGAGCTGCCGTGACGGAAACAACGTTCTGAAAAGGATATTTCTCATGATGATGCATTTATAGGTTAAGTGAAGAAAGTATAGACGTCCGGAACACAAAATCGTAGAGAAGCCGAGCAATTAAGTCAAATATGTTCTAGATTCGAAAATTATAATGGAAAGAAATCAGGAAAAGTCGAAGAACATCTGACGAAATATAGAGTAAGCGGAGCCTTGGACAAAAGTGGTCTCATGGGCGGAGATCAAGAACATGACCGGAAACAGTTGCAAGAAACCGTTGCAGACCAATGCTCCACGGTTAATACAGTGAATAAGATAGAAAAATACTTAACGTGTGTTTAATAACTATTGATCTTGATTAATTAATGAGTATGACTGAAAAGATATAATTCATTGCACATGAAGACACGAGTTGAAAAAGTCATTGTTGTGACTGCAGTGCCTGCGTGTTATTTACGGTGAACTAAAGTTTTACTTCTGCGATCATAAATTCATCAACCGTGAGATGGTATAGCAAGTCGAACATGCTGACAAAACGCAATTATTGTCATAAATGTTTGTACTCCTGGCAGTTTCTCTCCGATTGGATAGCGTGGTCAAACTGTAGTGGGCTTTAGATTGGCATTTTAGCACGTGATCGACAACACTGTCAATTTTATTTTTTGAATTGGTTATGGGAAGCTTCTGTAGTCTACGGGTGAAGCGTCTGTTTCACAGCCCCAACGCACCCGGTTCGAATAACGCTGTGTTCAGTTTAGCAGACATAGGTTTTTTTTTCGCTCCTCCACGTACGGAAAGTAATGGCAATCTACCGTACTGCACACTTGCCATGAAACGTATACCCGTGAAATAAGTTGATGGTTGTGAAAAGCGACGTTCTGCAAAGGACATGCTACTTACTTTACTTTTATTATATAAGACCAACAACGACGAACAAGACAAACATGGCCAAAGGATGATCATCCAGAAGCTGAAGCTGGCATGGTAGCAGTTGAATCAAGTTTAAAGTAAGACATTAGTCACATACAAGTGGATACTACGTACACAAAATAAAAGACTGATATAAACAAGCTGGTGGACAACTACAAAAGCAGAAATTTAAGTCGTGAACCCAAAATTGGGGAGCCATATTGTCGCACACCGTGCGAAGTGGAGGGAGTTTGTCGCTACACTGAATAACGTTAACAATCCTGAGGCACACAGTATTCGCTATTCATCGGTCAAGAATTCAAGAAGAAAAAAAAGTAAGATAGCTTAGCTGTTTGTTAGCGAGAACATTGTATGTTTCGCGTTGTGGAACATCATCTATTTATAGGGATATAACGTCTATACAGAAATAATTTCTCTACCCCAGTTCTGTGCACAATCTTCGTGTTTGGTGTGTTCGTGGCCTTCAACAACACCCCGATCATCATGGCCTCGGGCAGAGAGCTCTGCTACATTCTCCTTTTTGGCATCGCCCTGTCCTACTGCACCTCAGTGGCTATGTTGGCTAGACCTTCACTCTTGACCTGTGCCATACGACGTTTAGGACTGGGCGTGTCCTTGTGTTTTGTTTACGCCGCCATTCTGACCAAAACCAACAGGATTTTCAGGTAAGACTGGCCCTTTGTTTGCATATCATGTTCAAGATGAGGTAATCGGTATAAATCTACTGCAGATATTTATATTGTACAAAGAATCAAATTGCGTTTCTTTCCATATCTTATTTGGTGTGCATTTTTTTCTCATTTGTATAAAATATGTCACCTTCAACAAAAGGTCAAGATAGTCTCATTGCACACACTGCTGTCGGGGATAAAGTGTTACAGGCTTCATAGTTTGAGGCTGCATCTTGTTTATGATGTGAGGTGACCAGTTCCTTTTCTCACTGCCCTCCATTTATAACAATAAGTCGTGGTCCCATTTGTATCCGAGTCACATGGAAAGCGCCATAAACGTGAGATCATCCCCGTACAAAATGCACGGTCGTTGTAGTTATTCGTAGCATGTTTATCATTTGGAGAGGCTGACATCTGGTCTGTGATCTGACTTAATAATGGTTGTCATCTTATTTAGTTTCTGACTTAATAAGGGCTGCCATCTGGTCTGTGATCTAACATAATAAGGTCTGACATCTAGTCTGTGATCTGACATAACAAGGCCTGACATTTGGTCTGTAATCTGACTTAATAAGGGTTGACATCTGGCCTGTAGTCTGAATTAATATGGCTGAAATATGGTCTGTGATCTGACTTAATAAGGGTTGACATCTGGTCTGTGATCTGACTTAATAAAGGTTGACATCTGGCCTGTGGTCTGACTTAATATGGCTGACATCTGTTCTATGATCTGACTTAATAAGGGTTGACATCTGGCCTTTGTTCTGACTTAATAAGGGCATCTGCTAAGAACTAAGGACTAAGAAAAACAACATGCACTAACATAACCAGGTAAGCAGTCCACTTGGCTTCTTTAATTTCAATCTCCCGCTACCAAACCCTGAAAGGGCTTAAGTAGCAGAATGTAGTCCAGAATGCGTTGTGTCGTAGTTTACAGCTTGACTGCGATATTTGCACCTTTAGTCCAACACATCCGACTTCAGCAAGCACTTTTTTAGTACCGGCTTAGCATTCCTTCTTTGATCATTTCTCCTTAGCCAGTCTGCCCTGCTGCAGCCTGTTATCCAGGATCACCGCGTGGAGGTGTAAAAGAGTCTTGGCAGCTCTGGTTCGCTAGCCCTGACGCTAGCAGTCAGCTATGGGTCGCTGACCATTACAGGTCATGCGTTGCTCAGCATCTTGATCCCAGCAGTCCACTTGACACTAGTTGTTTCGCCCCAAGTTTCGTTTTTTTTTTGTCCCGCTCTAGCAAAGAAACTATTCTCTGTATCGTCTGAACGTTCATGTCGGCTCATCCATTGTGCTGAACTCATGTTCATTACTAAACGTCAATATCTTTTATGGCGGTCCCTCCATTACTTATCAAATGGCCTCGCATTGAAGGTAAAGTATACTTACTTTACCTGCATGCTGAAGATAACTTCGTTGTAGTATGTTAGTCTGATGCCTACTTCAGTTGTAACTAATTAGGATGTGTTTGTTTATTATTGTCTGCAATGCAACATAGTTGACTCATCTTGTATTACTCAAAAATGGGCCTAGGTAAGTCAGTAAATAGGTCGCAAATGGATATTTTTCACATGAGATACTAACTAGAAAACCATAATTATTGCACTTACATTGTCCCTAATTTCTCAGCATAGTTTCCACCAACATTGATACACTTAACCTAGCGCTTTATCATTACACCAAAACCTATCTCAACCACATTTACACTTCAGGTTTAACCTCTTGATGGTTCGTGGAACGTCTCCTGCAGAGGTGGGATCATGCATTATGTTGTAGGCTAAATCGTGTGCTTTAGTGCAGATGTTACATTATTTACCGTTGCTAACCAGTCAGCTCGAATCACCGCCCTCCTTTCCGCCGCCCAGCACACGTGCATCAGGACGACCAGGTCGGGTTATATCAGCGTCCTTAAGAAGATGTACCGAATCAGGTATGTACCGCTATACGCGACAATTTCTTCCCAGCGTAAACAGGAAACACTCCTGTACGAATATTATTTGCAGAAAGTCCTTTACCAACAAACAAACAACAACATAGCAACACGCTGTTCTAAATTGTGTACTCTGTGAGCATGGGCGCCATTTTGTATTTGAGTCTCGCACGTGCACGTGACACATATCGTTGTTTACCTCCAATAACCAAGAAACTTGATGTTGTTAGAACCTAATGACAACTTTTTAAACTGCCAACTCCGTTTTTCATCTATCCGAAATGATTTTGTGAAATATTTACTAACTAAACCGATCATGTATAGCTTATTCATACTTCCATTGTAACTTAAGGTGAATAGTTAAACCACAAAGTAGACCCACTGTCCACTTATGAGGCAGTTATAAGTAGACCCACTGTCCACTTGTGAGGCAGTTATAAGTAGACCCACTGTCCACTTATGAAGCAGTTATAAGTAGACCCACTGTCCACTTGTGAGGCAGTTATAAGTAGACCCACTGTCCACTTGTGAGGCAGTTATAAGTAGACCCACTGTCCACTTATGAGGCAGTTATAAGTAGACCCACTGTCCACTTATGAGGCAGTTATAAGTAGACCCACTGTCCACTTTTGAGGCAGTTATAAGTAGACCCACTGTCCACTTTTGAGGCAGTTATAAGTAGACCCACTGTCCACTTTTGAGGCAGTTGTAGACCCACTGTCCACTTTTGAGGCAGTTATAAGTAGACCCACTGTCCACTTATGAGGCAGTTATAAGTAGATCCACTGTCCACTAGGAGGCAGTTATAAGTAGACCCACTGTCCACTTGTGAGGCAGTTATAAGTAGACCTACTGTCCACTTTTGAGGCAGTTATTAAGTAGACCCACTGTCCACTTTTGAGGCAGTTATAAGTAGACCCACTGTCCACTTGTGAGGCAGTTATAAGTAGACCCACTGTCCACTTGTGAGGCAGTTATAAGTAGACCCACTGTCCACTTGTGAGGCAGTTATAACAACTATTCAGGGAGTTCTCTGCGCATGACTAGCGACCTCGCCACACAGATCAGCTTTGTAAGAGCACATACCGTGTTTTATCGATGTTTTCCTGTTAGTGAGTCAGCTTCTGTCGTGGTGCATCAAAAGAGGCGACAAAAGATCATGGAAGCTAATTGTGACACATTTTCGCAAACTTCTAAAGTCAAGTATCTTCCATTGTCTATTGTTATAATTTCCGCGGTGTAATTTGACAACCATGTTTCTTGCGCTCTGACATTAAATCAGCCATATGACATTTATTCTGAAATGTTTACTTACAGCTGATGTGGCATTGCTAGGATTGATGGTGAAGTGTAGATAACTTAGGAAGGTATCTTTTATTTATAGGAAAACAAAAGGAGACAATGAGGTCAAGACTAGGATAATGTGAAAAGAAATAGGACAAATCTACAGCAATCAGCGTACTGCTCGATTATCAGATGGATCGATACATCAGGAATATGGATCGCTGAAACCACACGGTTTAGCACGGGATGATTACCATAAATGAAAGGAGAGTTTTGATTGGCTAGAACTTGGTTCCGGGGCACACCTCTTTATGGACATACAATTTCACACGCTATGTTAAGTAACCTGGGGATTATTACAATACCGACAGACACATATGACATTATCGTACGAACTAAATAAAAAGTATGGGCAGCTGCGTCATTGGTTCATGTCTCTCATCACCAAATGTGAACCCTTTAACCCCTGATCGCTTCCATTTGTTACCTTGACGCTGGACGCCAGGTCTCACACTGTGAGTAGTTCATTTGGCTTGGTTTGGCTTGGATTGGCATGGATTGGCTTGGTTTGGTTTGGATTGGCTTGGCTAGGCTTGGCTTGGATTCGTTAGCTCTCAATCTCCCGCTACCAAACCGCGAAAGGGCTTAAGTAGCAGAATGTTTTCCAGAGAACGAAATGCGTTGTGTCGTAGTTTACAGCTTCACTGCGATATCTGCACCTTTCGGTCCAACACATCCGACTTCAGCAAGCATTTTTTAGTACCGGGTTAGCATTCCCTCTTCGATCCCTTCTCCTTATGAATTAAGAAAGCTTCAATGCATGCATTTTTTTAAAAACAAGTGCCAAGAACCGGAGACCTTGGACGAATCATCCAGAACTATCCATCATCTTCGTTGTTCGTTCTGGAAAGGAATGTTTATGACAGTATGTCGTATTTTACAGCGAGGCTGCGATATACAGAGAAAATCTCACTGGTCCATAGAAACAACACTGGAAGAGAAACTTTATGGACCTGTATGTGAACTACAAAAGACAGTGAAGTTTATACAAGAGACAACATTGCAGATATAGACAATATTTTAAAGCGAACGAAAGAAGAAAGAAGAAGAAGACAGCGAGGCTGCTACTTATGCGACATTGGGCCCGGCACTTGCGATTTTAGCACATCATTCTTGGGACCGGGTTGTTCCTCCATCTTCAATCAACAAATCGCTGATCCAGCCCGCATGGGTACAGTCTGTTTCCAGGGCCGCCACTTAGAAGCAGAATAGTGTCTTGATCGGTTATGGGTCATTGACCACAAAGCGAGCAGTCAGCTATGAGTCGCTGGCTACTGTCAACTCATTCACATTCAGAACATTTCATTAGCACACAAGTACACAAGTCTCAGAATACCAGCTCAGATGCCACAGAACAATTCAGCGCCAAATCCATTTTGATGCCATATATTCAACTTTCTCTCCTGCTGTCAAGTATGTACTGTTTCCATGTTGACACAATCTATTGTTTTACTTTAGGCGTTTTGTGGGTGACAAGAATCGGTATTTCCTTATCAAAACAAGTGGACATGATTATATTGTATCCATGAATATCGTAGTGGTAGGTCACTCGATTTATGAGACAAAAGCAAGTGGTAGGAACGCTTCAGTCGACCCTACTGTAGATGATTACCTGGCTTGATGTTAGAGAACGAAAAGCACCGATCAAGGGAACTGTCTACCCAACCCCAACCCCCCCCCCCCCCGCGACCCGACCCCTCCGCCCCCCCCCCTTCCATTCATAAACAAGATGTGGCTTCGTACAATACAATCTCTAACACTTCAACTCCGATAGCAATGTCTGATATGGTATCACCTTTACCTTGAATGCATGCACAATACAATGCTGAGTGTAATGCATTACTGAGATAGCATTCACAATACGATGCTCAGTCTAGTGCATTACTGAGATAGCATATCTCTCACCTGGACAAATCTACATTTGCTGCTCAAAATGAGCTCCATTTTGCCGTCCGTTAATAAGTTGCCTTAATCCACAGATCCAGCAATCAATCTCCTTCTTCTTCTTCTTCTTCTTCGTACGCAGTCAGACAGTAACCATTATTTTTTCGAAAAAAGCGGCGGTCATCCTGAGGCTGTCGCCACTGCCATAGAGCTTGTCTTGCAGTTCCACTGGTAATGGCCACATCTGCTCTCTCTGATCCTCGTATGTCGGGCAGTTCTGCAGCAGATGTTCAGCGGTCATTTTACCGGTACCGCACGGGCATTCGTCGGTACCACCTATCTTCATATCCTATCAATCGGGGGACGGCGTGGCCTAGTGGATAAGTGGCACGGCTCACAATCCGAAGGTGCTGGGTTCGATCCCCATCACAGCACCGGCCGTTACCCCGGGGAAGCAAACCCTTAGAAAATGCAGGAGGAAGCAGACCCTTACATAAAATGCATGCTGAAGTCGGATGCATTGGGCCGACAGGCGCAAAATAAAAACCACAGGGCAACGCACACCGCCTTGGGGATTAGAGAAATAAGGCGAACGCAAAAAAAAAATAAAAAAAAAATAAAAATATCCTATCAATCAATGACCGTCTGTTAGATGAGGACAACGCAACAAGGAAGCAGCAATCTACAGGCTGCAAAATGTAGCCATTAAACGAGTTTCGAGAGGAACATGGCACATGAGAGGACGAAGTAGGAGAATCTATACCCAGGGAGCTACAGGGACCATCAGAATCCTTACCCCACGCCATTTGCTGAGATAGACTGAACACCTATGGGTTTGCCCGGAGTGCAGTGACGTCGATTCTTAATAACAGAAACAGAGAGACAGATCCAGCAATCCTTGCCATGATGTTTACGTAGCAGTGCAAGGGAGATAATAACTAATAAAGTGAACCCGTGCAATTCATTGTAAGAATAATCCTTCTTTTCTCAGTCCTTTTCAGCCTCTAATTTCTGTTCTGTTTATGCCCGACTGTATAATGTATCTGGCGTCTATTTTAGAATATTCTCTGTGGGTATCAAGGCCATGGTGAAGCGACCCAGTTATACCAGCCCCAAGTCGCAGATTTTAATTTGCTCAGCTCTGGTCTCAGTCCAGGTAAAACAAACCGTAACATTGACTTCATTGAAGATTTTCATAATCAACAGAAGTGGATATACTGTGCGTGATGGTGTGCGTGTGGGTGTCCGTTGGTGTGGTTGGGTGCATGTGTGTGTGTATGTGTGTGACGTTGTGCGTGTTTGTGTACTCATGGGTTTATGTGTGTGCGTGTGTGTGTGTATGTTTATGTGCGTGTTTGTGTATGTTTTTTGTTTTTTTAAATTCAGTTTTATACTCAGTTTATAAACGGAAATCAATGACATGCTTCTCCGTTTTTGACTGCCTGTCACTGATTGTCATACTTTGGAGATAAGCGAAATGTCAATATTTCTCTCTGAGGTTCTAAAGTATGCCCTGGACCTGATGACCACTACCCTGGATCCGATGACCACAACCCAGGACCCAACGACCACTACCCTGGACCCAACGACCACAACCATGGACCCAATGACCACTACCCAGGACCCAACGACCACTACCCTGGACCCAACGACCACCACCCTGGACCCGATGACCACCACCCTGGACCCGATGACCACCACCCTGCATCAACTCTTCCAATCGGTTTGGATCACTGGCCAAATGCCCACGGCATGGCGCGACGGAATAATAATTTCCTTTTACAAAGGAAAGGGCTCCTTTATGAATGCGTCAATTACAGGCCTATTACTGTACTGTCTGTCCCCGGCAAGGTCTTCCCGCATGTTCTCCTCTCCTTACTGCAGCCCATTTTAACGACTCATCGGCGCCCCCAACAATCAGGGTTCACAGCTTCTCTTTCCCCCAATTACGCCATTCTCGCCTCCGCCTCCTCACAGAACAGCACCGCGAGTTTAACCATCCCCTCCACGTCGCCTATGTTGATCTACGGGCTGCCTTCGATTCAGTGAACAGACACGCCCTGTGGAAGACTCTAACCTGCGTGGATATGCCAGGTACCCTGATGATCCTAACTGAGGAGCTTCGCAGTCACACCAGAGCCAAAAGGTCGGCTCGTGCTGGATCTCACAGAGGAGTTCTCTACATCATTTCGTGTCCAACAGGGCTGCGACCTCGCCCCTGCACTTTTCTGCTGCACCATGGACCGGATTCTCACACCATCTTCTGCACACAACCCAGAGATCCTCGTCCGCGACTTCAAAATAACCGATCTCGTTTACGCTGATGACATCGTCCTATTGGGATACGATTCTCAGGTCCTGGTTGGCCTCTAAAGGTATTAGATCGGTCGTCTACCCACCTAGGCTTGCACATTTCCTGGACGAATACGAAAATCCAAAACCTCACCAGGGACCCCTCTGCGCTGAGCATCAACCTGAACGACAACCCTGTTGCAGCCACCGAGGACTTCGTGTACCTCGGCAGCAGACAGTCCTCTGATGCACGCAGCAGACACGATATTACCCGTAAGATGGGCTTAGAGGCTTTATCCATGCACTCGCTCCGCAGAGTCTGGTCCCAGCGAAGGTTCTCCCTGGAGACCAGGCTTCCTATTTGAACCTCCTGCATTGTCCCCATTCTTCTGTACGGCTCCAAGTCCTGGACGCTAGAACAGCAGGACCGGGTCCTGGACACTAGAACAGCAGGACCGGGTCCTGGACACTAGAACAGCAGGACCGGGTCCTGGACACTAGAACAGCAGGACCGGGTCCTGGACACTAGAACAGCAGGACCGGGTCCTGGACACTAGAACAGCAGGACCGGGTCCTGGACACTAGAACAGCAGGACCGGGTCCTGGACACTAGAACAGCTGGACCGGCAGCGTCTTGGGGCCTTCCGCCTGCCCAACCAGAGGGACATCCTCGGGATCGTCTGACATGACATGATTTCCAACATTGAAGTAGTTTGACGTACTCAACATGCAGGCATTCTCTCAACGATTGGTCGCTGCCGTCCCTCCCTCTTCGGTCACGTTGTTCGCCTTTCCCCGTAAGTGCCAGCCCACGAGATGCTCCAACAGACTGTAGGGGCGAGTTACCGGAAGAAGCTGTGTTCATCCTGGAGACGTCCTCGCAACACCTGGCTAAAACAGATCGCCACTTCCCCGACGAAAAATGCAGGCCGCCAGGGACACGCCCATCAGACGTGGTCATGGACATGGTCATGCGACGGGCCCTGGTCGCCTAAGTGTAAAATTGATTTATTGATTGATTGAATGATTGAAACATTATATAATTATGTGTCCATAGCAGTTGTTTGAAATATATTGCCTCTCTTTTCTTTGTATCTTCTTTGAGAGGTGTTTTACTTACTTTACTTACTGTCATTATCTTTTCTAGATCTTAGTTGTTGTGTTGTTAAATGTTCCAAGCGTGTGCTTTAATTTGTGAGGGTTTTTGTTCGTGTTCTGGCTTCAAAGTTCTTCCTCTACTGTTGTTCTTTTTGCTGTGTTTTCTGTTCTGGCTTCAAAGTTCTTCCCCAACGGTTTTTCTTGCTGGGACTATCCTTAAAATAATACGAACTTGTGTTCTAATTTCTCCATCTGCCAGATTGCCGGAGCGTTTACCTGGCTTGGATTTGAGAAACCAAATGCTGTGCTGGTTCTGCACGAGAAAGACACGTTGGTGCTGAGATGTCGGGCTAGTCAAATAGCCACCATCGTCTCCCTCTTCTACAACATCTTTCTTATCATCCTGTGCACTGTGTACGCCTTCAAGACACGCAAGATCCCACAGAACTTTAACGAAGCCAAGTATATAGCCTTCACAATGTACAGTACTTGCATCGTCTGGTTGGCTTTTGTACCAATCTACTTTGGAGCAAATCATGACTTTAAGGTCAGTGCCAGCGCTATAAGCTTCACCTGAGTAAACTTCATAAATAGAAATCAACACAGTAGTGATGGAATGATAGTTATCTCAGTCCACAATTTATGGATCTTCTACTCAAACACGCGTCAGATAATGACACCTCACTCCCGCACCTCTGAAACACCTGTCAGATAATGACACCTCACTCTCGCACCTCTCAAGCACGTGTTAGATAATGACACTTCACTCCCGCACCTCTCAAACACGTCAGATAATAACACCTCACTCCGCACCTCCCAAACACGCCTTCCAAATCTGCCCGTTTCACTTGGCAAGCACAAACAATTCTGCAATGCAGATTCTTGGCAGCTTTCTCTGCATCACGTCATCAGCCCTCTTGACAGAGTAGATTCTCTTTTGTTGATGGCTGAGTTACACATTTAATTTTAGTTGACCACCATTCTTGCTGAACTTTATAGTCTACAAGTGTATACAGGATGAAGTAAACCCTAGTTTCAACGCGACTTAGTCGCCTTTTACGACATGTTTGGCAGGTTTATGGCACATTATTTATTCTTCCCTTTTCAACCCCGCAACACTCCTGCGTTTTATGTAGTTGTTAGATATTAAAGATTTAAGTTTTAAATGTCAGAGATAGATTATTAAGTGTTTTAAATGTTATATATCAAAGATAGATTAAATGTTTTAAATGTTAAAGTTTTAAATGTCAGAGATAGATTTATTAAATGTTTTAAATGTTAAAGTTTTAAATGTCAGAGATAGATTATTAAATGTTTAAATGTTATATGTCAAAGATAGATTAAATATTTCAAATGTTGCTTAATTTTAGCGCAATTATTGTTTTTGTTCTTGAGGACGGATGTCTTTGTTGACAAATTGAATATCAGTTCTTTTTTTCTTTTCTCGCTCCAGATTGAAGTGACGTCATTATGCATGTGTGTAAACATCAGCGCTACAGTAGCTCTCTTCTGTTTGTTCGCGCCAAAAGTCTACATTGTCTTACTGCAACCACACAAAAACATTAGACAGACATCGACAGCGTCTGTCTCCACGAGCAACAAAAATACTCGCACGTTCTACGACCCATCTACGGCTTCCACGGTTGGTGGCCAAATGTGCTCATACAATGATCTTAATGGCGGTGTGTATTGTGGAGATATACCAACTCATTCCCATCTTCCTGTGCCACCAAGGGAGAGGAAGACTAGCTCACATGTAGTATCTTCAGCTACCACACCGCTAACCAGAACTATGGTGGCGGCGGACAGTCACAGCGATAACAGACACGATGACGAAGATATGGAGGAGGGTATGCTAGAACATGTAGACGCTTTAGAGAGAGAACAAGAAGAAGATATAGCAGAGGTCATACTGTTTTCAAACAGGCCGAGCAGCGTAAATGAGTTTGATGATGACAACAGCTCATGCGATGAGTCATCGCCGGTTCAGATCATCACGACGGATGTCACTTGAGATGATGAGGTCCTACTTAGCTCGAATTCCCATTGTTACGACTTTGCTCAGATCTTCTCACGTCCCTGTTGTCATCTCATGCTGCAATGCCCAGTTCAAGGCAACACGATCACACTACCACTACACTGGTAGGGCGGGAAGAGAATCGTTTGGATAACTTATCAGACCTCAGCCCCATAAGCTATCTGAACAAAGTCTCATCAGACAGTCTGTGTTTTCCAGATAATGGATAGGTCTATGAAGAAGCATGGTCTGATATTCCAAAATCAACACAAATATTCACAAGAACAGAAAGTGTGCATTCCTGCAAAGCTTAACTGCTGTTGCAGAAGTGCAAGATAAACTAAACTCGAGAATATTGGTCCTGAATGAATGTAATGTATAGAAGTTGTTCTTTACAGTTCAATATGACTGTCAGTTTGTTTGAGATTTGAATAATTGTGAGATAAAGAATTCGCAATAATTTGTGTACTAACGAACCCTTCGCATCTGTTGAGGTCAACTGTATTATCAAGACGCCAGTATTGTTCGTAATGTCTTATTTATGCCATGTATCGATTCTATCAATATTTTGCGTGTAGATTATTCGCGAGACAGATATCACATAATATATATTATATTACTCCCACTACTGCGAATTGAATTTGTCATCTGTGACCATCTAGAATTAGAGCATTGATCCTCTTCCACTGTATGTTGTACTACAGCAACCGTCCCTTCATGTTACTACGAAACTGTAATATCAAGCCTGTAAATATATGAGTTGTGTCTGTATTATATCATGTATAGAAGAAATGCCTCTACGGGAAACGAACACTTTCATATTGCCATCATTTGATATTCTGAGCAAAAGAATATTGTAGTTTTGGTTCACAAGAATCTGTATCCGGTAAAACAGATCCTCAAGGGTCGCTTAGGGGAAAAATGTCCGAGATGTTTTCTGCTTCTAAATAGGTAGGATATTGAAAACATGGACACTTGGAATAGGTCAGAGAACTAAAAGAGATATATCTTTTCAGCAGTAACAGCGATGTTGAAACAGCACCTTAGAATAGTATGGACATACACACGCACAAATGGAAGGACACTTTACATACAAGTTTTCTAAGTAGAATCCCAACTACAGTGACTTACTCTATTTCTCTTTGCGTATGCCATCAATTTATGGAAATCCTCTAGTGATTCGGGTTCTCTTAACCCCATGTATGTGGCCGTCTCTTGTATGTGGTTTCCTTAAGACAGACTGGCTAGGACTATTATCTTTTAATATGTACCAATTGAAGTCTAATCCTGTATCTCATTTTCACAACGGAGGTATATCTAGTATTCACATTAATGGAAGCTGCAGTCATACTAAAAGTCAGAAATGTGAAAATCACAAAGATAAATATAACCAGAGAGAGACGGAAATGAAACCTACGTTACGGCTAAAATGCCTTCATCAAAAAACAACGTAAATGAAAACACCTCAGAAATAATAACATCAATGAATACCGATTGAAGTGGAGATATACTTATTTTAACGCATGCCCAGCAAAGATCTGAGAAATGTATACCTCAAATATTTTTTCACATTTATCATCGTGGATGTATTTCAAACATTCGCTTTGGTCGAGAGTTATAGTACTTGTCTCTCAAAGCGATGAATGGAAACAGCGTGGGTTCGAGCCTCCGCAGGTTTCAAGCTACCTATGGACTTAAAGAGAAGGAACCAGAGTGCCTGCATCCTGAATTACCTCCAGTCGTCTTGACTTGTCTTGTCACTGGCCCAAGGTAGGTCGGGACCAGAGTGGCTGCATCCTGAATTACCTCCAGTCGTCTTGACTTGTCTTGCCACTGGTCAAAGGTAGGTCGGGACCAGAGAGCCTGCATCCTGAATTACCTCCAGTCGTCTTGACTTGTCTTGCCACTGGTCAAAGGTAGTTCGGGACCAGAGAGTAAGTTCGATGACCAGCGCAGCTTCTTCCTCACTATATTCCTCATACAGCGCAAGTTACATCCTCCACAAAAAACAGTCTGATCATGTCACCATCATCGCTTGCAAGGGACAATTAACAATTATAGATTGCAAACATTCACGCGGAATTGTGTATCTCGGACCGAATAAAGGAGCCAATACCATAATCAGTAACTGGCACACACAACAGACCATTATAAACGGAGAGAAATGCATTGAATCAAACAATTAAATCAATGCGAATCAAACACAATCTTACCCGGACTACTTTTGAGCATGATTATTGTCAAAACTCAAGGTGTTCAGACATGGCACGTGATGATTATTTCCACCCATGAACTTCATAGTGTGCGCCACGAGGAATATATTGGTGCGAAACAAAATCAAAGATGCTTTATGGGCTGCATGATATGACTGGGGTATGTGCCAGTTGTAAAGCGAGACATTACCTTACACTTGATAAACATGTGCTATAAACATTCATTAAGTGAACATATGCAATGATTCTATATGTCTGTATGTTGTATATCTATCTATCTATCTATCTATCTATCTATCTATCTATCTATCTATCTATCTATCTATCTATCTATCTATCTATCTATCTATCTATCTATCTATCTATCTATCTATCTGTCTGTCTGTCTGTCTGTCTGTCTGTCTGTCTGTCTGTCTGTCTGTCTGTCTGCCTGCCTGCCTGCCTGCCTGCCTGCCTGCCGGTCTGTCTGTCTGTCTGTCTGTCTGTCTGTCTGCCTGTCTGTCTATCTACATGTCTATCTATCTATCTATCTATCTATCTATCTATCTATCTATCTATCTATCTATATATCTATATATCTATCTATCTATCTATCTATCTATCTATCTATCCATCTATCTATCTATCTATCTATCTATCTATCTATCTATCTATCTATCTATCTATCTATCTATCTATCTATCTATCTATCTATCTATCTATCTATCAATCTATATATATCTATCTATCTATCTATCCATCTATCTATCTATCTATCTATCTATATATCGATCTGTCTATCTACATGTCTACCTATCAATCTATCTATCTATCTATCTATCTATCTATATATCGATCTGTCTATCTACATGTCTACCTATCAATCTATCTATCTATCTATCTATCTATCTATCTATCTATCTATCTATCTATCTATCTATCTATCTATCTATCTATCTATCTATCTATCTATCAATCTATCTATCTATCTATCTATCCATTTATTTATCTATCTATCTATATATCTATATATCTATCTATCTATCAATCTATATATCTATCTATATATATATCTATCTATATATCTATCTATATATCAATCTATCTACATGTCTATCTATCTATCTATCTATCTATCTATCTATCTATCTATCTATCTATCTATCTATCTATCTATCTATCTATCTATCTATCTATCTATCTATCTATCTATCTATCTATCTATCTATCTATCTATCTATCTACATGACTATCTATCTATCTATCTATCTATCTATCTATCTATCTATCTATCTATCTATCTATCTATCTATCTATCTATCTATCTATCTATCTATCTATCTATCTATCTATCTATCTATCTATATATATATATATTTATATATATATATCTACATGTCTATCTATCAATCTATCTATCTATCAATCTATCTATCTATCTATGTATAGGTGTATGTATCAGTGTGTAATGTAAATATCTAAACCGTATTCGGCCCTATGGCGGCTGGATTCGTCACAACGTGAAAGTCTTAGAGGAGAGAAACGCAATGGTATGACATCCTGAATATCCAAACAAATAATTGTGGATGCTTTGGAAATTTGAAAGTGCATTTGTTTATTGGTGGAATTGATTGTCAAAGTCAAAATGCATGGCATGTGATGATTATGGTGATGTCAGCAGTCTTTCTGTCTGACTGTCTGTCTGACTGGTTGTCTGACTGGTTGTCTGACTGTTTGTCTGAATGATTGTCTGCCTATCTACTATCAAGCCTGAAATATTACTTTTGTGCTCATTATATTTACTTGACCTCTAACCTCTGCCATTTTATCTGGGTAGTGTGAGAACAGTAAATTCTCTGTTTGATATCAATTATTCACTCATGCTACAGTCGATCTAGTTGTAAATTGGTACCTGGAATACTGTTAGAGAAAGAACAATAGCTAGGAAGAGAACTGATTACCCAACCCAGCTGAGGGTTAGTACAATGAAGTCTCTACACTTCATCCCCGACAGCATTATCAACAGTGCGGCCACCTTTACAAAGCGCATTATACAAGTGATATGAAATGGCAGTCAGTAGATGGAACGACAATACAATTTCCACCCAGTAGCAAAAGACAACCTTTGATGATAGTCCATGCAGGAAGCAGGCTAAGTGGTTTAGTGTAGAATGTTGAACTCGTTTTCTAATAATAATCAACTGACAATCGTGACTACCATAAAGACATACTAAACTTTCAGGTTTGTCTCAACGATTGATCACCGCTGCTTCTCTCTCGTAGGTCAGTCAAGTTGTCCGCCACCCCACGGAAGTCTCAGCCCAGTGGCTGCTCCGTCAGGATGTGGGAGCGAGGGCCGAGTACAGGTCATGCTTATTCTGGACACGTCCTCTCGGCCGCACTTGCAACACCTGACTAATGAACGGCCATATTTTCAGAAATTGGTTTGACAAAACGTTACTTTTGTCTTTAGATAGACCCTCATGTTTGGTAATGAATACTGTTTCATACCAAAATTCACTGACACTCGAAGACTGTTTCAGCCTCAAGTACTATAAATTAAATAAAGGCGTGTCTTATTAAGAACAATATTCATTTCAGTGAAATATGCTTAAAACAGAATATATTGACTCTTGTAAAGAATACATACAAGAAGAAATATTCCACACGGACAAAATATATTGAGAGCATTGCACTATGGGTTTAAGACTTCCGCTTCAGCATTCTCATGTAAATCCTATGGAGCTTGTGTTGGCTTTCACGAATGATCAGGCTGTCGCTCAAAATACTACTTTTAAAATATGCGATGACACATGATGCTCTATCAGACATAAACAAAGACTACTGGATTAAATGTGATGATCATGTTTTGTAGGAGGAAGAGGAATTTTGACAGAAGTATGGTTTAAGATTCATTCAACCTGTTAGACAAATCCATCTGTCTGGCTCGTCTGTTTCTGATTAGGTTGAGTACATTTGTCTAACGGCTACATCCAATATGTGACAGCTCGAAGAATGAGGACTGTATTGCAATACTTTATTTAATACAGTTTGTTTTTTTACGCTACCTTTAAACGCCCTTCCACTAAATTAATAAAGATACACCTATGAATCTTTAAAAACTGGTATGCTTTACAACTACTGTAAAATGTGATATACACACATTTTATATATCAAACACAGTACAATAGCAATATTATCAATAAATAGCAATATTACACTAACATATGTGTAACTATATGACCGCTTGCACACACAAAAATGTGCGTGATACATACATTAACTATTGAGACATTGGAAAAAATCAGCTGGGCGCTAATTTATAAACGTACTAAAACAATTACCCCTGCTAGTATCCCAATTCAGGCGCAACCAATTACACCACTTCACATTGACCTCAGTGACAATATCCCAATTATGTTATCTTATGTTATTAACAATCGATATCATTCCACTCAAGGCTGACTCATAGGTGTCCAGTCTGTATCATCAATGAGTGAAGTGTGAAGGATGACGAAGTGGTAACACCATCTCCGTAGCTCCTTCGCTGAATCTGATGTGTAGATGTACATCTCATCTTTCGACATGCAATCTCCTTATTTTACATCATCTACGTGACCGCTCTACCATTTTCGATTCACAGTATTATCTTGTTTCACTTAAAATGGTTCACCTTGCCAATTTTGTTTTTGTTTTATTCACATGTATGTGGAAATTGGAAATATTAAAATTCATATATTTTATGTCCTTCTATTCGTATTTCTGTTTGTGTTCTAATGTGTTGCTTAGACTGAGTTTATCTTATTCACATATGTTATGTAAATATGCCCCGACAATACTGTACCCCGGGCAGACATATACGTACTCAATCTCTATCAGTAGATGGCGAAGTGTGCAGTTAAAGAAAGTTCCTGTAGCTCGATGGTTGTACATACTTCAAGTCCATCCTCTTAAAGGCCAGTCTAGTTCATCGAAGATAACTTTCAGACAACTGCAGTCTGAGTACTGCTGATTTACCGTTTCTATCCGACAGCTACTAGTTGTTTTCTGTATCGTCCACTAGGTTATCTTCAGTTGGCTAATTATCGTATTTCATTTTAATTGAACACTAATATTCAGTATGAAAGTGCCTTATTTGTCCAACACAAATGATGACGTAATTAGTATTGTTGAGCATTTCCTCAGCAGACCTTGACAATGATTTCCTCCTGTGACCTTCCATGATTATGTTTATTGTTATATATCAACCAGTCTATCTGTCTTCTTGTCTTTCTGTCGGTCTGTATGTCTATCTCTCTTTCTTATTCTCTGTCTGTCTATCTGTCTCTCTGTGAGTCGGTCAGTCGGTAGGACTGTCTGTCTGTCTGTCGTTCTGTCATACGGTCGGCTGGTCGGTCGGTCGATGGTCGGTCAGTCAGTCGTTCGGCCGGACTGTGTGTCGATCTTTCGATCGATCTATGTGTCTGTCAATCAAAACACACACACACACATATGCATACACACATACATATCCATCAATCCTTTAATTTTATTCATCTATCCATATAACTAGTTATCAATCAATCAAACAATCAATCAAAACGAGTAAGCTCCCTGTGGACAACAGGTCTTCATGACGTTCTCGCCTAGTCAATTCCAGTTGTTGTTGTTGTTGTTGTTGTTGTTGTTGTTGTTGTTGTTGTTGTTGTTGTTGAATGCCCACAATGAGTAGGTTACTCTTTTGTGGGTCCCAAAAAGGACTTTAAGTGGCGGGTTGTCGTAGCTTACCTCATATCCCAAGCGTGCTGATGAAGGTGGATCTTGGTCCTCCAGGCGGTTGTGCTATACTTGGCTTCATCTGCGTGTCGCTCACTACTACAAGGATCAAGTCGAAACTCACCTTGTTAGTCAGACTGTTATCCTCAACAACAGCCCGTTTCTTATGACCAACGAGGAGGTCAGGTGAGGGTCTTGGGCAGTATATTTCTCCTGACCCGGTCAAACATTGTCCGATCAGTGTATTTTACCTGACCAGACGTTAGCTTCATCGTCCCGTCAATCCCAGTAAAACACAGGTATGTGCTATCCACTTGAAGAACAGAGAAGCAAGACGACAATTTTATATTAAATGTCATGAACAGGTACTTGAACATAGCGATACACTCAAGTATTTAGCCATTGTAATGGATCTCACAAGGCACATTGCAGTGCGGTAAAACAAAAAGTCAGTGCAAGAAATAACATAATTCGCAAGCTGACAGACACTGCATGGGGAACATCCTCAACGGTTCTCCGCACATCAGCCCCTTGCATTATGTCTTTCAGCGGCAGAGTATGCGGCGCCAGTATGAAGTGCATCTACACACACGAAACATGTCGATGTGGCAGTAAATGAGACATGACGAATTGTTACATGATTCCTTAAACCGACACCAACAGAAAAAAGTCTATGCAATCGCTGGTATCGCACATCCAGATATTATAAGACATGTCGCATCTGAAGTTAAGAGACGAAAGCAGTCCTGAGACCAGATACACCTTCCCTTTGGAGATACAGCAGAAAGAATACGACTGAAGTCAAGGAAACGTTTTCTGCGGACTATACAGCCCTCAGGACATAGCACCGAGAGAATCCGCATCGAAAAGTGTCGCCAAAAGAATGATGATGGTTGAAATAAGATCAGAGAGGAACCTGCACCAGGACATGATTTGCCATATACTACGTGGGAGATCTCTGAACAGGTTAAGAACAGGTGTGGGTCTAACCTGAAAAAGTGGAGATTTGCAAACAATATTACGAATGTGGGGCCGTCCAGGACCCAGCACACCTGATTATATGCCCTAGAATGTGGGGCCGTCCAGGACTCAGGACACCTGATTATATGCCCTAGAATGTGGGGCTGTCCAGGACTCGGGACACCTGATTATATGCTCTAGAATGTGGGGCCGTCCAACTCAGGACACCTGATTATATGCTCTAGAATGTGGGGCCGTCCAGGACTCGGGGTCCAGGACTCGGGACACCTGATTATATGCTCTAGAATGTAGGGCCATCCAGGACTCGTGACACCTGATTATATGCCCTAGAATGTGGGGCCGTCCAGGACTCGGGACACCTGATTATATGCTCTATAATGTAGGGCCGTCCAGGACTCGTGACACCTGATTATATGTCCTAGAATGTGGGGCCGTCCAGGACCCGGCATACCTGATTATATGTCCTAGAATGTAGAAATCCTGTGCAATGGAGGACCTGATGACAGCAAATGAAAGATCACTGACAATGGCTGGATCTTAGGAGAAGACTATGTGAGGTTGCCGGACACGGAAGGTAAGTAAGTAAGCTCTATTCTGCAGAGGTATCCATTTATACAAGTTGGTATCTGTTTTGGTTGTTATTTGTGTTGTCCTCCATGTTTAAGATACATACAATAGAACGGACTTTACACTGGAGTTGAAGAGTTCTCTGCCTTGTGGTATGGTGACACCATTTGTTTCATGTGTGTGTACTCTAACTGTAATGGTTCATTTTAAAGCATCAGGGGCCCTGTGGGTTGGCGTTGGTGATCCTTCCACTTCTATCACGTGTGTCGTTTACCAACTCTATTGTTAAATGTCACCCGTGCCATTCTCTCAGGTTGTCCAACATCTTCTCTCTCTCTCTCTATCTCTCTCTCTCTCTCTCTCTCTCTCTCTGCCTTCCTCTGTCTCTCAGTTTGTACAACATATTCTGTATCTCTCTCTCTGCCTTCCTCTGTCTCTCAGGTTGTCAAACATCTTCTCTCTCTGTCTGCCTCCCTCTGTCTCTCAGGTTGTCCAACATCTTCTCTCTCTCTCTCTCTCTCTCTCTCTGCCTTCCTCTGTCTCTCAGGTTGTCCAACATCTTCTCTCTCTCTCTCTCTCTCTCTGCCTTCCTCTGTCTCTCAGGTTGTCAAACATCTTCTCTCTCTCTCTCTCTCTCTCTCTCTCTCTCTCTGCCTTCCTCTGTCTCTCAGGTTGTCCAACATCTTCTCTCTCTCTCTCTCTCTGCCTTCCTCTGTCTCTCAGGTTGTCCAACATCTTCTCTCTCTCTCTGCCTCCCTCTGTCTCTCAGGTTGTCCAACATCTTCTCTCTCTCTCTCTCTCTGCCTCCCTCTGTCTCGTAGGTTGTCCAACATCTTCTCTCTCTCTCTGCCTTCCTCTGTATCTCAGGTTGTCCAACATCTTCTCTCTCTCTCTGCCTCCCTCTGTCTCTCAGGTTGTCCAACATCTTCTCTCTCTGTCTGCCTCCCTCTGTCTCTCAGGTTGTCCAACATCTTCTCTCTCTCTCTCTCTCTGCCTCCCTCTGTCTCCCAGGTTGTCCAACATCTTCTCTCTCTCTTTGCCTCCCTCTGTCTCTCAGGTTGTCCAACATCTTTTCTCTCTGTCTGCCTCCCTCTGTCACTCAGGTTGTCCAACATCTTCTCTCTCTCTCTCTCTTTGCCTCCCTCTGTCTCTCAGGTTGTCCAACATCTTCTCTCTCTCTCTGCCTCCCTCTGTCTCTCAGGTTGTTCAACATCTTCTCTCTCTCTCTCTCTCTCTCTCTGCCTTCCTCTGTCTCTCAGGTTGTCCAACATCTTCTTTCTCTCTCTCTCTCTCTCTCTCTCTCTCTCTCTCTGCCTTCCTCTGTCTCTCAGGTTGTCCAACATCTTCTTTCTCTCTCTCTCTCTCTGCCTTCCTCTGTCTCTCCGGTTGTCCAACATCTTCTCTCTCTCTCTCTCTCTCTCTCTCTCTGCCTTCCTCTGTCTCTCAGTTTGTCCAACATCTTCTCTCTCTCTCTCTCTCTCTCTCTCTGCCTTCCTCTGTCTCTCAGGTTGTCCAACATCTTCTTTCTCTCTCTCTCTCTCTCTCTCTGCCTTCCTCTGTCTCTCAGGTTGTCCAACATCTTCTCTCTCTGTCTCTCTGCCTTCCTCTGTCTCTCAGGTTGTCAAACATCTTCTCTCTCTCTCTGCCTCCCTCTGTCTCTTAGGTTGTCCAACATCTTCTCTCTCTCTCTGCCTCCCTCTGTCTCTCAGGTTGTCCAACATCTTCTCTCTCTGTCTCTCTGCCTTCCTCTGTCTCTCAGGTTGTCAAACATCTTCTCTCTCTCTCTGCCTCCCTCTGTCTCTTAGGTTGTCCAACATCTTCTCTCTCTCTCTGCCTCCCTCTGTCTCTTAGGTTGTCCAACATCTTCTCTCTCTCTCTGCCTCCCTCTGTCTCTCAGGTTATTCAACATCTTCTCTCTCTCTCTCTCACTCTGCCTCTCTCTGTCTCTTAGGTTGTCCAACATCTTCTCTCTCTCTCTCTGCCTCCCTCTGTCTCTCAGGTTGTCCAACATCTTCTCTTTCTGTGTGCCTCCCTCTGTCTCTCAGGTTGTCCAACATCTTCTCTCTCTCTCTCTCTCTCTCTCTGCCTCCCTCTGTCTCTCAGGTTGTCGAACATCTTCTCTCTCTCTCTGCCTCCCTCTGTCTCTCAGGTTGTTCAACATCTTCTCTCTCTCTCTCTCTGCCTTCCTCTGTCTCTCAGGTTGTCCAACATCTTCTCTCTCTCTCTCTCTCTGCCTTCCTCTGTCTCTCAGGTTGTCCAACATCTTCTTTCTCTCTCTCTCTCTCTCTCTCTCTGCCTTCCTCTGTCTCTCAGGTTGTCCAACATCTTCTCTCTCTCTCTCTCTCTGCCTCCCTCTGTCTCTCAGTTTGTCCAACATCTTCTCTCTCTCTCTCTGCCTTCATCTGTCTCTCAGGTTGTCCAACATCTTCTCTCTCTCTCTCTCTCTCTGCATCCCTCTGTCTCTCAGGTTGTCCAACATCTTCTCTCTCTCTCTGCCTCCCTCTGTCTCTCAGTTTGTCCAACATCTTCTCTCTCTCTGCCTTCCTCTGTCTCTCAGGTTGTCCAACATCTTCTCTCTCTCTCTCTCTCTCTCTCTCTGCCTTCCTCTGTCTCTCAGGTTGTCCAACATCTTCTCTCTCTCTCTCTCTCTCTGCCTTCCTCTGTCTCTCAGGTTGTCCAACATCTTCTCTCTCTCTCTCTCTCTCTCTCTCTGCCTTCCTCTGTCTCTCAGGTTGTCCAACATCTTCTCTCTCTCTCTGCCTCCCTCTGTCTCTCAGGTTGTTCAACATCTTCTCTCTCTCTCTCTCTCTGCCTTCCTCTGGCTCTCTTTCCTACTATTTTTCCCGTTGTCACAACGTGCTCCTAGCCGCCTCTTCTCATAACAGGCCCGATGAAAGGATGACTGCCTCGTTCTGATCCTTGCAATAAGTTCTCTTTGTTTGCGCCTCCTCGAGTACTGCGTCGTTAGTCTTCTTTGTAGCCCATGTTATCCGCAGCATTCTTCTATAAAACCACTTCTCGGTTGATTCCAAAGATATATGCTCTTGTTGGCTGAGTGACCATGATTCACTGCCATATGTCAGTACTGGTTCCACGTAGCATCCAAGGACTCTCTTTCTCAGTTCCATCGACAAGGTTTTGTTGCACGATATATCTTTCATGGTTTGGAAGACCAATTTTACTTGAGCTTTTCTGTATTATTTTCGTAATTACATCTTCCATATGATGTTATGTATGTGCCCAGGTGTTTAAACGTGTTAACTTGTCTCAATTCGGTCCCCTTCTTTTCAACGCAGCATTTTGTAAAGTCCGGTTTCTTATTCACTACCACCCCCTGCGCTTTCTATTTATTGTAACTGAGACCTTTGTTTTCACTTTTCTGGACTGCGATGTTTAGGTGAAGTGTTAGAGACTTCAGATTACTAGGGGTCCGCATTTATTAGCTAGGTTTGCCAGTTCCCTTCCTTGCTGCTTGACCTTCTTTATTTTGGTAAGTTTAAGTGTCTCATTAGAAAGTTAGTTAAAGCGATATCTTCTAACGATAAAGTCACTAGGTTCACCACAGAATCTCACCAATATCCAGTTTACCCTATGTAAACTAGCCCCTGACCTGACATGTAAGGAGTTTAAAGCAAGAAATAATATGTAATCGCAAATAAATATAAGCCTTGTACAAGTCGTAGATAATCATAGTAAGCACAGCGTTGTGGAGGGAGTGCTAGAATGTTTTTGGCACTGGGTCTGAGCTTTAGTAAAGCAATGGGACAATCTCCTTTCTTCCCTGTTTTATTTCTTTCAAGTACCGTTTTCATCGAGGTAGACTGGGGCGTATCTGAACCAACGTACGAAGCGCCTCTGCGAGAGACAGACGTTATAAGTTCCTCTTGTACTGACTTTACTTTATCCTTCCACTTGCCGTGAAGTCTAGTGGAGAGATGTTGGTCTCCTGTTTGGGCCAAATGTGTTACTGTGGATGTTGTGAGGTGGTCTAGTGGAGAGATGTGTTGCTGTGGATGTTGTGAGGTGAAGTCTAGTGGAGAGATGTGTTGCTGCGGATGTTGTGAGGTGAAGTCTAGTGGATAGATGTGTTGCTGTAGATGTTGTGAGGTGAAGTCTAGTGGAGATATGTAGGTCTCGTGTTTGAGCCAGATGTGTTGTTATGGATGTTGTGAGTCCATGCTGGCATATGATATATTTGATGTTGTCTATCTATTTGCTTCATGGTTCCCATTTGCTCTGAACCACGATCTCATACTGCTGTATGTCTTTTATTACAGCCGAGTTGGTATGAACATTGTGTTTGTCAGTTGGCGTTTTGTTTCTATACTGATGTTCTGAAGTTTGAGTTGCTATGACAATTGGTAGGTCACTGCACTTGCTTTTTGACATTTGATTTCGGTTTTCTCTGTCTAGTCCGTCCTCAGTGAAAATGCGTCCCATATGTTTTAAATCTTGGCACATATTTGAGCCTGTTGTCGTTGGCATGCATGTTTAGCGTGCCTGGTGATCTGCTGAATTTCATAGTTTCTGTCGTTGATGTACTAATCTTCATGTTGTACAAATTGAATAAAACATGTTTGTATGATCTTGTAAGTCACGTTCATCTTCAAACATTAATCTTTAGACGTCTGCGCAAAGTAACTCCCTCGCGACTCGTGCTTTCCGCTTTCTGTAGTTTTACTGCCTTCGTGGTTTGGTTTTGATGTTATTTTATACACGTATATAATAAGTTCTAATACATAGCCCTGTCGGACTCTCGTGGTAATCTCAAACTCATCTGTATGGTCGTCAGATGTTTTAACAATTCTTTAGAGCGTTCGGTTCGCGACTCTCACGTTATATAATAACTGCCCGTTTACTCCGTAGTCTAATTATACAGACTATACAGATAAACAAGAGACCAACTCAGTTGGAACATTGTGCTGATCTGTACTGCTGATATTGAGTTTTGCTGTGTATAGGTGGCAGCTAACAATCTGATGAGAATGATCAGACATAAGTTCCTGCTGAAGACGGATGTGTCATACCGAAAGGTGCAAATATCGCAGCCTGTAAACTACGACACAATGCATTCCGTTCTTAAGACTACACCCTGCTACTTGCAAAGCCCTGTTCATAGGTTGGTAGCGGGAGATTGAAAACGAACAAAGAAGAAGTAGATGAAGAGGAAGAAGATACATTTCTATCTCCACATCAAAGGTCAGCTGCACTGAAATGTAACTCTTTTTCTCTCGCCTTGAAGATGGTACAATCTAACAAACTTTTCTCTGCCTTGATGATGGTACATTCTGACAGACTTTTCTCTGCCTTGTGGATGGTACATTCTGACAGACTTTTCTCTGCCTTGTCTCACCTTGATGGACAATCTGACAGACATGCTCTTGTCCAAGTCTCACCTTGATGGACAAACTGACAGTCTTTGGTATGTCCATCTCTTGCTGTTATCCCCCTGCTCATAGTGTAGATGGTGTGTGTGTCGCATGTGTTCATTAACGTTCTGTCTATTAACGTGTCCAGGAGAAAGTGTTTTTTTTTTTGTGACGAAATAACGTAAATGTATTAATCTGATTTCGTTTACAGACTCTTTCTTTCTTTTTCTTTGTTTTTTTTTTTTTTGGTCGTTCAACTTCACCAAGACATTCTTATTAATTGTATTTTTTCCGCTGAGTTATTTGTAAGCAGGTAAATGTATGCCTTAGGCTTGTGAAAATAGATTTGGCTGCTCCTGTTTATGACTTATGTTTCATGTATTTTATTCTCTCTAATTAAATTTTCAGAGCATGTGGTAATTGCCATGTAATTATGTTATTTAAGTTTTGAGGAAAAAACATTTCATACATCGATTGCATTGATTAATCGTCTTTGAAAGTAATGTTGGAGACTTTGTAGCTGATCTTAGATGTAGATTTGGCAACTGATCGTTGGCAACTTATCGAAGACAATTGATCTGATAACAATTGATGTGCTGACAACATTTGCTAGTCATGTGGACATAACTTCGAAGATGTATTTTAGTAGCTTGCTGTGTAGGGCTCAGTTGTCCTACTACGTACTTTATTTTACTGATCCACAATCAACGACAGTAAATCCTTAGTTGTACAAATTAAAAACGTATCCCAATTAACAATTTGCTCTAACAACAAACCACGACAGAGAAGTCTGTGGATTCACAATATTGGAACACCCGAACGACACGCCAACTTTGTTATTGTCTTCAATGTCTCAGTATCTCAGTGCTCTAATCTTCAAATGACTGTAGTTGTTGTTTAATGCCCGCAATGAGGAAGTTTATTCTTGTGTGCGCATTGACCAGGGCACTACGTGGCGGGTTGAAGTAGCTTTCCTCACATCCCGAGTGTGCTGTTAAAGGTAGATCGCGATTCTCCAGGTTGTGCTATACGTGGCTTAATTTGCGTGACGCCCAATACTATGAGTGTTACGTCGATCCAAATCTCGTCATCCAGACTGGCTATACACAGCCTATTTCCAGGGGACGCTACTGAGAAGAGAGATAGTGGTCTTCGGCAGTATGGTGTACCTGACCTTGACGCGACGTCCTGGTCAGTATAGTGTGCCTGACCCTGACAGGACGTCCTGGTCAGTATAGTGAGCCTGACCCTGACGCGACGTCCTGGTCAGTATAGTGTGCCTGACCCTGACAGGACGTCCTGGTCAGTATAGTGTGCCTGACTGTGATGCGACGTTACGTAATTATCGAGTTTTTCAAACCCTGCTCCCTTTCTCTGTCTCATATTCGTCCCCATGTCACCTCTGAGATTCCTGCTTATCTCTGGTCTATTTTTATCGACGACAGCCAAAGTCGTACAGGCTTCCTGTGTCTCTGTGATAACAAAGCACTGTTGGTGAAGGATTACAAATTATCCTGAACGCATCTTTAGCCACAGATGCTTAACTGGAACACGTAACCCTTGGGACGGAGCAAAGAGAGTGCGTGACCTGATCTGACCTGACTTCACTCAGGTGCTGCCAAACTGAAGCAGTAGGAGACACAAAAATGAACTTGACGTCAGTTGTCATGTCTATCTACTTGACTTTGTAGGGGTTTTTGTGTGTGCTGTTTTTAATTTTTTTACTTTTCCGTTTCATGCTTTGGCACGTACGCTTTTGTAATACTGAGGGATGAGTGGTCAAGCCGTTAGTATACTGCTCCATTAGTCTTGTTAAAAGGGTTTATATCCCATTTCGTTTTAGATGACTCGAACTTTTTGACAAAAAAAAGCCAAGTCTGCAGACAAAGCCTTGTACTGTCGATGTAAGTGACATTTAATCGTCTGACCTCTATACGCATGCCTTTGGCAGACGTGAACAATGGAGTGAAAGCCTGAATGAAATGTTTACTCATACATTTTCTTCCAACGTTATCCATCAACAACATCAAACAGAGCCACCGAAGCCAACTCTCCGTAAGCATATGATAACCACAATGGCTGCAATAACATGACAGTGACGATGATGATGATAACATCCACCAAAGTAGATCTCTCTTTGTATAACACATCCACCAAAGTAGATCTCATCTTATATAACACATCCACCAAAGTAGATCTCATCTTATATAACACATCCACCAAAGTAGATCTCATCTTATATAACACATCCACCAAAGTAGATCTCATCTTATATAACACATCCACCAAAGTAGATCTCATCTTATTTAACACATCCACCAAAGTAGATCTCTCCTTATATAACACATCCACCAAAGTAGATCTCTCCTTATATAACACATCCGCCAAAGTAGATCTCTCTTAGCATAACAAATCCACCAAAGTAGATCTCTCCTTGTATAACACATCCACCAAAGATCTCTCCTTATATAACACATCCACCGAAGTAGATCTCTCTTTGTATAACACATCCACCAAAGTAGATCTCTCCTTATATAACACATCCACCAAAGTAGATCTCATCTTATATAACACATCCACTAAAGTAGATCTCTCCTTATATAACACATCCACCAAAGAAGATCTCTCCTTATATAACACATCCACCAAAGTATATCTCATCCTATATAACACATCTACCAAAGTAGATCTCTCCTTATATAACACATCCACCGAAGTAGATCTCTCATTTTATAACACATCCACCAAAGTAGATCTCTCCTTATATAACACATCCGCCAAAGTAGATCTCTCTTTGCATAACAAATCCACCAAAGTAGATCTCTCCTTATATAACACATACACCAAAGTAGATCTCTCCTTATATAACACATCCACCAAAGTAGACCTCATCTTATTTAACACATCCACCAAAGTAGATCTCTTCTTATATAACACATCCACCAAAGTAGATCTCATCTTATATAACACATCCACCAAAGTAGATCTCTCATTTTATAACACGTCCACCAAAGTAGATCTCTCCTTGTATAACATATCCACCAAAGTAGATCTCTCCTTATATAACACATCCACAAAATTAGATCTCTCCTTATATAACACATCCACCAAAGTAGACCTCATCTTATTTAACACATCCACCAAAGTAGATCTCTTCTTATATAACACATCCACCAAAGTAGTTCTCATCTTATATAACACATCCACCAAAGTAGATCTCTCATTATATAACACGTCCACCAAAGTAGATCTCTCCTTGTATAACACATCCACCAAAGTAGATCTCTCCTTATATAACACATCCGCCAAAGTAGATCTCTCTTTGTATAACACATCCACAAAAGTAGATCTCTCCTTATATAACACATCCACCAAAGTAGATCTCATCTTATATAACACATCCACCAAAGTAGATCTCTTCTTATATAACACACCCACCAAAGTAGATCTCTCCCTATATAACACATCCACCAAAGTAGATCTCGTCTTATATAACACATCTGCCAAAGTAGATCTCTCTTTGTATAACACATCCACCAAAGTAGATCTCTCCTTATATAACACATCCACCAAAGAAGATCTCTCCTTATATAACACATCCACCAAAGTAGATCTCATCTTATATAACACATCCACCAAAGTAGATCTCTTCTTATATAACACATCCACCAAAGTAGATCTCTCATTATATAACACATCCACCAAAGTAGATCTCTCCTTATATAACACATCCACCAAAGTAGATCTCTTCTTTTATAACACATCCACCAAAGTAGATCTCATCTTATATAACACATACACCAAAGTAGATCTCTCCTTATATAACACATCCACCAAAGTATTTTTGTTCTTATGTAATACATTAACTGAAGTAGATCTCATCTTATATAACACATCCACCAAAGTAGATCTCTCCTTATATAACACATTCACAAAATTAGATCTCTCCTTATATAATACATCCATCAAAGTAGATCTCATCTAATATAACACATCCACCAAAGTAGATCTCTTCTTATATAACACATCAACTGAAATAGATCTCTCCTTGTATAACACATCCACCAAAGTATATCTCTTCTTATATAACACATCAACTGAAGTAGATCTCTGATTTTCTAACACATCCACCAAAGTAGATCTCTCCTTATATAACACATCCACCAAAGTAGATCTCATCTTATATAACACATCCACCAAAGTAGATCTCTCCTGATATAACACATCAACTGAAGTAGATCACTCCTTATATAACACATCCACCAAAGTGGATTTCTCCTTATGACACATATCCATCAAATTAGATCTTTTCTTATGAAACGCATTCACAAATTCACAACTATTGTTCATTCATTTTAAAGCCTAATCACCACTGTATAATTGTTTTACATTATGAGAGTGCTAGCATCATGCACAACCCTCTCTAATCGCTTAGTGGTAAAGTGGTCAGTCTTTCACCATGATCTACATGGGGAAATACTTCATCGCGGATATACCAGACCATGGAACATCTCATTTAGAAATGACGAATAGAATTAACTCTAACGAACAAAAAAAAGTATGTATTGCAAACCCAAAAAAGACAAATAATATCAATTTCACTGACAAAAATATTCGTTGATAGTTGAAACACGACAAAGACGATCACTTAGTCATGTCACGATGCTGCGAATTCATGGCAGTAGGTATACATACAAGACATCAATGCATACTGCAGACATGTTTCGCATAAAAATATTTAGAATCCCCTGTACACAGACAGGTCTTATAGACGGTGTCTACTAGCGATAAATACACAAAGTATCATCAGTTTTGAATACATTCAAAAGGAGCAATTTGTGTTTTTAATGTTTAGTACACATTGTGACAGCAAACACAAGTGACATGTCGAAAGTTTGAACACTTTGTGACAGCAAACACAAGTGACATGTCGAAAGTTTGAACACTTTGTGACAATTAGTACAATTGTTGTTGATGAAGATGATGATGATAACATAATCCCTTTAGCTGTGAGCCCAATGTCTCCCGGACAAAAGCACATGTGCTCCTTAGTTGTTGCGGTGATATGTAGAGTGTGTTGTCTATGGTGGAGTGGTTTGAGAGCAGCCGATTTCGTAGATCGGCTAGCTGTGGGCACAAGATCAGGAGGTGCTCGACTGATTCCTCGTGGAATCGACTGTTTCCTGTCTATAGTTATTTTTCAGTATCTACCCGCAGGTCTGAAGTGTCATACTAGATAGTGGATGTGGTAACGTTGCCTCGCTTCTGGTCATTCCATCAGCCTTCTCATTTCCTAAGACTCCGACATGGCCATGTATCCACAGAAGCAACATTTCTGCTACATAGGAGCTGGACAATTGGTCATTTAATGTGTTGATGTTATTCCCATCTGGAGACGTTCTATTTTCCAAGACTTGAAGCTCAGATTTCGAGTCTGAGAATATAACGATGTCCTCAGACTGTATGGTGAACTTTCAAAATGTGTGATTATTCGGTTCAGAGCGTTTTCTGTTGCAATTATTTCTTCTTAGCGATTGGAACAGGTATCTCCGCAAGGGCCGAAGATGCAGGGTTGGTCATTTTGGTGCAGATTATTGCATGTAGTTACAGTGCCATTCCCAGTGCCATATCCAGCGTTGGTGGTAGTCCCAGTAGAAGATCCATATGTTTATACATGGTTATGTAGTGGATATGTGTAGTGGATCTAAGGCGATAGTTTCCAAGGCGATAGTTTTCAGCAAAGATGGTATTCCTATTATCAGAGGGTTCGGGGAGTACACGTATTACTTTGGGGATAGTCGCCTGTGAGCGAGGTGTTTATTGCTGATTGCTGCCATAAGCCTTCTGCTCTCTGGTAAATGGTATTTAATTATAGTGCCTTACCAATATTTTAAAGAAGATGTCTTTTTTATTCTAATTTTGATGCCAGTGTTCTGGCATTTTCCTACTCTCACCAGTATTGCCCATTCTCAAATAGCTTTCATTCGTTTGCATAACAGAGGATTCTCGTCTGAGGTTTAGAGGTTTGATGTTGTTGTTGATTTCACATGCATCTGTTGGAGATGTGAAAGTAAACACAATTGACATGTCGGAAGTTTGAACGCATTGTGACAACAAACACAATTGTTGATAGAAATGACAGAGGACGATAAAAACAGAGCGTGCTAATTTGCTAAACAGTTTAACATCTTTAACTGCAAACAATCGACAGAAGTGCTAAAAATAAACACTTTCAACGACAAGACTGTGGACAGACATAATTATCTTTCACCCAAGACATCCTATTCAGGACAGCAACTTCCAACTGGTTTTACTTCCAAAATGCACAATTATTATATAATGACTCTTCTGGACCTTAAAGGCGCTGTAGATGGTTTACATTTCAGATCCTTCAGATCAGTGACTGACTTGTAAGACTATAAGATAGCTCACGTAATGGTTGGTCATTCCTGCTGCAAGCTGTTGAGCATCGTTGACAACAACAGAAATCAGCGGCAAGCTACAGACTTAAAAGGTTGGTAAAGCGGCACGCTACAGACTTACATAGCTTGGTAAAGCGGCAAGCTACAGACTTACATAGTTTGGTAAAGCGGCACGCTACAGACTTACATAGCTTGGTACAGCGGCACGCTACAGACTTACATAGTTTGGTAAAGCGGCAAGCTACAGACTTGCATTGGTTGGTAAAGCGGCAAGCTACAGACTGATATAGCTTGGTAAAGCGGCAATCTACAGACTTACATAGCTTGGTAAAGCGGCAATCTACAGACTTACATAGCTTGGTAAAGCGGCAATCTACAGACTTACATAGCTTGGTAAAGCGGCAAGCTACAGACTTACATAGCTTGGTAAAGCGGCAAGCTACAGACTTACATAGCTTGGTAAAGCGGCAAGCTACAGACTTACATAGCTTGGTACTTGCTCAGACAGCAAGATAAGTTTTCGAGTTTGATAAGTCGCACATATTGAATCAAGGGACACAATCAGATAAATGCCAACCGAGCAAGACGTTCAGAAAATGCTCGGGAACTGCATATTGAGGTCTTGCTGACCTTACTATAAAACCAAACAAATATTAGAACATGTTAACTTCTTCAGGTCACCTGAACAAACATGAAAAAAACATTTTAAATATTGACAAATATTGAGATTCTTTCAGGGAAATATTTGTTGACGTCACGTTATGTGTTGATCAATGTTGATTTGATGAACTTTTCTTTAAGCGCAATAACACACATCATTTCACCGTGCACGAAGTAACACCATCAGCGTTTCTTACACATTACAAACAAAAACGAAACTGCGGCGGTACCTAAGCCATACATATTTATGTTTTTATAGACACAGTACTGGTCGCTATGAAGGTGTCATTGGCAATCGATAGTGGAAAGTGTCAAAGGCCATTTGCTTCATCGGTATGTATTTGAAAATTCTGGTCAGTTAGATGACTGTTTATGTTACGGCTGCAATACGGCGGACAGAACAGTATGGCGTTTTCTATGGCAAACCTCTACAGCTCACGGTAGAAGAGAAGCGACTAAGTAACAATATATATTTATATATACGTTGGTGTTGTTGTTGTTGAATGCCCAATATTAAGATTATCTTTGTGTCCACTGAAAAAGGCGTCAAGTAGGCGAGTTGTGGTAGTTTTCCTCAGATCCGGAGGGTGCTTGTGAAGGGGAACCATAGCCGTCCAGGCAGCTGTTCTACGTTTGGCTTTAATTTGAGTGTCGCTCAGTACTACGGGAATCACGTCGATCCCCTGCCTTGTAGTTGTTTGCGAATGCTCACAATGAGTAAGTTGTTCTTTTTGCGCCCGTTAAGGGGAGGGTTGCAGGAGCTTTCTTCACATCGTGAGTGTGCTGATGAAGGTGGTAGAAGTCGGTTGTGCTATTATTGTCTTCATCTGCGTGGCACTCACTACTTCGGGGATTACGTCGATCTCTCACTTCGTTAGCCAAGTTGCAATGAAAACATGCCGTTTCTAGGGAGGGCTACTAGGAAGCCGAGGTGAGGGTTTTGGCGACTATATTATTTTGCCTGACCAGACGTTATTCTTCCCCCCCCCCCTCTCCCGCCCCCACCCACCTTGTAAACCAAGCTGACATGAAAACATATCGTTTCCAGGGAGACCAGCGTGGAATCTGGGTGGGACTCTAGGTGAGTATATTTTACCCAACCCTGATTAATATGTCCAATCAGAATGTTTTGACTGCCCAGACGTTAGTCTTCCCTCCCCAGATATATTGATAAATATGGTTGCATATATTTGTTCAATTCAAATGGAAAATCAATACAACTCTGGCAGTATCTTAACTTAACTTAACTTAACGTTTTTATACTAGTTTAGAAGACTGCAGAGACTGTAAACAACAAGTTTCTTTTACATTTCCTTTCCCTAAAAGATATGTGCATTTAATCTATTCTTAAATGCATTAATTGTCCCTTTCTCCACTATTTCTTGTGGCAATGCATTCCAAGCATTCACCACTCTCTGACTAAAAAAAATATGTGCTTTTATCTAGTATCCTTTGTATATTTATTGATTAGGGGTTGTAATAGGCTATACAGGTCAGGTGAGTGAGCAGGGAAAAGGGAAAAACGTAATGCAATGTTAGGTATTCAAAAAATAAACATTAAACGTAAGAGTAAAGATGTGATAGTCAAAATGTATAAAGCATTAGTTAGACCTAGGTTGGAGTTCTTTTTGTGGTAGGGATATAAACATGCTGGAAAGGATACAAAGAAAAGCGAGATTGTGGAATTATAGTTGTGAGGAAAGACTCAGAAAAAGCGACGTAGTGTCTTGAAAAGAGAAGAATTCGAAGTGATTTAATTCAGGTTTTTAAGTTTATCAAGGTTAAGGGCAAATTCGATTATAACAAGACTTCAAAGTACAGCCGCCTAAATGAACAAGAGGGCATAGCTACAAATTAGGTAAAGATAGGTCCAGATTAGATAGTAGGAAATGTTTTTTTAGTCAGAGAGTGGTTAATGCTTGGAATACATTGCCATAGGAAATAGTGGGGCAGGGTCAGTTAATGTATTCAAGAATAGATTGAATGCAAATAGTTATTTTTAGATCAAGTGGAGTAGGAGAATTTATTGACTCTACAAAGCGTTCTATTCCAGTATAAATAAGTGAAGTGAAGTTCTTTTCCCCTCTCTGTCTTGCTCTACAGTAATAATGGTATGGCCGTGTTTGTAACCCCAAATAAAGGCTAAAAAAATGTTGGCTGACGTTGTTAAAGAAACACATACGTCACGCGAAGAAAGGTAACACTTCTCCCTGGTCGTATGTGGACATTTATATTCAGATCGGATAACCAAAAGAAAAATCCCAAGCCGGGGATATGTTCTCGCGATCAAACGGCACGTGACTGTGTACAAGCACTTAAAGATCCAGGTAACGCTACTTAAAAGAAATAAATGGTTCTGTTGATACGCCCCCTGGATCACCACCATCATCGTCTTCGTGTCGATAACGTCAGCGCACCTTCATGTTGCTTCTGAACATCAAAGATAGCCGAACACCTGCAGTACTGAGCTTTCGCGCCTTCCTATTTTAGACTTTGACACGTTCTGGGTGCGAGAGATATGTACCCAAAAATCTCTTGAAGACAGTCACTGCTGTCGGGGATAAAGTGTCATAACAGTCATTATACTGTGTTTTAGTTGGATTTGTTTATTGAGATGAACATTGCGCTTCCTTGTTACTCTGTCTTCCCTAACGGTAGCTCATGTAGCTATCTTCAGCTGGGTAGAATGAGACGTGTTGGAACTGTGGATTAATCCTACGACCTCTCTAGCGAGAAGCAGGCCCTCTAGCGACGCTGCCACAAATACACCCTCATTACGACCAGGAATTAAAGTAGCTTGCCCGTTTGTTTGATTTATGAGAACTATAATTTATAATGTATCTTCTAGAAAATTCCTTCTAGCCGCATGTCTGCATTATATTAGACAGAAAACATATTGGCATCGCAAGCCTGCACTATATTAGATAGAAAATATATTGGCATCGCAAGCCTGCACTATATTAGATAGAAAACATATTGGCATCGCAAGCCTGCACTACATCAGATAGAAAACATATTGGCATCGCAAGCCTGCACTATATTAGATAGAAAACATATTGGCATCGAAAGCCTGCACTACATCAGATAGAAAACATATTGGCATCACAAGCCTGCACTATATTAGATAGAAAATATATTGGCATCGCAAGCCTGCACTATATTAGATAGATAACATATTGGCATCGCAAGCCTGCACTACATCAGATAGAAAACATATTGGCATTGCAAGCCTGCGCTGAATTATATAAAAAACAGCTTGGCATCGCAAGCCTGCGCTGCATTATAAAGAAAACATCTTGGCATCGCAAACCTGCACTACATCAGATAGAAAACATATTGGCATCGCAAGCCTGCACTACATCAGATAGAAAACATCTTGGCATCGCAAGCCTGCACTGCATTAGATAGAAAACATAAATACATAGAAAAGTGTATTTGTTGCTTAAGAAACTATCACAGCTTCACAAACGAATGCTTTAAAAAAAAATGCATGGTTCTTTTAAATCACTGTGCACGTGCTACTATTATAGTGAGGGAAAGAGCGAGAGAGAGAGAGAGAGAGAGAGAGAGAGAGTGAGAGAGGCAAACAAGGCAGCATAGAGAGACATATACGACAGAATACAGAGGCATAGGCGGCATAATCTCTATGTTGAAGCAGAGAAGTGGAGGAAGATCTAAAAAGAAAGAAACGGAAACAGCCTGTGTGAGAGAGTGTGCGAGAGAGTGAGAAATTGAAATAAACATAGATAGGGACTGAAAACGGAAAGAGATGGGATAGATCGTCAGAGAGAGAGAAGAGGTAGGGAGAAAAAGAAAACGTTGGAAAGATATTGTGTTAGAGGGAGGAAGTAAAATAGAGAGAAAGACAAGACAAATTGAAGCAGAGTGAAAATTAAAAAGTGGGAGTCGGGAAAGAAGAAGAGATAAAGTGAGATGTAAAGAGAAATAGAGTCAGAGACATTCGGAGACATACATATTTAGAGAGACAGGAGAGATTGTGATACTTAACTTGACTTAACCATTTAGAGAGACAGGTGAAACAGTGATACTTAACTTGACTTAACCATTTAGAGAGACAGGAGAAACAGTGATACTTAACTTGACTTAACCATTTAGAGAGACAGGAGAAACAGTGATACTTAACTTGACTTAACCATTTAGAGAGACAGGTGAAACAGTGATACTTAACTTGATTTAACCATTTAGAGAGACAGGAGAAACAGTGATACTTAACTTGATTTAACCATTTAGAGAGACAGGAGAAACAGTGATACTTAACTTGATTTAACCATTTAGAGAGACAGGAGAAACAGTGATACTTAACTTGATTTAACCATTTAGAGAGACAGGAGAAACAGTGATACTTAACTTGACTTAACCATTTAGAGAGACAGGAGAAACAGTGATACTTAACTTGATTTAACCATTTAGAGAGACAGGTGAAACAGTGATACTTAACTTGATTTAACCATTTAGAGAGACAGGAGAAACAGTGATACTTAACTTGATTTAACCATTTAGAGAGACAGGAGAAACAGTGATACTTAACTTGATTTAACCATTTAGAGAGACAGGAGAAACAGTGATACTTAACTTGACAACCATTTAGAGAGACAGGTGAAACAGTGATACTTAACTTGATTTAACCATTTAGAGAGACAGGTGAAACAGTGATACTTAACTTGATTTAACCATTTAGAGAGACAGGAGAAACAGTGATACTTAACTTGACAACCATTTAGAGAGACAGGAGAAACAGTGATACTTAACTTGATTTCACCATTTAGAGAGACAGGAGAAACAGTGATACTTAACTTGATTTAACCATTTAGAGAGACAGGAGAAACAGTGATACTTAACTTGATTTAACCATTTAGAGAGACAGGTGAAACAGTGATACTTAACTTGATTTAACCATTTAGAGAGACAGGAGAAACAGTGATACTTAACTTGATTTAACCATTTAGAGAGACAGGAGAAACAGTGATACTTAACTTGATTTAACCATTTAGAGAGACAGGTGAAACAGTGATACTTAACTTGATTTAACCATTTAGAGAGACAGGAGAAACAGTGATACTTAACTTGATTTAACCATTTAGAGAGACAGGTGAAACAGTGATACTTAACTTGATTTCACCATTTAGAGAGACAGGAGAAACAGTGATACTTAACTTGATTTCACCATTTAGAGAGACAGGAGAAACAGTGATACTTAACTTGATTTAACCATTTAGAGAGACAGGAGAAACAGTGATACTTAACTTGACAACCATTTAGAGAGACAGGAGAAACAGTGATACTTAACTTGATTTAACGATTTAGAGAGACAGGAGAAACAGTGATACTTAACTTGACTTAACCATTTAGAGAGACAGGAGAAACAGGGATACTTAACTTGACTTAACCATTTAGAGAGACAGGAGAAACAGTGATACTTAACTTGATTTAACCATTTAGAGAGACGAGAGAAACAGGGATACTTAACTTGACTTAACGTCTTTATACTGGTTAAGAAGACTGCAGAGTCTGCATACAACCAGTTTCTTGGATTGTGGTTAACCGATGTACTAGTCCATCTTAATAGACTCAAATACTAGAATAAAGCAGACCCAGGCCTGTTATGGCGCCATCTATCCTGCTCTAAACAAACCATGGCCGGTGTTGTGTCATGTCACACAGTTTGTCACCTCTTACGACATGCTCTCTGTGGGACAGTGGTGCTATTCTTGTCTGTGTCATACACAAAGACCCCGGCGGACCACTCGAGACAGAGAGTAAGAGAGTGAAAGAGAGGCAGGAATATTGAGAGACAGAGAAATAAATAGAGGAAGAGTGAGATGGAATGATATAGAGAAATAGAGATAAAAATATATAGAAAGACAAACGGAAGAAAGAAAGAAAAAAGGTCCAAAGAAAGAAAGAAACAATGTTGCAAAGTGAGAAATGAAGATAGAGAATTGGAGCGAGCGAGAGAGAGAGAGAGGACGGGGGAAGAAGAGGGATAGAGAGAGAGAAGGCGGTAGATATTATATAGGCCATTAGGAAAACGCTTTAGAGATATATTTGTTTTCTGCAGTGAAGATTCACTGAAGATTCAGGGAAGATTACCACTGGAAATGTCTTAACTGTACCACATCTTACTGATTTGTGTTTTCCAATCTCCTTCTCTGCGACATCTTGCCAATCGGTGTCTTTCAGTCTCCTCTGCCACATCTTGCTGATTGGTGTTTTCCATTCTCCCTCTCTACCACATCTGACCTATTTGTGTCTATCAAAAGCCTTCTCTACCACATCTGGCCTATTTGTGTCTTCCAAAAGCCTTCTCTACCACATCTGGTCGATTTGTGTCTTCCAAAAGCCTTCTCTGCCACATCTGGTCGATTTGTGTCTTTCAATCTCCCTCTCTACCACATCTTGCCTGTTTGTGTCTTCCAATCCAATCTCCCTCTCTACCACATCTGGTCGATTTGTGTCTTTCAATCTCCCTCTCTACCACATCTGGCCTATTTGTGTCTTCCAATCTCCGTATCTACCACATCTGGCCTATTTGTGTCTTCCAATCTCCCTCTCTACCACATATTGCCTGTTTGTGTCTTTCAATCTCCCTCTCTACCACATCTTGCCTATTTGTGTCTTCCAATTTCCATCTCTACCACATCTGGCCTGTTTGTCTTCTTCTTCTTCTTCTGTGTTCGTTCTCAATTTCCGGCTACCAAGCCCTGAACAGGCTTCGTAAGTAGCAGGAATTAGTCCGGATAACGAAATGCGTTGAGTCGCTAGTTTACATATTGACTACGATATTTGCACATTTCTGTCCAACACATCCATCTTCGGCTGCGGCCTGTTTGTGTCTTTCAATCTCCTTCTCTACCACATCTTGCCGATTGGTGTCTTTCATTCTCCCTCTTTGCATCATATGATTGATTTTGTCTCTTTACACCTCTACTTTGTCTTCTCTACCAATCTCCTTTTGCTGTGCTCTTTCCTTCTACGTCCGTCTCTCACTCTCCTTCTTTTATATATACTTGTATTGTCTTTCCCTCTCTTCTCTCTCTCTCTCTCTCTCTCTCTCTCTTTCTATGTATCTCCGCCTCTTTTCTCTAACTCCTTTCTCCATTCCCTTCATCCCTTTTCGTCTTCTAGCTCACTCTCGGCCATACTCTCGCTCTATCTCTTCTCTCCTTCTCTAAATAGTTATTTATACTCTCTACCTCCCCTCCCTTATGCCCCTAATTCTCCTACTTCCCCTAACACCAAGTCTTGTAGCATCCTAAGCCAACACCTTGGCAGTGTGATCTAAGAATACGTGGACTGTCTCACCCCGAACAAGGAGAGAGGCCAGCCAGTCTGAACCAACGTGCTCCCATCCCCACCCATCACAAGCAAACACCACCAACCAAACGTAGGGCCAATATTTTGGTTGCGGACACTAGTCACTCCTGGCATGTCTCGTGCATGCTTCCCATTGATCTCCGTTAGGTATCTTCTCGTATTCCATTTTCTTTCCTATTTCTAAGTTCTAGTCCGAAAACACTCAACGTCCAGGTGCAATCCCTTAGACCTGACCTCCTTTCCAGGCTAATAGTATTGTTATTTGAGATCGGCACTATTGACGAGGGCTATTGACGAGGGCTATCAGTCGCTTCCAATAATACACTTGAGATACATTCGTGTTGATAAATTCTCAAGTTTGGTGTTAAGCTTCAGTCTCCTCAATCTCAGGCTAGGAAAAGGTGCGCTAAACATTATTTCGACTTTTTATATGAATTGTATGACTGATAAAATTGCTCCGGCTGCATGGCACTATTTGACTAATCCAAAGTAAGAAAATCTGAGAATACATCAATTTGTTAATGCACTTTCATTTTCAGACGTGTTTCAATATTGAAGGATAAGCGCATATTATATGTAGGCATTTATGAGAACTAGTGTTTGCCGTCAGCAAAACGAACTCTTGTCACAAGTGTAAAGGACTGCAATTTCTTAGCCTCTACTTGGCTGAAATTTGTATTTGTGGAAAACAAGAGTAATCCTGACAGCACGAGTCATATATGATCGGCATAATCAAAGATTTTAATAAGACAACAATTTTACGTGCAGCATACGCATATTTTCATCAACTTATTTGAAAAATCTTTTCTGATTTGGAAGCATTGCAACAAGAGTGGAACTTGTCGTTAAACAACAAAAGTGGAACTTGTCTTTAAAGAAATCTACAAGGTAAGTTGAAAAAGTCAAACAAAACGTTGTTCTTTAATATTAACTAGTGAATTGTATTATTTGATGTACTAATATTGTTCGTTTTTACTAATTGTGACAGTGGTTATTGTTTTGAACGATTTTGGAACTAGACTTCTAAAAACCTTTTTGCTGTTCTAGCACCTCCTCGGGTCAGTAACAATAGCTATTTATGTGGGAAACAACGTATTACTGTTCCCATTTAATAGTTATACGTTTGGAAGTAAGCTTTTCAGTTTAGTCATTTTATTTTCTAGAAATGTGTGTAGCACACATACAATCTCTAACATCCATTGCTGTTTTACTCAAGATTTTAAGTTATTTACAGTTTGTTTATTTTGTAGGCAAAAAAACAAACAAACATAGCATGCCAATTATAAAAATAATGACGTTTTTAGCACGTTATCCCTTAGAAGTGTGTCTGTGGTGGGACATGCGTTACCTTGATTGTGATCACGTTTAAAATTAATGCCTAAAGACAATTAATAAACTACGTGAACGACTACACCAACAACCTCTGTAATTAAATGTACATTTATATTGATCATTTATGCAGAATAATCTTTATATTTAGTTTAGTGCCATACATTTGTTCTATTTTTATTTTGCTATTTCAAGAATTACAAATAGGTGGCAAACAATGTCGATGACAGATAATATTGACATTTAAATGCTTATATTAGGTAGGTTCGAAGAGATTTATTTTCCATTCCTGCCTCACGATTTAGGGGATTAATATTTGGACATATTCAGGAATGTTATCCGACATTCAAGTTCACGTTTTAGTCAAACAAGGGAGTTAGTATACAATATACATTTACCAAAAGTGTTGGTCCTGACAAATAAGTAGCGCCTTCTACAAACTATTACAGCTATTTTGATAGATTGTTCATCCTTTCCGTAGTAGGTCGAAGAAATGCCTTACAATGATGATTTACTCCATCGTCAGCGATAGTGGTGCTAAAATAGACTGGAAGGGTCTCAAAACATGTTCTTTTCATGTGTCAAATTCTCGGTAAAGGTCATCAATCCAATACGTGATTCTTGACCCGTTACTAGAAATAAGCTATATATAGATACGAGGAACAGTCATTAAGTTACAGCAATGTTATTAATAACATTTTTGCAAAGAGTGCGAATCAGAAATATTGTCTTATTTTTCGAAATAGTCATCCTGCCTGGGAACACACTTGTCCACCTGTCCACTAGCTTGAGGGTGTCCAACACACTTGTCCACCTGTCCACTAGCTTGGGGGTGTCCAACACACTTGTCCACCTGTCCACTAGCTTGGGGGTGCTCTCTAGAAAAAAAATCATTTCAATGTTACACTTATCAGACTTGGCATCGCTTCCATCGCTGCCAGCTGCCATGAGACCCATCTGATACACATATTCCTATAGCCGAGATCATCTTCGACAATTTTAGCTAAACGCCGTAACTACTGTTGTCTGTATGCTAGACATACACGAAGAACGACAGGCAAAAGTGGCCCTATGGAAGATAGCACGTGAAGATGAATAAGTGAGGATCTGTATTACTGAGACAAGGGTTTGTAAACAATAGGAGCTGTTGAAAGAGGATAAATATCCGAGTCAAGATGGTATTCCTCTAAAATTTGCTGTTTAAAACTAAATACTTTTTTAGAAAAGCCATTGGTTTTATTTTGTTCTCAATCACTTACGATGGGGATCGTTTAAGGGGATTACATGACCGATAGATGAGACTGCAGAGCCCTGCAGCAAGCAGAGAAACTAAGAAGACTGACAGACCATCCAATGCATCAGAGACTAAATATATTTGGAAAAGGGAAACTAAAGAGGAGAAACTTTGCAGAAATAGCCAAAGCAAAGATGAGCGAAGACCCTATGAACATCATAACAACACCAAAGCCCATACCTACTGTACGCAAACCCACATGGAAGCAGCATATCATTCCGGAGGTGGCAGAAAATATACCAGGTATTGGAAACAAGAACAGCAAGACGGAAAAAAAAGAAGAGACATAACCCTGAGGTACATAGAGGAAAACTACCCAAGCATGGACTGGACCCATGCATACACCGACCGTTCTGTAACAAACACAACACAGAATGGAGGGGAAGGGGTATTCTTGGGCCTAAATAATGGTAGAAAATAACACTGTCAGTGGCATCTGGACCTCTCTTTAGTTAATTTGTAGCTATGCGCTCTTGTTCTTGTGGGTGATTGTATCTTGAAAAAAAACTTGTTATAGTCTAATTTATCCATTCCTCTGATCATCTTATAAACCTATATTAAGTCACCACAGGCCGGTTTTGCTCAGCCTTTCCTCATAACTGTAATTCTGGAATCCCACTATCAGCTTTGTAGCTATTTTTTAAATTCTTTCCAGCATTTTTATATCCCTTCTATGATAAGGACTCCACACCTGTACACATGAATAGCTTATTCATAAACCAGTAACATGAATAGCTTATTCATGAACCAGTAACATCTAATATTCTCTTCTTCTTCTTCTTCTTCTGCGTACGCAGTCAGACAGTAACCATTATTTTTTCGAAAAAAGCGGCGGTCATCCTGAGGCTCTCGCCACTGCCATAGAGCTTGTCTTGCAGTTCCACTGGTAATGGCCACATCTGCTCTCTCTGATCCTCGTATGTCGGGCAGTTCTGCAGCAGATGTTCAGCGGTCATTTTACCAGTACCGCACGGGCATTTGTCGGTACACCCTATCTTCAATTTGTTGAATAGGTGGTACCTCAGTCTGTTGTGGCCAGTGCGAAGTCTGAAGACAACGACCTGCTCTCTTCGGTTCAACTGGTAATAGGCATCGTTTTTGGTGTAACCAGTATGTTCGGTTTCCCATTTGGTCATGTATCTGGCTTTGATAAGCCGTTTTGACTCTTCGTACGTCATACTGGTATCTGTTTGTGGTAGTCTTGCACCTTCTTTTGCCAGTCTGTCTGCCCCCTCGTTGCCTTGGATGTTGCAGTGTGACGGAACCCACTGTACCACTACCCTTTTTTGTGCGGACTGCTGGCACAGTTTGCAGAGTGCTGCTCTTAAGTCATTAAGCTCAGTGTTTTTCTGGCTTTTTAGCGCTGTGACTACGGCGAGAGCATCTGTCAGCAGAACTATATGGCTCTCATTTTCACTGTGTGTCACCATTTCTTCCACTGCCACCCTCAGTGCCTCTGCCTCCGCTCTGAAATTGCTTGTGTACTTACCAGTAGCGAGTGACTGTGTTATTTGTCTGCCATTTGGCAGGTTCAGGAATGCTCCTGCCCCTCCGTTCTGTGTAGTGTTTGTTACAGAACCGTCGGTGTATGCATGGGTCCAGTCCATGCTTGGGTAGCTTTTCGTTATGAAGCTTAGGGTAGTATCTCTCCTTTCTTTTTCAGTCTGGCAGTTTTTGTTTGCAATACCTGGTATATTTTCTACCACCTCTGGAAATATATCCTGCCTCCAGGTAGGTTTTCGTACAGTAGTGATGGGTTTTGGTGTTGTTAGTGCGTTTATGGGATCTTCGTGCATCTTTGCTTTGGCTATTTCTGCAAAGTTTCTCCGCTTTAGTTTCCCATTTCCCAAATTGTTTAGTCTCTGGTGCATTGGATGGTCCGTCAGTCTTCGGAGTTTCTCTGACTGCAGCTGGGCTCTGCAGTCTCTTCTATCGGTCATGGATTGCAGTTTTGTAATCTTTTCAAGTTCTACAATTGGCGTTGACTTCATGCCACCTGTTATAATTCTCACGGCTTGGTTTTGAAGTTTGTTAACTTTATCGAAGTTCGCCTTCGCTGCTGTTGTCCATGCCGCAATGCCATACTCGAGAACTGGTCTCACTCTTCCAGTATACAGTTTCTTTAGTATGCCTTCGTCTGCTCCCCAGCTTGTACCAGCAAGTTTCCTCATGATTGCCATTCTTTCTCTGGCTTTCATTCGGTTTCTCTCAATCTGACTTTTCCATGTCATGCGCCGATCAAATGTGACTCCCAGATAGGTTGGGTTGTCGTTTGGCTGCAGGAATTTGCCATTTAGACTTAATTTGGTACTTTGGGGTTTTAATGAAAGCGAGAATATTGTGCATGTGGTTTTCTCCTCGTTTATTTTGACCAGCCATGAGTTCGCCCACTCTTCCAGCGATGTTAGGGCCGTCTGCATCCGATTTCTTGCTATGGTGAGATTCTTTTCAGAGGTCCACATAGCCAGATCGTCTGCAAACATTGAGCTATGGACTCTTCTTGGTATATTCTCTGTAATATCGTTTATATATACCAGGAAGAGTGTGGGTGACAATACTCCCCCTTGGGGTACTCCCTGTTCGAGTGTCACCTTTTTGCTCATCTGCCCTTGTACTTGGACTCTGGCCGTTCTTTGTTTGAGGTAGTGGTTGATCCACTTGTACATCTTCCCACAGACATCACTTCTTCTTAGCTTGACTCTAAGTCCATCCTTCCAGACTTTGTCAAATGCCTTTTCCAGATCCACCCAAACAGCTACTGTGTGTTTCTGTGCCTGGTAGGCATCTTCTATCTCCTGGGCTATGAGGATGACCTGGTCCTCAGTGGATCTGTGCTGTCTAAAGCCGGCTTGCTGTGGAATTAGTATTCGTTTTTCTTCCAGATGCCACATCAGTCTGGTGTTTATCATCCGTTCCATCAGCTTGCCGACACAGCTCAGTAGGCTGATGGGCCTGTATCCATTTAGATCTGTTTTATCCTTGCCTGTTTTTGGTACTGGTACCAGTATTGCGTCTTTCCATGCCTGGGGTACAATACCCCTTTTCCAGCTTTGGTTCAGGACTGATAGTAATTTCCTCTTCGCTGTTTGGCCCAGCCCCATCAGCATTTCGTTTGTTATCCCGTCTTTTCCGGGAGATTTCCTTTTCTTTAGTGTTCTCATAGCCTCTTCCATTTCGCGCATTGTTAGTTTGGCCATCATGTGCTCTTCAGGAGCCGTATTTATGTTTTCGTGTCCCTTTAGCTCTTCGCTAATGTCTGTATGCTTATCTGCAGGGACCTCGATGTGGTTTGCTCTGGCATAGTGATCGACAAAGGCGTTTGAGGCTTTCTTACCTGTGATCAAGTTCTCGCCCTGCTTGATAGTAATTTGTTTATTTGACGGGGTTTCGTCGTTCATGGCTCTGACTAGCTTCCATAGCTTGTTCCCGTCTTTGTCCAGGTTTAGACTTTCCGTTTTATTTTTCCAGCTTTCTCTTGCTGTTTGCTTGAGAGTGTGTTTGTACTTCGCCGCGGCGGCTTTGAGGGCGATGTTTGCCTCCATGGATTTTTCTCCCTCTGCCATGTTCCTAGCATTTGTTACTGCATCTTCCACTTTCTGCAACTCATCATTCCAGTAGGGCTTATAGTTTTTCCTAGCTCCTCTTGGGATGGTTTCAGTGGCGGCTTGCATTATTGCCTTGCTTAGGCTCTCTACCATGGGCTTCATTTTGGTGTTTCGTGTGTCTGTATCCCAGGATCGTCACGTCCTGCCAGAAACGTAGCATTTGCATGTGAGTGGGGTATCTCTTTTTCCCTTTATTTTCTTGGCTTCTATGCAGGGATGGTACGCCTAGCATTCCCCGCCACCTGGGGTGTTGACACAGTGGGGCAGGTGTGCAATGTCCGCTGGTCTGCATCTCTTCTGCGTCCAGCATGATAGTTATATGGCTGATAACGTACAGAGGTAGATATCGTAGCCGGAGTGCATTTAGCCAGAGGACAAGCCTGGTAATGTCACAGAGATGTTGTTCGCCTGGTGTGCGGACAACTCTCATGGTCAGTGGTTGAGTCTCGACAGTTCACAGTGAGGTGGCTGCTCTACTGTTTTCGACACCCCGACCAGGTACTAAGTCTTTGGTTGGTGGTTTCGCACCCCATCGCCGTATAAGGTGAGTATCAGGCAGTTGTCCGCCCGCTTTGATTGGCGGACGGCAAGGACCTCTTACTGTGGCTCTACCTGATAGGGCTGGGGCGCAAGCCCCAGGTCCCGAGCATGTAGGAGCCTCCCATTGCAGTGGTGCTGAGATTTTGGGCGGGATAGCGGCTTACAAGGGTTCGGCCGCAATCCCCCACATGGTAGCCTCGCGCCCTTGGCTTATCAGCCTGGTACGTGGACCAAAGTGTCTGCGGCTCCTCTCGATTTGAGCTGGTTTTTCGTAGCAACGCCCTGTCATTAGTAGGGTAAAACTGACCTGTCTTCAGATGATCTATTTCCAGCACCCGTTCACTATTTGGTCAGACGAATTTATTGAGGGCTTTTGTTTGTCAATAATACTCTCTTCAATATAGACGAATCCCTCTATTCGGCGCTTCACTGATACGGCTCTTCTCAAATATAACCTTCTTCACACTTTCAGTGCATTAATCACTCTTAAGTTGCTTATTGGTAAATAGGCGGTCATCATTAGTCAGAAATCAGAGCCAGGCGACACCTTGATACCGATCAGACAGTGTTGATCGGCCTTCGTCTCTCATTGCTTCCTAACGTTTTAAACCTGCATCGAAAAACAAAAAGAAAAAAACTGAGCTTCGATGATATTGACACTTACTGGTGAAAAAAGGGCAGTCGTGTCATATATTGCTTTTAAATACAAAGTTAAGGGACAACACCAAGTGACCAAGGTTTAACGAAAGCAGAGATAGGATAGACACTAGATTTAAAACGTCCAACATTGAGAACATTTGCTAATAAAAAGAACACATATTAATGTCTTCTCAAGTTTTGATTTTAGTGATGATTGTCAGCAAACAATACAAATTGTAAATTAAGAAATGAGTGTTATACGTTCTTCTTATTAATGCTCAATCATTTGAATGTTATGTTCAATAGTAAGATATTGCTAGCATTAGAGTTTATTTGCATTTATTAGAGAAAAAGGTAATTTTACACCAAGGGAATGGAATATTACATGCTGTAAGAATTAAAAAGGTGGTTGCTCTAAATATGTCCATACGCATTTCTTCTTCGTCCACTTCTTTTTTTTCTTCTTTTTCATCTTCTTCTACTGCTTCTTCTTCAATCTTCTTCTTCTTCTTCTTCTTCTTCTTCTTTTTCTTCAGTGTTTTTCATGAGAAGAACTTTGTGTGGTAGTATCGTAGTTGCGATGTATGCGCTTTCGACCCAACCGGTTTCAACTGGCTTCTTGTGTACATGGTTTGGTTTTCCACTTCGATCTCTATTCACTTAGCCAGACTACAACTGGTGCTGCCTGTTTCCATGACCGCCACTTGGAGTCGGAACACAATCTTCGTCATTGAACCTGACGCAAGCAACGAACTTTGAGTCACTGGCTGATGTAAACTCCTTCACCGTGTTGTATCTTCGGCCCCGCCATTCTCTGTCTACTTGCGCGTCTTCGCTCCCTTCTTCTTCTTTGCGTTCAGGATCGTTTTGGTCATGCTATATCTGCAGGCCAGTCGCCATGATGAAGTCTGTAGTCTTCACCAGGTCGGAGCGGCTGCCCCACAGCTTTTGTCTCAGCTCCGCACCCTCTGCCCAGGTCTGGCATCTCATGTCCCTATAGATTGGGCATTCTTGTAGAATATGCTCCGAGTTCTGGCATCCTGTTCCACATGTACACTCATCGGTGTGTGAGATCTTCAGTTGGTATCGATGTTATAGTAGTCTGCAGTGTCCAGTTCTCAGGAGAATTAAGGTAGTTTGTTAATTTCTTTTGAGATAGTGAATTGGGTCTGGTGTACTGCTTATGTTTCTGTCTTCTCTCCATTGGTGTGTATACTGATTTCTGATGATGTTCTTGATTTCTCTGTATGGTACTCGAAGATTAAATTGTGCCTTTTTGCTGCCATCTTTTGCCAGAGCATCAGCTCTCTTGTTTCCCGTGATTCCGCAATGGGAAGGTAGCCACTGGAGCGCTATTGTTGAGGATCTCTGGAGTTTTCCCAGTTCTCATCTGATCTCCGATAACAGTGGTTCGTTGTTTGTTTTTTGTATTGTCTCTAATAGTTCTCTGCAGTCCGTGAATACAGCTATTTTTGTTGGAGGTTGCTTTTCTGTTTCAAGTATTCTCAGTGCTCGCAGGAGGGTCATCGATTCTGCTCTAAGGTTTGTGGACAACTTTCCTATTGGGAGGGCCTCTTCTGTTATATTTCCACTTTTGTGTCTTATGAATATGCCTCCTCCCCGTTTCGGCCTGCCCCCTCTGCTGAACCATCTGTGTACACCTGTGTCCATTCCTTGGTATTATATTTCTCCTCAATCATTGTTTGTTTCAACTCGTGGGCACTGTGTTGGTCTTTTCTTCTTATTTCTGGGATCTCTGTACTTATTTCGATGTTGTATTATGTTGCAGCTTGGCTCTTCATAGTTAATAAGCGTTTCTATTTCTGTAGGTTGGTTGGGAATTAGTTCTCCATATTTTTGGTGTAGGTGGTTTGATATATGAATGAAGCTGGTTCTCTTTAGCCTATTTCTAACTGGGTGTTTTAGTTTGATATGTATGGGATGATCAGGCATGCGTAGCATCTTTTCACTATATGTCAGCACTCTTTCCTCTCGTCTAGTATTTAGGGGTCTTATATTTGTATATGTTTCCATTTTCTGGATTGGTGTAGTCTTCATTCCTCCTGTTATTATCCTTAAGCCTGAATTTTGAATTTTGGTTAGGCGTTCCGTGTTTTTTTTTTTATGCTGTGGTCCAGGCTGTCATGTTGTATTCATGTACTGGACTGACTGTGCCAGTGTATTAATTTTTGAGGATGTTGCTATTTGCACCCCAGCTTGTCCCGGCCAGCTTCTTCATGACGGATAGTTTTCTGGTTGATATTTGTTCTATCTCCTGTATGTGTTCCCTTCATGTGAGTCTCTTATCCATTTTAACTCCGAGATACACAGCGGTATTTTCTTGTGCAAGCTCTTTGCCATTTAGAATAAGTTTTGTTACTTCCTTGGTGTTGGACAGTGAGAAGCATCATATTTGGAAACAAAAGAAAATTTCGAGAAGAGTTAATTTATCAACAACATACTAACATAATTTCAAACACATATACCGTGTGTTCTCAATTAAATTGACACGCTAAACAACTGAACAACATTTTTGTAATGTACATACACACTGGCCAAATAAGGGATAGCAATAGGTGGATACTCCTACACTTCGTGAGGACAAATAAAGGCTCAAGAAGAAGCAGAACAGCATCAGTGGTAATAACTGAAAGCAGTGATTGTCAAACTGAGGCCCGTGACAAGGACAGTGGTAAATATTGAATGCAGTGATTGACAAGCTAATGTCAGTAACAAAAACAGTGGTAAAGATTGATTGCAGTGATTAACAATCTAAGGTCCCTGTTCAATAGTGTGATTCTGGTGTTAATTCATGCACATCATGTGTCCTATGCCATGTAGTTAAATTTCGTCTAAACTCATCTCTGTCGTTTGAATTCGAGTTCCCTGCACGACGAAGAACTTGTCACCGGCCATCTTTCCTTCTCATTGGTGGACGTCCAGGTCGACGATTCAAGGTGTAGGACCACCATGACGTCACTTAGCGTGTCCATCTATTGATATAGTTTATTTCCGGTGCCGTGCAAGATGGCTGTCTCCTTTGCAAAACTGACCTTTCATCGGTCAAATCTGCCAGGATGTGAAGTTAAGCTAAGTTCCAGATCTGTGTATGTGTGTTTTATTAGCATCTCTCTATGCCTAGCGATCCGCACAGAGTGAATCGGCTTTTCTCGCTGCTTGTAGTATTTTTCCTTCAATATCCCTTTTCCACCCCACCCCTCCTACACACACACCCCCCCCCCCCCCCACAACACTTTCCAAAAATAACCAAATTCCAGTTGTCAACAAATATACGACAGATCTCATAAGCCGGTTGTTTGATTTTCCAGCACGACCTTTTCTGGTGGTCCAGGGACGTAACAGCCCTCTTCTGTACCGCATCTGACTTTCTAGACTATGCATTCCTATGACATCCTGTTTCCTGTCTAAAAGACACGTGATATGGACATAGCAAATTATGACGGACCTGGACAAGATTAGCACAGTGAAGAGAGGTCATTTTCAGCTCTGAATAGAAATGTCGCGAAGCGGAATGTCATTTTGAGCGTTTACTGAATGTTTGCAACGAGTTCTGTTTTCATTTCAAGACGGTCCAAACAACTTCGAGGAGTGCACTTTGCGTAACAGAGGCGAGAGCAGAACGACTGCCATACTGAGGCCATGTCCCGAGGAGACGACTAACAGTACAGTTTAACATTGCATACCCAGCCTGTCACGTAGGTGAAAGTTCTGACGAGTGTTGAAAGAAAGCTCTAGAAACACTTCATCGTTGACCTTCTGTTTCTTCGTTTGTTCGTTCTGAGAAGAATGTTTTATGTCACGCGGTCGTAGTTTACAGCGAGGTTGCGATATCTGCATGTTTCTGGCAGACACATCCGATTTCAGTACGGCTCATATTTGGGACTGGGTTTACCTTCTCTTAGATCCAAACTTTCTTAGTCCGGCTGCACAGGTACAGTAACTTAACCAAGGTCACCACTTTGAGGCGCTATAGAGCTAGAGTTTTCGGCAGCTCTGGTTCACCCGCCTGACGCAAGCAGTTAACTATAAGTCACCGACTGCTTTCACCTTGTTCCTTTTGACTTCGGTACTAAACCCTAGGCTAGAAACATACATTTTAATAAAGTAAATAACTCATTTTCCCTTTGATTAGAAGAAGTAAAAGAAAAAGAAGACGCCGAATGAGAAGAAGAAGAAGAAGAGGAAGAAGAAGATGAAGAACAACAAAAAGAAGAAGAACAAGATGATGAAGAAGAACAAGAAGAAGAAGAAGGTTGCAAGAATTATGTCAAAAGAGTTCAAATACTGAGGTATCGATCAAGTCAGTTCTATAGCCTACACTGTTGTCTCTGGGATACAGTGTTAGGGACTTCATCGTACTTGACCACACTGCCCTGAACAGTGCACAATGTACTTCTATGCTCTACGAAAGTAAAAATGGCTTATAGAATAGCAATGTCCGTTAATTAAGGCCTCCTTCATTAGCATTTTCACAATCACAACTACCACAATTACCACCAGAACTGTTACTATTGCAGTCTGGCTAAGGGAATAAGGACCACAGTGGGAATTCAAACACGGTACCCACACAAAAATCCAGCTGAAATCGAATTGAAGGTGTGGTTATGACAGTTCGCTGTAATCTACGACACTACGTCTGTGTCTTGGTGTCCGCCAAAGATGGGGATTAGAACAACAACCCATTAAAACACATGTTCCATAACCCATGGATTGCATGAAAACAATTTCGCTGAAAGCTTTGCCGTGTGGTTGTCCAGAGCCCAGTATTGTATGCTTAGATCCTTGATCAATTTAGATTGTCCCTTTAAAGAATATCCCCCTCCCCACCACAAAGACTCCACACCCTTGGTCTTTACTTTTTTTTTTTAAATGTCCCGACACTTAAATATGTGAGGGACTGACTTAAAAATAACAGGATGACGTAAGCGTGAGCAGCCGTTGTTTCTATGTACAAAGAGAGTTCAAATCTAACCGGGAATTTTTCTTCTAGTTCTGCCTTAATGGGCTAAAGCGTGATGAAACTACTATTATTAGTTGGGGCGCTTGTGTCATATTGCCGCTAGGTGGCCAACTTGTCATAGGCCAGTCACTTGACAGATCAATAAAATGGCGGACAACACTTTCAGTGCTTTCATGGAACAACGTGTTGTGATGAATTTTCTTGTGACAGAAATCGTGAAATCTAAGAAAATTTACAAAAGACTGCAACCACAATAAAATCATGAGACACTCAGCCGCAGTAAGATCAGAAGAGCGGATAAATTAGACTATAACAAGTTTTTTCAAAATACAACCACCCACAAGAACAAGAGAGCATAGCTACAAACTAACTAAAGAGAGGTCCAGATTAGATATTAGGAAATTGTTTTTTTAGTCAGCGAGTGGTGAATCCTTGGAATGCATTGCCACAGGAAGTAGTTGAGGCAGGGAAAATAAATGCATTTAAGAATAAATTGGATGCGCATAGCTTTTAGAGCAAGGTAATGTAAATGACACTGGTTGTATACAGACTCTGCAGAGTCTTCTAAACCAGTATAAAGACGTTCAGTTAAGTTAAGTTAATTAAACATTTGAATGGTGTAAACGCTTTAGAGAAGGCCGTACATCCGTGATAGATTATACCGCCGTGGTAGCTCTCAACCCACCTCAGTCAATCCTGTAAATATCCAGATTGTGGAACGCCTTATCCTGGAAAATGCCGCAAAATTGCACAAGGGGCAAGACTTTCTCCGGGTACAGTGAAAAGTACTGTTCATGAACATTTGCATTTTCGGAAAGTTAGTGCACGTTGGGCGCCAAGACAGCTTTCTCCTTTTGACCAATAGATAAGAGTTCGAGCCTGCACTGAAGTGAAGGAACGTTTGGACATGGAAGGGCATGCATTTGTGTTATCTTTCATTACACGTGACGAAACTTGGTCTCATCATTATACTCCACAGTATAAGCAGGTATTGCTACATCCTCCTTGCAGCGCAGACCTCGCTTCAAGCGATTTCCACCTGTTTGGACCCTTAAATGAATTTCTGAGGGATCAGCATTTCAGCACTGATGGCGAAGTAAAACAGAATGTCCTGTAGTGGTTCAGATATACTGACAAATCTGTCTACACTAAAGCTCTTCGAACATTACTTAAACGTTGGGATAAGTGCATTAACATGTCACCAGACTTTATCGACAAATAAATGGTCTTTTTACTAATTAAACAATTTATTTTTTTCCTAAGAGAAACCAGTCTCGGTTTGACTTGATCGTCCTTCGTTGCTTGGTCTTGTGATAACTGGCTTCTAATATTATTCACTTTGTGATACCACTCCCATTTCCGGACAGTGGTTACGATTACACGATTCATGTATTGCCTCGGGCTCAATGTTGGAAGACATGTACCAAAGATTATACAGATAATGTCAGTTTTGTTCTCTGATAAAATAAGCGTCACTTCTGCGTTGGTGTGCTTTCAAAGTTACTGGGGATTCCGAACGTCCGGCTTAGTTACTGTTTCCAACATCAGTTACGTCTTTCTGGGTCATGATGTCGAGAATCTGTTGTGAAGATTGTGACCCAGGCGAACTTAAGCTCCAATGCTGCATACATTTACATTTGGAATACTGGAAGTAATGTTAATCTAACAGCAGCTCAATGCCTACTGCCAGGTTACCTTTGTCTAACCGTAGTAGGTTCTTGTTTACTTCCTAGAGCTTACTAGATCTGTGGGAGGGAAGTTGGCTTATTGGGTAGGAATTACATTTTTTTTCCAAAATCTTTGCTCGACTAACAGCTTACAGCCTGCTCTTTGTTTTATTTTCACCAGCTAAAGACTCCCTTGCATGTTTATCGTGTACACAGTACCTTTGAGTTTTGTCGTTCGTCTCAGATAGGACAATGCGATAAATCTCACTACCTTTGAGACCAAGAGTCACTTGAAACTTGCAGGTTTCGAGCTCCCGTCGTTTCGTGCTTTCGTTCGTTTCTTGATAGACGAGCTGCTTTCTTGCACCTGAACGAAAATGCAAACCCGTCATCTATAATACTGTCATCAGTATAAGCCAATCACGTGCCTTATATGTTAATACATTTATAAAGTATTTTTAGATTACCTGTACTATTTCCCTCGGTCCATGGTCTGTCATATATGGAAATGGAGACATCAGACCATAGCAGAGTGAATGCGAATATCAGTTAGCTTGGGCGTGGCAGGAAATCCGAGTAAAAACTATGCGAAGATCATCACTAGGTGTGTTTGTATTTCTGAAATTCTATCTATCTCAAATAGGAAGTAGCCTGCATAAATGTGCGTGCGTCCCTGTCATTGACACGCGTTCTTTCTAATTTCTGGTAATTATATTCAGCTTGACGTCGACTTCGTGCCGCTCCATCGATGGATATCAGACCTAGACCAAATTGAACTTGTTACTATCGTCTTACAGCTATTTCATTCGCTGTGCAGTATCCTCGGGCGATTGCTATACTGCTAAGGGATATTAAAATGCAACGATAGTATATGTTATTGTTACTGGCACTTTGCTTTATTCCACATAAAGGTAAGAACAGAATGCAATGAAATAGATTCTTAAGAACAGAACATACCTTTGCCATAAACAAGATCCTGATGTTTTACCAAGGGAGTAATTCTTTATGTAGTCCTTCGAATAAAGCTTACCAGATATCATAAGAGAATGCTTAAGCTGTATGTACAACTAGTATCTCTATGTCGACGGCATTCTTCGTCTATTAGATTGTATATACTGCTAGACTGAGCTGTGTAGGGTTGGTGAGTAGATATACTTCAGATGTGTGTTGTCTGTGTTATTTCTCCATCCCTTTCTCTCGCGCTCTCCCTCATTGTATCCTTCTCTCTGTCTCTCTCTCTCTCTCTCGGATTAAATGTGCATATAAATTATAAATATATATATATATATATATATATATATATATATAATACACACATACACACATATATATATATATATATAATACACACATACACATATATCATCATATAGCATATCCTTTGCAAAACCTCGTTCAATCGTTCTGAAAGAAACTCGATATCTTTTCAAATCTGTAGTCTGCTCCAGAGTCATGCCTAAGCATTCCTTAACATTTTGATGCCATCGCCTTTTTGGTCTACCTCTCCGTCTTTTGTCCAGCAAAAGTGGAAAGAATTACATCTAATCAAAATCTACAAAAGAAAGGAAATCTGTTCTCATGTAGAAACTGGCAAGGAATAATACTCACGGCAGTGAGTGGAAAAGTGCTGACCAGAACCAAATTTGATAGTATAAAACATGCTTTAGATGAAGAAATAAGAGAAGAATAGGCAGCATTCCTAGTAGGAAGATCGTCCACAGACCGAACTGCATCACCAAGAATGGCAATAGACCAATCTAAGGAGTGGCAGATACGATTATGTGTGGGCTTTAAAGATCTCGATCAAAAATTTGATAGTATAGACCTTACTGTTATTTGGATCAAATTGAAGCATTATGGAATACCAGATAAAAGGAGAATAATTATACAAGATATCTATGAAGAGATCACACGTAGAAACATTTTAAAAGACAAATTGTCAGACCAGTTTAAAGCTCAAACTAGGACAAGCATGTATGCTACTATGTCCAACAGGGAGGCTTGCTATCTCCAAAAACCTTTATCGTGATCATGGACTGAGAGATGCGACATACAACCGAAGTAAATAAAACAAGAATGCGATAAAGAATTAACTAATAAACAGCTGGAAGATCTCTATTTTGCAGATAATATATGAATGCTGTCATATAATCTGCAGGGAATGCACGAAAAGATAAACAAACTAACATATGAAGCAACAAATTTTGGATTGCAGATTAATGTGAACAAAACAAAAGAAATAAAAATAAAAGGTAAACAAAGAGACCACCAAAAAAAATGAACGGTCAGACAATTGGAGAAGTACAAAATTGCACCTATCTGAGAAGTAACATTGAGAAAGACGGAGAAAGAAACATATGTTAACGCCAGAATTAACTAGGCAAGATTAAAGTGAGCATGGAATAATGAAAAGCGGAATAAAGTTGTCATGAAATTTATGTTTTACTGTTAATCTGCGCCAAAATTTGTATACTAATAACATCGGTTAAATAAATAAATATAATTAATAAAAACTAACAATCTGTGTCCAAAAAAATTATATTTTACAATGTTAAAATAACATCAAATATAACAGGCTCTCCAATAATTCGCTTTCCTACCCGCGCTATTGGTGACGTTGCACAACATGATCTATCCGTTGTAAATAAGTCAGCGATCTAGGTGACCCCCACTCCATAAATAGCTTCATCCTTACACGTAGATGTCTCTAGCACTTTATCCCTGACTGCTATGGGTGACCTTTTACCTTTATATTTGCTGACTCATGTACACCGTAATCTGGTAACCGTTAGCCGAGTCATTGTTACCAAACATTTCACAGCGTCTTACTTCTAAGATGTAAGAGAAACGGAAAGGGGAGCATAGTCATGCTGTTGCATTCTGGGACACCAACTTTCTCCTGCTTGCCACAGGTTGACTTTTGCCAGTAAAAGCCCCCAGACAACACATTCCAAGACGTTATGTTTAAACTGCTTGTCTAGCTGTCTTGTCCGGTCAAACGAATGTCATCTCTCTGATCCTCTGTTCTGCTGCACTACCCATAACCCATTATGACCTGCCCTCTTCCCCTTCCCGACAAATGATATACCTCCCGATTTACTGCGAATTCTTGCTAGTTGCTACGAAACATAGGGACAAATAGAGGAAAATGCGTTAAGAAAAGTATCCCTTTCAAAACTAGCTATCGGGTTTTTTTTTAAACAATATATATGTGTGTAAGGTATGCACCGACTGACTGATTCGTATTCGATTCGGTGATGAATAGTGCATTTTATGGACTACTCGTATTTCATAGAACAGTACAATACAACTGTATACCAATAGGATAATGAGCGGCGTGATAATTTTAGACCTCAGAGATAAAATAACTCGAGTCCCAAATCGCTTTGTGACATTACAGAACAAAGCACTCGCAAGATCAACAGTGAACACCCATGTTTGTCAATGGTGTTGCGGGCCATCAAATATCAGTAATATGAACACGCGTGTTTGTCAATGGTGTTGCGGGCCATCTAATATCAGTAATATGAACACGCGTGTGTGTCAATGGTGTTGCGGGCCATCTAATATCAGTAATATGAACACTCGTGTTTGTCAATGGTGTTGCGGGCCATCTAATATCACTAACATGAACACCCGTGTTTGTCAATGGTGTTGCGAGCCATCTAATATCAGAAATATGAACACGCGTGTTTGTCAATGGTGTTGAGAGCTATCTAATATCAGTAACATGAACACCCGTGTTTGTCAATGGTGTTTCGAGCATTCTAATATCAGTAATATGAACACGCGTGTTTGTCAATGGTGTTGCGGGCCATCTAATATCAGTAATATGAACACGCGTGTGTGTCAATGGTGTTGCGGGCCATCTAATATCAGTAATATGAACACTCGTGTTTGTCAATGGTGTTGTGGACCATCTAATATCAGTAATATGAACACGCGTGTTTGTCAATGGTGTTGCGAGCCATCTACACTGTTATGATACTATCACAAAATAAGTGAAATATAAAAAGAATCCAATTAAAAAGTGCAAAATCGCGTCGAACTCCTGGTTAGCTAAGTGGTAGAACGCTCGCTTATCGCAGCAAAGGCACTAGGTTCAACTCCCACAGTCTACATGTTCTAGTCGACGCGGCTGTAAATGGGTACTTGAAATACGACCAGGGCAGCAATAAGGCAGCAATGAAAGGAACTGATCAGCCAATTTCAGAAAAGCCGTTTATACTGAAGTATAACGTATACTGAAGTATCTAACAGTTACATTCCATGATAGTAGTGTAGTTTCTGTGGAACAAACTTTGTAAGATCATACCAAATGATTGTTGGTCCTCATTTGATTCTGTCAGTGGAAACATAGCTGCAGCACGTTACCTTCCCGATGATCCGGCGGTACTATTGGCCGCCATAATTAACGACACATGCTAAGCCGTCAGACTAGTCACCGGTCCAAGGACCCCAAAGCGTTTACAATGGCTCTTCGAAATCTCGTATGAAATCATACTCATAATGAACTCAGCCAACGGCTAAAACGCCAAATCCACGTGGAGGCCAAGACAGACAAGAATTGCTTTCTCAACGAAATTGCTGACGAAGTCGAAGCTGGTTTTAGATCCCGTAAAGTCAAAACCTCCTATCAGGCTCCTCCACCACCCGTGAACTGAGACCCACCTATCAGGCTCCTCCCTCACCCGTGAACTCAAACTCAGACCCACCTCTCAGGCTCCTCTACCACCCGTGAACTCAGACCCGCCTATCAGGCTCCTCCCCCACCCGTGAACTCAGACCCGCCTATCAGGCTCCTCCACCACCCGTGAACTCAGACCCGCCTATCAGGCTCCTCCACTACCCGTGAACTCAGACCCACCTATCAGGCTCCTCCACCACACGTGAACTCAAACTCAGACCTGCCTATCAGGCTCCTCCACCACCCGTGAACTCAGACCCACCTATCAGCCTCCTCCAGCACCCGGGAACTCAGACCAACCTATCAGGCTCCTCCACCACCTGTGAACTCATACGCACCTATCAGGCTCCTCCACCACCCGTAAACTCAAACTCAGCCCCACCTATCAGACTCCTCCACCACCCGTGAACTCAGACCTACCTATCAGACTCCTCCACCACCCGTGAACTCAGACCCACCTATCAGGCTCCTCCACCACCCGTGAACTCAGACCTACCTATCAGGTTCCTCCACCACCCGTGAACTCAGACCTACCTATCAGACTCCACCACCACTCGTGAACTCAGACCCACCTATCAGTTTCCTCCACCACTCGTGAACTCAGACCCGCCTATCAGGCTCCTCCGCAACTCGTGACTCAGACCTACCTATCAGACTCCTCCACCACTCGTAAACTCAGACCCATCTATCAGACTCCTCCACCACCCTTGAATTCAGACCCACCTATCAGACTCCTCCACCACCCGTGAACTCAGACCTACCTATCAGACTCCTCCACCACCAGTGAACTAAGACCTACCTATCAGGTTCCTCCACCACCCGTGAACTCAGACCTACCTATCAGATTCCTCCACCACCTCCCGTGAACTCAGACCCACCTATCAGACTCCTCCATCACCCGTGAACTCAGACCCACCTATCAGGCTCCTCCACCACCCGTGAACTCAGACCTACCTATCAGGTTCCTCCACCACCCGTGAACTCAGACCTACCTATCAGGTTCCTCCACCACCCGTGAACTCAGACACACCTATCAGATTCCTCCACCCCCTCCCGTGAACTCAGACCCACCTATCAGATTCCTCCACCACCTCCCGTGAACTCAGACCCACCTATCAGATTCCTCCACCACCACCCGTGAACTCAGACCCACCTATCAGGCTCCTCCACCATGGAGACAAGCAGAACGAGACAAAAATCAGGCAGTTCATCAATCTGCTCCATGTGCTAGCCGCACGAGAAGATAACAAACAGATGGAAGGAGCAGTGCACGCATGCTACTAACCACCCGCCGGCAACGACATGTTCTGATCTGTCTGCTGAACCTCTGTATCCTCCCCCTGATACGGATACCAACATCAACACCTCCCCTCCCCCCTAACCGCCCCAAACCTCACTATAGCTGAGGTGCTTGCTGCTGTTCTGAAACTCAGAGATGGACATCACTTATTCCTGCAACTATGGAGGGCGAGACACGTCCCGGCCGACTCGAGCGATGGAATTGTTGTAATCCTGTACAAAGGCAAGTGGTGTCGCAAAGACTCCAGTAATTACGGGCTTATAACACTACTCTCGGTTCCGGGGAAAGTATTTGCCCACATGCTGCTGGTTAGACTCAAGCCTCTCTTGTGCGCAATACGTCGCCCACGATAACCTGGGGTCGCCCCGGATCGTTTTACCACCGACACCATCCTAGCTCTGAGCTTCCGTGCAGAACTGCACCGCACCTTCAATCCCCCTTGTGCGGGTCAAACTGGAATTTTAAGTCTGTCTTCAACTCTGTTGTCGGTCGGGTTTATGGATAGCCCTCCAGAGAATAGCCGCCCCGACCACTGTTAAACCTGATAAAGGAGCTGACACAAGGACACCGGCGCCATAATTCGACTGGGTGGCTCTCTTTCGGACCCCACGACTTTGGGTGTCAGACAGACAGCTACTATAACTTAACTAGAGAAGAGCAAGTAATCATCTTCAGACTGAGAACTGGGCATAACAGACTCAAGGGTCATCTTTACAACCAAATGAGGATTGGGACAGATGACATGTGCCCATGTGGGGAGCATATTATGACCGTGGAACACATCCTGCAAAGCTGCACGCTCACGCAGGAAAACAGAACAATACTGGTCTCGTGAGACAGATATGAGACAAAAGCTGTATGGATAAAAAACAGCCTTACAAACAACTGTCCTTTGTCAGAGAAACCAGAACCTTGATCTGAGAATGAACAAAGAAGAAGAAGACAGGGCTGTGTTCTTATCCCCGACCTATTCTGGAGGCCGTCAACTGACTTCTTGACTGCCTCAGCACGCACCAAAATGGTATCGCTATCGACCAGTTAATCTTCACTGATCTCGCTTATGCGTACGACCATGTTTGTTCGGCACAGACAACTCTGCGCTGCAGCGTTCTCTAGAAATCCTAGACAGCGAAACGCTAAGCGGCGAGCTCCAAAGAATTCGTCTACCTCGGCAGCATGATCTCGGCAGGTTCTCCCTTGAAACAAACATCCAAAGCATCTACCAGCCCTGACTGGTTCCAGTTCTGGTTTACGGCTCCAAAACTTGGAACATTATTTAAACATAACATGTCGAGACTGGAGGCCTTCCCCGTGCGCAATCAGCGGCGTATCCTGGGAATCCGATGGCATAACTACATCCGCTACATGAAGGTTTGTGCTAAACAGGACTCAATTCAATCTCATAAACACTTGACATGTTGTACGGCTGGATCGGGAAACGCCGACCCACAAGACACTGTTCCTCAGCGTCAAAAGCCACGCCCCCCCCCTCCCCTCACTGGTTAGAGGCGCAAGGCATATAGCGATTTCTACGTCTGCTCTGGACGAGGTCTGGAACCATGCCGCAGCAGTGGGCCATCGATGTGGCCAAACGACGCTACGGGTCCCAAACGCCTAAGCAAACTTATAACAACCAGTCAGAAACTATTATCTCAAACCTTATTTGAAGATCAACTGAACATGTTTACGAATGAATCGTGCGTGCTGGTGAATACTGTTTCAAGATTATGGCGACCCTGGGGGAGGCACCTACCTCCTACCAAGCGCGTCAGCAGGGTTGCGGATTGCTGAAAGGCATCCTAATTTGGAGGTTAGCCGCGAATAAATAAGCAGCCGTAAACAAAAACGGGTCGGCAGGCATGGATGCTGTAAGGAGGCAGCCCCTCCACCCTGCAAAGACACAACAGGCTAATCACCTGTTTGTCTTAAAAATGATTACAAGTCAAAACATAGAGAAAACCGGACTGACCTCAACGGCGACGAACAGGCGAGAAATAAGGACCACGATTTGCGGAACATGGAATGTACGAAGTATAAACGGAAAAGAACATGAACTAATAGAGGAGATGAAGAGAGCAAAATTGACAGTCCTGGCACTTACAGAAACAAAGAAAAAGGGACAGGGCGTTCTGGACCATGACGGCAACATGCTATACTACAGCGGAGTTCCCATGAGTGAACGAGCCAGGGCAGGGGTTGGTTGTATGGTGAATAGTAACAACAAAGCAAACATTAAAGGATGGAAGTTCATTTCAGAACGGCTGATGGTTCTAAGTCTACAAGAGGAGAATAGTCAAATAGATATCTTCACTGTGTATGCACCAAACGAAGATGAGAGCACTGACATAAAAGATGAATTTTATGAGCTCCTTCAAAGGACCATTGACGATTGCCATAATGAAATACTTCTCCTTGGAGACTTCAACTAAAGAGTTGGAAACGACTATTCTAGATGGGATGGAGTGATCGGTAGGTATGGAGAAGATGTCTTAAATGACAATGGAAAACGACTGCTGAGATTCTGCAGAGAACAAAACCTTGTTATTACAAATACAAGGTTTCCACACAAGCGTATCCATGCCTACACAAGATGTGAGCCGGCACGAAATGAAAGATCCATAATTGACTATGCAATAGTGAGGAAAACTGATTTCAAGTATGTAAAGGATGCTAGAGTGTTCAGATGACCAGAGATAGGAAGCGACCACTACCTAGTTAAAATAAAGAGAGAAATTGAAAAACACTATCCAGCCAGGCAACACCCATCAGCAAACATGAAATATAATACACGAGGAGAAAATAAAATTAAGGCTTTCAAACTACGAGAACCAGATGTTAAGAGGAGATACCAAGGGCTCATAACAACAGCAATAGAAAGGATAGAGGAATCTGAAGAAGATATGGAAATGCTTTGGGTAAAATTCAAAGACATCCTCAAAGAGGCTGCAGCAGAGGCATGCGGTCAAATCAAAGAAGGATGGAAGAGAAAGAGTACACCATGGTGGACAGAAGAAGTGAAAACAATAATACGAGAAAAGAAAAAGGCATGGAAGCAATACCTAGGGGCTAGGAATACAGAAGAACAAACAAAGAAATATAAAGAATATGTAAATTTTAGAAAAGAAGCAAAGAAGACTGTGCTCAAGGCCAAACAGAAATCCTGGGAAGAATTTGGAGAGAAACTGGAAAATAATGCTGGAGAAAACCAGAAACTGTTCTACAGGACCTTAAAGAACATGAGGAAGGAAAAGGAATGCCCCCTGAAATTTGTTAAAGATAAACAAGGTGCGCTGTTGACTGCCCCAGAAGAGGTAATGAACAGATGGAAAGAATATTTCTCAGATTTCCTTGGAGTGGAGGAAAACCGAGCTCTGGAAGTAACAGTCCCAATTCAAGAAGATGGAGCCATGGAGGGAAACGATAATATCACAATGGAAGAACTAAAGGCAGCATTGGAGAAAATTAAGATTGGTAAAGCAGCAGGACATGATGGTATAACACCAGAAATGGTTAAATACATGGGATGGGCAGGAGAGATGCTATTCATGAAGATTCTCAAGGCAGCTTGGCGCCTCAAGAAGATACCAAGAGACTGTGAGGTTACAATAATAATACCAATATTTAAAAAGGGCGACAATCGACAATGTGAAAATCAAAGAGATGTTTCTCTTCTCAGTGTCCCCGGGAAAGTCTACTCTAGGATTCTAGAATGGCAATAAGAGGTCTAGCAGAGCCAAATATGGATGAAACTCAATGTGGGTTTAGGGCAAACAGAAGTACTCAAGACCTTATCTTTACACTCAGACAGCTAAGTGAAAAGGATCTTGAATATGATAAAGAGATGCATCTCTGCTTTTTTGGATTTGTAGAAAGCATTTGATAAAGTTCCTTGGGACAAACTCTGGGAGTGCCTGACAAGGAAGAATATCCCAGGACCCCTAATCTCTGCCATACAGAGTTTCTATAAAACATTCAGAAATTATGTGCGGACATCAAATCAAAAGTCAGGAGAGTTCAAGACCACTAGAGGAGTAAGATAGGGGGACATTCTATCACCGTACCTTTTCATACTCCTCATGGATGAAGTCATCAAAGCCTGCAAGGAACGGACAAAAAAGTATGAAGTAGGGTACTGGAAGATGAGACCAAGTTACGTATCGGAACTAGCATTTGCAGACGATGTGGCCCTGATCACGAAAACTGAAGCACATCTCCAGATCAACTTGCAGGTCTGGGAAAAAGAGTTGAAGAAGAGAGGAATGTACATCAGCAACTCCAAAACAAAAACCATGGTGATCGCCAGAGATGAAAAGAGACATCAGATAACCCTGGGAACACGAGCACTGGAGCAGGTCAGCAACTTTAAATATCTAGGAGTGGTAATAGACAGCATGGGAGGAATCAAAAAGGCGTTAACTGCACGAAGGGCAGCAGCAGGTAGACTGTTCCATGCAATAAACAGAGGTTTCCTCAGCAGAAGAGAAATAAGCAGGAAAACAAAGATGGATGTATACTGCTGACCTATGTGCCTGTCCTGACATATGGATGTGAGTCATGGGCAATTACAAACTTCAGAAATGAGGTACCTAAGAAAGGCGGTTCAGGTGACGAAAAGGGACAAGATCCGTAACCAGACAATGCGTAGCAGTCTTGAAGTTCAACCCCTGCAGACACGAGTGGAGCAGTCCCAACTACAGTGGTTTGGCCATGTCTGTAGAATGGAAGAAGATCGGATACCAAAGCGGTCATGGGAGATCAAAAGTCAAGGACGCAGACCCCGAGGACGTCCCAAAGTACGTTGGGAAGACAACATACGACAGTCCCTAAGTGATAGAGGGATGGATTGGAAAGAGCCCAGGAAAAAGAAGGCGGATAGAGCAGTGTGGCGTTCTCTTTGGCAAACATCTACACCTCACGGTAGAAGAGGAGCGACTAAGTAAGTAAGTAAGTATTATGGCGACAGAACAACACTGACAGTTTTCCTGTTCTTAAACATCCAACAGCCAATTACTCAGCCTTATAAATCCCTTTGGCGAGCCTCATCAATGGAAATAAATACCTTAGTAACAGTTATGTATTTTTAAGGTTGTCACTGTTCGACATACTAATCCTCGTAAGTATCTTCTCTGAATGGAAGTATGGTATCCATTCCACTGTTCACAATCGTGTTATCCAACACCTATAACCAAACTAGTATTAAATCTTAACCACATGAGCAGACGGGACATTGCATCGGCACAAAAGTCTTCTATAACGTAGCGTCCCTCCAACCGAGCGCAAGCTAAACACTATCAGACTGTCATTTATTATTTAGCGAGCGTCGGAAGTATTCAACTTATATACAAGATTTGATGGCAATACATTGTTTTAGAACTAGAAGACTTAGTCCATCTGCCAAATTGTTAAGTGTGGTGTCTCACAATCTGCCGTGGCCTGGTAACTGGACTTGACCTCTGAAAAAAATGTTGTCGGTGTAAGGGTATCACCAATCCACAATCTGCTCGATTAATTACTATCCGAAACTGATAGTTTTTAGATTCAGACGACCAGTAACCCTCCGCGCCTGATTTTCTTCAATTATCCTAAACTACTGTATGTCTTTAAAGAGGTTGGTTCACTTCATGTTCATATTCAGTTCCAATTCGGTCGGTTGATCTGTCCCCCTGTGAAGTTTCTCATGAATTTCTTTATGACTGTGTAACAAAAGTACCAGACCATCTACGCAGCCCAGGTTCTCCAATTGTGACGATAGTGTCAACTTATTTCCAGTCTTTGTCCTTCGATTTCATTACCCAGTCTATAACCAACAAGCTCCATAAACTCAACACTATTACCATAGAACCAACCATGCAGTACGGAGAGCCGTAGGAAAAAGAGAATACCTTTACCTTTTTGGGCAGCACACATTACACGTAGATGAAATGACCTGAATTTGAAAAGCAAGAATGGCATTTCTGACACTAAATAGCACACGGAGAAATCAAGATTTACACCAGTTAGAATATTCAATGCCAGTCAGTCAGTGCTACTGTATCGAGAAGAAACACGGAGAACGACAAGAGCTTTACAACAAAGACTTCAGTCCTTCATTAACGAATGCCTAGGAAGGATAATATGCATAAAGTGGTAAGACATGATGAGGAATGAAGGCCTATGGGAAAGGAGCCAACAAGAGCCACTGGAACAACAAACATTAAGTTAAGAAAATGAGGCTGGATAGGACAGAACATACGCTACAGAAAAGCTCTTACATTGAGTCATCAGGAGAAGAGAGAGATCCAAAAATACATGGAAAACAGAATACGCAAAGGAACTAAGATTAAATGATTACATCTGGAGACAGGCAGAAAGAGCAGCTCAGGACCGTGTATGCTGGCGAGATGTTGTCGATGGCCTATGCACTGAGAGTTGCGAGGGACTGATTAGCTTATTGACCAATATCTTTAAGACTGTTAATGAAAAGTGTTAGAAACGTTGATTGTTTCTGTAAGTGTTAGAGTTAGTGTTGCACAGGATTACTTATTGTATATGTAATTCACGCCCTAAGGTGAAGGTTAAAATAATGCTTTAACGACTACTGCTGGGAGGAAGTGTTAGAGTTCTTCTTCTGCGTTCGTTCTCAATCTCCGGCTACTAAGCCATGAACATTACTTTGCAAGTAGCAGGATGTAGTCCGGAGAACGGAATGCATCGTGTCGCTAGTTTACAGTTTGACTGCAATATTTGCACCTTACGGTCAGACACATCCATATTCGGCAGGGCTAGCGAGTTCACTGTAATTTGCTTTATTTTTAATAAGGTAATGATGTGAATTCCCTTCCTTGCTGCCTTTTCTTCCAAAACGATAAACCCATTTACAGCTGAGTCGACTGGAGCTTGTCAATAGCAGGAGTCGAACACAGTACCTTCGCCGCAAAATGTTAGAACTTTATCAACTTCTTTCTCTGACGGGCAATGCTTCTTTCTCTGACGGTCAATGCTTCTTTCTCTGACGGTCAATGCTTCTTTCTCTGACGGGCAATGCTTCTTTCTCTGACGGTCAATGCATGTGTGATATGTATTAATTGCCAATGTCCATGTTCCTGTTAAATATACTACATTGTTCATGCATTCAAACGGCGATGGTTTACTTGATCCACATCCCCGTTATAAACTTGATTATCGGCAAGACATGATGGACAAACACGAATACATTATGCGGGGTAAAACATTCTAGACAGATAATTCAATATATTGGACATGTGACACGAATGTCTCCAAGCCTATCTACTACACGGCCATATAATACTCAGCAGTAGTGCATCGAGGCAAGAGGATGAACACGAAAAAGATGGATTGACGGTGTTACAGAACACTACAGAGGCATGAATCGTACATACCAGCGGCACATTTATATAGCACACACACATAAAAAGGGGTTGCACCTTCTCACGTCCTTCTAAATTCATGTTGACGGATGAGATATTATTTTATGTCTGTCAGTTTACATGGGGTTGGGTACATATTCTGTCTGTCAGTTTATATGGGGTTAGAGTACATATTCTGTCTGTCAGTTTATGTAGGGTTAGAGTACATATTCTGTCTGTCAGTTTATATAGGGTTGGGTACATATTCTGTCTGTCAGTTTATGTAGGGTTAGAGTACATATTCTGTATGTCAGTTTATGTAGGGTTAGAGTACATATTCTGTCTGTCAGTTTATATGGGGTTGGGTACATATTCTGTCTGTGAGTGTATATGGGGTTGGGGTACATATTCTGTCTGTGAGTGTATATGGGGTTGGGGTACATATTCTGTTTGTCTATTTTCATGGGGTTGGGGGTACATATTTTGTTTGTCTATTCGTATGAGATTGGAATACAGATTCTGTCTCTCTATTCGAATGGGGTTGGGATACAAATTATGTCTGTCTATCCTTATGGGGTTGGGGTAAAAATTATGTCTCTTCATTAATATGGGGTTGGGGTACAGATTCTGTCTCTCTATTCGTATGGGGTTGGGGTACAGATTATGTCTCTCTATTCGTATGGGGTTGGGGTACAGATTATGTCTCTCTATTCGTATGGGGTTGGGGTACAGATTATGTCTCTCTATTCGTATGGGGTTGGGGTACAGATTATGTCTCTCTATTCGTATGGGGTTGGGGTACATATTATGTCTCTCTATTCGTATGGGGTTGGGGTACAGATTATGTTTCTCTATCCGTATTTGGTTGGGGTACAGATTATGTCTCTCTATTCCTATGGGGTTGGGGTACAGATTATGTCTCTCTATTCGTATGGGGTTGGGGTACAGATTTATGTCTCTCTATTCGTATGGGGTTGGGGTAAAGATTATGTCTCTCTATCCGTATGGGGTTGGGGTACAGATTGTGTCTCTCTATTCGTATGGGATTGGGGTACAGAATATGTCTCTCTATTCGTATGGGGTTGGGGTACAGATTTATGTCTCTCTATTCGTATGGGGTTGGGGTACAGATTATGTCTCTCTATTCGTATAGATTTGGTGTACAGATTATGTCTCTCTATTCGTATGGAATTTGCGTACAGATTCTGTCTCTCTATTCGTATGGGGTTGTGTACAGATTCTGTCTCTCAATTCGAATGGAGTTGGTGTACCGATTCTGTCTCTCTATTAGTATAGGGTTGGCGTACATATTCTGTCTCTCAATTCGAATGGAGTTGGTATACAGATTATGTCTCTCTATTCGTATGGAGTTGGCGCATAGATTATGTCTCTCTATTCATATGGGGTTGGGGTACAGATTGTGTCTCTCTATTCGTATTGGGTTGGGGTACAGATTATGTCTCTCTATTCGTATGGGGTTGGGGTACAGATTATGTCTCTCTATTCGTATGGGGTTGGGGTACAGATTATGTCTCTCTATTCGTATGGGGTTGGGGTACAGATTATGTCTCTCTATTCGTATGGGGTTGGGGTACAGATTATGTTTCTCTATCCGTATTTGGTTGGGGTACAGATTATGTCTCTCTATTCGTATGGGGTTGTGTACAGATTCTGTCTCTCTATTAGTATAGGGTTGGCGTACATATTCTGTCTCTCAATTCGAATGGAGTTGGTATACAGATTATGTCTCTCTATTCGTATGGAGTTGGCGTATAGATTATGTCTCTCTATTCATATGGGGTTGGGGTTGGTGTACAGATTCTGTTTGTCTAATCAGATTGGGTTCGGGTACAGATTCTGCACAGAGAAGCAGTTCTATCACGTTCGTCAGATAGAGTTCACATGAAGCGGAGAGGTTATTTACTTTTATAATTCCCGTATGGAATATTTGCCCACCAATCACTGCAGAGTCTCTGGGAATTGGTAGAGTAAACATGTTCTGCATGCGAGCAAGTTGACTTGTGTGATCTGTCAAGGATAGCAAAGGTTGGGCGACACAAAAGCAAACTGTTTCATTTGCACCTTCTCGCATTTCTCAGGGTCATCTGGTCGTACGCCTGAATCAAGGACGAAAAGATGCTTTGGGCTTTTTATTTTATTTTTTCACTGTTGTGTTTTTTGGAACAAAAGGTACCTTTATCCTGCACGTTTCTGGCAAACAATCACGGACAGGTACACAGCTACTCCGCAGTAACCCTTGGCGAGCGTCGCCAAGCCTTGAGATGGACCTCGGACCTAGGGGCCTTGCACCATTTAATCTCTGCACCGAGTTCTTCATTTAGTGTGCTTGCCAACTGGCTCGGTGTCCACCTCGGTAAGAAGACCGGGAGCCAAATCCAAAAGTTAACTTTTATAGACGTTTTGTTGGAAAAGAAGGTTTTATCTTCCGAGCAAGCCATTGACATTCACTTGCTACCAACTAGAGTGGATGACCAGCAGTGTCAAGCAATTGTGTGAAGTTCGTTAACTATTGTTTTCTAGCGGAATGACAGTTAGCTAACCGGTGTTCATTTTTCCCTCAGTCATGGTTCAAAGTTCAGGACCATTTGTTTGTAACGTTGTTTCTATTTAATCATATATATTTAAATAGTCTACGTACCGCATACTTAGACATCAGCAGCGTGGCACAGCAGTACCAAGAACACAGCCGGTTTACCAGAACATACAAGTCCCATGTAAAACACTTTACCAAGTTATCTTCAAATGTAAGTTAACGTTTTCAACATAAAATAATATATCTGTGCGTTTTTATGTGCGCATAAGATAGCAAACAAAAAGTACATTAACAATATCATCCGCATCAGTGAACTGAAAAGGAAAGAACTTAAATGAAATGGCCAAAATGTCATTACAATTTATCTTCTTTAGCTGAACTATATATTTTAACAATAGAATTCCTGCAGTACCAATGTTACCAGTTTCCTTACATAAGTTGTGTACGTAGATTCAGCTTCGGATGTGCACGTTGCAAGCGTCTAAATGGCAGAGCGGTAGAGCGATCTGTTATCACGGCAAAGATGCTTGGTTACATCCTAGACATCGACATGCTCTAGTAGATCCAGCTGTAAATGGATAACTGCCTTATTGTTAGAGAAGAAAAGGCAACGAGGAAGGGAACTTGTCAGGTCACCTACTACACTGTTGAGACGTCGTACACCAGCCTGTAATGCGTCATCTCTGACAGCAATGTCTTTTATGGAATTACCTTTAATCAGGCTTTGCGTCAGATGACAATTGAGTGTAATTCTGCTATATATATGTACATGTATTTGGCGTTCATAAATACAGGTAAAATGTAAGCCACATTGGTTTCCATGAGAGATAGGAGTGTTACATTAACAAGAATAGGCCCACTGCTGCGCTGAGAGCGTGTCACAAGTGGCGACTAATGTGACTGTCCAACCAGCACAGGTTAAAATCCTCGCTTGCATTCAGTCATTCACAAATTATAACAGTCTGCCCAATTTGGTGTAGGCTTCTGAGTTTGAAAACAAGCTCTGACAAGATTATCCCATGCATGACATGGAAATAAAACAGTGAACAATCTAGTTTCCATGTGATCGAACTATGAAGATGAAGAAGTAGATGCAACGTGGTCCTTTATCGATCTGTTTCCGTGATATTCTATATTTTTTGTCATCCATGAAAGTTGTATAATCGTGTTTCAGCTGGGCTGTGGCACACGTATATTGTATTTGTTTCTTATTAACGACCAAGCAATTCACAGTATAGCGTCTTCCCTTATGAAAGCAATAGAGCACCACTTACCAATAATGTTAAATATATTCTTCATTTGTGTTTTCATTTCTATGCAGATTACATCATTGACTGACCTAAATACGCCACTCGCTTCACTGAAGAAGAATACCAGAGGTAAGTTAATGGTTGAAAGTTGTTTTGTTTTCTTAAGACTACTTGTTCTCAAATCTACTCTACAGCATTTTATTTTCGGTAATTAATTCGGTAATCAAGCGAACATCTCGTGGCTATCCTGAAACTGGCGTGAGTTGCCGTGCGTTCAATGAAATGGTCAAAATAAGCAAAGAATGATGAAAATAACGACACATATCGAGAATGCAGATATTTATTTACTTCATTCAGTCTCGTATAAATATATTCACAGCCATGCATTTACCAGTTTCAGAAATTGGCAATCATGAATATAACAATTCTTGACAACCTTATGTTATTTAACCAGACGACTTGATCTTGAAACGCACTTCTCTGAAACCCTACTTGATTACTTTGCTCTTAATCCAATCCTTGTCATTAAATGTGATGGCTCAATTCCACCTAAACTGTGCTAATGATTATTATAACTCCCGGTCCTTGACTACGTAACAGTACTCTCTGATGTCGTGTTATTGTCGTGTTAATGTCATGTTCTTGTTGTGTTAATATCGTGTTATTCTCTTGTAATCTAGGATTGCAAGGCTTTCAGATAAGAATCATTCATATATTTGCTTCGTTCTTAGCACTTAAGATTAGTTCAAGAATTCTCATGTGTGCTGTCCGAAGTCACTGGCGAAGAAGTTTTAGTCATAAGGTGGGTTTGAGTTTTCTCATTAGGTTTGATTCCTAGCAAAACGGCCACATATATATTCCTGTGTTTGATTTCATAATCATACTTTAGTCAATATCATCGTGTGATAACATGGAGCATATGCTGCAGTGTTCAACTTGGTTAAGGAAACCTGACATCTTTCTGCTACTTGCAAATAGCAGATTTCTGTCAGTGAAACGAAACATTCAATTGATTAAAATACACACAGAAGTCAGAGAGGAAAGGTAGTAATAGCCATTGCTTCTCATAGAAAAAGTGATGGATACATTGTTATACAGCGCCACACACCAGCCTATCCAGAAATAAAAAGATATCTTATCTAAGTTAGCGAAGACAATACAACACGAAGGAAACTGTGCACTCAGATTCACTAAAAACTGAGACCTTGTACAAAAATATCTTCAGCATTCCATCCCCAACGGCATTGTCTTGTATGGACTATCTTTACATTTTAATTTTGGAAGTTCACATCGAGTAAGTTCTGTGTGAGGGATTGGGTCTACCGCTGTTGAAGGTTTGTGTTCAAACGCGTGGCATTTCTCTTACACAACCACTGCTATTGACAACCAAATAGTTTAAAAGTGTTTAGTCATGGGGCGTTGCCAGCCACGAGACAATGATATAAATGGCGTTCTAACAAAACAGATAGTATCAGAGTGACTTGTGTGGTAGCTGCCGGGGTAATGTCTTATTTAGACTCGGCGCCGTCTATTCTGTGTATCACTCATACGATATAACCAAAAATGCTATTTCTGTGTGAAAGGACCGTACCTTCACGGAAAAAGATATAAAAATATTAAACAAGGCAGTAAAGACATCTCTGCCGGAAATGTTTGATGTCAATGGACTCAGGATTGTTCGCACATACAAGCGAATGAGTGAAAAACTTGTCCCTGTAAGTACAACCAAATGTTACCAACAGTAACAGCAGTACATGAAATGTGGCTGTTTCTTCTTGTACTTTTGCTAGATAAAATGTGGATGTTGTTTTGTTTGTTTTGTTTTTTGTTTACCATTTTCTGGATACAATGTGGATGTTGTTTTGTTTGTTTGTTTTTTGTTTACCTTTTTCTGGATACAATGTGGATGTTGTTTTGTTTGTTTGTTTTTTGTTTCCCTTTTTCTGGATACAATCTGTGAAATAAATAACGACAACAATAGCAAGGATAATTATATTTCCAGCACACAAAAAATATTGACAAAGTACAAATCAATTAAATTCAAGTGTAGACCAATTCCACGTTCATAGTTCAGTTCAATTGCCATTCCAGCATAAAAGGTCGGCTGCAATGGATCTACAACGTCCTCCTGTCACTTAGCTTGATAGTACATTCAGCGAGGCTGGACCTGTCGATCATTTGATGTGGTCCTCCAGTTTATATCGTTGTTTACCTTTACCTTTAGGGAGCCGCGTAGTAGTTAGCTCGCTGGCTTCGCATCTGAGTGGTCCTGGGTTCATTCCCCAGTTGAAGCGGAAATGTTTTTTCAGACCGCATCGGCCCTCCGCCTTTAAGTCTAGAATTGTTTTGTGCAAGGTATTATGTCTTGTGATTTGACCACACATCTTAACTGACTCTGTTTTCGTTCATTAAAGTTATCTTTGTGCCCCTAATTTGTTCAGGACTTCTTTATTGTTTTTGATGTGATTCGCCCTCATTTAGAAATACATCCACATTGAAAAGGATTTAATTCTCCTTCTCTAAATGCTTGTTTAGTAATGAAATATTTAACATCTAATCACTCTCATGTGTTATTTGTAAGTCAACTGTTTTGGTGTTATTATGATCACTTTTGGTGAAAACAGATTTATCCAACCCTAATCTCTTCCTGATTCCCATTTCGCATCGTCCATCCTCCGTTACCATATTTCCAAGGTAGAAGCTCTTGAATTGATCCAGTGTTGGATTGTTTATTTGTATCTGTAGAACAAATTTATTGCCATTTATCATAGTTTTTGTTATATTTTCGTGTTAATGTTCAAACGACATTCCTGACTCATTGTTGTTTGTTTGAATCATCAATTCGTGAAAATCTTGTTCGGTTTCACCCAGCAGAGCTGTGTCATCCACTTGTCTGAAAATATTTATTGAAACTCCACGGATAAGGAGTCCTTGTATTTCCTCTATGTGTTGAAGAACGTACTATGTGGCAAAGATAATCTGGCAAGGGGACATTACTCATCCTTGTCTCACTCCACAAACTAACATCTTTATAAGATGACTAGCTCCTACCAAATCTAACAGTGGCAGCGTACACCACTAGGTTGCTGGGTATTCTAGTGATTTGTTTCATCCGGACCTATGATTTTCAGATATGTAAATAGTTTCGCATGGTGGACTGTGATAGACATTTTTGTAGTCAATAAAGCACAACTATGTGCTTTTTGTACCTCTACATAGTTTTCTGCAAGTGTTTTTATACAGAATATTTATTCTCTCGTTTTGTCCTTTTCTGTCAATATCCAAATTGTTCATCTAGAGCCTCATTGTCTACTCTACCCATAAGCCGTATCTTAATTGTATGGCCCATCAGACTGATTGTTCTAAAATCAGAATATTCGGTTACTCGTGATTTCTGGGGTGGTGAAAGAAAGACTGGATTATTATATATATCATTATATAGATTAGTGACTTTTACCTACACCGAAATGCTGTAGAGCCTCTACCAATCCTATATCGACTGTGTCCTATTTTCTCCATCTTTATAATCTACTTTATCTTCATAATCTACTTCATCTACATAATTTACTTTATCTTTCTAATTTACCTCTTTTTCTCGTGTGCATTGTTCTATTATGTCAACTCACAAAGTCCAGTTTGATTCCATGTTGTCGTTGTGGATAGTTCATCAAGCTCCCGAATATCGATGTGTGAAGAATCACCTTCATGTGCCAATATTTGGTACTCAGTTGCCTAAACATATAACAGTTGCCTAAACATGAAACAGTTGCCTAAACATAAAACAGTTGCCTAAACATAAAACAGTTGCCTAAACATATAACAGTTGCCTAAACATAAAACAGTTGCCTAAACAGTTGCCTAAACATAAAACAGTTGCCTAAACATATAACAGTTGCCTAAACATATAACAGTTGCCTAAACATAAAACAGTTGCCTAAACATATAACAGTTGACTAAACATCTAACAATCGCGTAGGACATGTTTGGCTGTCTGTTCTGCTTGTCAGGTCAGGTCATCGCGTAACCAGTGATGCCGTTGGGGCACACATGAAGACATCCTCAGAACTCCACGCCACCCATCTCTGTCAGCGGCCGCTGCCTGTGCCTCTTCTGGTCGGAAATCGGTCCATTCTTTTAGGGTGTCCTCCTATCTCTTTTTGGGACGGCCTCTTTTTCGTCTGCCTTGCAACTTTCCGTGTAGGATCGTATTTGCAAAACCATTTGATCTCAATATGGGACCATACCAAGCGACCATACCATACCCTATTTTGACAGCTGCCAAGAGGTCTTCAAGCGGTTCTATTGCTGTAGTAATTATATCTCGTATTCCTCATTTGTAACTCGATATTTGAACATGACAATTAAAAGTCTTCCGAAACATCTCATCTCCAAGGCCTGTATCTTTCGCTGAAGATCAGATGTAACTGTCCATGTCTCACAAGCATAGATGAATATTGACAAGACCAATGTATGCATTAATCTGATTTTGTTGCATAGTGCTAACCGTTTATCTTGCTATATTTTGTTAAGCCGTGCAAGCACCACTATTGTCTGTGCTATTCTGTCTAACACCTCAGATTTGGGTCCTTGTTCTGCTTGTCCGCACGTACATATGTATGGTATGGCTAGATTTAATATGTGTCCCGTTCTCTCTGGTGTGTCCCGTTCTCTCTGGTATCCCGTTTATTTGGTGTGTCCCGTTTATTTGATGTGTCCCGTCCTCTCTGGTGTGTCCCGTCCTCTCTGGTGTGTCCCGTCCTCTCTGGTGTCTCGTCCTCGCTGGTGTATCCCGTTCTCTCTGGTGTGTCCCGTCCTCTCTGGTGTGTTCCGTCCTCTCTAGTGTGTCCAATTCTCTCTGGTGTGTCCCGTTCTTTTAGAACAAGGTCACTTACTCCGTCCCATCAAGTTAATCCTAGTTTCCTCTCGTGTGTTCGACTCCTTGTGGCTTGGATAAAAGTTTTCTGTTCTGGAAGGGGATTATTTGTTGTGGTTTTTTTTTCTCCTGCTCTCTCCTTTGCTCAATTATCGTCTCTCTCGTTTCATGGTATGTCACAGAGTGATGGTATCCACTTTAGCATGATCTTTCTCCATCTTTTAGTTAGCATTCCATAATTATAAAAATGTAAGTCCCACTAGAATAATTGTTATTGTTACCAAAGCTTAATTCTAAATGTAAATATTTTCTTGAAATTGTTGCAAGTGAGAAAGATATTGGCCTCCGTTTGGTCGAATTTTATTTTTAAATACTTTTCTGTTTGGGATTTTTTTAAACTAGTAGTAACAGTCTACCAAAAATGGGGGATAACAAATACGAAATCTCTGAAACACTTTTGGGAGTTGTATCAGCTGTTCTATATAGACGCTGTAACATGTATCCACGGGTATGCCATTGAGGATTTCTTTAGAAAAAGTTATAGATATTATGTCAGTGAATTCCTATCTGGCTTACTTATTTTCTTGACAAATGTTTGTATATTGATCCACCTCTACATAGTTTTACAACACTAAATAGAACATATAAATTCACTAATGTCGTTAGACAGCGCGTATCTATTTACTAAGTCGTTAGAGGGCGCTCATCTGTTCACTAATGTCGTTAGACAGCGCTTATCTATTCACTAAGGTCGTTAGAGGGCGTTCATCTATTCACTAATGTAGTTAGACGGCGTTGGTGAGATCAAGTCCTCATTTGTGTACCATCTGTGTGGTCGTTGCTTTCTTTAATCTATTCTTCTGTAAGTGTTTGTAGAGCACCACAGTTCCATCTTTTACCATTGCATCTCTTTCTCTTGTTTATTGTGAGCAATGAACTACCTGAATAATATTTGTTGTCCCCTATTGCTCGTAAGGTAGGTTTTGTACACATTTATGATTTTGTTTCACTTTGGTTTTTTTACTGAATAATTCATGTATTTGTGTGTATTCCTTTTACAGGAACTGTAAGATAGTGTCTTAAAAGATGGCGTCAGACCTTCAAGAACAATCGTGTTGGCGTGCTGCTCGGCCCTGTCCATTGTCAGATTCCTCGTCCAATCATAAACTGTCTTGTCAAGCTTGGTTCCGGTGTGAAACGGCCGGTGATTACGTCATAAGATGGCGCTGCCAATCGTCTGAAGAAGGGGAACTTAATATCACAAACACAGGCCTTTCACTGTGTTCCAACAAGTCAGACTCCGTAGAGTCATCAGAGTGTCCTCCTCCAGTGGTGTGTCCTGACGACCCATACTTAGATAAAGCACATCTGGTAAGTAGAACAGACTACTTGATTATATTCACTAATAAGTAATAGTATTGTTTGGTAGCGAAAGAGAATAGAAATAATTGTATCGAATTAAGTTCATAGAACAATAAATGTTCATTCATTGAAGAGTCTTAGTTCAGTAAAGTTCATGTGCCATCTCTATATCGAAGGCAGGCTACGATGGGTCTCCAATATTCTTTGTCGCCACGCACTCAACAGACTTCATTTCATCTCCAATATTCTCTTTCGTCACGCATCGATCATGCTTCATTTCATCTCCAGTAGAAACAAAATAAATGCCTAATCGAGATTTTGAACGCATGTGCTTAATTTTAGAAGACCAGCATTAAAATCACTCTGTTAGTCACTTAGTTGAATATAAAAGGGCTATTTTCTGTTAGAATGTTTCTTTTATTATTGTTTTCTTTTCAAATGTATTTCTTGAAGTTTTAATCATTCTGTGTGATCCGTCATGATAAATGCTTTCTGTGTGATCCGTCATGATAAATGCTTTCTGTGTGATCCGTCATGATAAATGCTTTCTGTGTGATCCGTCATGATAAATGCTTTCTGTGTGATCCGTCATGATAAATGCTTTCTGTGTGATCCGTCATGATAAATGCTTTCTGTGATACCGATTTTGTGTAGAGCACTTGCGCTAGTTCTTTATATATCTGCAAGTTGATATTTTTAAACTTTGATATACCCAAATGTTCTTGTGCCCAAATAGTAATTTATTCATATAATACTATATCCATACATGTAAATAGGCCCACATATAATTAGTGATATAATCTTTTTCAACATCATCATCATAGAGCATTTGATTTATAGAACGTTGCTCTCATCACATACGCCTTGTAAGATTCAATCATTAGCCAGATCTCTCGTCTGTGCTACTGTAATCTTTTAAACATCTTTGATATCGTCTGCTCACCTTCTTTTTGGTCAGACACTGCCTCGTTTTTCATGTACCATATTCTCCAGTATGGTTTATTTCTAAACCGTTGTGACGTTTGATGTAGCCAAATTATTTTAGTTTCCTATAATTAATGCTGGAGTCACTGTTGTTCTACATCCAGCTTCCTTGACAAATCGACACATCACCACCATATCAATCTCAATCTGTTCATGAATGCACCAGCCTCAGTAAACCCTGCTAATTAACCATTTTATGATATCTTGCAGTGGGCCTACTCTTTCTTTCCCAATGTGAGACTCAAATCATGGCCTACTTTAGATAAGCCGTTCGACTCACTGGGAAAATCCCTTTGAAACGTCACATTCCACTGCTGGCTAAATAACGGAACTCACATTGTACCAAGGTCTATAATCAATCCATGCTCCACACAGAGACATAAAACAAATTCACGGTACAAAACACAACAAATCACTATTAAGAGTTCCTTTCACTGAATCCTGCCCTAAAACCAACTGCATATCCATCTTTGTTTCCCGAACACGCTATTATAGCTGCTCTGATCGGTCGATACGTGCAATTTCCGTCATTTAGTCAGCCTTAAAAATGTGACGTTTCAAAGGGATTTCTTTGTGTGTCAGAAGGCCTGCATCTACAGTAGGCTGTGCCCGAAACCACAATTAGGGTGTCAACAAAGTGTCACATTTATATGATATAAGTAAGTACATGTTGAAATAGCCGCGTGAATCGTCGAATCCTTAAATTGAGACGTCCAAAAATTGATATGTTGACATATCCAGCTAAATAATAGCACGATTTTACAACGTCAAACGTGGAGTCTGTGGGAATTCCGGTTATGGTTGGTTGTACTGCGTGACATCTTGTCAGAGAGAGTCACTGCATCTCTAATTCTATTTTATGAAACCCAACTCCCACGTCGGCCACAGCCAACTCAAAGATCTAAAGTAGGTCATGCGACTGCCCACCATATTTCGAAGAAGGGCTCGACCATGTCCATCTTTAGAGAAGGCCATGGCTCGACTGCAGATATGTGTTACCCAATGCTCCACATTTTATTGGCTGCGTATGTCAGCTGTGACATCATAAATTATAAAATGATAATAATATAAGTACTCAGGGATATTTACAGAGGAATATGGCTGCCTTAAAGGTATTTTAATACTTTCAGCACTGCAACCACAATTAATCTTGAAGAATTCAGGGGGGGGGGGCGGGGGGATTTTAATTGAATGACTAATTCATTCATTCCTGCTGGCTACTTTAGCTTCGTCGTCATCTACCAATTACCATGGAAACGAGTTATTTAACGGTCTACTCCGTGTATCCTATTAGAGGTAATCTGTCTCTAGTATTTTTTTTATCACAAACGGTTGTTGTTTTTTGTTGAAAGCACACAGTGAGTAGGTTTACTCTTTTGTGCTCCCTGAAAGGGCCGTTAAGTGGCGGGTTGTAGAAGCTTTCTTCACATCCCGAGCATGCTGTTGAAGGGGGACCGCGGTCCTCCAGGCGGTTGGGCTATGCTTCACTTTATCTGCATGGCGCCCGTTGCTACGGGGATCACATCGATCCACATCTCGTCAGACAGGCTGCCTTAAAAACAACCTGTTTTCAGGGAATATTACATGGAAGAGAGATTATGGTCTTGGTCAGTGTATTGTGCCTGACCCTAACGCGACATCTTGGTCAGTATGGTGTGCCTCACTAGACCCCGTTAATTCACACTGAATAGGTATCTAGTCGGTGGGGATGACAAGAGTTTTGGCAATTTCTACCCTAATCGTGGTTAGATAATGTAAAGAATCTATTTCATATCACACGCTAATATGTTATGAGGAATCTATTTCCTGTCACACGCTAATCTGTTGTGAGGAATCTCTTTCCTGTCACACGCTAATCTATTGTGAAGAATCTCTTTCCTGTCACACGCTAATCTATTGTGAGGAATCTCTTTCCTGTCACACGATAATCTGTTATGGGGAATCTCTTTCCTGTCACACGCTAATCTGTTATGGGGAATCTCTTTCCTGTCACACGCTAATCTATTGTGAGGAATCTCTTTCCTGTCACACGCTAATCTATTGTGAGGAATCTCTTTCCTGTCACACGCTAATCAGCTGTGAGGAATATTACATGTTAATCTGCTCATTGGAATGGCGTTGCTTGAGTATATGTATTTGAACATTGAATTGATTGTTGATTGTCTGATTTTTGAGGAAATAGAAGAAAATAACTTCACGAGAGATTAACATTCTGTATGGCGACAATACTTTTGAAATAAACAATTTTGTAACTAAATTGTTGGCTCAGCAACTGTAAGACGGGGTTGTTGATTCAGAATTCGGGGTTATATTGAAAGGATTTATAAGAAATGCTTTAATTTTTCCTTAAAAAACACTTTTCGGGGGACGTAGATTATCAAAGAATAAATAGTATTACCGATACATTTCGTTATCCTATTCATCTGGTTATCATTTGTATTTGGTGATAATATTAATTTATGTAAACGATCATGTAATACATTTCTAAATATACAACATACCATTTGATCTATGAATGTGCTGGTGTTGGCCATAAGCTTATGATGTTTTATTACATCACTTCATTCCTTCTAATATCTTGTCTCTTTTTGAGAATAAGGCTTTACCTTCTTTCCAAAATACCCCACATTTCTTTAATAATCTGTTCTACATTTCTGTTCAAGTATTCAATAGTCTATTGTCTTATGGGATTCATGTGTTCTTTGATTGTTTTATTTTTATTGTGTGGGGATGTCTTTTGTTTCATAATGCGACCAATATTGACTGCTAGCGTCAGGGCCAGCGAGCCAGAGCTTCCAAGACACTTCTACACCTCCTCGCGATGATTCTGGATAACAGGCTGCAACAGAGCAGACTGGCTAAGGAAAACGATTGAAGATGGAAAGCTAACCAGGTACCCAAAATGCCTGCTCTCTCGGACCGAAAGGTGCAAATATCGCAGTCAATCTGGAAACTACGACACAAAGCATTCCGTTCTCCGGACTAAATATCGTGCTACTTGCAAAGCCCTTGTCAGGATATGGTAGGGAGATTGTGAACAAACAAAGAACAATAATAATAATAGTAAGCAGTTTAGTTGCAGTTGGCTCCCCTGTAGTAATTGGGGTATTCAGAATTGTTGTCGAACTTTTAGCCCGGGGCGATCAGTAGGTGTGTGCGTCCTCTAGGTGTGGGGCGATCTTCAGGTGTGTGCGACCTTCAAGAATGTGCGACATTCAGTTGTATGCGACATTTACGTGTGTGCGACTTTTATGTGTGTGCAACCTTTTACGTGCCTGCGACTTATAGACGTGTGCGACCTTTAGACGCATCTGACCTTTAGGTGTGAGCTATCTTTAGGTGTATATGACTTTATGCATGTGTGACCTTTAGACCTACATGACCTTTAGGTGTTTGGAACCTTTAGGTGAGTGCAACATTTAGGTGGGTTCTACCATTAGGTGTGTTCAACCATTAGGTGTGTTTAACCATTAGATCTGTCCAACCAGTAGGAGTGTTCTACCTTTAGATGTGATCAACTTTCAGGTATGTTCAACTTTTAGGTATATGAGACCTAAAGTATGTGCGACCTTTAAGTGTGTGCGACCTATGCGTGTGTGCGTCTTATAATTGTGTACGACCTACAACATGGAATTGACTTAGTCGTTGCCCTTTTGCCGTACATGAACAGGTTTTATTTTCTGTTTTCTCTTCTTCTGGATCACAGTTTGTGCTGGATGGGGTACTGCGCCATGCTTAGTCCCCTTTAGTAACTTCTAATTTGTCGTGTTAGGCAGGTTGCAGTGTTACTATATTATTCTCTGCTCTCCTTTTTGACATGTCAGGTACACCTGTTACTATTCTCTGCTTTCCTTTTTAACATGATAGGTACTTCTAATACTTTTCTCTTCTTGTCTCGGGTACACATTAGATAAAGGGTAGATAACGCACTTCTTCTTCTTCTTCTTCTGCGTACGCAGTCAGACAGTAACCATTATTTTTTCGAAAAAAGCGGCGGTCATCCTGAGGCTCTCGCCACTGCCATAGAGCTTGTCTTGCAGTTCCACTGGTAATGGCCACATCTGCTCTCTCTGATCCTCGTATGTCGGGCAGTTCTGCAGCAGATGTTCAGCGGTCATTTTACCAGTACCGCACGGGCATTCGTCGGTACACCCTATCTTCAATTTGTTGAATAGTTGGTACCTCAGTCTGTTGTGGCCAGTGTAACGCACTTCTAACACCTATTGCAACACGTTTGTTCGTGCTTAGCTGCTCCTTACTTACTTAACGTTTCCTTCCACCTGTGCCGGTAAGCCTCACGTGGAACCTAATCTGCCTTTCTTGGAGCCAAGTGACAGGACCGAAGGTTGAAGGATTGATATTATAATATATATTTATATGTCATGCGGCCTGCCTCGTGACTTGTAGCCAGATCTTCTCGTGTTGTTAATGTGCAGTGTCAGTTGATCAAGTTAGATTCTCATGAGATGACCAAACAATCATATTTTCTGTCATGAAATGAATTCAACGTAAGGGGTAGTTCTAATCATATTGTTAATGCCCTTATTTCTCATGTGATCTCCTCTGGAGATACCAATTACTGTTCTTGAAATGTATGTTGTTCTATTATTTAAAGCTCAAGACGAGAATGTTCACTCTTTCGGACGCCCAGAAAGTCGCGGACTGCAGTACCTTCCCAAATCTTGAGCGTGTGGGTGGAGATGGACTGGGGACCTCCGGGATGTTGAGATATGGTTGGTTTCATCTGTGACGCTCACTACTATGGGGATCACGTTAATCCCCAAGTAGTTAACCAGACTGTCATGAAACAGTCTGTTTACAGGGAGAACTGCATACGGTGATATCTTCATCAGTATGTTTTACCTGACCCTGGTTAAGATTGTCTTGATCAGTATGTTTTATCTGACCGTGGCTAACATTGTCTAATCAGTATGTTTCACCTGACCCTGACTAACATTGTCTGATCAGTATGTTTTACCTGATGGATGTTAGTCTACTCTCCGTTCTTTGACATTTCATTTCACACTTTATTTTCCTTTTCCGTACCTTGGGAAAGAACTACGTTTTGCTTTGTTTATCAAAGTTGGTATACATGTGCTGTTTATTAGTTGTTGTTTTGTTGCTAACTGATGTTTGGGTGTTTAAGTAGTGGTGACAGTTAATAAGTCATTTCAGGGTCTTTCTAGCATCATGTTTCTATTTTGTATCAAGTCTTCTATCTTCCAGAAAATATAGTTCCTAGGTTTTGCTATTGAACACCTGGGTGGATCTGATATATTGTTAACTTTCATAGTGTCCAGTATGTTAAGTGAATCTGATTGCATAAACAACAGCTTACAAACACTAACAGATACCCCTATATGGCATTGGGCCAAAGGGTAAGATCCTATAGGCCGCTGGATCCATAACCAACCAACCAAACCAAGTGAATCTGATGCTTTGTTAACATTCATAGTGTCCATCTTCGATTTGCTGATCTCGCGTTATATATTTCACAGGCTGTGGAATATGCATTAATATAGTTTTGAAGTGTATCTTTGTCTGCCCTCATATATTAGGCTTTGATCATCTGCAAAGAGTAAATCATGTGTTGAGGTAAAGTTGTTCCCTACCCCTGGTGAATCTACTTCTAGTGTAAAAAATGTTCTGGGTTTTATTTGGTCAGACATATGCTACAGATAAATAGTAAAAGTATACATACCTATTACCTGATGATCTGATATTTCTGGCCAACTGCTATATCTACTGAACGTACTCTTCAGGGAAACAGCGACTTATCTACAGATGTTGTCCTGGCTATTGCCGTATCCATCTTCGCTTTCCTCGCCATGTTGTTGATCGTCGTGTCATCCTACAAGTACTGGAGACTTAAGAAAAGGTAAGACGAAGACCACGTTGGTGGTCATTATGACGAAGCTTGCCTGCCACTATCAGTGTTTTATAACCTCTTAAAAAGGTAGCCAGAAACTATGATAAATGTCAGTAAATTGTACAGTGTGTAGTCAACACTATGTTAGGGTTTGTTGTAGACGGCATTGCTACAAAGATGTACTTGGTCTAGTGTGCTTTTGTTGGAGATATAATTTAAGGTTGAGTTTGTTCATTATTGCAAAACGGTGAAACATGTTATCCTATGTTTGTTGTTGTTGCCAGTTTTGCTGTTGTTGTTGTCAGTGTTGATGTTGTTGTTGTCAGTGTTACTGTTTTTTTGTTGTTGTTATCCGTGCAGAGTTCCTTCATTACACGGTTTTATGTCTCTGGTAGAAATTTTAAGTGTGCCTTAGTAGTATCACGAGGCGTTTTGCTGAAGGTTGGTTAGGAAGATCTTACTGGCTGTAGTGCAATACTAGGCTAGGCTTTTCAGTTGCTTCATTATTGTCCCGATCACAGTGCAGATCTCTACATCTTCGAGCAGGCTGCTGTAGCACAACTTATGTCCATGTGCACAACGTGCACGTTGGGTTGATGTCGTCATCAGTACGTGGCACGTGAGATGACGTCATGATCAGTATGATGGCACGTGGCCCTGGCGTGAGATGGCGCCATGCACAGTATGATGCACACACATAGCGTCATAATCAGTATGATGCACTAAACAACCTGACGTGAGATGGCGTCATGATTAGCATGATACACTAAACCCTGACGTGAGATGGCGTCATGATCAGTATGATGCACTAAACCCTGACGTGAGACGGCGTCATGATTATCATGATGCACTAAACCCTGACGTGAGATGGCGTCATGATTAGCATGATACACTAAACCCTGACGTGAGATGGCGTCATGATTAGTATCATACACTAAACCCTGACGTGAGATGGCGTCATGATCAGTATGATGCACTAAAAAACCTGACGTGAGACGGCGTCATGATTATCATGATGCACTAAACCCTGACGTGAGACGGCGTCATGATTAGCATGATACACTAAACCCTGACGTGAGATGGCGTCATGATTAGTATCATACACTAAACCCTGACGTGAGATGGCGTCATTATCAGTATGATGCACTAAAAAACCTGACGTGAGGTGGCGTCATGATTAGTATGATGCCTATGACCTAAGCGTCAGCGACATCATACCCGAGACTTAATGGGTAAACTAATAGGTCAACCTGTATACGACAGATAATATACTACTTCCAAAGTCACATGATTGTTTGCATGCAACTATCATGACATACACATCTGAAGGAAAATAATGAGAATCTATGATAATACTTAGAGGATCCTTCTACACAGCTTTATGTAACAGTTTGTGAGCTACTAATATATACTTACCACATAATCTCATTTCACCTGTTCACTTGTGTCGCTAGACAGCGTATGGAAGCGTAATCTTCTTTCTTGTAACACTAATGAATCCATGCCTCCGTAGAATTTTATTTTACTACCAAACGCTAATCACCATAACCAAATTCACCATTTAGTTATTGGCTGTTTGTCCACTATCGGATTATCCAGTCTTCTCTCACTTCTTACGCCCTCCTGGCCATGTCACTTCCGCTCGCTTGTTTCTTCCATTTGATGTCATATATGCCTACAAGTGAGGAGATCCTTGCCAAAACTGTATTTGCTGTCCAGCTAGGTACCTTTTTTACTTCTTTATGTGCTCGTATCTATATTTAATATGTTAATCTCTTCCCCCATGAGTAGCTAGCACATAGTGTTATTGTTCGTTGTCCCCGATGAAGTCCTTACGGTCGTAATTTAGGTTTAGTTTCTCTGTTCGTCTTAGTGGTATTAGACCATTCTTATCTTATTAATGGTTTATAACAGTTTTGTAAGTGCATAGCCGCCATAGCCTTGCGTTATTTTTTAATTTGCTTTACTACTACCATTCCATACTTGTCATGGTCTTCTTGGCCTGAATCCCTGCTGTCTGTTGCTATAGGCTCGTCAAATAAATCGGTTTAGAGCCGTCCTTGTTATTCGACCAAACCATTTAATTCTATGTGCATATTTACGCTATATATGACCATATTCCCCCTTTCAGTTGGATGTCGCCCAACTCTGTGAATGTCGTTTGTTTTCAGACTACGTCACAGAATGGTACCAAGCCACTACATGATACGGGACTGTCCCTACCCTGTCCGCTACCACAACCTGTGGGGGACTGGTTACCAACACTGGGGTCAGGACAGCGGGAAGAAGTCTCAGTCGTCAAGGTCGAATGGAAGTTCTCACCCCGACGTAAGTATTGAGACTAGACATATATTTATTGTGAGCATAGAAGAGCTGGATTATTCAGATTAAGCTTGACATTTTGGTTGTTTATTTGGGATATGAAAAATTGGGTCCGCCGGGATCTTTGCGTGTTACACGGACAAGAATAGCACCACTGCCCCACAGAGAGGATGTTGTAAGAGGCGGCTAAATGTGTGACATGGCATACCACCGGCATGGTTAGGTGATTTGTTAATAAATAAATAAATTAGACTATAGCAAGTTTTGTTAAAATACAGCCACCTACAATAACACGAGGGCATAGCTACAAGCTGACTAAAGAGGGGTCCCGGTTAGATATTAGGAAATATTTTTTTAGTCAGAGAGTGGTGTCTGCTTGGAATGCATTGCCAGGGGAGGTAGTGGAGGCAGGGACAGTTAATGCATTTAAGAATAAACTGGATGCGCATAGCTTTTAGAGCAAGGTGATGTAAATGTAACTGGTTGTATACAGACTCTGCAGGGTCTTCTAAACCAGTATAAAGACGTTAAGTTAAGAGCAGCAGATATGGTGTCTAACAGGCTGCAGGTTTACTTTGCTTTAGAGTTTCCTCTATTAAGATGAACCCACACATCATTGAATCACTCTTTTCGCCAATTGTTACTACGCAGCAGAGTAAAAATGCGCTCGAGCCTAGCCTCTAAGCAGGAACTCCTCCTACCGACTACATCTAGCCATCGCCAGAGCTGGGACCTGCATAGAGCCATTTGTTTCTGTAGAAGTAAAGGTCGACTAAGACTATTTAGAAAATAGTAAAGTTTTATTCGAAGCAGGTCGGAACCTAAGCCCAGACAACAGAAGGCAACGAATACTGGTGTTGCATGACCAGATACCGGACTAGGAAATATCCAATCATCATCTGCTGCATCAATTTGCAGACTTGGCTATGCTGGCTTCAGGACAACACAAGAGTTCACATCATGTTCTCAGATTTACCAACTGTTGGTACATTAGAATTGGTTATACTGGGTTCAGGGCAACACAAGAGTTGACATCATGGTCTCAGATTTACTGAGTTTGTTAGTATGTTAGACCTGGTTATGCTGGCTTCAGGGTAACACAAGATTTGACATCATGGTCTCTTACCAACTGTTAGAACTTTGACAGGGGTGATATTTTGAAATCAGTCAGTGACCGTCTGCTGCAAGATGACATTACAAACGATGAACAAGCACACAGTCTTTGGTCGAGCAGGAAGAGCGGAGCAAGAGTGTACACAACCATCGACAAACAGGGGCCTTCAGCATCCACACCTTTTGCCATTTGCTGAAAGAGACTGGGTATCTGTTGGCCTCTCCAGAGTTCAGAGGTGTGGCGTTTCTTCAGAACATTACAGTAAAATGCTCTTTTTCGTACAACTGTCGTGAAAATTTAATTCGGTTTGGTCAACAGCTATAAATATGAAGAAAAGAAACTTAGAGAAACTGCAACAAGGCTGAAGCTACAGGTAACTGAGAAAGAAACTCAGAAAGTTGAACTGCAGTTTTATAAAAGAACAATAACAAACGGTGATTTACATTTCAAACAATTACGACCCTTTATAGAAAAATACCGGACAAAACGACAAAAAAGATAAATAAACTAGTCAACTAGGCTAAATGTATAGAATGTACCGCAAATAGATATCTGGATAAGTAACCTTTAATGTTGTTTTATAAAGGAGCCTTAACAGGCGATGACCGCCGGAACTACGAACGCCACTTTACACATTGAAGGAATACTCACAATCAAGGCCCATGACTAGATTTGATGTTGTTTGAAGTTGTCCGTGCTGAGTTGTTAGCCCTTGATGACGTTTCTTTGGTAGCGGATTACAGTTGCTCTTATTACATCCTGAGGCGTGCTTAGAATGGTGGATCTGGGACTTTTTGTATGATGTCTGTAATGCAACAGTTCCTCAGTAAGCTCACCACTGGGGAAATTACAGAGTCGATCCACATTTCATTGGCCAGACTGATGTGACACCCTGTTTCCAGTCCACAAATTTGATCGTGTTATGGGGTTATGATCAGTATATTCCACTTGACCCTGATTACACTTCGCACCCATACGACGTAATGAAAACTTAGCATATAAGTAAAGGCAAAATATCCTTCAACGATTTCTAACATAAACAATGAAAAAGTCAGCTGAATAAAGAAAGCTAACAAATAATAGTAAAGTAAGCTAGATCAACCTAAGGCTAATGATTGGATGTAACTCAAGAAGATGGTCCAAAAAAGTAATCTGTGGTGAGTGACATTTGAAGCCTTATTTCTTGAGGGGTAACCAGATTGACAAGTCAGGTGGATACATGTAGTACATTCTTTGTTGGAACTCTAGGCAGTTTCATTTGCCCAGTCCTGTATTTTTAATACAATTTTAGGCTAGTCGTTTCTTCAAATCTGTGAACTTTTGTCAGCTTGAGTGTTAGCTATTGTATGTTCAGTTAATCTATATTCTGTTCTGTTTTTAAGAATCTATTTTACTGCACTCTATTGTGTTATATTACGTTATGTTGTATTATGTGGTTTTAAATTGTCAAAGTCTTTGATGGTTGAAAGCATCAAACAAAAAACAGGGGGATATGGTAGTCTATGATATTGGAGAGACAGAGGAAAGTAGAATGATCCAAAGGTAGTACAAGTGCAGAAAGGCAAATGTACTATTTGATATGCGGCTTGACAGAGGACTTGACATCTGAGTCATGTATCAGATCATTTTCAGATCAATATACGATCACCTGGAAATCAGGCACAAGTCTTGAACAACAAACAATGACCGGCGTTAAAATGGTAGTCACTGGTAGCGACGACTCAAGATGATAGTCACTTGGTAGCCGCGACTCAAGGTGATAGTCACTTGGTAGCCACGACTGAAGGTGATAGTCACTTGGTAGCCACGACTCAAGATGATAGTCACTTGGGAGCCATGGTGCAAGATGATAGTCACTTAGGTGTCATGGCGCAAGATGAAAGGCACTTGGGTGTCATGGCGCAAGATGAAAGGCACTTGGGTGTCATGGCGCAAGATGATAGTCACTTGAAAGCCATGAATTTTGATGATAGGCACTTGAGAGCTATGAATTAAGATGATAGTCGCTTGGGAGGCACGTGCAAGATGATAGGCACTTGGATGCCATGGCGCAAGGTGATTTGCATTTCGTTTTTTATTAGATTGTCCATACGCTAAACGAGTCGAAAGACTTGCTCGAAGAAGGGACCATTTCTGACCACAGATTGATTACTGTTGCATTGCTCTGACAAGGGTTTTCTATCACGTTTATGTTATGTTATGCTGTATCATGTTATATTGTGTTAAGTTGTGATGTATTGTGATATATTGTTATGTTATATTATGTTATGTAGTGATGTGTTACGTTATATTGTATTATGTAGTGATGTGTTAATGTTTTATTGTGTTATATGTTATATTGCATTATGTTATGATCTGTTATGTTAATTGTGTAGTGTTATATTGCATTACGTTTTATTGTGTTCTGTAATTTATATCTTGTTATCTCATGTGATGTAAAATAAAAATCACTACACTTCGTACAGCCACATAAGTGGCCAACCTCTTTCTCTCTCTCTCTCTCTCTCTCTCTCTCTCATCCAAAAAAGTGCAGAGTATGAATACTGTTTGTTTCTGTCAATCCCAGCATGAGCTATTTTTTTTTAAACCAGAAATTCTTTCGATTGGCTAGAACTGTAACGTCACCGCTGTGTTGATTAAGCATTGGTTAAGTCGGTAGTGGCCAAGTGATGATAATACCGATCTAGTAATCACCAGACGAGGGCTCGAACCCCAGTAAAGGGGTGAGTGGCGTTGAGAACATGGGTTAGGAAGGTTTTATGGTGTAAACTAGAAATCTAGTCTGCGCATTTTTCCGCCACTGCATAAGTGAGCATCTTATTATTCTCCAGACTTCTAAATCTAAACGTCTGACCCCAGTTTTTGTTTTTGTGTGGAATCCCCTGGTATCTGAGTGCTTCACTCTTAGCGAATGTTCTTTGGTAAAGAGTTTGATGTCACGTACTGAACAAGGTGAGCCTAGGTCATCATGTTATATGGGCATCACATTGTCGATCTCCACCTAGTTGGCCAGGCTGATGTAACACATCCCACGTGCATAGAGTGAATGAGAGATAGGATCTTGGTCAGCTCGTTGCTCCTACCATGATCCTAACCTTGGCCCTGACGGAACTAACCAACAATAATTATATATCTTCCTGCAGGTTTACTTCTCACGACCTCAAGAACCTGCCAGCTACTTTGAGCGTCTGCTTTTTCCTTTGGACGATTTGATGAACTACAACAAAGATTCCATGGGATCTGGTCCTAGCACACCCAGGCGCATGTTTTCAAGTCCTGGTAAGTTAGCGGCTGATCCATCAGTAGCGACTGGCAGTTTTGTCTTTCATCAGCCGATTGGAGGTGGTGGTTTGAGTGCTTTTGAAGGAAGAATCGAGGGGTGGACTCCTCAAAACAAACAGGTGAACAAGGATAAGGAGGCAAAAGAGAAGAGTCTGGAATGTTTCCAGATATACAAGGGAAATATGAGAAAGATGCGAACACACGAGAGTCAACATGCTACAGGAAAGTGTACCAACAACATGAAAGAATACAAACGTTTGCAGAATGCCAGCCCAGATTTCAACAGGGTACCACAGGTATCGTCTATCACCATCCCAACATTCGAGTTGGGTGGTCTGCATAGAACCATGGCGGAGCACGAGTACATGAATCCTCATATGCAAGTACACGAAGATATTGACGAGCACTTTCTCCAGAAGAAAAGCCATCAAACTAAATGTTCTGACGAGAACGTCTCCCGCTATGCTGTTACCCGCACAGGTAGCAACCAACACTACATCATGAACAGCCAGAGCCATCACCAAAGCAACATTAACCATTACCAGAGTGTTTCACCCCGAAGTATCTACGCTACCCACTCGTCCACAACTCACCCAAGCCCTGACGTCATCAGCAGCCACAACTTCACCAACAGGTTTGTTCGGGTCGGGAAGAACGTGTATAGACCTCTCCTCAGCAAGAGCGCGAGTGTCGGCAGCATTAGCATGAGCAGCAGCACCAACGACTACGTGGAACTCAGTTATGACAGCTTCCGCAACGAGCACCAAAAGGAACTGGCCAAGCGAGGCGCTGCTTCCAGCAGTACTCTGGAAGCTGGCTATAGACAGAAAGGTTACGAGAAATCTACAGCATTGAACAATCGTTACTGACAGCAACAATATACACACCTGGAGTCTTAGCACGCCAGGAAATCATCTGACCTTCACCTTTTTCTTGTGATTCGGGGACAATGAGTTATTTCCTCTTTCATTTCTTGCATCATGTTGTTTGTTTATTTTTTTTTCTTTGTTTTTGAAGTTAGTCGCACTGAGTTATTCACTCTTGACAATTTTCTGTGGTAGCAGGCTCTTCTTACATCATAGGGCATACTGAAGAAAGTGGACTTGGTTCCGCTTCACTGTTGTGCAAAGCAAGGATTCTCAGTATGGCGACGATTGAGAGATCATAGTGTAGATCCCCATCTCACTGACCAGGTTGTGTACTGTAGGGGGTCTTGGCCAGTATGTTACACTTCACCCTGCCGCTAGCCTTTTCCACTGAATGATCAATGAGATATTGCTTGCTAAGCTTTTTTCAGGCAGCTTCGTCATACAAAACGAGTTACTTCAGGAGTACATATCACTACATGATACAAATTTTCTAGAAGGTAGCCAGTTGTCGTAGCTGACTTATGCTACTTTTGGCGCAAGAAGAAGAACAATAACAAGCATATGACGTGAACGTATACAGAATTTGTGTGCTGAGCGTCGGCTGAGAAGAGATTGACAAATTTTGTATGCTAATTATGGACACAAGAATAGCAAACAGAACGTCCATAAATAGTAAGCTGAATACAAGGCACATCCTGCATTATCAGTATCTTACACAAGTTTGAGCCTCACTTCAGTACCTTTCACATGTTTGAACATCACGCCAGTACCTTTCACATGTTTAAACCTCACGCCAGTACCTTACACATGTTTGAGCTACACGTTCTGAATTTATCAGTTCCTTAACATGTTTTAGTTATACCTTCTGAACTACCAATACCTTGTACATGTTTGAGTTATAAGTTCTGAATTATCAGTACAACGATTTGTGTATTTGTCTCGATGGTATCCTTACTCGACTAATTACGTTGATGTAAATGATGTAAATAATATTGTCTTTGTGTCATTTCGTCTGTCATCACCGTATTTTTCCCCCTCACTCTTACTCTGCTCCAAGGTGTTTATGCGAGCTCCTGTTCTGATAGTTTCTGGTAGCAACTTAATATGACTAATGATTTTTGCTAGCCCCACGCACAAACTTATTTAGTCACCTTTTACAACATGCATGGAACGCTACAGTTGTGCTATTCTCTTTTTCTCCAATCTCCACTCGAGTGATATGTTTATGTTCCATTGATGTACATACTTATTAAATAGTCTATATTGTATTCCTACTGTTAAAAAAGGTTTACCTGAGCGTTGGAATTATCCATTGACATTGTTGTATATTTAAACGAAATAAATCGAAGGAATAGTGAAGAAACAAATAAAATAATGGGACACGTGGTCATGGAGGAGATACATAGTAAATAACTAAGATAAAAAAGTGGGAAGCACGTAGAAGCAGCGGTGTGGAACAACGATGTGGTTTGATAAAACTGTGGGGCTGTCCTTTTGGGGGGGGGAATCCAGTGCTTGAGGATTCACTGTACGAGGTGTCAGCTGTTTGGGAGGTCCAGTGACCAGTCCCTTCCTCGCTGGCGTGTCTTCCGTAGTTGTAATTCATGTACCTATGTATATCATGACATGCTAGAGCGTGTGGTTACCAATGAGCTAACCCGAAGCCTCTTGGCGTGAGATCAAATGCGCTAACCGTTCAGGCGTTGATTAAGAATTGTTTCAGCTGCTTTCCTCTTTTTAGTTTTCCTTGTCCGTCGTCAGAAATCTTCATCAGTGGCTCTAACAGTAAGTCACATCAGTGGCTCTAACAGTAACTCACATCAGTGGCTCTAACAGTAAGTCACATCAGTGGCTCTAACAGTAAGTCACATCAGTGGCTCTAACAGTAAGTCACATCAGTGGCTTTAACAATAAGGTACATCAGTGGTTCTGGCAGTTATCCACATTAATGGCTTTGAAAGTAACCACATTAATGACTATGACAGTCATCCACATTAATGACTCCGACAGACATCCACAAAAATGGTTCTGAGAGGCCAAGCATGTGGCTGTCTTCCTGCACGAGTGCAAACAGAATTTGTTGTCAGAAGTACATTCCTCACAGCAGTTATGTGTACACCTGTCTTACCCTGGCCCTACGGGTGAGGTCGTTGGTGATGCTACATCCGTCTTAACCTGGCCATAAAGGTGAGGTCGCTTGTAACGTTACATCTGTTTTACCTTAGCAATACCGGTGATGTCACTGGCGACCCTACATCTGTTTTACCTTACCCATACTGGTGATGTCGCTGGTGACCCTACATCTGTTTTACCTTAGCCATACTGGTAATGTCGCTGGTGACCCTACATCTGTTTTACCGTAGCCATACTGGTGATGTCGCTGGTGACCCTACATCTGTTTTACCTCAGCCATACTGGTGATGTCGCTGGTGACCTCAGCTATTTTGTTATGTTATCAAGGGTTACTAACCGACAGTATTAGTTTGGTTGTTGCTAGCGATCACCTCCCCACCCTCATGCGTTAATGAAGATCTATTTTTATTGCCCAAAGTGTAGCAGAGGCTCACCACTACATCTGACCCATTTAAGTGAAATTTATTTTAGTATTTCCAGTGACTGTTTCATGACAATGGTTTTAGAAAATGAGGTTGCTAGTCCCATGCTAGTCTACAGTCGTCTTTTACGACATGCTTGTGGTACTATTAATGGACACCGCTAGAATGGATGTAGCTAGAATTCGTAACGAAATATCTGTTATTCTGAACACTGACCAAGACACCAGGCAAACCGTTTCAACACAACAGCTTTTCCTTTATATTCGTGTAGTCATGTATTCATGTGTAAATAAATGTAAATATATGTAAATATGCACTGTTGTCAATTATGTTGGACTTATGGTTATTGTCATGAAAAACAAGTCATGTTTTAACAAAATAAAGGCACCAGCAATATTGAGTTGTGTTGTTCATTGAATATATACACATTATTACTATGTATGACATGGACAAGAATAGCACCACTGCCTCACAGAGAGCATGTCGTAAGAGGCGACTAACTGTGTGACATGGTATGTGGGCAAGGTTAGGTGGTTCGTTTAGAGCAGCATAGATGGCGCCTAACAGGCTGCAGATCTAGTGTTTGAGTATATTAAGATGGACTCGCACATTGGTTAACCACACTCCGTAAGCGCTTGTCCCAATGCAACTGAGTATTAAGCTGCTCGAGGTTAGCATAATAAGCAGGAAACCCTTCTCCCGGCTACATGCAGCTCATACCACAACTGGGACCTGCGCAGTGGCATCTGTTCCACCGCAGACGATGATGGCATAATTTATTTGCTAGCGAAATTTTTAGTTAGCGCTACTTTTTATCCTCACTCTCCCGTCTCGAGCCACCCGAGCCCAGTGGCAAGTCCAGGACAAGACGACTAGAGGAAGACTACGAGATCACGCATCAAGCACCCGTGAAAAAGACGGCGGAGTCCGGAGTCGAACCCACACCACCTAATCACGGGGCCAACAGCTTAACCACTTCGCCGCGGAATCCTCACGACTAAGAACATTATATATATATATAAAGCATTTCAGTCTGTCTTATTTGTTATGTCACATACACTATTTGTCTTTCCTCTCAAAATACTGGTATTCAATCAGGCACGTGTGTCTGATGCAAAGTAGCCAAATGTTGAGTAAACTCATTTCACTCTTTTGCCTTGGTGTACCATGTTGGGCACAGGGCTTCCATTATGCCATCTCTTCACCTCATCCTCGGTCGTCCACGAGGGCGTCACGCTACGTGTCCATCTGGTATCCGGCATGCGCACCACATCGCCAGCACATCTATGATCTGAAGATATGCCCTTTTCATATTATACTTCGTTACCTGTTTTTATCAGAAACTGACATGTTCCCATTACAGTACGTTAGTTTTGTTCATGTAAAATTAATAAAGTGGAACCTGGGGAAACTAGGACTAACCTGCTAAGCGTTATGTAAACATCAATTAAAGAGGGTTGCTATGGGACTATGTAGCAGTCATATTATTTTTATATGGATTGGTAAGAAAATCACTACAGCATGTGGGTATCTTGAAACAGATATATATATATATATAGGATTTGTGGACTATAAAAGGGCATTTGACAGCTTAGACAACGAATTACGTTGCAAGTTGCTCAGGCATAATAGAGTGCCTCTGAAGCTCACACGAGTGTTCAAGAAAACATATGAAGATATAAAAGTCAGCTTTCTGAATCCTTTGAGATGAGAAAGAACTGGTGTGTGCGATAGGTCCACTCGTGTGATGTGTCGGCTGTGGAGTTGTAGCGAATGCTGCTTTTTCTGGCAGCACACTTACTGTGAGCATTCACGATATAATTTAAATCTGGTATCTGAGCACCTTTGGTGGAGTGGTTCTCTGCCAGCAACTCCCAGGAGGTGAACATCAATGTTGAAGAATTTTCAAAGACACTTCCAAGAAGTATGTAGCATTTCTAATGTCCCCCAATAAGCGTCTGCCTGTTCTGTGCTCATTGTATATATCAAGCTGCTTAGGGATGCGCTCATCGGGCATGTGAGCTTTCTACAGCAGCGTATGATGCTCAATATGTCAGTCTTGCTAAGAATTTAAGAGTTTGACACTTTGTCTTGCCACTCGACCCTGGCTGGGCAGCCTAGGCACTTTGTCTTGCCACTCGATCCTGGCTGGGCAGCCTATGCACTTTGTCTTGCCACTCGATCCTGGCTGGGCAGCCTATGCACTTTGCCTTGCCACTCGACCCTGGCTGGGCAGCCTGGGCACTTTGTTTTGCCACTCGATCCTGGCTGAGCAGCCTAAGCACTTTGTCTTGCCACTCGATCCTGGGAAGCCTAAGCAATTTGTCTTACCACTCGATTCTAGGCACTTTGTCTTGCCACTCGATCCTGGGCAGCCTAGGCACTTTGTCTTGCCACTCAATCCATGGCAGCCTAAGCGCTTTGTCTTGCCCAACAATCCATGGCAGCCTAGGCCCTTTGTCTTGCCACTCATCCTGGGCAGCCTAGGCACTTTGTACTGCAACTCAACCCTGGGCACTTTGTCTTGCCATTAGATCCTGGCTGGGCAGCCTAGGCACTTTGTCTTGCCACTCGATCCTGGGCACTTTGTCTTGCCACTCGATCCTTGGCAACCTATGCACTTTGTCTTTCCACTCGATTCTGGTCACTTTGTTTTTCCACTCGATCCTGAGCAGCTTAGGCACTTTGTCTTGCCACTCGATCCTAGGCAGCCTAGGCACTTGCCGCTGTATTCTGGGCACTATGTCTTTCCACTCGATTCTAGGCACTTTGTCTTGTCACTTGATCCTAGGCACTTTGTCTTGCCATTCAATTCTAGGCAGCCTTCAAATACAACTCTAGTGAAAACAATTTAGCTGCCTCTGGTGTGTCTGCTATATACTGCCCACTAAAGAAAGAATCAGACAGATATCAGTGGAAACTGACATGAGGAGATGGTGCTGGTATCTTGATATTGATGACCCGTTCCTCAGTGTAGCTGCGGGTCCCAACTTCGTCTCCAGCGGACTCTGTCTTGAGGCACGGAAGTCCAGTGCTTGGTAAGTGCTCTTCTGGAGGCATCTTGGATGTTGCAGCGTACAGCAAGGGAGTCTGCTCAATGCATTGGAGGTCTTCCTTGCGGTATCATCTTACCGCAGGGGTACCAGACTGCTGTTGCTGTGCTCCATCGACCATCGTTTCGTCGCAACATGTGACATGCCCATCTATGTTTTGCCTTGTCTGCATGAATTACCGCATCCTTCACCAGGGACAATTGTCTTATGTCAGAATTGTGGATACCTTGCATACGTTGGTTCTGGAAAGAGTGATTCCGACCATGCGTCTCTCAAGGGAGGCCTAGGTAACTCTCAATTTGTCCTCTAGTGATTTTGTTAGTGTCCACGTCTCGGCACCGTAGTACATCGCAGGGAGTAAAGTGGAATTAAAGATGGAGGCTCGTGGGTCTTGGTCATGACAACCGTCCAGGACCGTGTTAATAGACGGGATGGCTGCCCAACCCGCGCGGCGGCGTCTTGTCAGTTCATGTTCCAGATTATTCTCCATATTGAGAAGTATATTAATACTATGCTGGTATAGATAGGACACACATTAAGGAAAACAGCTGACAGCTTTACAAGGTATGCTCTGTTTTGGAATCCCCAGAGCAAGATAGGTAAATGTAGACTAATACAAACACAAAGAGTTTGAGACAAACATACAGGAAACGGAATACATGCATAGAGCTGGAGTGGTTGGCTCAGAACAAGAGGGCATGTATGTGTTAATGACCTGTACTCCTCAGTGAAATGAACAGGTTTTATTTAATTTGGTGTGCGTATCTATTTCAGTAAGATGGCTGCGCTCTCGACTCGCTCCGGCGTTTGTGTCGTTATCCGATGTTTGGTGGTTCCTGTTCAGATTATATTTCACAACTCCTTCACCAGGTGGTGTCAGGGACTTTATTCTGTAGAATTGATGTGCTTTCCATCGGTTATCCTGTTTGTTTTGCTGTATTTCGCTGCATTTCATGCCTGGCTTAAGCCGTAGGAGACCAGTCCATGACAGAGTTCAAGGGTCACGCTGACCAAAAGGTGGACACATAATCAGAAGCCTCGGAGGTGGGACACGGAAAAACAGTTTGACAGAAGCTAACAGAAAAGAAGGTAACACAATCGAATGCCAATTGTGGTTGAGAAACAAATCTAGGCCAACAGGCATATCTAACTACAATAACTGAACCCTGTATTCAGTTTCTTTTCACTTGATCTAAAAATACACGTGTGCATCCAAACTATTCTTGAATGCATTAATTGACCCTACCTCCACTATTTCCTGTGACAACGCATTTCAAGCACCTACCACTTGGAACAGCACTGCTAAATAAAATTTAGTTTTAAAAAAGAAACAACTTATTTCATTAACTTAACCAATCTAATTGTAAACGAGTGTCTAGCTCATACCATTGAAGTAGCCAAATTGAGTTTGAAAGAAAACTAGAAATAATGCCTCAAATATGATTCAGGAATACAAGCGTGAATAACTACTTTCCTGCAGACTAGAAGAGGAAGAGTCTCATTGGCCTATTGTCAATAAAAGGTTTATACAGCACAGACTTCAAACTCTATGCCCGTGATCAGCATGTGGTCCACCAAGTTTATCTCCTACAGATCACATGATTAAAGTTACAGGAAAAGATATGAGGTGACACTGGTTGGGAAAAGATAATAAAGATTAAACAAGAATATAGGACAGTGTATACTACAGAGAGCTACATTAAAATATACAACTCAAAATAATTCAAGGGCTTTTTACAAGATCTCACCATATTAAAAATTAAAAAATTAGAAATAAATAATATTTAACCCCATTGTTCTTCATTCATATGAACATCAGAATGTGACACTTTCATATAAACAATGAACTTGTATAGGAGCAAATGATGATACCGGCTGTTGAAATAAAGATGGTTATTTACTTGTCTGACCACTGCATTGATACAAACCAGGCAATGTTGCCTCATTGATAAAACTAACATTGTGTTGTTTATGACTTCTGGTGACAGCATGTCACCAGGGTGGACTGACCAGCACTCTGACCTGATCTAAACCCTATTGAACATCTCTTGGATGTCAGACTGACCAGCACTCTCAGCTGATCTCAACCCTATTGAACATCTCTGGGACATCTTGGACTGGCCAGAGCTCTGACCTGATCTCAACCCTATTGAACATCTCTGGGGCATCTTGAACTGACCAGCACTCTCAGCTGATCTCAACCCTATCGAACATCTCTGGGACATCTTGGACTGACCAGATCTCAACCCTATTGAACATCTCTGGGACATCTTGAACAGATCAGCACTCTGACCTGATCTCAACCCTATTGAACATCTCTGGGACATCTTGGACTGGCCAGAGCTCTGACCTGATCTCAACCCTATTGAACATCTCTGGGGCATCTTGAACTGACCAGCACTCTCAGCTGATCTCAACCCTATTGAACATCTCTGGGACATCTTGGACTGACCAGATCTCAACCCTATTGAACATCTCTGGGACATCTTGAACAGATCAGCACTCTGACCTGATCTCAACCCTATTGAACATCTCTGTGGCATCTTTAACTGACCAGCACTCTCAGCTGATCTCAACCCTATCGAACATCTCTGGGACATCTTGGACTGACCAGATCTCAACCCTATTGAACATCTCTGGATCGTCTTGGCCGAATCAAAAAGAGGTAACCATCCTCCACCTGGTGATCCCAACCATCTTTTTCAAAACCTGCAACATGAGTCTGCAGGCGATCCCCCGGCACACTTAGGAGTGGTTGATTTGATCCATGAGACAACGTTGCCTGGTGTGTATCAATGCCTGGTATGATCCTACAAATTACTGACCATTTTTATTTCAGCAGTCAGCATATTACAGAAAGAACGGTGTATCCAATTAACCAGCAATTGCTGCCTTACAAATTAATTGTTTACATGAAACTGTCACAGTGGTGTACAAATGACTGAAGAACAATGTGATTAAATAATATTGAGATTTTTAATCTAGCAAGATTTGGTTAGTGGCCATTGAATTATTGTATGTAGTATTTTTCCATAACAGAAAAGATCACTAAAAAAAAAGGAAAATGTCAATTACATATGATATTGAGGAAGTAGGATAGATTTTTAATTAGTGATACAATTTGGCTACATTGGAACCTTCATAAATAAACAACTTTTTAAATAAAATTAAAGAATACTTTTTTGCAAGCTAATACAGGCTTTCAGAACAGCTAATAATGCTTATGAGCAACAAGGTTCACAGCAATGAAAGTTGTGTCCAAGCATGAGCTGAGTTAGTGACATATAGTTTCCAGTATAGTGGGGACATTACCTGACCTACTGCACACACAAACTTGCTGACACCACAAGAGGTTTCAGTTGTTGCCATGTTTAAATCAGCATGAGTATAAACAGCACTACAAGCATATGAAACTAACAGAGAAATATCTAACATGAAACACAGGCAGGGATAGGTACAACACAATGAGAGGTCATTCTCATCCTTGGTAGATTATGCAGTTTCAGAGGGTCTATAGCGATTAGAATCTGAATTTGCTTGCAGGACAATAGGTGACTCATTACCTACAGGACAATAGATGACATTGCTTACATGACAATAGGTGACACATTGCTCACAGGAGAATAGGTGACTCATTACATATAGCACTAATTAGGTACTTAACAAAAGAAGAGACATTACTTACAGGACAATAGGTGACTCATTATGTACATGATAAAAAGTGACACATTGCTTACAGTTAAATATCACCTTTACTAATGCTTCGTGCCAACTTTTTTAAACCTTATTCCAAAATTCTCAAATTAAATCATTGGAAATCAGGTAATATTTCCTATCATGTTTACTGGCAGTAAAAATATTAGGATGATACACCAACATAACTATTATCCGGCTTTACATAACTATCACAGTCTTAGGAATTACAGCATTTCTTTGAGTCTAAGATGTAATTGATTGTAAAAAGCAACCCATAATTTCACCACCACAAACAATAAAATTAAAAGCTATTATTTTAAGACTCAAAATTACCAAACACAAAAATTGAATAATAATAATCAATTTACTAAGAACAAATTATTTCTTACGTTATGTTATATGTTACTTATTTCTGAATCAATATCAAAGTCAAATTTCATATTCAGGATCTCCTTCTTTTAAATATCATTTAAAGTCCTCTGAGAGCTTTTTGCACAAAATTGTGGAATTGTGTAATTTCTCTAATGATGAACATTTGCATCACTAATGTCAAATATATGAATTCGATTGTAAGATGCATCCTGATGTCAGAGATGCTACAGTGACTGTAAGATGCCTTCAATGTAAGATGCATCCTGATGTCAGAGATGTGACTAAGATGCCTTCAATGAAAGATGCATCCTGATGTCAGAGATGTGACTAAGAGGCCTTCAATGTAAGATGCATCCTGATGTCAGAGATGTGACGGTGACTGTAAGATGCATCCTGATGTCAGAGATGCGACGGTAACTGTAAGATGCATCCTGATGTGGGATTAAAGATTCTGAGCAGCGCATGAGCTGCAGTGGTCAGCGACCCATAGCTGACTGCTAGCATCAGGGCCAACGAACCAGAGCTGCCAAGACCCTTCTACACCTCCACGCTGTGATCTTGAATAACATGCTGCAGCAGTGCAAACTGGCTAAGCAGAAGGGACCGAAGAGGGAATGCTAACCCGGTACTCAAAAAAAGTGCTTGCTGAAGTCGGATGTGTTGGACTGAAAGGTGCAAATATCGCAGTCAAGCTGTAAACTATGACACAACGCATTCCGTTCTCTGGACTACATTCTGCTACTTAAGCCCATTCAGGGTTTGGTAGTGGGAGATTGAGAACGAATGAAGCCAAGCCATCCTGATGTCAGAGACATTTAAATGGGAAGAAATGTGTGCATTAGAATAGAAAAGTACAGTAGATGTCTACACTCGATCAAGTCAACAAAGAGCAGATAAATATGCTGACATGACTACAAATATATGTATGATTACCTACCTTACTAGAAGTATGAAAGAGATAGGTAACAACTCAACATAAGTTTCAAGTTAACATATGTCACACAACAGATATAAGAACAAACACAAGGGAACAAAAACAATGTTGTTGTTCATTGTTCACATTTTCTTGGTTCATTAATTTTGTTCAGCATTGTGTTTCATCAACTCATTAACGTCAGAATGTTGTGAGTTTGTGAATTAATTTATTATTGCAATATAAAATGTCCACACCACGTCACATACTGGAGACCTATTTATAAAGGTTCTGTGGCGTGTATTATATTACATACAAATTTGTTCAGAATTGAAAGCAGAAGTCAATAGAATGATGACATCCGATATGCTGGAATATAAAAATATGTAAAAGATATGTTTTTGTTATTTTAAAAATATATATTTTTTTTTTTTACTTACTGGTCAGCTAATAGCACCTTATTCTTGAATGCAACAGTAGCTTGCTATTGAAAACCATGTTGAAAAAATGTTCTTAAAAGTTTTACCAAATTAAGTGCAGCAATTTCCACATTTTACTGAAACTAAGTGAAGTGTATTAGCTAGAATAAAATGTAAAATTATTACACGTTTCTACAAAGAAGTCATGCTGTCCGTACAAAGTCTTTATGAAATGGACAACAAAATATCTAGAATTCCAGTAGAAAATTCATTTATAAATTTAGGAAAACTTGATATGGAGAAAGTATTATCACTTTGTGCAAAATCTTGAATAGCTCGGAAACATTTTGAGAAACCTATTGACCCAATATATTAGCTTCACAAAACAAAGAGAATTAATCAAGGTTGTACCTTCTTGTAGTGAGTTAAGTCTCTTTAATCCACAGCCTAAGTCATTAAGTCATGCCGATGACATCAAGAAGTTCACTTCTTTATTTTGTGTCTTATGGCCTGGCTAGATCCCTGAAACAAGACTGGATTTGCTCTGAACTTGTGTAACTATCAAGTGTGACATGCCAGGCCATGCATGGTGTCAGGCATCACTGGAAGTAGTATTGTGCTGTGTCGATAGGAGTTCTGAGTTTGTTTGATCTCAGTAGTTACTCAAAGAAATAAAATTGTTTAATTCTCATTACCCATTAAATCTCATGCCTAGGTTTACCTGGAAGATTTATACAGCTGAGGAATAAAAGCTGCTTGTTCCTGCAGTCACATGCACTGCACAGGTTAGGTTTCATTTTACCTCACTTAGTAAAAAAATATATATGCCCTACACAGGTTTTGAATGCATATCTATGCAGTCAGAAGAGACTCACTAAAGAGATCTACCAGAAGGTATGTTCTCATGGTCAGAAGACACACACTCCAAAGAGATCTACCAGAAGGTATGTTCTCATGGTCAAAGGACACACACTCCAAAAAGTTCTATTAGAAGGTATGTCCTCATGATCAGAAGACACACACTCCAAAGAGATCTACCAGAAGGTATGGTCAAAGGACACACACTCCAAAGAGATCTATCAGAAGGCATGTCCTCATGATCAGAAGACACACACTCCAAAGAGATCTACCAGAAGGTATGTTCTCATGGTCAGAAGACACACACTCCAAAGAGATCTATCAGAAGGCATGTTCTCATGGTTAGAAGACACACACTCCAACGAGATCTATCAGAAGGTATGTTCTCATGGTCAGAAGACAGACACTCCAAAGAGATCTACCAGAAGGTATGTTCTCACGGTCAGAAGACACACTCCAAAGAGATCTACCAGAAGGTATGTTCTCACGGTCAGAAGACACACACTCTAATGAGACTTGTCAGAGACTGCTATTGTTATTCAATATTTGGCAACAACTGATGATTTTTGTGTACGAGTTAATTCCGGGTCCTTCAAGGTACAAAGAAAAAGGAAATGTAGCCATATAGCAGACATTACAATTTGGGATATAGCGTTAGAGATTTCACTGTACTAGCTTATAGCTTTGTCTGAGGTGGGGTGATAAATAAAGTGTTAGAGATTTCACTGTACCAGGTCACAGCTTTCTCTTAGGTGGGGTGATCCATAAAGTGTTTAGGGACTTCACTGTACCAGGTCGTAGGTTTCTCTGAGGTAGGGTGATAAATAAAGTGTAAAAGACCAGTGCAACAGGTTCATAGATTAGTCTGAGGTGGAGTGATAAATAAAGTGTTGAGATTTCACTGTACCAGGTCACAGTGTTCTCTGAGGTGAGGTGACCCATAAAGTGTAGAGACTTCACTGTACCCTGTCGTAGCTTTCTTCTCCCTGAGGTGGGGTGACCAATAAAGTGTAGAGACTTCACTGTACCCTGTCGTAGCTTTCTTCTCCCTGAGGTGGGGTGACCAATAAAGTGTAGAGACTTCACTGTACCATGCCGTAGCTTTCTCTCTGAGGTGGGTAAACCAGTTTCTTTCCTCATCACTGTCTTTCAGTTAGGTATCCATTTATAGCTAGGTAGACTGGAGTGTGCAGAAACAGAAGGCTACACTTGATCCTGCTATCTGAATCAGGTGCTGTAATAATTGGTCCATTTACATTATGTTGGGAGGATGTTAAACCAGGAAGAAAATAGACAATTGATAACAAGACAATTCAGTGTACTGAAACCTATCTCTGTTTTTGTGTTTGAACTTCACATAATTGATACAATTAACCAGGGAACACACCTCAAAAGCTTCCACAATAGGAATGTAATACATTTTGGTAATGTAGAATGTATGTAACATCTACTCTATAAAACTCATATGACAACCCATGTTCATAATGACATATCATAAACCATAAAAGAATACAATTACTTTTCTGGGCCATATTATTAATCACCAAAGCAACTATATAAAATATTTACAATGCATGGCATAAATATCAAAAAAGTTGAAACTGTATATATATACAATTTTTAATGAAAGCTTACCACTGCTTTCAGTGATATAGGAAGCAGAATTGCAGACTTGTTTAAATATCTGGAATATTTTCTCAGTCAGAACATGTAGGCCAATATTAGAACTGAAATTTAATAAGACACTATTAGCCATAATAGTTCAGTATTGGCATATCACAAAAACGAGTTGCAAAGAACTAGGCAACAACTAATTCAGGTGAAGATTGGAGAAAAAAAGTTCAGATGGATAGGATACGCACTTATAAAGGTACCTAACAAAATAACCAGATATGTACTAGATTGAAACTGATATGGTAGACGAAGAATGTGGAAGTCACAGAAGACATGGTGAAAGAGTAAGACTGGTCGAGAGGACAGGACAGTTGAAGTCAAGTTAAACAGTGTAGTGGCAGGGCAGCAGGAGTCTAACTCAACAAGACAAGACAGCTGGGGTCTAGCTCAACAGGACAGGACAGCTGGGGTCTAGCTCAACAAGACAAGACAGTTGAAGTCAAGTTAAACAGTGTAGCAGCAGGAGTCTAGCTCAACAAGACAAGACAGCTGGGGTCTAGCTCAACAGGACAGGACAGCTGGAGTCTAGCTCAAGAGGACAGGACAGTTGAAGTCAAGTTAAACAGTGTAGCGGCAGGGCAGCAGGAGTCTAGCTCAACAAGACAAGACAGCTGGGGTCTAGCTCAACAGGACATGGCAGCAGGAGTCAAGTTAAACAGTGTAGCGGCAGGGCAGCAGGAGTCTAGCTCAACAAGACAAGACAGCTGGGGTCTAGCTCAACAGGACAGGACAGCTGGAGTCTAGCTCAAGAGAACAGGACAGTTGAAGTCAAGTTAAACAGTGTAGCGGCAGGGCAGCAGGAGTCTAGTTCAACAAGACAAGACAGCTGGGGTCTAGCTCAACAGGACAGGACAGTTGAAGTCAAGTTAAACAGTGTAGCGGCAGGGCAGCAGGAGTCTAGCTCAACAAGACAAGACAGCTGGGGTCTAGCTCAACAGGACAGGACAGCTGGAGTCAAGTTAAACAGTGTAGCGGCAGGGCAGCAGGAGTCTAGCTCAACAAGACAAGACAGCTGGGGTCTAGCTCAACAGGACAGGACAGCTGGAGTCAAGTTAAACAGTGTAGCGGCAGGGCAGCAGGAGTCTAGCTCAACAAGACAAGACAGCTGGGGTCTAGCTCAACAGGACAGGACAGTTGAAGTCAAGTTAAACAGTGTAGCGGCAGGGCAGCAGGAGTCTAGCTCAACAAGACAAGACAGCTGGGGTCTAGCTCAACAGGACAGGACAGCTGGGGTCTAGATCAACAGGACAGCTGGGGTCTAGCTCAAGAAAACAGATGGGGTCTAGCTAAGAGGACAGCTGGGGTCTAACTCAAGAGAAGAATACAGCTGGGGTCTAGCTCAAGAGAATGCAGCTGAAGTCTAACTCGAGAGACGAATACAGCTGGGGTCTAGCTTAAGAGGACAGGACAGCTGGAGTCTTTATTAAACAGGACAGTAACAGGACAACTGAAATCTAGCTCAAGAGGACAGGACAGCTGGAGTCTAGCACATAGGACAGGACAGCAGGAGTCTAGCATATAGAACAGGACAGCTGGAGTCTAGCTCAAAAGGGCAGAACAGCTGGTGTCTAGCTCAAGAGGACAGTACAGCTGGGGTAGCTCAAGAGGAGAGGACAGCTGGGGTAGCTCAAGAGAAGAGAACAGCTGGGGTCTAGTTAAACAGGACAGAACAGCTGGAGTCTAGCTCAAGAGGACAGCTGGAGTCTAGCTAAACAGGGTAGCTGGAGTCTAGTTCAAGAGGACAGCTGGAGTCTAGCTAAACAGGGCAGCTGGAGTCTAGCTAAACAGGACAGCTGGAGTCTAGCTAAACAGGACAGCTGGAGTCTAGCTAAACAGGATAGTGACAGCTGGAGTCTAGGTCAAGCGTACAGCCCTAGATGAAAATAGAATGAGATCATATAATGCAATCCCATATAACTAGGATAACCAGAAGTAAGTATCACATTGAAATGAAGCTGTTACCTGCCACTACAGTACTTTCACAAAATATTGTCCAAACAATTGTACAAATTATGATCACACTTTGGGATATATAGTTACCAAGTTTGTCAGCTGCAGGTATGTATCAATAAGAAGCAAGGTTATTCCAAAGTATACAATAAAATATTCACAATTGTAATGGGGATTCAGTTGAAGTTTGTTAGGTTTTCATTTAGCTGTATAGGATGACAGCCAAAATAAAGTACTGAATACAGAATTGGAAAGGTAATCATGCAATGGAATGTGTGTTTAGTGTGCTTGAAGGACCTCGATTTGCTCATAAATGTTGAAGCACAAATACAATTGCTAGACACATTCAAGGGGTCAAATCACAAGAGCCCAGGCACAGTGGCTCAATAACACCAGCATCTAGATGTATGTCAGGTTATGAATAGAGGTTGTTGCTGTTGTTACGGGTCCAGCAACATCAGGGCTCTTCCCCTTCGACCCAAAGCATTATCTGCACATGTTTGTTAGCGGTTGTTTAGTGCCACACAAAGTGTTCAATTTATCTGACCTCACAGGAAAAAGCAATTGGCTAACATCAGTGAGCGCTGAGCACTCAAAGAAGTTATGATCAACGGTTTTGTATGGGTGTTTACACAGCTGGCACTCAGGAGAATGTTGTGGTTGGATTCTGTTCAGGTGCTTGTTAAGTGGGATGTGTTGGGTTCTCATCCAGAAAATGCTCTGATCCCTTCTTGTGAGTTGATTGATAATGTGATTTGAATTGGGGCTTGCCATACGTCTGTTCACCTACCTTCCTGTGTTTTCCATGAACCATCTGTTCACCAAAGTTTCTTTCTTTGGTGTTCCTATGAGCTATTTGTTGTTGCTGTTTGTGGCTGAATAGAGGTAAAAGGTCAAGATAGTTCCCTAGCAGACGCAGGGTGCCATGAAGATATACAGTAGTGTTAGAAACTTCACTGTGCTTGGCCTCAGCTTTTTCTGTAGCCAGGTAATCCTCCCTGGCCGACCCTCTTACCTAATTGTACATCATTTAGAGCGTGGAAGAATGGAGCATGCAGATCCTAGGAATTGAGCTAGACCTGTTTACAAAACGATACAAGCAAACAAGCCACTCTAAGTCTGGTGTTAAGCTCTTCTTCTTCTGTGTTCATTCTCAATCTCCGACCACCAAGCTCTGAATAGGGCTTTGCAAGTAGCAGGATGTAGTCCGGAGAACGGAATGCGTTGTGTCGCTATTTTACAGCTTGACTGCGATATTTGCACCTTTCGGTCCGACACATCCGTCTTCGGCAGGGTTAAGCTCTTAACATGCTATATTTAGCAAACTGTTTATGACAACCATTCTGTTTTGCTGCTCCCAATCATGGGTTTAATCATTTATTTCAGTATTTATTTTTTAAATTGTCATTCTACAAAAGCATTTGCGTATTACCAAAACCAAAAGTTCTGAAGACACAGCCATTTTCTCCAACACTTGCAGCAGTGGACAGGAGATGTATCCAACATGCCACATAGGAAGTGCCAAAGGTTCAAGAATACATTCAGCTTTCTAGCAATGCAGAAATTGTACAAGACATATTTGTCTTCCTGAACATTTAAAAGCTACATAAATACTATCATTAATGTAAGGCTATCTTACACTAACACAATGTATATCAATATGTACAAAAAAGTTCCACACATATCAACTGCATATCTGCTGTGACAATGTAGATGTTAAGTTACTAATACAACAATGAAGTTTTATTACAAGTCAATGAAGTAAGGCATATTGAAATCTATGACCAAAACTGTTGCCTCCGTGCCCCGAACTTTCTCCAGTCGTTACATCCAACAAGCAATCAACGGAGGAAAACTCTACATCCAAAAATATGTAGTAAGGCTCGTTGACTGTCTCTTGTAATCCAATAGGCAATATCCAGTTCTGATGGAGTGTTTGTTCAAACATAGGGAGTTGGAATGTTTAGTAGAATCATCAGCTGCAACAATGAAGTCCAGTTTGAAGGATACTGGGAAGATGCATAGAGTTGAAGCCTCCATTACACATGCTCTGACATGGTGGTTAGTTAACTTTGGAAATGACCAAACAACATGGATTTGTCATCTGTGTCAAGATTCATGGGGTCAGATAACAGCATGGGATCACCACAGACAGAGAAGCACTCATCCATTAGCTCATCAGTCTGTAGAAAGCAAGCAAATACAAGTAAGGTCAACAAGCAGTTTTATATTCAGAACATATATATATAAACGGTTCCATCAAAATTGATCTTTATCAAGTACAAGACAAGCAAAACCAACCCACAAGAAAGTAGCAAACTAATTTAACCTTTTCCAGCTCATAGGTGTCGATTTTGCTTGCCATAAAACCGAAAATTACAGCAGCCATGACCAATACACACTTCTGAAACATGCGTTTGCATTTTGTGATTTAGTTTGTGGAATTTAATTTGTTTATGTATGGCTCTACACAATGATGACCTCCATGCATGCGCAATTGACGTGTAAATGTAAGGTTATTTCCACTAGATAGACATTTGCAAATGTTGTTAAAAAATAAATTCAAGCTACATGCTAAACAAATGACAATAATCTTAATATTCAGTTATGTTGTTTTCTAAAGTCACATATTCTATTATGTAATACTGGTGGTTGTAATAAAATAAAACATGAATTCTGTGATTTTATTTAAACAATGGCAGTTTAGATTTGATAAAAATTGAACTGTTCCAGTTAATGTGATCACATTTGTCCAAATCCTACAACTCGAGAGATATTTTATATGTATGTAATGTAAGTAGTATGTCCTTTGCAGGATGCTGCCCAACCTCTTTGGTTGTTATAAGTTTCTTGGGCAGGTGTGTAGTTACCTATATCGGTAGCATGATATCATCCAATGGGCGCAGCGGTCCCGATATATCAAGGCAGATAGAACTAGCTGCATCTGCTATGCCCGATGTGTGTGGAGTAATGGCAAGATCTCTCTTCTGACAAAAATCCCCATCTACCAGTCAAGCGTGGTCCCAGTCCTACTTTACGGCTCCGAAACCTAGATATTGTCAAAACATGACATGTCGAGACTGGATGCCTTTCACATGCGCAACCAGCAGCATATCCTGGGCATCTGATGGCATGACACCTCTACACCTCACGGTAAAAGAGGAGTGACTAAGTAAGTAAGTCTGATGGCATGACTACGTCCGCAACGTGGAGGTCTCTGCTAACACACTTGACGGCGTCGAGTTTCTTTGCTCGGTACTGTTATACGGCTGGATCATGAAATCCCTACCCACAAGATACTACACAAGTCGTTCCTCAGTGCCAAAAGTCTTCCCCAGACTGGCTGGAGGTGTAGAAGAGGCACAGTATGGCTCCAGCAAATATCAACCTCCTCCTCCGCCCTGGATGAGGTCTGGAACCATGCCGCAGCAGTGGTTCATTGATGGGGCCAACCGACGCAACGGGCCTCAGACGCCTAAGTAAACATTATTATTACGTGAGCTACAGTAGGTTGCCATTACTTGCCGTATGCGCTGAGCAATCGCACCAAGAAAAAGCCCCGTGTCTGCCAAACTGTACAGATTGAGATTCTTCTTCTTCGTACGCTGTCAAACGTCAACCTGTATTTGCTCGAAGAAAGCAGCGGTCATCCTGAGGCTGTCGACACTGCCATAGAACTTGTCTAGTGTTGCCACTGGTGATGGCCACATGTGCTTTCTCTGGTCCTCGTATGTCGGGCAGTTTTGCAGCAGATGTTCAGCTGTCATTTTCCGGTACCACAAGTGCATTAGTCAGTGCCACCTATCTTCAGTTTATTGAATAGGTGGTACCTCAGTCTGTTGGTACACATTGGGATTCGAACCCATTGCATTGAAATTGTGATACTTATTCCAATTACTACCAATTTAGTAACTATCCTCTTTTATGAATTCAATATTTATTAGTTCAGTCTTGATATAAAGCCTATCTTGTATCATCAGATAAATCTTATCCAGACTTACAGCCAGAAGAGATGTGTAACTCTGAATGTTGCTGTTTAAGGAAGTGACGTGACTGTTCAGTGATGACATTTGAGAAATGCTGGAGTGGTCTGTAGGCATTACACTGTTCAAGTTGCTCATAAGTTCCACATCATGAACAAGAGGGTTCTCAATACCATGGGACTTTATCAAAAACTGCATTTGCTGTAGACAAAAATGAACAATCAGAGATTTCATGTTAAACAAATAGAAACACTCAAAGTGCTCTCCCATAAATCACAAATCTATCCAAGGTTTGTTAAACACTAGTGTTAAACAGATATCCATAACACAAACAACATTCTCTTCATTTTCCGCACTAATGTATGTGTTACAGGCTGGTTTGAATAGGACCTCTGTAACCTTCTAAACATGCAATAAGTGGTTGTGCATGAGGCCAGCAACCTCATCATGTTAAACCATTGCTACTAAAACCACCATTGCAAGTGCTTGGATACAGTTAAAATAGGTAGTTCTATACCTAACATGGAGCGAAAAAGTGACAGAAAAAGACAACTAGTGAATGTACATTTTTCTCTCATAAATTTTCGTGGAGCAAATAATATTTGTAAGAACAGCAGCAAAGTTGGAGACCAATGGTGATTGAACAATGCAAATGGTTAAATTTCAGTTTCATAAATGATCAGCAACAAATGAGAATATAACCAAATAAGTACTTTATCAAGTACTGAACAAAATTATAATAGCAGAGAAAAAGTCTGCTATTTTTTTAAACTAAATTTATTTATTTTTTTTTGCATTCGCCTTATTTATCTATTCCCCAAGGCGGTGTGCATTGCACTGTAGTTTTTATTTTGAGCCTGTTGGCCCAGTGCATCCGACTTAGGCATGCAGTTTATGTAAGGGTCTGCTTCCTCCTGCGTTTTCTAAAGGTTTGCTTCCCCGGGGTAACGGCCGGTGCTGTGATGGGGATCGAACCCAGCACCTCCAGTTGCGAGCCTTATCACATAATCACTAGCCGATGCCGTCCCCCTAAACTAAATGAATACCTTAAAGTGGCAATACTAAAAAAGTTATTCAACAAAGCAATTAATTCAGCAAAGTAATCAAGTGAACAAGGTCCTGTTAATTGCAGAGTAAAATGACTGGGTTCAAAGTATTGTTAAGGATGGATGTAAACAGTAAGGCTATGTTGGCACATCCTGCAGTACTCACATTGGGTCTCTACAATTTATGGACCTGATCTTATAGGCTGGCCAAGAGAGTCGGTTCAGCGGGAAATAGTTATAAGTGAGGTGATTGCACAAGTAGTTTCTGGAAGGGTTCTGTGTGTAACAGAGATGAGAATAGAGCTACTGCCACACTGATAACATGCCATAATAGTGCAATCTGAACTCATTTGGTAGAAACCACTCTAACTGATGGCACTGAACACCCCATATTGTGAACAGGCTAAAAGTCTGCTGAGTGTGAATTATTCTTCCGAGTTTAAAAAAAGAAGCTGGATAAACCATAACCCATCTCATATGATACAGGAGTAAAACAAAGGAATAATTTGTCTGTTCAGTGACGTTCGTGGTCTAGCAGTTATGAGCTCACTTTACAATCCTAATGTACCAAGTTCAAATTGCATCACGCTGAGATCGACAGACCGGGTATGTTGTCTTTTTTATGTATGGTATGATCGCTTCTTCCAGTCAACTCAGCTGTAAATGGGTACATGATGAAGTTAGGAAAAATGTTGGAGTTGCCATGGGAGCTGCAGAGTTCCTACTCTGTCGTTGGCACTTTCACCAACGTATGGAACTGAGCTCATAGGGAGACGCCCAGGTGCAATGAAGTTTGTTCAATCAACCATTTTCCATTTCTCAAAGGGATGGAAGGAAAAAAAAAGGAGCTAAAAGATTCTACGTTAAAGATTAAAACACACGCTTCTCTGTTACTCATATTGCAAAAACATTACCTCTAGATCACGTTTGTCGTTCGAAGTTCCACTAAATTATTTTTGTTCCTAAAAAATCATGGACATAATCAAGAACTTACATTGAGCCGCAGTAAAACTTTGCGCAAGTCACTGTCAGATTTTTTCTTCTGTTCTATGACTAGCCTAAATTTTCTCTGGTCTTCTTGCAGAGATCTGATATAATCTACGGATGCCTTGAGAATTGTTCCTTTGTTTTGCCTCAAATCTCTGTGAATAGAGACAATGAATACAAGATTTATGTAAGACATTTCTTCTTCTTGAAGCTGAAAACTATATTTTATTACGTTGTGCCACAGTTTACAGTGAAACTGCGATATCTGTGCCTTTCAGTCTGACACATCAGTTTCAGCACGGCACATTTTTGGGACCAGGTTTGTCTTCCTTCTCCAATTCCTATTCTCTCAGCCACTCTGCATGGATGCAGCTTGTTTCTAGGGCCATCATTTGAGATGAAATAAGGTCTGTTTCTCTGATCCTGTTGCAAGCAGTCAGCTATGAGTCGCTCACTGCTGTTATCTGTTTCGGTGTCTTCCGCCCAACCTGAGACATTGATGCATGTCATACATGTTTTTAATTTAGAAAAATATAATAAATCATGAATTGAGTAGTATTCTGGTGCTATCAAGCTAGAAAAGTGATATGTTCAGTTATGTCGTATTATACAAAGATGTACTCTTGGTAGGGTAATAGGTCCTATCTCTTTCAGCAGGTAGGAAAGGGTAAGGATACTGAAGGTTGTACAAGCTCCTGATGCATCCGCTGTTTGATTTTGAACTAAGGCAGTCTGTTGATTGTACATTCATTGATTGGAGTGTAACATCACCATAGGAAATCCAGAATTGATTTTGGTATGACTCCTCATTATAATCTGGTGTCTCCACAATGTTTACTTTCAGGGTCAAGATGTGAGCTGTATATTATGTCTGACCCTGATTAACATAGTCTGATCAGTATGTTTTGCCTGACCCTGACTTGCATCTCTGATCAGTATGTTGTGCCTGACCCTGACTTGCATCTCTGATCAGTATGTTGTGCCTGACCCTGACTAACATGTCTGATCGGTATGTTTTGCCTGACCCTGACTAACATCTCTGATCAGTATGTTATGCCTGACCCTGACTTGCATCTCTGATCAGTATGTTATGCCTGACCCTGACTAACATGTCTGATCGGTATGTTTTGCCTGACACTGACTAACATCTCTGATCAGTATGTTTTGCCTGACCCTGACTAACATCTCTGATCGGTATGTTTTGCCTGACCCTGACTAACATGTCTGATCGGTATGTTTTGCCTGACCCTGACTAACATCTCTGATCAGTATGTTTTGCCTGACCCTGACTAACATCTCTGATCAGTATGTTTTGCCTGACCCTGACTAACATCTCTGATCAGTATGTTTTGCCTGACCCTGACTAACATCTCTGATCAGTATGTTTTGCCTAACCCTGACTAACATCTCTGATCAGTATGTTCTGCCTTGACCTGTCATTATTCCCGTCTCTTCCTACACTCTATGGTAGAAGAGAAGTGACAGTCAAATCAAGTTATCTAAACTGCCACATTCAATTAATCAATCAATACTTAGGTCCACATAAAAATGATATCACTTATTGTAAATGTGCTGATCATGAATTGATCTGACGATAGCTCAATAGTGACATCTCTTCTAATGATGAAGGTAAAAGTTAGAATTACAACATGAAGTGTCAGCCTCATATCAAACTGGTTAGATGAAGCAAGCAGCAATGGAGATAACGCATATATCAATAATACTATGTGATTGCTAATATGATATTATAAAAAACTACTGCTTGACTGATAACACTAACTTGTGGTTTCCAAGAGAATAGTATGTGTTAGAGGACAGAATAGAACTGTTGCCACACTTGTAGCATGTCATAGGAGGTGATTCTGTGGCATACTACGAAGCGAGACAGCAGACAGTTTGGTAAAGGAGGGAGCAACACAAGAACAAAACAAACAAACAATCACCTTCTAAGACAAGATGACAATTATCCAAGCAATAAGGAAAGTTGACCAAACGAAAGACAGCTATCATTGTCTTAATCGAGCAGAACAAGTGATCCTGTTCCACTTGAGAATGGGGCATACAGCTTGAATAGCCATTTGCACTGGCTAAAATTGGCTCCATTGCCAATGTGTATGTGCAGGCAGGTTGCACAGACATCTGAACATATCCTGCAAGATTGTTATGCTTAGCCAATTGCGTAGTGAGCACTGGCCCACGGAGACAAATATCCACACAAAGGTGTTTGGAAACCCCGAAGAACTCTTCACTATGTCAGCCATTATCCAGAGAACTGGTCTTCACGTGTGGATATAAGAAAAAGCATGGCAAATGAGAAGAAGAAGATAGGAGGTGACTGACAGTGTGATCTAACAAGTCTTCTTGGCGCTGCACACAAAGGCAATTCACAGGCAAAAGCCTGCTAAGTCTTGAAAAGTTTTCTAGGTTTAAAAGAAAGCTTTACAAACAAAATCCAATATGTGATACAGTAATATAAGAGCAAGTAACTCCTTCTCCTAAGGATCCGACGGATGACAAAGAAGAAGATAATCCTAACATCCTAACAGAATATATGACTGTTTTCCTATGTATTGTTATACTGCAATATCACTACTGCTTAGTCTATTCTGTGCTGCTTCTTTGATTATAGCCTAAACAAAACTGTTATTGTCTTTTCATCTCTTCTGCCACTTGTATTCTCATTATGGTCATCCTTGTCAAACTAGCCTTGTGTCTCATACTATAAGGCGGCTATATTCCCATGAATTTTATGCAATGACTATTTTGTTCCACTTGCACTAAAACTGATCAACAGAATCATTCTGATCTAAAACACAATTTTTTTAGAATAATACAAAAAATGTGAAGTTAGTCCGATAGCATAGTCGACACTGTTCTTGAAGATGAAGTGTTAAAGATTTCATTGTGCTAGGTTTCAACATATTTTTGAGTGAGGTGACCAGTTTCCTTCTCCACTGCTTTACCTTTCTTAACAGTAAGTCATAGATCCATATACAGCTGGGTAGACTGAAGCATGTTGAGACTGGGGACTGAACAAAGGATTATTGCTATGAGAATCTTATAATACTTGAGGCATGTTGGGACTGGGGACTGAACAAAGGATTATTGCTCTGAGAATCTTATAATACTTGAAGCATGTTGAGACTGGGGACTGAACAAAGGATTATTGCTCTGAGAATCTTATAATACTTGAAGCATGTTGGGACTGGGGACTGAACAAAGGATTATTGCTCTGAGAATCTTATGATACTTGAAGCATTATGAGACTGGTTACTGAACAAAGGATTATTGCTCTGAGAATCTTATAATACTTGAAGCATGTTGGGACTGGGGACTGAACAAAGGATTATTGCTCTGAGAATCTTATAATACTTGAAGCATTATGAGACTGGGGACTGAACAAAGGATTATTGCTCTGAGAATCTTATAATACTTGAAGCATGTTGGGACTGGGGACTGAACAAAGAATTATTGCTCTGAGAATCTTAAAATACTCATTACTCATTCATTCTCATTACTTGGGACCACCAGGAGGATTTATTGGGTTCAGAAAGAAATAAAGGCTACTTGTTCTTACAGTTTCCATGTAGTTTGTAGACAGGGATTTTATTTTACCACAAATAGAAAAAAACTTAAACGCTTACCAGGGCATGAACTCATAGCATCTTGGTCAAAAGACTGGTATCCTAACCCCTATGCTCTCTACTCCCCCTCCTCTAAGGTTTTTAATAATAAAGAAAAATTCTCACTTACGGGTCAACAGTCTTTGGCAATAGTCCTCCTAACTCTTTGATTCTGTCATTTATGTTGAAGCGTCTTCTCCTTTCAACTGTAACACAAAGCAAGGGAGAATCCATGAGAATTTTGCAAGGGAGTATCCATGAGAATTTTGCAAGGGAGTATCCATGAGAATTTTGCAAGGGAGTATCCATGAGAATTTTGATAAACAAAAGACAATTACGATGTTGAAAATGAGCAAAATAGTAAATACAATAAAATCCTGCTTAATGCTGAGGATGTTTTCTTTTGAGGTGAGGTACTACACCAAAATGTGTTTCAGATGTATTTATGAAAATTATTTTTAATGTAAAAAAGAGAAATAAATGAAAAATTGTGCCATAGCAAATCAAAAGATGGTGTTGAATTATTCATACTTTACACAAGCCAGATCAAAACATTACAAGGCATTCCCTGTTTTTGCACAAGTGGGCAAGGGAACTAGAGGCAAACTTAAGAGAGACTGGTCTAATGATGGCCCAGATAGAATAGCTGGCTATTGACAAAAAGACATAGTGTGTATTTGTTTAAGAACTATGCTCTGCATAGAGTAAACACAATTTTGATTATTTATAGATTTAAATGAGTACTTTCTGATGTAATGTTTAGAGATGTCTTCCATTATAGCAAAAAGAAAATGAACAAATAATTACAGGAGCAAATTCAAAATGGGGTCAGCCAGAGAGATCCTATCTCACTGAACCTCTTCTCTGCGTGCTTGGAACCAGCCGTGAGTCATGACAGAGGACTTTAGAATCAATGACGGTAACAAACGTCTCAATTGTCTTTGATTAGCGGACCAGATGGTGCTATCACAGAGTCAGTCGAAGAAGTCAACATCATGTTGGAGATGGTACACAAAGAGTGAAAGAGGGCAGGACTAGAAATGAATATCTGAAAGACCATAGTTATTATGACTTAGTTGTCCTCAATGGGGAAAAAGCTTGGAGGATTTGAGGAATACTTTAAGCGGGGACTCGACTTCATTGCCTCTGGTTTTTTTCCCCATTTTAGCTCGGTCTCTTTCGGTAGATGGGTAGCCTCTTGAGAGAGAAACGTATGATTGGCCTTACTCTCCCCATCCAGCACATGCAGAACCTCCACAATTCCGACCAAAAGCAATTATCATTGGCGAATGGTGCAGTTGTTCATGCAAACAAGGCAAAAACATCAGTCAACAGGTTCAGAAGAAGGGATGAACATTGGAGCACATCAAAAGCAGTCCATTACCTCTGATGCAGGAAAAGACCACAGCGGTAGACCTCCAATATGTTGGACAGACTCCCCTGCACTCCACTACAACATCCATGATAAAAGGTAAGCTCACTGGACCCCGATAGCCCAGGATATAAATCGTTGAAGACTAAGTTGGGAAATGCAGTGGTACAACCTTCAAGTTACCAAGTAATTACAGAGTTATAAAGAACAGAGAATCATAAGAAATATTAAGTAATGGAAGACAAAGAGTAAAGTTCCAGAATGGTATGAGAAGACAACTGGTAAACTAAGGAGAGAAAGTTATGAAGTAAACAAAATTCAATCAATTGTGATATGTTTTCAATAAATTGAAGATAGGCGGCACTGACGAATGCTCGTGTGGTACCAGGAAAATGACCGCTGAATATTTGCTGCAAAACTGCCCGACATACGAGGATCAGAGAAAGCAGATGTGGCCATCACCAGTGGCAACACTAGACAAGCTCTATGGCAGTGTCGACAGCCTCAGAATGACCGTTGTTTTTTTTGAAAAAATACAGGTTGACGTCTGACAGCGTACGAAGAAGAAGAAGAAGAAGAAGAAGAAAAGAAGTATTCAATGTGAATGGCAACAAGATCAATTCTCTGAATGATTATAACACTCAAAGGTATTTAGAAAGCAAATAAAAGAATATAACATACTGATGTTGTGATTATCTTTTCTGACTCTGTCCTTCCTCCACATATCATCCTGCATGGACATGCCAGCTGGCAAGTTGCCTTGTTGGTTGTAAGCAGCTGTTGGACATGATGATATGCTGCCATCTGCCTCCAGTCTATGAAATGGTTGCAATAACCCAGCCTGAGACAGTTGCTAAAATATATGTAAAAAAAACTGTATTAGAATGTGCTGAGATCAAACAAGAAGATGTAGGTGGTTAAAACATTTCCTTATTCTTCCTCATTCGTCTTCAGACCTCAACTTCAATGACTTTAACAAAGGCAGCAGTCGACTTGAGGCTCAATGCACTTCCGCACAGCTTCTCGTGGAAGGTACACTGGCTGTTGTTAAATGCCACTTCTTTTATTTACCGGTATACGATGGGCAGGACTGTAAAATGTGTTCTGCTGGAAAATGGCTCATACAGTCAACTTCATTGCACCTGGCCATCTCCACATGTGCTCAGCACCTTTCACCGCTGAAAGAATTGTACCGACAGCAGAGCACAAACTCCGTAGTTTTCGCAGTGGTTCCAAAATTGTTCCCTGACTTTATCAGGTACCCATTTACATCTGGGCTGACATGCGAAGTAGTTATACCATGAAAAACCCCATGATTTGTCAAGTCTGAACATGCATATGATTTGAGCCTGGTATGTAAGCAAAGATTGCAACTAGCAGGCCCCACACTTCTCCCATAGAAAACTTCATGAATTTGCAAGGATGAAGGGATAACTTCAGATATAGAGTTGGCAGAGCCAGGAAAGATGCTTAAAAATCTGAGATGGCTCATATGACACAAGCCTAAATGTGAAGAATAGGTCAATGTATTTATGATCTACCTGTCATTAAGAGAAGAAGTTCTTGGAAGCCACTCATGATGAGTTAATTTAACTCTTTACGTTTTTACGTGATGGGTTCCAGTGACACTTTTATCATCCAGAGACAAACTTAAGAACGTGGACTGGGTTTCTCTTGGCCTTAGTACAATGCAAGACTCTTCAGTAAGCTCACCACTATGAGGATGACAGTGTTGATCCCCATGTCATTGTCAAAACTGCAGTGACACAGCCTGTTTCCAGAAGCCAAACAAGGAAGTGAGACGGGGATCTTGTTCAGTATCGTTCACCTTGATGTGACTTTGTTTCCAGAAGAAGTAAATTAGCCGTAAAGGTTCATATATGATTGGACAATTATATTTATTTAACAGACAATATGGGCCAACAGCAAAAGGTCAACCACAGTGACAATTGATATAGAGGATTAAAGAAACACTCCAACTACTCAAGCACAATCTTCCCTACTAGCACAAACCAGAAGTCTATGCATACCTCCTCTCTGTGAAGTTGCAAGGCAAGAGCAGTAAGTCAAAAGAAGAAGAAGATGAAAGAGATCATATTTTTAATCTTGAAATCTACAATTATCAAATTTAAACAGTACCAGCAAACAGAAACAAAAGCAGATGACTAACAAACAAGTATTAAAATGTCTTCATCCTGTGCCTTTACCTGTGATAAACTAACAACTAGTAGTTATTCTTTGTCTTTATTTCCAGTGTTGTTTTATTTATAACTACCAACACAAAGACCTGTTGATGAGAGTCCTTTGGCTGAGTAGTGTTCAAGAGCATTCGCTTTGTGACAGATGCGGATAGAACTACTGCCATACTGAGAGCATGTTGTAAGAGGGGATTGATAGAGCAGCCATTGCACATGAAAGCATTCACAAAAGCTAAAAATCCTGATGATTGTGGAGTATCATTTATGAAGATGCAGTATCTTTGTGGATAAGTAAGAATGCTCTGAAAACAATCCCCCATATATCATATTTGAATTTATAGGAATCAATGGGTGAACACCTGGTTTTCCCTAAGATCAGAAGAACAACAAAAATAGACATGAAAGTGGAAGTAGACATGGCATAGTGCTGTACTGAGTGCAACCTACATCTAACACAACTAAGTACTGACATGAAATCAACTGGTCAAGAGAACAAACAACCACATCGCATTCTCTCCCTCTCAACATATCAGACAACCAATGAGACTGAACTTATATCTTCTCTCCCCAAAGCGAACAGCAAATAATGAAAAGATATTTCCTCTAAGAAAATAACTGACATATGTTATCAGCACTAAACAGAACAAACTTATGAAAAACTTCAACTCGACCAAATAAATAATAGAATAGATAAAAGACTTACATCATCCCTCAATGACTCTCCTATTGTAGGCTGGATCTCTATCAAATCGTTGTCATCCAGAAAACTGCCTAATTCCAGAGGTTCTACAGACTGGAGTTCTCTCAGCAGATCAAAGTTGGTGTGGTTAAACTGAACAGAAGGAAAATAATCGTGAATGAATGACATTCAAATGATTCAGATTTTTAACAAATTCATTATTGCACATGTTGTATCCATCTGATAATACAAAATGGTCAACTACCACTGTAAGCCTATAACACACGATTTTGTTACATTGCATAAGGAAGTCGATGTGGCTGATGGATAGATGATTATTTGAAACCATAGAATAATACACGCTCACAGCACTCGTAGCGCAGTGGTTAGACAGCAACGGCACCCGGGTCGACCCAGCCTTAAATGGGTACCGGTTTAGTCCATGATATAAGCGGCGAGGGATAGGAGATGTCTAGGTGGATTTAGTGTTCCGTGGCTGTGGATTTAACTCTGCCCCTTTGTCGTGACAGATGAGCGCTCTAACCCCTTTGTCACTCAGATGCTTGCACAAGAAGTGATTGATTGATGTTGAATGCCCACAATGAGTAAGTCTACACTTTTGTGTTGTCTGAGAAGGGCGTTGAATGGCGTGTTGCAGTAACTTTTCTCACAACCTGAGCGTACTGATGAAGGTTGTGCTATACTTGGCTTCATCTGCGTGTCAGTCATTAATTCAGGGGATCACGTCTATCCCCCCCCCCCCTCGTTAGCCAGAAAAACAGCCCATGTCCAGGGGAACTGCAAGGAAGTCGAGGCCAATATATTTAGCCAGACCATGACTGACAAGTCTCATCAGTAGGTTTTTGCCTGACCAGACGTTAGTCCTCTCGCCCCTTGGCCTTGCACGAGAGGTAATATACGGAATGGTGGTCTATGAAACTGATGATCTGGGGTGTGTTCAATAATCATTTCATACTTATGAATACGTACACGTAAAACATTAACCACCTTATTTCTCGTTAAAGTTTTCAAGCATAAAGCTTTCTTCATAAGTGGAACGGGATACGGTAAAAGCACCATAGACATATCAGATTAAAAACACAGTTCCAGACTGCAAACCACAAAGCAAATGGTGAAAAGTATGACCACTGACTGTAAAGTTGGGAATCCAAACTTAGATTCACTATAAATGAATTGGAAGTGTCTGTTTAACGTAATTTTTCCCGTTGTGCTTACAATTCATATCTAAGGTAAAAGGTTCAACTTCCGCTATTCAGCACGTTCCACCCAGTCGACAGAGTTCTAAATTATTAAATGGCTTACTGTTAGAGAAGGAAAGACATCGACGGGAACTGGCCACCATACCTTATAACCAACCTGTGGCCTGGTTCAATAAAGTCTCTAACACCCCATCTCCGACAGCAGTGTCTATGAGACTACATTTATTAATAATAAAGAAAACAGCTTGAGGCAAACTCAATGAAGACCCTCTGCTCCACTGGAAGCAAGAGAGAGAGACAGGCAAGATAGATATACAGTTCGTCTTGTTCCCTAATTGCACTACTCGTGGGGCATAGGGTCAACACTGCGGATGGCTCATTTGAGGAAGCCCGCGCCACAGCATTTCATGTGCTCTTGCAGTGGTAGTATCTGTAGCAATTTGTTTTACACGTTAAAGTGCTAGACGGGACCAGAGATGACGCAGTGAAAAAGGTGACAGGAGTCAGTAACTCATATTTGGCTGTTCGCATCAGGGTCAGTTACCCATTACTGACTAATACCATATTCCGCCTCCACCTGGCCGCCCTTGAAACAGACTGCAACCATGCAGCCTGACTAAGAGATTAGGGATCAACGAGAGAAGGCAAACCCGGTCCCAAAAATGTAGTGCTGAAATCGGATGTGTTGGGACGAAAGGCGCAGATATCGATGTAAACTGCGACGCAGCGTCACAAACGTCCTTTTCAGGACGTAGGCTGAAGAAGAAAAAGAAGAAAAATAAAAGGAATAAAAAGAAGAAGACGTGCTAGACCAATGCACGAGCCACTTTATTCAGCTTTTATGAAATTCAGTGGCCGGCCCTATTCTTTCAATAAGGGATACCAGGATCCGCACTTGGAAGGCGTAGTGTAATTACACCAAAGTATCTTTATTATTCCTCCGACCAAATCCGCTAAACTGAGACAAATACAACCCATTACATGGATACAACATTTGACTTAACTCCGTCTGTGTAAACCGCTAATCTTTACAGACTATTTCAGTCTGCTAAAGGTCAATTTCTAACAAGAAAATGAATACCAATCTACTACAAGTTTTTATCAACTTGATTTACTTGATGGGTGATAATCGGAACAGCAAAGATAGAGGATGTCCTTCATTTCAGATGGTTTATGTAGCATTATTATGGATGGCTGTAATACTTGGGGTCACATTACGCGGTTTCACATAACGGACGGTCTCTGATAAGTCCTGAAGTGTTGGTATATCGGCTATATCGCTGATTAACAATCAGGAAAGGGTCGTGAGTTTAATGTTCGTTTCTGCTCCTGCAATCAGTCGATGGAGAGCTTGTAGTGAAGGGATCCAAGAATCAGAGCGCCTGGGCAGCGAAGTGATAGATCGCTGGCTTTAGCACGGCGAAGATGTCTGGTTCGGGTTACATTACCGATATGCTCCAGTCAACCCAGCTATAAATAGATACCTCGCTTACTGTTTGGAAAGTTGAGCCAGTAGTTGGCCACCCCATCTCTTAGATGGCTGATGTCTAGTACAAGAATGTCTCAAACGCAACATCCGCGACAACTTTTCATAGGTAAAGGTAGTCCCCCAGCATACACTGCTGTCAGGGATGATTAGAGGCTTCATTGTGCTGGCCCACTACGGCCTTTCCTTCCATAACATTACGCCAGGTAGCCATTTGGAGCTGCTTCGACTGGGCCACGCAAGTAACGGAAGTTGAACATCCGTACTTCTGCAATGAAAAGCGAGTGTTCTGCCACTACGCCAATCAAGAGTCATTTGGGAGACAATAAGGGTCTACTATAACAGAGTTAACAACAACAACCACGTCACATGCTAAGCAGTATCTAGTGGCACGCAACATTAATGGCAGTACAATGTACGATGAACATATGTGTGTTACTGGAGGACGAAATGTCAGCAGAAGATAGTAACACAGTTGTTCGTCCATCGTAATCGATGAGGACCACTTTGTCAACATCCACTGTTCATACGAGTTCGATAATAGCTAAATAAGTCAATCGGAATTGTTTGTTGCATTTAGTACAAAGAAATAGGACACCTTCTACATCCGAGGTTAAAGAATGGTTGATTTGAGCAGACTTGTCAAGCGATTGTTTCTGTTATAGCCTCATTTACTCTTGATGCCTCATGTCTATGAACACTCAGAGCAATATTAACACTGTAACCTGCCCAGCATGCCGTAAGAGACGTATATGGGTTAGTCAGTGAGTCAGCTACCATTCCAGAAGAAATTATAGGCCACTGGAAGAAGAAAATAAGATATGTCCAATCTATAGATGAAGCAGAACGAGTTCGTCAAAATAAAGTGAGACAAGAGAAAAGCCTGAAGGTTGGACACTCTAAAGCTGCACCATCTTCAAGTCTTGTAAGCCACAAGAAGAAAACCACCCACAAACTTACGTCTAGACAAAGATGAGTCCGATAGACAAACCAGGGAAGACGTGAGACGGCACCTTCTAAAGACCAACAGGGTAGGTTTGTAGGGGAAACAATTGAGAAAATAACATAGAAAACACTGATAACACATGGGATTAAAGTAGAAGACATATTAACATGAGTTAAACATTCAACGATATTAACATGAGTTCCTATAGCTAATACTGCCGTCGGGGATCAAGTATTTGAGCCGGAGCCTCCACTTTTATGAGGTGTGATGGCCAGATCTCTTTATCCTTGGCCTGCTGTATCTAACTATGCAGCAGTCTATAGACGGGTAAATCAAAGCATGAAACGATTGTTTATAAACCAGTTCAGTTTTCCAGGGAAAGGAAATCAACCGTTCAGTTTCCCTATCATCGCTATATATAGTGCTAAGTCCGGTTAGAGGATGGAAATGTATTAACAATCATCATAGCACACGTGACAGGGCCACAAGACTACATCAGATTTTCTACGTGAGGGGAAAACCGGTTCAGTTCAAGTGACATCTCCACATCCAAGGTCGGGTGCAAGGGGTCTCCAATTTTCACCAAGCTTGCTGCTGCTGTTGTTTTTATGTGACAAAAATATCTGATTAAACGTCTTACTCTGATTGTGTTCTGATAGTCTCTTTGCGCCCGCCATTTATCCAAAACTACCTTGTTTGTTTTCTTTCTATGCTCTTCTATATATCCCCATTTAACCGTTTGCTCATTGTCCCCGTTTCGTGGCCATACAATTAGGACGAGTAACATGTAACAAGTGATCACTCAAATTTGTGACATGTGAGCTACTTGTTTGGATGTCAATATATGACGTGTAGGTGAAACACATTTTCCAACCCTATTCTCTTCTTGATTTCCATTTCGTATCTTCAATTCTATTTCCAGCGTAGGAAAAGCTCTTGGATTCTTCGAAAGTTGTATCCTCTATTTGTATCTATTGAGTAGATTTCGAGTCCATTTTGCTAATGACTATAGTTAACGTTTCCTCGTGTGTTAATGGCATATCCACACGTGTGACTTTTGTACTTGAATCACCAATTCCTATCATTCTTGTTCGCTTTCAGCTAATAGAACTGTGACATCCCTATATTTCAGATTATTTATGCATACTCCATCCGCATTTACCAGTCCTGCGTGATGCAAGCCCTGCTTTAGGGCTCCGAAACCTGGACATTGCTTAAACATGACATGTCGAGACTAGAATCCTTTCACGTGCGCAACCAGCGGCGTATCCTGGACATCCGATGGCATGACTACATCCGCAACGTAGAGGTCTCTGCTAAAACAGGCCTCCGCCCAATCTCAGAAACACGACCAGCGCCGAGTTTCTTTGTTAGGTCATGTTGTAGCGCTGGACCAGGAATCCCCTGCCCACAAGATACTACACAAGTCGTTCCTCGCAAAAGAGGCCGTCCCCGAACAGAATGGCTCCAGCAAGTAGCAACCTCCGCCTCCGCCTTGGAGGAAGTCTGGAACCACGCCATAGCTGTGGTCATGGATGTGGCCGACCGATGCAACGAGTCTCAGACGCCTAAGCGAACATTATTATTATTATTCATGAGTCCTAGTATTTACTCTTATCTGTTGAGAAATGTGTTCTGTGTAAATGTTAAATATTAGACGGGGGGGGGGGGGGGGCGGCATTACATCCTTGTCACGATCCTCTTCGTACATGTACACAAGGTGAGTACATCTTGTCTGACCTTACAGTAGCAGTTGGTCCCAAGTATAGGTTACTGAGTACTCTTGCGTCTTTCCATCTATATCAGCTTTCCATGCTGGACTATCAAAGACATTTGTGAAAGTAATGGCAATCTACCAAAGAATCGTATAACAGTCAAATAGGCTGGCGGTTGTAAGAGGCGACGTTCTGCACAGGACATGTCACCTCCATTTTGTTTAACATTAAATGCATGTTAATGTTGTGGTTGTCTTTTTACTTCAATATCATTTTCTGTTTGTGGACGGTGTTCCACTGTTTGTCGAAATTCAAACAAACTGTTCCCCCGAAACGTCATTGCCTACTCAGCGCCCAATTAGCCCCCTGTATAATTTTGAGCAGTATCTTAAATGGTGCCGTGTATGTATCATAATGGTGCCGCGTATGTATCAAAATGGTGCCGTGTATGCATCTTAATGGTACCGTGTATGTATCATAATGGTGCCGTGTATGTATCTTAATGGTACCGTGTATGTATCATAATGGTGCCGTGTATGTATCGTATTGGTGCCACGTATATATCATAATGGTGCCGCTTATCAGTCAGGCTGATTGTTCTAAATTCGAAACATTCTGTGGCACGAGGTTTCTTGTGTAGTGTTATATAGACAGATGCAGTAAGGTCGCGTATTGTAGATGGCATTACACAGATCGGTGGTAACATACACATCCAATTACTTTAGAGCATATATCATTCCTATATTTATTGTGTCTGTCGTTGGCCCCCCGTTGCTCGTATCTTGTATTGCTTTCTTTTTTTTTTCTTTGGTTAAAGTGTTTGCCTCTCTGTAATCAATCTATTGGCGGAGGCACGGCACTTTCCACCCTGGGCCGCAGCCTTTCATGTGATATCTGGACATATTAACCAGTTTTTGGATGCGCGTTTGCGTGTACCTGTTTCTGTTTCTAAGAATCGACGTTACTGCACTCCGGACATATCCCTAGGTGCTCAGTCTCTCTCATCAAATGGCGTAAGGTATGGATGCTGATGGTCCCTGTAGCTCGCTGGTTGTAGACTCTCCTGCACCGTCCTGTCATGCGCCCCACTCCGGTAGAACCTCGTTTAATGTCGCAAGTTTTCAGTCTGTGGATTGCTGCTTCATCTATTGCGGTGTCCTCATCCAGCAGGCGGTCATTGATTGATTTCAAAATGTCACTTCTTGGTAATGATTAATGTGCCCATGATTGGAGCTTATGAAGCCAAGATGTCAGCTATTTCATTTCCCTGAACTCCGGCATGAGCAGGATAGTAGATCCAGGTCAACGCCTGGAGGTTTGACGCCTCAACAGCAGCTATCCACTCGTACCAAAGCCATCCCTTCTGTACTTTCTGAAGTACGGCTTGCGCGTCTGTTACGATGACTGCCTTTGTTTTAGAATTCCCAGATATCCATTTCAGTGCTGAGGTCACTGCTTCCGTTTCCATTCTCATACTGGAGGTTGTTGACATGTATGCCTTACTGCGCTCAGCAACGACCTCTCCTCTCACTCTAGTCGAGAAACCCCAGTCTGATGTCCCACTGCGCACGACTGATCCGTCGGTGTATATGACAGCGTCACTCTCCTGGGTATTCTCAGTTATCAACTGATTTACCTCGTACTCTGCTCTCTCGTTGTATGTACCTAAGCTAATTAGGGCGCTCTCAGAGGTCAACCCAACCAAAATGCAAAGGAAGGGCTTCACCCTGGGGGCATGTGTGAAAGTTGTGTAAGAGTGTGATTGTTGGACAAAGTCAAATGTCACAAAGTGCGTGTGAGGTAAGAAGAGAGAGGAGCCCAGTCTGTCACTCTGTATTGCCCGTTACATAATATGTATCCTCCTACACGCTATGTTGTAGAGTTTGTTTTGTTCTCTGGTTTGCTCCTTCTTTCGTTATTGTTGTTGACTTGTGATGATGGTGATGATATAATCCATTTAGCTGTGAGCTGACAGCTCTTGACATCACAATGCCTCCAGGACAAAAGCACACGTCCTCCTCAATTGTTGTAGTGATGTGTATGGTGTATTGTGTATGATGGGATGTCGTGGTAGCAGCAGGTTCCGCAGATCGGTCAGCTCTGGGCACAAAGGAGGTGTTCGACTGACTCCTCAAGGTCATGGCAGAATCTGCAATTTGGTTCTCGTAGTGGGTATAATTTATTCATTTATTTGTTGAGAGGGGCATGGCCTGTTCCCAGCTGTAAGATCAAACTCTGGTCTCTTCGTTTCAGTTTCTTCACTGGGTCCTGGTGATCTGGTTTTGCTTGACGTTTGAAAATAGCATCGGCCTGTCTGGGATGTGGCCCCCTGATCTATAGTTATTTTTCAGGATTTGTTTGCAGGACTGACTTACGATGACGTCCTTCGTCCAAACTTGATTATTTCTCTTTCACGGTAGAGATTTTCTTGCTGGTTGTATCATTGCTTTTAGACAATCACACTTTGTGCTTGCATTACCTTCATGGATTTCTCTGTTGTATTGTTCCATGCTTTCTGATAGTTGGCTATCTTATTTACTTTTGACTTCCACGTGGTATTTCTTTTAAATGACTTGATGCTTTAAGGCCTATAAATAAACTTGGAGATCCTTTCTATATCTGATTTCTATATCTTTTGTCTGATGTATATTTTAATCGTGATTGTGATTCAAATTCAAGTTAGCACCTGAATAGGTTTTTGCCATTGTGACACCAGTTTTGAATCTTTCTTTAATCATAATAAAGTAAATCTGCTTTCTTACTGTCTCCAGGGCATTTCCCACATATAAAATATTCTTGATGGAGCTTGTTGGACACACAAAAAAGTGTTTCCTCACCGGAAGCTGTCAATGCCTAGCAAGCGTATTGAAACACGTATTTCCCCAGAACACAAAGCTGGTTTCTGAACTGAGTGAACAAATAACATAAGCACGATACGAAGTGGGCGAATCAAGTGCGTGCACTTTATGCATCCTCCATGTTTTCCTAAAAACCGTGGGATGACACACGGGCTTAGCTAAAGATAGATACGTTACTTTGAATAAATTTATGAATTACCGATCCTGTGTCGTTATGTTTCTCACTATTGAACGTTATTAAATCTATTACGTCAATGTATAATACATATGTAAACCAGCAAGCGTTTATATTTAAGAACTTGTCAAACACAAGGCTAACGGGCCTCCCGTTGGCAATGAAACAACATTCGCAAGTCACGAGATTTACGCATGTCTGGTTTTTATTTTCTTATTTTTACTCATACGTTTCGTATTAACATATCACTAGTTCTTGATACATGCAAAGGTAATCCCATATCACAGACTGCCGACAGGGATACAGTGTTAGAGACACCACTGTACTAGGTCTCTGCTTGTTCTGTTGTCGGGCTGACCAGTTCTATTCAGAGTTTGGTAGACTAATAATGACGGGATTACACCACGCTGCTTTACCGTGAGAGACAAGCACTATATCCACTGTGTCACTCAGATATATACTTATTAAAGTCGTTCCTCTTCTATCCTGGGGTATAAGCGGCTACTTATTTGTATGGTTTATAGTTTCTACAGGATGGGTCGCATTCACAACCCTCTTTAGTTGCTTCTGACATTACAGAGGTTATTATTTGTTCCCATTTCGGCTCCGATAACGCATGCTACAGTACAAATAATTTTAGCAGCAAGCAATTTCTAGCGCATATACGGAGAGCTGTGTGAAGAGAAAAGGCGCCAACTGTCCTACGACTTTATGAAAAGACGACTAAAGAAAGATGTGCCTGAGGCTAACAACTTCACCATGTAAACACATTTTTTACATAAACTATCACTGTAAGAGCGTACTAAGTGGTTTGCCACAGGCTTCGTGTAAAGGGGTCAACATGAAGTGATGGACCTAAGCTTCATGACGCGCAACACAGGACAACAATTGGTAGGTGTGAATATACTGTCATTTAGATACAAGGCGGGGTTGGAAGGAAGAGGAGAGCTAGTTGGTCGGTTTGCGCATGGTCAAGTGTCATTTCCTTCGGCATATCATGATGACAGGCGACAACCATTGCTATGGAAACGGCACTGTAAACAGGTGTAATACGGATTTTATTACAAGCTGGTTAATAGTGGTCCATCACAAGTGATGAAGACCACTCTCTTTGTTCAGCCGTGTGGACAGTCGTATCACTTGCTGTGTCCGCTGAAATGGGTGACTTGCGCGGTGATTTGGATTAAAGTGAGGAAGAAACTGCGCCTTTTGTCAACCTCACTCACAGAGCCTAAGCTACCTTTTGCCAGTGGCAAGACATTCATCGAGACGACTGGAGATAGCATAGGATGCAGATTTTGCCTCAGGGTTACCACCGAAGCCTTTCCGTAAACATGTAACCCGCAGGGTAGAAAGGTGGGAAGGCATCTAACGCAGTTTGTCGTGCCTTTTCGATAACCACAAGAGGTCGTATGGACAACACTCAGCGTGTGAGTGACTCTGGCATCTCTCCCCAGCTGTATTCAGCTCATCATAGTAGCATCTAAAATTCCCACACGCCATATTCGTGAAGGTGAACCGGCAGAACTAACCCGTGAAATACGACACAGGTATAAGCGTAGCGCCATTCAGCCGGCGTCCAGACCAGGATAAACGGATGGAAGAAATCACAAAAAAAGAACGAAATAACAAGTCCAGACGGAAAACAACTCCACGTTTCCGTGAACACAAGTGTAAGTCGTCGACTAGTGTGAATTCCAGGCAAATCCGTGGTCTGGCGGCATCCATAATGATCCAAAACAGTAGAGAAATGTAGACTCGCAGCCAGTTATGGCGCCATCTTTGCCAGAGGGCTGGTTAAGCTGGTTAAGGTAAACCAAATGCACTGTTGTACATATACTCTGACATCTGGACTCACAGATAAACAACATGATGATGTCTTACTGGAGTTAGAATAAAACAGTAACTCACAAAGCACATGCCCCCAACAAAATAATCCCATGGACAGAACAATAGGTATATCAGTTACTTGAAATAGGTTCTACTCATCACAAAATATATTTGTTCTAATTATAGAAATGTATATGAACGACCTTCGGTAAACTCGGTAGTAGTTCCTCTCTTCGGTAAACTCGGTAGTAGTTCCTCTCTTCGGTAAACTCGGTAGTAGTTCCTCTCTTCGGTAAACTCGGTAGTATTTCCTCTCTTCGGTAAACTCGGTAGTAGTTCCTCTCTTCGGTAAACTCGGTAGTAGTTCCTCTTTTCGGTAAACTCGGTAGTATTTCCTCTCTTCGGTAAACTCGGTAGTAGTTCCTCTCTTCGGTAAACTCGGTAGTAGTTCCTCTCTTCGGTAAACTCGGTAGTAGTTCCTCTCTTCGGTAAATGTCAGTTGGTCTGTTAGTCCATCCTCATTCGAGCAATTTTAACAGCAAAATAGTGTGTGTGTTTATATCATCAGGTCATTCCGTTCTAGGACTGGTCAACAAGCTCATGGATTTTGCCCTTCCATTTCTGCCAATCCTTTGCAGCCGTCTTCAGCTCAGCATACGCCCTCACAGCTATATCTCCGCAAGCTTGAGACGAAAAGTTATTAATAGGTCTCTCCCCCCCCCCCCCCCCAACCCCCACCTGCATAATATTCTCCAACACCTTTTTGACTAGGCCGTCTGTCCGCAGATTATGTTGCAACCAGCCAAGTGGATTTCTTTTTTACCTTCCTATCAACTTTCTTTCTTCTCCCATCTCCGCCAATAATTTTTCATTCGATTTCTTCTCGGTCCAGCTCACTCGTTCCATCTTTCGGTAACACCACATCTCAAAAACCTCCCAAGTATTTTGCATCTCTTTTATTTATAGTCCATGTTTCAGAGCCATACATTGCCATAGTTCAAACATATGTGTATACGATTCTTTTCCTTAGAGACATACTAAATGATATTGGATGTAATGATGATATTGTTGTTGTTTGCGTTCGCCTTATTTCTCTAATCCCCAAGGCGGTGTGCGTTGCACTGTGGTTTTTATTTGGCACCTGTCGGCCCAGTGCATCCGACTTCCTCCTGTATTTTCTAAGGGTTTGCTTCCCCGGGGTAACGGCCGGTGCTGTGATGGGGATCGAACCCAACACCTTCTAGTTGTAAGCCGTGTCACTTAACCACTAGGCCACGCCGTCACCTTATTGGATGTAATGATTCTTTGTTTCTCTCAAAGCACTTTTTTTTTTGCCATTGAAATTCTAGATCGTATTTCTCTATAGCACCGTGCATCTTCTGTTATGGTTTGACCAAGATTTGGGAATTAGAATACCTGCTCGACTTCTTTCTCTTTTATGGTTACTCTTACACTGGTTGGTTCTTTGGCTATGATCATTGATTTGGTCTTCTCTATGTTCACTTTTATGTCATAGATATTTGCAGTGTTGCAAATTTCTTATATATATTTGGATATTTGGAATATTCAAACAGGCATAGTAATTTATGTTGGCAGGTAGCCGAATATATGTATGTGTATGTATACATGTATTCATATATATACATTTATATATGTGTATACATGTATGTATACATACGTGTGTATGTATCTGTCTGTGTGTATGCGCGCGCATACGTTTAACATTAGCAGCGGCTTAATTGTCCATTTAAGATGGTCCAAGCTGTTTGTCACTTTCTAGTCAACTGCATAACTCCGTGTGCACCTAATATTTTTTTGTTCAACAAACCTTCTGTGCAACTTAATTGCTTACTATTTTGATATCATATAATTTATATAGGTGTGCAATTTGCACTGATTTGTAGTAACGCATATGATTTCGGTTGAATTATTCTGAACCGTATATTTCACGCTGGCTGCATTGATATGTTCAGTTTGTAATCAGCGCATTTTTGACTATCTTGATTCGGTCACTTTCATCGTTGTTGACACGTATTTTGGCTTGCTAGAGATGCAATACGCTTAACGTGGCCACGTTTTTACTGCTACACGCGTTTATATGAAATTAATCAATTCGATTAATACAAGGATGTCAGGCTTGGTAGCTCTAAAAACCTAGTGTATAGATGTGGACTCGTTTCAGTCTGCGGAACTGTGAACATGAATGTGTTATAACAGGGATCTAGCAGCAAATACAACTTAGACAGATATCACTTATCGTATGTATTTATGGCGAAATAAGGGAACCTGACCGGTTTTACAAGAGAAAAATAACGGCTCTGACGTATTTAGTAAAGCATTTCAAATAAAGCAGAATAATGCTACCACATGATGTCTGTGAAAACCACATTTGTCAGCCAGATCTCAAGAAAATGTAACGTAAGCAACAGGACATACTTGAAAGCGCAAACAGCCGAGACGTGCTGTCAAGGATGATTGATCGCAGATTATAATTAATTAACGAAGTACGACAATTTCAGCTTTCTTATTACGTCTCTTATCGCCCAAAACACTCAACTTTGACCTAGATTTACTGTGACCATCTTCAAGTGCGCAATTGGCTTAATGATGTCTCCGGTAATGTTTAGCAATGTTTATGTCCCTTGGAATGTGAAATGTTCATGTCATATGATATGCCTGGAGATATACACATGCTGTTACCTTCTGCTTCCAATCTCAGGGCAAACGAGTTATACATTCTTCAAATTTATTGTTCTACATATTGGGCATTCTGTTTATAAAGCTTTCTTCTTTCAAACCCAGCAGGATATTCCACACTGGGATGGCGGGCGTATGATATGTAGGAATTGAGGAGTGTGTAATACCTGAAGTAGGAGCCTTCCACCAAAAAGGGTATAATGTAAAAGCGAAGATTAAGTTGACTAGGATACAAAATGCGACATGAAAGTCTACTACAGAAGATACCAGAATGCCATATCCACAGCAAAGAGGAAGGCAGCGAACAAGGCTCACCTTTATAACTTAGGCATGCGGAGACATCAAGGTACGAGCCATTGCTGAAGTGAAGAGAGCTGCAAAGGATATGGTCAAAAGGAGAGACCAATCTGACTGAAACCTTGCTACCAGACTTAGGACTGATCAACCATATATATATATTGTGAACTGCCCCTACATAGAAACTAAATGGGTTTATTTCAAAAATACACTTACTAATAGCCTAAAGAAGGACTGCAGCCTTCAAACACAAGAAAATGCAAACAGAAAACAGTGTGGTGGAATGAAGAGGTGAAATCAGCCGTGAAAAATAAAAATGAACTCTATAAAATATGGGTCCAATCAAAAACAGAAGACGATTATGCACATTACAAAACAGCAAGAAGAGATACAAGCAGAATTATAAAGAAGGCAAAAGAGTTTGTGACAAAAATACGGTGAAATATAACAAGCTCATGAAAAGAATCTCGAAGAGAGAAAAACTGTCAAAAAATGAGACTGAGAGACGAATGTTTTATCCCGTCAACTATCGTAAATGACAAACATAATATCCCACTACTAAACGAAAACACGAAGAAACTGAGATGGGAGGAATATTTCAAGGAACTTCTCAATGCGACAGAAATAGATGATAATGAAATATTCACACCATGCCACAAGGAGAGAAAAGAACTACCAATCATAGCATCAGATGTCGAACAATCTATCAAAAAGTGTCCACGAAACAAGGCACCAGGAATAGACGGTATTACAACAGAGCCCATGCAAGTCTGCTGAGAAACAGGAGTAAAATGGCTGTCCAGAATAATGAATGTAGCATGGGCAACTATGGAAGTTCCCGAGGCAAAATTCTGTAGTTATACACATTTGGAAGAAAAAAGGAAACAAAAGAGACTGAACCATACAAGGGAATATCTCTCTTGAGCCATATAAGTAAAATGTACGCAAATATCCTTGAAAACAGAACAAGACCAATAGTTGAAAGACTAAGTGACACACAGTTTGGATTCAATAAAGGAAGAGGTTGCATGGATACCCTGATTACTCTAAGACAGATTTGTGAACAAACTATTGAATTTAATCAGGAACAAAACATCATCTTTGTAGACCAAGAGAAAGTTTTTGACCGAGTGGATAGAAAAAACTTATGGGAGATTCTGGAAAACTATGGAGTGCAAGGACAGTTATTAAAAAATAAAATAGCAATGTATAAAAATAGCCAAAGTACTGTGAGAACACCAAGCAGACTCACTAAGTAGTTTGCAGTTAAGAACGGGGTAAAGCAGGGATGTGTACTATCACCACCTCTGTCCATTGTATACATGGATCAAATAATAGCTGAAGCAGAACCAGAAACTACCACAATGGACGAGATACTTTTTGCAGATGATCAGAGTCTTGTTCATTCCGATGAACAGAACCTCCAAGAACATCTGAATGCCCTTGACAATGTCTGTGATAGATATAATATGAGGATTAGTACAGCAAAGACTGAGGCAATGAAAATCAGTAGAATAGAGAAAACACTAAATATACAGATAAAAAGTACAGAGCTAAAACAAGTCAATGAATTGAAATACTTGGGCAGCGTGTTTACACAAGATGGAAGACTAGATAGAGAAGTGGAATCAAGAACACAGAAAGCTAATGCGGTTTCCTATCAGCTCTCACCATTACTAAGACACAAACACATCCGAATGAAGATAAAGGGATGGCTGATAAATAGTATGTCTATACCAAATCTCTGCTACCTGTGTCAGACATGGACTCTCACCAAGGCACAAGAAAGAAAAATCATGGTATGCGAAATGAGGTGTTTGAGAAGAGCTATGGGGGCCATAAGGCTGGACAGATTGATAGACGAAATAATCAGACAGACGGTGTGCAACACCGTGCATCGAGTTAATAGAAAGGTAAAAGATTAAATGGTTCGAACACCTGACAAAAATGCAACCAAAGTTACCATCTGCTCGTATCTACAATACCAGACAGGGTTGCAGAGCAAGAGGCAGACCACGTAAAAGATGGATAGATGGTGTCAGTGAGACACTGAAGAAACACGGAATGACAACAACATCGGCGATAAATTTCGTATACTACAGAACACTACACCTCCCCACGGCGTCTAACGACACAAGTGGATAGATGATGATGACTACCCCTACATCTCAAGCCACCATTACTACCTCCATCAATATTACCTACTACCTCTATCACCACTACTACTAGCTACTACCATCAGTATTACTACTATCATCGTCAACATCATTACTACCGTCACGAAAATCACCATTTTTACTATCACCAACACCCCCACCATACTTTCTCTATCGACATTACTGCTATTACTTCAAAACCACGATTAGTCCTAACACTGCTGCTACTTATTGCCACCATCACGCCATCAAAACATGTCAGTGCAATCCTGCATATAGCCTCACTCTGTCACACTACATCACCCATACAAACGCGGAGCTAACTTTTCTGCACCATTAACGAAACAATCAGGAATATTATACTAGTCAAATAATTGGCATGACAGTCTGGTTAAGTTGTCAGCAACTGAAATAAACTAGAATTATAACCCTGCCCATCTATACAACTGTAATAAAACACTCGTCTTTAGTAATAGATGTACAATAATAGATCTGATTGATAGTTGTATAGAACCATACATTCCAAATGTCAGCGAAGAACGAGTTATGGTAAATTTGTGTGACACGTCTAGCAAGCAGCAGTGAATGTTCATACTAGAATGGACAGAAATAAGAAAGGCGAACGTACTAATTAGACAGTTATATTATACAAATGAACCAGTGTGCCGTACATTCTAAAATGCATATTTTTGGTTAAACAGAGAAAAGAATGGTCAGTACAAGCGCATCCTGGTATACACTGACATCTATAACATCATATCAGTCAACGAATAAACTAGATCGATATCTTCTTATCTGTTTTCCCCGATTCATCGCCAACAAACACAAACAGCGTACGTTCAGCAAATGCTTTCAAGCACGTACGTTCAGCCAATAGATTCGCACGTAATTAGGTATACGTGTACCATATCAGCCAGATTACACACCTAGCGATCAGACATGTACTATGTCTGAGATTACACACGTACTGTGTCCATGGCGTGAGGAGATGACAAGCTGACAGGAATATGTTCTTACAATCTATACGAGAGAGTGACAGTATGGCCATCTTCAGTGCATTTCATGGATACACTGTATAGTGATGAGAGAAAGGGGAGGTCTTGAGACAATCTTCTGGTGTTATGAAAGAAATAGATATGCCTTTTTTCCAGATGTCGAAGAAAAAGACTGTTGCCATATAATGGTTGGTATTTATCTTCACACGCCCATCCTTGTAATAATACAGTCACCGATAACAGCGGCATGGAACAATATTCGATACCTGATCAGCATGACTCCACTGTAAGCAACGTCAATTCCAGACACTATAAAAACTTAGTTATTACTACCAAAAAATGTTTATTTATATTGTGTATAATGTGGTAGTTTGACAAGTCTGATGATGGTGGAGAATTCATGCTTGATAACAATAGCAGTCGATACGATGACTTCTCTGTACGAACGGTTTCCTAGATGGTTTTGTACTCGACTAAGACAGACACAGAGCGTATCGTTAGAGGCAACTAACAGTTCAGTCTAACCCTTTGAAGGAAAAGGACTCCAGTTTAACCATTTGAAGGAAGAGAACTCCAATCTAACCCTTTGAAGGAAGAGGACTCAAGTCTAACCCTTTGAAGGAAGAGGACTCCAGTCTAACCCTTTGAAGGAATAGGACTCCAGTCTAACCCTTTGAAGGAAGAGGACTCTCTAACAAATGTACATCCCATTATTCAAACAGACCGAAAGTCTGCCGATTGTTAAGTTTCGTTCTGGGTTTGAAAAAACCGATAGAAACATATCGGCAACAGGCGTGGGGAGGATGAGAAGCTGTGAGGAGGGGAGTGATGGCCGGGCAAGGCTTGCAGTGGGGATGTGATGGAGGTAAGCACAAAAAGTCAATGCTTGCTCAATTATTCTGTTCGTGGCAACGTAGGACATCACAGTTAGTACACGATAAATAACTGCAAAGTGATTAAGTCTTTTTCTGAGTATCTGAACAAATGTCAGCTTATCATTTTGTGATTGACCCCCCCCCCCCCCCCCCCCCCCATTAAAAAGATTGACTGAGTCACGCTGTTAGGAGAGGGTTCCAGGTTTATGTGATGACGTGTGACAGGACTGAAGCCAACACATTATATCACAATTGCATGACGTCATATGTGAACGCACCCTAAAGTACAATCAGTAAGACACGACAAGCGGCCGCCAGTAGCTGCTATTAGCGGTCTAATAGATAAGACATACAAGACTTTGACACTGACGTTTTGTTTGCTCATGTGGATAATTCACACAGCATGTAACTTTCTGGGACTCCTCGCCGAGACTGTTCGCAAGTTCGAACCTTTTCTAAAGCTACCGTTCTGCAATTGAGATGCTTTGCATTCCAGGTTGATTAATGCATTAATTTTTCACAAATAGAAACAATTATCCAGCTGAAATATTTCCTCAGTTAGCATTCAAATGACATAAGCAGTGTGTCATTTTAATCTTTCTGCGATTGACGATTATCTTCCAGCTCAGATTGTTTGCAAGGATTAATATGCAAAGGACCAACATTTCACAATAATCATCAATGAATATCAATATATTTATATATACATAAACAAAAAATTGAAATACTTCGGTCCCATCAAAGAACACATAGGACTTTAGAGAACGGTAATGGAAGGTATGGTCCCAAACAAGAGAGGCAGACCAAGAAGGCGATGGTACCAAAATGTAAATGCTTGGGCATGACTCTGGAGCAGGCTGGCGATTTGGCAAGAGATACAGTTTCTTTCAGACTGGTTGTCATGGGAGCAACATTCGGTAAGGGACATGCTGCATGATGATATATATATATATATATATATATATATATATATATATATTTATATATATACATATAATGATGATGATATATATATATATATATATAATCCCCAAATGGATATTTTTTCGATCGCAAACGACACCTGGGTGGGGTCGACCTCCAGCCTTAAATATTGGGTACCAGAGTCCTGGATGTTAAGCGGCGGGCGTGATGCTGACCACAACACCCCTAGTGTGCCGTTGGTCAAGAAAATATAGGCCTAACACCATACCCACAACATGCTACTGGGCGTGTAAACAGAATTTTTAAAGTTGTATATATTGATATATATACTTGGAATCCTGGTATTTAAACAGGCATGTTAATGTCTGTTGCCAAGTAGCCGAAGGCTTCCGTTATACGTAGTAGATATTTTAAAACTCCCTCCAGCTTACCTGACATGGGGGAAAGTACAAATAATTTGGGTAGATTTTTAACTATAATTTTTATCTTGTCCGAGCAGCGGCCGTTAATCCTATTCTTTTCGATTTATAGTTGCCAGGGGATTTTTTACGTGCTCCGCGCGTGAAAAACGAATTACATTACCGGGAGATAAACACAATTATACCTGGTTTACGGTTAAAAGGTCTTCATCAGGCACAAAGAACAAACGAAAACATTCACGTCAACAAATGAGGATGGACTTGACTTGCTGCTATTTGTTCGGCTTGTTACCTCCACATTATCTTGTTCCTTCCTTTATTTCATTACTTTTTGTCTGCGAAGATGCTTCCATTCAAATTCATAGTTTACATTCTCCATTGCTATTTCCTTCAGACTTACACCACACCGTCAATGAATTAGCTCTTATTACTTTCAAGAAAACTATTTGTTCACCTGCATACCTCAACCAACTTCATCCACAACTACCTTAGTTGTTCCCTACTTCTATGTAGCTGCTGCTTCTCTCATTTCAGTCGGTGGTGGTACATGTACGTCTATAAAGGTCACCATCAACTATCCAATCCTTCTATGAATCACATAATGATGGTGCTGCTATTATTTACAATGACAAGGTCCAGCCTTCCAACCAATAGTTGAAGATTTATCCTCATTCTTCAGGGACATGAACCATGCCTTGACTACTATTTCTTCCATTGTGCTCCTTCCTGATTGGACCAGACCTACTGTTAAATGTTTGCCCTCACTACACCTCTATTCTCTAGGTCTCGCAGCTCCTACTATTCTCTGTCGGCACAGCTTGCCCTTAACCTCAGCATCTTTGAATTCAGCTGTCATTTCTAGGACAAATCAGAGGATTAGCTGTGGACAGCAAGATGGGCTCCAGCTGTGACTGTCTTTTTATGGGTCATTTAGAAGCTCCCAGCTGGTTTCACTTCCATGCTGGTAACCCTTTATCAAACAACGAACAAGTGAGAAACAGACAAAAGGAAGAAAGCAGGAGGCTGAGAAAGATAGACATAGACTTCTGTCTCATCCTGTCTGGAGGTTTTGTTCAGAATTGAACAATGTTAAGTTGCACTGCTGTTTAGCGCTACACCAGTTAGACGTATCTGAGATAACCAGATGGGACCAAGATGCTGAGCAGCGCATGAGCTGCAGTGGTCAGCGACCTATAGCAGACTGCTAGCGTCAGGGCCAGCGAAACAGAGCTGCCAAGACCCTTCTACACCTCCACCAAGGTGATCCCGATTAACAGGCTGCAGCAGGGCAGACTGGCTAAGGAGAAGAGATCGAAGAGGGAATGCTAAACTGGTACTCAAAAAATGCTTGCTGAAGTCGGATGTGTTGGACCGAAAGGTGCAAATATCGCAGTCAAGCTGTAAACTACGACACAACGCATTCCATTCTCTGGACTACATTCTGCTACTTAAGCCCTATTAGGGTTTGGTAGCAGGAGATTGAGAATGAATGAAACCAAGTCATGATAACCAGATAAACTCTGGTTGAACAAGTGCTTACTTTCGCTTAACAATTCACGTATCACTGGTAGAAAGGATGAGAGCAACAAAAAGTTCAAGATTTGAGAACCAAGTATAAGACATACGGAGGAGGTCCAGAGAGTTCAATCTCGGAAGTCAGGAAGTTTATCCTTGAACTGCAGCCCCTATTTTAGAACAGTCTGGAGCATAGGTCTTCAACCAATACACACCAAGTCATCCAATTTTGGCCTGATGGTATCTGTTGAAATGTGTGGCTTAAAATTTCTACAGAACCAATCCCATGGATAACCCTCATTAGTCCATTCTTATGCAAAGCCTTTCAGGTCAGTGTTACTATTCTTAACTTATCTTTCGGGCCCCAGTAACAGTTTGATTCAAAGAAATGGGAAAGTGAATGGCACAGTGGTTTAATTACTGGGATAGTAAGCAAGGCACAGTTAAGTTTGTTGTTCGAAGCTACTCATACTGACTTCTTCACTCTTAATTGTTTTTCTCTCACAGCAGGTTACAGTAACACTTCTAGTGTTAAATAATGTGAGCCTGTGCCCTCATAACTACAGCACAATGTTAGACCTTTCAGTAGGCTTACCAATATGAGGATCAGTGCCGACCCCCCCCCCCCCTCCAATTGGGTAGGCTGATGTAACACAACCTGTTTCCATGCACAAAGTGTGTAATTGAGGTGAGATTTTGGTCAGGATGTTTCATCTGACCCCAACTGTAATAGTTACACTTAAAATCTGTCACTCTAAGCTACAGTAAACATTTACCAATATTTATATATGATGAGATGTATTTCTTTTCTTATTCAATAAGAGGTATGATAAGATGTAAGTTTACCAAAACCAAATAGGTGTATGAATTCAAATCGTTAGGATCCTCAGTGCTAATAAAGACCATCCCTAACATACATTCGAGGATAAATATAAGTTGTTAACAGCCAATTCAAACATATATGGGTAATAGCCAGTTAAATAAAAAAATTACCTAATACAAAACGCCCATTACACCATCATGAACAAAGAGCAAAAGAGAACAAATAAATCACAATAAAAACCAATACAACATGTATAACGATGATACAGTACGGCTTGAGTTAGCAGACACTACCAAAAAGTGTTGTTAATACAGCATTACACAATAACGTTGTGGGAACGTACATATTGCTATAGCACAGAACATTTTTTTCAGTGTACTCTTGAACGTCATTTAGTCAGATATCATTCTGCTATCACTTATATTTGTCTGACCCCATGAATACACTATCAATCCTATATGTCAGCATAAACAGTATCATGCTATATATTCGCACATCAAGGCCAAAAATGGCAATTAATTATATCTGAATTTTTCAACAAGAGAAGTGTACTTAGATTGGTATTTGTTAGCTTGAACACGATGAAGCTCAAATTTGTATGTATGCTATGGTGTTATCTTAAGAAAGGTCATTGTAAATACAGTCATTTTTTTCTTAATGCCACTTAGTTCTATTTTGGTTATAATTACACTGCAAACATTGCTGACTATATTTCTTTTACATGTATGTTGGGTGAACAGCTTTATATACTTACATATATTATAAAACATTCACTAATGTCTTAAATAAGTAGGACAAATGGAGCATATGGTGAATTTTTTACATATTTATATACGTTTCAAAAGATAACTAAATCTAAGCATACTGCTGTCAAGAAAATCTTTATAAATTTTAATAAGTATACAATTGAGGATGGAGAAGTGACTGGTCGAGTGGTTTGTATGTCGGTCTTCTGACCATGAGGACATACACTCAAAACATTGGTATCGCATCAGTTTGTTTTTTAATCGAAGGTAAAATAAAAAACAGCCTGTACAGTAGGTGGCAACCTTCTTAATTCCTCAGTAACCCTACAAGTCCTCCCAGTAAGTATAAATAATTTAAATTTATTTGGTTTTTTTCCCCACTGAGGACAGAAATATTTAATTCTAAGAAAGTTAATCTTCTTCTTCTTCGTACGCAGTAAGACAGTAACCATTATTTTTTCGAAAAAAGCAGCGGTCATCCTGAGGCTGTCGACACTGCCATAGAGCTTGTCTAATGTTGCCACTGGTGATGGCCACATCTGCTCTCTCTGATCCTCGTATGTCGGGCAGTTTTGCAGCAAATGCTCAGCGGTCATTTTCCTGGTACCACATGGGCATTAGTCGGTGCCACCTATCTTCAATTTGTTGAATAGGTGCTACCTCAGTCTATTGTGGCCAGTGCGAAGTCTGAAGACCACGACCTGCTCTCTTCTGTTCAACTGGTAATAGGCATCGTTTTTGGTGTAGCCAGTATGTTCGGATTCCCATTTGGTCATGTATCTAGCTCTAATAAGCCGTTTGACTCTTCGTATGTCATACTAGTATCTGGTTGTGGTAGTCTTGCACCTTCTTTTGCCAGTCTGTCTGCTTCCTCGTTGCCTTGGATGTTGCAGTGAGATGGAGAAAGTTAATCAATATACACTTGAACATTCATTCTGAAATGGGCGTTGACAGTTTCTGCTGTAGTATACAGCAAGGCTGCGACACCTGTCTTTCAGCACCAAACATCTGGCTTCAGCTGGGTTTTTTTAGTACTAGGTCCTCACAATCACTATTCTCTAAGCTAGACTACACTAGGGCAGCCGTTTCCAAGGCTGCCACTTGGAGGCAGATCAGGGTCTTGGTTCACTGACCCAGATGCAGCTCATTGCCACACACAGACATATATATATATATATATGTATATATATATATATATATATATATATATATATATATACATACACTGCCCCCTACCACTAGGTAGAAAACACCTAACTTCTGCAAATTGCTTACTAATTATGGCACAGCATTCTTGGTATTAAAGAAAGTTATAGAAATAAAACACAGCAGACAGAAAAGAGTTAATAACTGTTTTCCACTGGAATAAGAAGAATTGTGTATATGTACGAGTGTGATTTGAAAAGTTTTGCCATTGAGGAGATAATTTCATGAATGTGCAAGATTTACACATGAGATAAACACTTTCTTAAAGCTTGAAATGTCGTTCAGATGATGTGTCATTATGTTTCAATCTAGTCATGGTTTAGATGATGTCATTATTTTTCAAAGTAGTCAATATCCCGGCCCACATACAGGCGCCAACCTTAGACAAATTGTTGCATCGCAAAGAGAAAACAATTCATATCTTCATGACACACCTGTCAGGGCTGCTTTTTATCCGATGTCAGCATCAAAGAGACCAAAACTTTCTTATACCCAAGCAGGGAATGGTTAATGTGATTGACTCGCTCAATAAAAATCATAAACATTGCAGCAATATCTTTCTGCTTGACACAACGATTGGCACGAGTCAGTTCGTTCACACGATCTTGGTGCTGTGCAGTCACATCCGTGACCATTCGTCTACTGCAAGCCTTGTCATGCATGTTCATCGTGGCTGGATTGTTGCATTTACAGTCTGTGCCCACCTCCAGACAGTATTGATATACACACAGTTGTCACCATAAAACGTAGTCATTTTTCTATGCATGTAAATGGGCACACAACCTTCTGCCTTATTTCCAGGAAGGTCTTCTTCTTACTGTCTGCGGTGCGCATATGTCACATTCCATGCATATGTCACATTCCATGCACATGTGACTACATGCCCCTATAGTCACTTCATTAGACATTATTTTCACATAGGTTACACGTGGACCTGAGCACTGTTGTCATAGTTATGGCATTTTTTTTTAAACGCCCTTGTATACACAACACTTTTTTAACAAACACTCAAACCCCTAGAGAGTAACAGACTCTCCAACTCATGGCAGTATTTACCTCACAATTCACACAGGTCAAACACCTTTTGTGTGTGCAGTACCTATCTATATTTATTTTTAAACCCAATATAAGATACTGAGAGAAACTGAAAGAAGTAAACTTGCATTCTGTGTAATAAAGGAAATAACGAAACAACAATGCTAATAAATTAAACATAGCATATTAGTGGTGACAATAATCACAAATGGATTCATGTTCCCTTAACTCAATATCTTGTAACAAAAAATAATGTTTAATGAATAAACAAGGGATAATTTCTACATTTACTTAAACCCGAAGACAGTGTAGCAAGATTACCTTCACCCGCATGAGGAAAAAAAAAACAGAACATGAAAACGTGACTTTTTATAGAAAATAATGATTTATACAAGGAAATATTTTTTTCAATATTTACTAATCATAGGTCAAAAATATGTATCAAAATGTTGAAAAAATATACGAGGAAAACAATTATTTCTTTAAATTCACATTATTCTTTTTTGACTCTATAGGAACATTTAACTGCAATCTCCATTGATTCCAGTTGAAAGGAATCTCTTGGAGAGGTCGTACATGCAATCCCAGATGTCCTTGCTTCTATACCCAGTGATATTCACCATCAGTTCTTTAGCCAACATGCAGTTCTTCTATGGGTTCAAATCCAGTACATGTTTTGTTTCAATTCATTTACAGTGTTGGCACTAATCACATAAAGCAGCCAGGTATAAACGAAACTTATGTAAATACTCACCTCTGAGTCTGAAGCATCCCCAAGGAATGAACTTGTTAAGTCAGGCTGGGGAGCACTGCTGGAAGCCTGCATATGGTACTGACTATGCTGTGTTGTGGACACAGACTGAGCATTGACTGGTAAGGACTGAATAGGCATATGGGCAGCTTGATGTCCATTATTAAGGAAATGCTGCACCTGTCTTTTCTGACTCTCCTGGACGTGGTATTTTGTTGGATGCTGTAACTGGGTCTTGACCTATATGATAAAACATAAGCTGTATACTCTAAATTGGTAACAGGGTAAAGTGTCACCATAATGAAACTGAAAATAATGACAGCTGTTTTTCACAGATTTACTCATTTATTACATGGAAACTTGTTACACACATTATATAACAGTTATCTTATTGTTCTCCATATTACCCCCTTTGAATCATGAGGTAACAACTATAGATTGTCCCTTATGAGCAAGATGAACTAAAGCACTTTGCATGTTTTTGCAGTTGTGGTTTCTTTAGCAATTACTTATGTTTGATGGGGTAATTAGACCCATGTGTAACCCTCTTTAGTTGCCATTGACAGCATGCATGGATATACACTATTCTTTCCACCCAAGCCAAAAACCTAGCAGCCATGTGGGAGAGTATCACAGGGATCAACATGGTGAAGTATCACATTGTCATAACATGTTTAACTCCACTTGTGTTAACACATTTAATTTCTTCTTCTTCTTCTTCGTACGCTGTTTACAGCGATATTTACGTTGCACTGATTTAATTTGTTAGCCAGTGGCTCAGTGCATCCGATTTCAACAGGCGTTTCTGTAGGGTTGCCCTCCTTAGCCTTTGGCTGTCCCCAGCCTAACTGCAAGGCAGCAGTTGTTTTTGGTCAGAGTTGTCTCTCTTGGGAAGTTGTCTTGCAGGACTATCGAGTCTTCCCTACTCGTGTCTATAGCGTTTAGCAATGATATGATGGACTATGTACTAGTTTGTACTATCCCGGAAGAGAGGCAGTCCAGTGTGACTTTTTCCCAGGATCGTCACGTCCTGCCAGAAACGTAGCATATGCATATGAGTGAGGTATCTTTTTGCTCGCTCTATTTTCTCGGCTCATCTGCAGTGATGGTACGCCTAGCATTCCCCGCCACCCGGGAGCTTGCCACCAGTGTCCGCTGGACTGCATCTCTTCTGCGTCCATTGGAATGACTGATAGCAGACAGATGCAAAGAGTGAGGAAGGAGTGCATTTTACCAGGTGCATTCCTGCGGCTTGATCGGGCCGGGACACAGCCCCAGCCATGTCGTAGCCTCCCATCTTAGCGGTGCTGAGATTTTGGGTGGGATTCTGGCTTAGAGGCGTTTGGCCGTAATCCCTCAGATGGTAGCTTATCAGCCAAGCACGTGGACCAAATGTCAGCGACCTGTGATTCCTCTCGAAATAGTGCATTTGACCAGGTGACAAGCCTAGTCTTGCACGGAGATGTTGTCCGCCTAGGGAGCGGACATGGTCAAGGGTTGAGTCTCAGCAGTTCGCAGTGAGGTAGCTGATCTACTGCTTAGGGAACCCGACCGAGAACTAAGTCTTCTACAAATGATTGCATTCCTCATCGCCGTATGGGGTGAATATCGAGCAGCTTCCCGCCCGCTTTTATCAGCGGACGGCAGAGACCTCATTCTGCGGCTTGACCGGGCGGGGCTGGAGCGTGACCCCGAGGTCCCCACCATGTCGAAGCCTCCCTTTGCATTCGTGCTGGGCTGCTTTTGGGCGGGATTTTTGGCTTAGAGGCGTTCGGCTGTAATCCCTCACCTCGAACCGTTGGCTTATCCGCCTAGTACGTGAACCAAAATGTCTGCGGCTCCTCTCGGGCGTAGCAGGATTACCGTAGCAGAGCATTGTCATTTGTAGGGTAAAGCTGACCTGTCTTCAGAGGGTCTATTTCCAGCACCCGTTCAATATTAGCCAGACCGTATCAATAGAGGGCTTTTAGTTTGTCAATGGCCCAGTTTCTGGAGCCTGCGATTTCTGCAGGGTAAAGACCAGATTACCGTAGCAGGCGCTCTTTCATTTAGGGGTTTGGAGACTGACCTGTCTTCCGTGGGTCTAATACCAGCACATGTTCACTATTAGACGCCACGAAGGTGCTCTCTTTTGACAGTCATTCTACACTATTGGCGTGTTCAGTCAATTTTAGCCTCAGGCTCCACTCCTGATAGTGCACTTCCGTCAATTCCTTTATCAAACACTGGATGCAGACCAACCGAGCCACAGAGGGCATAACCCCAGATTTCTGAGGGTCTAAATCCAGCACCAGTTCCATATCAGACCCCAGAGAAGTGGTCTCGGCATGTCAGTCATTTCAGTGTTGGCCGTGTTGAGTCAAATTAAGCCGCAGGCTCCACTCCTGGTGGTGCCCTTCCGTCAATTCCTTTAAGTTTCAGCTTTGCAACCATACTTCCCCCGGAACCCAAACACTTTGGTTTCCCGGAAGCTGCCCGCAGAGTCATCGAAGCAACTCCTGCGGATCGCTAGTCGGCATCGTTTATGGTCAGAACTACGACGGTATCTGATCGTCTTCGCGCCTCTGACTTTCGTTCTTGATTAATGAAAACATTCTTGACAAATGCTTTCGCAGTAGCTCGTCTTGCGGCGATCCAAGAATTTCACCTCTAACGCCGCAATACGAATGCCCCCGTTTGTCCCTGTTAATCATTACCTCCAGTTCCGAAAACCAACAAAATAGAACCGAGGTCCTATTCCATTATTCCATGCACCATTATTCAGGCAGCCGAGGCCTGCTTTGAACACTCTAATTTTTTCAAAGTAAACGCGCCGGCCACCCAGGACGCTCAGCGAAGAGCACCCGTGGGAGAGAGCCGGCAGACGGTAGGGCAGGAGACAACGGGCAGTGAACCGGCGCGAGCCGGACCGCCCGCCTGCGCCTGAGATCCAACTACGAGCTTTTTAACTGCAACAACTTTAATATACGCTATTGGAGCTGGAATTACCGCGGCTGCTGGCACCAGACTTGCCCTCCAATAGATCCTCGTTAAAGGGTTTAAAGTGTACTCATTCCAATTACGGGGCCTCGAAAGAGTCCCGTATTGTTATTTTTCGTCACTACCTCCCCGTGCCGGGAGTGGGTAAGTTGCGCGCCTGCTGCCTTCCTTGGATGTGGTAGCCGTTTCTCATGCTCCCTCTCCGGAATCGAACCCTGATTCCCCGTTACCCGTTACAAACATGGTAGGCATGTCACGTACCATCGACATTTGATAGGGCAGACATTTGAAAGATGCGTCGCCGGCACATGAGGCCATGCGATCAGCACAAAGTTATCCAGAGTCACCAGTGGGGACGCCGCAACCCCGCGAGGGGAAACGACGATTGGTTTTGAACTAATAAAAGCGCTCTTTCCGCGAGGGTCGGAGCTTGGTAAGCATGTATTAGCTCTAGAATTGCCACAGTTATCCAAGTAGGATCGTGTCATCTAAGGAACCTCGACTGATTTAATGAGCCATTCGCGGTTTCACCGTGAGACAGTGTGAACTTAGACATGCATGGCTTAATCTTTGAGACAAGCATATGACTACTGGCAGGATCAACCAGATATCTGTCGGAGACGTACGTACTGTAACACATTTAATTTGATTTTCTAGACTTATCTTAGGTCAAGATCAAATCCACTAGGTCTGTAACAGCCCTTAAAGTGTCCGTCCTCACTGCTAACCCATGTGGATATCAAGGAGCAAAGAACAGTCATAATGAAACTTGTGCAAAGAGTGCAATAAAAGGCAATTGAGTTGTGAAAAGGACCATGATGTCAAAACAAATTGATACAGTAACCATTAGGGGGAGATTCCCATTCAGGCGATCAGGGATCAATACCTAGCCACAGAAATTTGGTTCCAGAAAATCTGGTAAGTAAAGGCGACCGACGTGATGCTGACCATATCCTATCACACCATATTTCCTATGTGTCGCACAACGTGACGGGATCTTTACTGTTTTTTGTAACCATTATTACAAAAGTACACACAGTGTGTGTGCTTCTATAAGTGACCAATTTCTGTGCTGGCACTATCCTTCACGAGGAACAATATGCAAACAAGAATCTACCATAGCAAACTCAAGAGAGAACCCAATTCATCTGACACAACAACACCCTACTGTATGCTGTTACCAGCTCTTACAAGAAACATTAGGGAAAGACCAGATCTACAGGAAATGTCTGGGAAAGGGAATTCTATTTGGCTACATAACATGTGTTTCCAAGTCACAGATGTTCTACAATCAAATGCTTAGTTAAGTTACATGATGATGTGAGAAGACCTTTATAACTAACAACAATATGACTAAATGTACTTGTCTTGGCTAAGCTACCTACAAAACATTTTATAATAATCAATCAATAGTTACCAGCTAAGAATTTTTGTGAAAATAAAGAGAAATGAATAATCTTCACCTGCAAAACATTTGCTGGAACTTGTGCTGCATTTACGACTCTTGGAATTGTAATCCCTGATGACCCTGTGACATGGCTAACTTTAAATGACTGAGAGAACTGCTGATCACGTTTCTCCTGTTGGTAGAGTTGCTGCCTATCTAACTGCTGTTTCAGATTTGTTCTCATAGGCAGACTAGCATGTTTGATATCTGCTACTGGACTGAAAGACAAAGATATTTATTGTCTAGTTAATAAGAAATCACCAAGTTTGTATAAGTTAATAATAAATCTCCTAGTTTGCATTATGCTAAGACAGATTATATTTGAGGATGAAGTGGTCAGTTTCTAAACTGAATATTGTCACTTAATATATTTGTCTTCCTCAGGCAGAGACATATATGTCTGTCTTTTTTTTTAAATATGTTGAGCAGATAGTGTTAAAGAGTATACAATGGCCAGTTCTCAGTGCAACTATTGTCATTGTATTTATAGTTGGTCAAAAGTGATATGTTATAATGTCTGTGTGTGTTCCCATTCAAGGACACGACTGAGATTTGCAATATGTTAAACAGATAGTGTTGGAAGTATGCTGTGGCCAGTTCTCAATCTGAATAGTGTTACATAATCTCATCTTGGCAAGGGGTAGCATGCTTTTGCTATTTCAAGTGTCAAATATATGTACTTCATAAGAGTGGACACGAGAAGGCATTCAATCATAAATAAAATGAAATTCTGAAATTTATTTCCATATGAAATATATTGCATATGAAATATATTGATGAAAAATGCATAAAATGGTTTCAATACATACTAATAACTATAGTGATTCATAAGCGGTAGATAATCAGAAAATATAGAAGATGTTAGACTGACAAAAGATGGATCAATAAGTGATTGATATTTAGGAAAGAAGCATACACACTATGCTTTATTGGGCTAGCAACCTCATCACCTAAATCATATGCTACAGAAACAATTATATGTACAAATGAAGTTATTTGGCACCATTTTCTGCAAGATGATCACCTTCTTAAGGAGTGAGAAATCAGAATACATAGAGAGATACAGGTCACATGAAAAACAAATGAATGTCACTAGATCATCCTATAACCTTTATTAGTGTATTAGTGAAGAGAGAAATCAAGTCCGTGGAATAAACAGCAAACTCAAAATAAATGCATACTAATATTACGTAAAAGGTGAAATTAAAATTAGGCAAATAGCAGCATCATTCATCAGAACCAAACATGTTACATCAACAACAATGTACTATGAATTATCTATATTATATATTTCATTGGTGTACCACATTTATGTGCTTGGTTCTCAATTTTAATGCGCATTACAAAATATTGATGATAGGTAATGATTTATAATAATGTTTTTGTTTTTCAGAATGATCTTATATTAATATTAAACCTCAATTAACTTAGTATATATGACAGACAAGAAAAAATCAAATACGGTATCTCTAGACAGAACATAAGGAAATAAATATATCTCATGTCTTCTAATGGCAAGACAACCTTGATGAAAGTGAGCTGTGATTTCAAGACTGATCGTTGACTGCTATTTTCTTTTTATTCTTCCTGGCTCCTCAACTATGTTAGAAGTATATAATATAAGTATACTATGTCATGTTAAGGAATGTGTGTTTTTAATTTATCTGGAATTAATACAATATGAATATATAAAAGCCTTTTTTAGGCTGTTCTTTACAATCTTAGATTTTGATACAGAATTGATAATCTGAATATACTTACTTCTTTCATAGAATTGACTTTTAACACAGATCTGAGATGACCATGTTCACTGCGGCTTGGGAACTATTATTATTAAACACCTTTATTGAATTGTTTTTGATGTAATAAATATCTAAAGCTGTGCATAATAATTATGCTCAGCTTCTTCAGATATTTATTACATTTTTTTCAGATATAATGCATATAATATATAACATATGATATATATAAAAAATTACTATTTTATATTATTATTGATCTTCGCTGCATATTTATTATGATATTATTAATTATTATTGATTCCCTACGAAAAGTTCCAACCATTTAACAACTAACAACCTATATCTTTAAGCAATGTTAGCTAGGATATGCACATTGTTTACTACTAGTATAACAACTCAACAATTAAACAAAAATGTACGAAAATGAGCAAAACGTGATGCGATCATTAAATCGTTTGTCGCTTGACTTGTCTCATCTGTGGCAACACCCACCTGCTTACGATAGCTTTGCTTTTCAGATCATAAAATGTGGACTGGTCGCATGTTGGTTCACATTCAGCACAATCGTAACTCATAAAATCCAAGTCAATGCCTGAATCGGCCATCCTCTCTGAATGAATCATAACAAGTCAACTTTCCAACTTTTTAACAACAACAACAGCGTGTCGAATAGATATAGTTGAAACAAGCCAGCCTTCCCTCGTCTCGTCTGCTCTCAACTAAACAACTCATTTAACTTCCGGCACACTGGGTTATATCACTTGAAATGAATCTGATTGGCTAGCTGAGCGCATAAGCTTGTAATAACGATTTTCATTTGCTTCTATTAATAGCATAATCGTGACCAAAATTTTACTGGATTCCCCTGTTTAGTCATCTTTCCATTGTGTATGAACGCAATCCGGAACTTGAAGGCTTTATTTCTTCTTCTTATCTCTTGCCTCACCTCCGTCCTTATATAGCATAGGGCCACCACTGTAGTTGATCTCTTAAAAAAAAAGGCCTGCACCCAAGCAGTTTGTGTGAATTTTATTTTAATTAAAGAAGTTGCAAAACCTTCTTTAGTAGTCTTTTACGACATGCTTGGAAGTGAAGGAAAAAGAACCATATGGGTCAGGGGAAACTACTGATCAAGATCCCATCTCTGGTCCACGTTACGCTTCTGAAAACAGGCTTTTGATACAACAGTCTGGTCAACGAGGTGGGGATTGGCACTGTGATCCACTTAGTGATGAGCTTACTAAGGAGCCTCGCATTGTACTAGAAGCAGGAGGATCAATTTTCACCTTCTCAAGTACGCCTTGACGAAGTTCCGTTTATTAATGCAGGATGTCAGATCTTATCGTGGTGCAGACAATCGCAATGACAACAATCTTTGCATAAACAAATTAAAGATTAAACTGAAAAAGCGCTACCACCTGAAAAGCAAGAAGAAAATTAATGTACAGAAGCTGCTATTAACAGAAATCCGAACAGAATACAATGCCAAGATACATCAGCATGTTGAGTCACTACCAACATTAACTGATAACACAACAATTGGCATGATTGATAACAAATGGGAAACGTTTAGTACTACATTGAAAAACGCAGCTGTAGCGACAGCTGGATACTCCAAACACAAAAAGAAAAAGTGACTAAGTGATGACACCCTGGGTAAAATCAAAGAAAGAAAAAGTGACTAAGTGATGACACCCTGGGTAAAATCAAAGAAAGAAAAAGTGACTAAGTGATGACACCCTGGGTAAAATCAAAGAAAGAAAGAGTGACTAAGTGATGACACCCTGGGTAAAATCAAAGAAAGAAAGAGTGACTAAGTGATGACACCCTGGGTAAAATCAAAAAAGAAAGAGTGACTAAGTGATGACACCCTGGGTAAAATCAAAGAAAGAAAGAGTGACTAAGTGATGACACCCTGGGTAAAATCAAAGAAAGAAAGAGTGACTAAGTGATGACACCCTGGGTAAAATCAAAGAAAGAAAGAGTGACTAAGTGATGACACCCTGGGTAAAATCAAAGAAAGAAAGAGTGACTAAGTGATGACACCCTGGGTAAAATCAAAGAAAGAAAGAGTGACTAAGTGATGACACCCTGGGTAAAATCAAAGAAAGAAAGAGTGACTAAGTGATGACACCCTGGGTAAAATCAAAGAAAGAAAGAGTGACTAAGTGATGACACCCTGGGTAAAATCAAAGAAAGAAAGAGTGACTAAGTGATGACACCCTGGGTAAAATCAAAGAAAGAAAGAGTGACTAAGTGATGACACCCTGGGTAAAATCAAAGAAAGAAAGACACCAAAATTAAACCTCCTTGCAGCAACAACACCTATTGTATATGAGAATTTGGAAGATAGCGTATGACTCACATAATAGAATGGTTAAATATAACGCTCGCAAAGACAAGAGGCAGTTCTTCAATGAACTGGCCGCAACAGCTGAAAGTGCAGCAAAGGTAAGCAACAGCAGATACCTTCACCAGATCACAAAACAGTTAGGCCATAAACCATCTACTACAAATACACCAATCAGAGATAAATATGGCAACCTTCTTACTACAGAAAAAGAACAGATGAACCGTTGGGCAGAACATTGTACAGAGATATTGAATAGACCACATCCCACAACAGTTCCTAATTTTGAAAACGAAACAGACATGCCCCTTTCTTAAAAGTGTCATGTGCAGAATTTACACTCTGCAGAAATCAAAAGAGTCATCCACAAACTAAAGAATTTCAAGGCAGCAGGGAATGATGAAATATCTGATGAAATGAAGCCGCAGATGATACCACTCTCCTTCATCTCCTATTCATCATAAATGATGTGGGGAAAGAGGAAAAACCACCTCAACAGTGGAAAGATAGTATTATTGTAAAAATACACAAGAAAGGAGACTTATCCGATTGTAACAACTGGCGTGGCATAACACTCCTGTCGGTGCCTGGAAAAGTACTTTGCAGCATGATATTAGAAAGACTCAGGGAACAGGTAGATGTCATCATAAGAGAAGAACAGGCTGGCTTTAGACCAAATCGTTCTTGCATTGATCACATTTTTACACTCAGAACTATCCTAGAATAATCAGTAGAAATGCAATCCCCACTAATCATCAACTTCATTGACTTCCAGTAGGCCTTTGACAGTCTATACCGTCCAACTTTATGGAAAATTCTAAAGAACTATGGCTTACCCTCAAAATACATAAATATTATCAGTGCCTTACATGATAACTCACGATGCTGTGTTCGAACAACCGAAGGCAACACTGAATGGTTTAACATAAACACGAGAGTAGAACATGGATGTATTTTATCACCTTACTATTTGGCATAGCTATAGATTGGACTATGAAACACTATGCCGATGATAAGCATTTAGGCATAGAATGAACAGATAACAAGACCTTGGAATATCTTGATTTTTTACTAATGAAAAAAATACAAGAAATTATAGATAGACTATGCCAATTATCAGAACAGATAGGACTTCAAGTAAACGTTTCACAAACACAACGGTTGATATCAAGCTACAGGGGAAATCTCTACAAAATGTCCAACACTTCACTTACCTCGGAAGCAAAATGACACAAGATGGAGATGCCACGAAAAAAATGTATATGGATGTGAAAGCTGGAAGACAACAAAAGCGATGGAAAACAAACTCAATATCTTTTAAAATAAATGTTTAAGAAAATTATTGAATATTCGCTGGGACCAGTTCATAACTAATGACTGGATAAGAACAGAGACAAACCAAATGTCGATCATCATCCAAAGTAAACGATGGACATACATCGGATATGTCCTTAGAATGAAATACAACCGTCTTCCATTGCAAGCACTCGAATGGACACCAAGGGGCGTCCGGAAAAGAGGGAGACCCAAGGAAACACCCAGAAGAACAATTATCCGAGAGGGCTCAACTATGGGCCTCAGCATCATACAAGATCTAAAAACAGTTGCGTCACACCGTTCCAACCGGAGATCATTTGTTTCTGCCTTATGCGCGCGTATTTGTATGCGCGCGAAGAACATAGATAGATAGAGAAGTATGCCTTGGAATGTTCGAAGAGTCACTGTAACCCGCCACAAGACAAACGTCAAGAGATAATTCAGTGCGAGTGGCTTCCAACAAGAACAATAAGCTTGGAGGGACACAGTTTCCATTATTTGCTCTTTGGTCCAGGGTCCACAAAGGTGAAGTGCTGTATTACTGCCATACGGTATGTGATGATATATTGTATGTCGACATGTTTCGAATTAACATAATCGATGATAATAATTGGTTTCTATTGTTTTTGTATTTTTTAAAAGCCGTCACAGAAATATGCCACTTGGGAATCATGACCTTAAGTGGACCCGCCCACCTTAGAATGTCAAAACGCGAAATACTTGCTCCAAGTTGATTCTGTTTTCGAGATGAGATTGTCTCTCATTGCATCGCTTTATACTGTTGTTGTTGGTGCCACTCGCACTGAGTTAATTCAACTCTTGACGTTTCTTGTGTGTCGGGTAACAGTGACTCTTCTTACATCAGGAATAATATTTGAGAAGGTGCCCAGAAGTCTCCTAGTTGTAGCACAATACGAGCCTTCCCAGTAAGGTCACGCCTATGGAGATTACAGTGTCGATTCCCACCACGCTGGTCAGACTGGTGTGACAGACAGCCTGTGTCTATGGAGTCTGACGGGGATATGAGATGGGATTTTGATCATTGTTTCACCTGCCCCTGGATTGCTCTGTATAGTTTTTAATCACTGCATTAGCCTACCCTGGCATAGCCAGCCGAGTTATGGATAAAGAAGAAATGGACACGAGTAACTGTAGGGAAACATGCTAAAAATCAGTTGAAATGTTAAAAATGCTAATAAGTGCACGTTAAGAGAAGTGAATGCACATCAGAATCTTATTCAGGCAAACATCGCATGTACGTACCAACTGGCTCCAGATTATGTACGCAATGCAAACAATTACCTCAATCAAATCACTACCTGGGATGAAGATGCTGAGCAGCGCATGAGCTGCAATGGTCAGTGACCTATAGCTGACTGCTAGCGTCAGGTCCAGCGAACCAGGGCTGCCAAGATCCGTCTACACCTCCACGCGGTGATCCTGGATAACAGGCTGCAGCAGGGCAGACTGGCTAAGGAGAAGGGATCGTAGAGGGAATCCTAACCCGGTACTCAAAAAATGTTTGCTGAAGTCGGAGGTATTGGACCGAAAGGTGTAAATATCGCAGTCAAGCTGTAAACTACGACACAACGCATTCCGTTCTCTGGACTACATTATGCTACTTAAGCCCTTTCAGTGTTTGGTAGTGGGCGATTGAGAACGAACGAAGCCAGGCCAAATCATTACCTTATTTTTCAGTTACTCGAGCGTGTAATGCACTGTAATCGCCATATGCGTTTCTAGCATACGAAAATAACAGAAATACTCAAATAAACACCGTATGTTATATTTTAAGAAGAGACGTGTTCATATTAATCACTGGACACGTACATACGAGGGATAGTCATTGAGTAACAGCAATTACATTATAAAGTGCATGTAAGAGTATGTAAAGCGGAAAATCTTATTTCAGGATATAAAATTGGTCTTTAGAAATACTCCATGTAGAGATTGTGGAGAAAAGAACACATGTAGACATTCGGCAAGAGTTGAGCATAGAGGAGAACTGGTTTATCAATTACATTTTGGCTAGAAAATGCAAATACTTTGGTCACATCAATGTCTTGAGAGAACGGTGATGGAAGGTATGGTGCCAGGCAAAAGAGGAACTCTCTATACAAACTCATCCTTGTCGCACATCTCTTTCTAAATCTATACAAACTCATCCTTGTCGCACATCTCTTTCTAAATCTATACAAACTCATCCTTGTCGCTCATCTCTTTCTAAATCTATACAAACTCATCCTTGTCGCACATCTCTTTCTAAATCTATACAAACTCATCCTTGTCGCACATCTCTTTCTAAATCTACACAAACTCATCCTTGTCGCACATCTCTTTCTAAATCTATACAAACTCATCCTTGTCGCACGCCTTTTTCTAGATCTATAAATGGTGAGTAAAGTCTGTCAGACCGTTCAGTGGTAGTTTGATCTCAGTAAAGATTGCTAAATGTTCACAGAATGTGCTACTAAAATAAAAGAGGATATGAGGAAGATGTACAACGGGCATTTCTTAAAATGTTCACAACCGCAGAAATCTCGCTGTTCTAGTTTGCTGGTTATCCCATGGAGAATTTGCCCAAGGCTTGTCTATTCTAGAACATACAAACATTTTCCTTGAACATGCCGTCATCAGTCAATGATCTAGCCTAGGAAGCCGCGACAAGAACAGAGGTTTTATAATCGATACCCAAGTGCTTGTAGTCTGGCTTGTTTCTTACATCATAATCGATTTCGGCATTTATCTACAATTTTCAGGATGATTATATTTCTTTATGTCCCATTATCCACTTGTGTACAGTATGTTATTATAGTTAAGACATGCGGCCTTCGATTTTTGGGGACGTGTCGCAGGCTCATATTAATTCACATCCATTTATATGTATACCTCACCTAGGTCTCTCTCTCTCTCTTTCTCTCTCTCTCTCTCACTCTTCCTCTATGTATATGGGTGTGTGTGTATATATGTATATATGTGTGTCTCTGTGTGTGTACATGCTTCTCTCTCTCACTCTCTCTCTCACTCACTATCTCTATTTCTCTCACACTCTTCCTCTATGTATATGGGTGTGTGTGTGTATATATATATATATATATATATGTGTATGTGTCTGTGTGTACATGTTTCTCTCTCTCTCTCTCTCTCTGTCATTCCTTCTCTCTATTTCTTTCTTTATATATGTGTGTGCGAACGTTCTTCTCCGATCTGTGTGTCTAAGTGTGCATGCATGTATGTGTGTGTGTGTGTTTCCCTTTCCCTCCTGTCTCTGCCTCTCTCTCTCTATCTCTCTGATCTTTTTTCATTCTCTCTCTCCCTCTCAATCTCTTCACATATTCTACAATATTTTAAGAAGTAAAAGTGTGATACTTCATAATGATGATTAAAAAAGGAAACAGTATCGGTCAATCTCGTGTGGAGACAAGAGCGAACGATAAAAGCAAAAACGTAATTTATTTTGAGTGGTTGGGATAAGAGAAACGTTTTCAATAACAAAGTGAGAGCCAAGTCTTCCAACGAAAGAACACATAATCGAGAACAATTGAAACATAATGATGACAACCATGTTAATAATATCGTATATAATGAATTAGTAATAGTACTTGTCTGGATACGAAAATTTTTTATAAATCTGAGTTAAGCACAATGAATCCAGCGTCGCCTCATAGTGCATCGCTATACCATACAATATATTAATCTTACTATTTTGAATACAAAAATTACATTTTGAAAAACCGTTTATTAATTATCGGCTTGGAGAGGAGATGAGTACCTGTAAGCGACAGCGACACAAGGTACTCTCATCATGACACAACCAGAATCTACCATACCGGCTCTTTCTAAGCTTAGGTTAACAATGTCCGCATCTGTCGTTCCACACCACGGCGGAGGTGACAAGTGTGCAACTGGTGATACTATCAATTTCAGAAAAAAAACTGCTTTGTCTTAGGAATATGGAATGTTAGAACATTGAATCCGCGTGGGGAAAAACAGAGAGCTGACACACAAGATGGACAAATACCAATGGAATGTTCTCGACATTTGCGAAGCTCGTTGCAAAAACTTCGGAGAGTGTACAACAGAAGAAGGTCACACATGTGATTACAGTGGCAGAGAAGACAATCATTTACATGGAGGGGGAATTTGGTTGATAAAAATGTCAAGATCTGACGATTTTATCAGTCTACGACTTAAGTCAACACCATTTTAACATCACTGTGATACAAGGAGGTAGTGAGGCCTGGGCTGGACGTCCGGCTCGTTAAAGGAAAGTAAAGCGTCTGATACAATCACTGCATTCCAGGTGTAGCGATCGCCGCTGGATTCACTGTTCGGCTTGCCGTTCAGGAGACTGCATGCCAATGGCCTCTCCTATATTATTGTGTCCCCAGCAGCATCTTCATGAGGGGCCCCCTGTTTCTTACAGAGCCTGCTGTGGGGCGCGACCGAGTACCCGGTGGTATAACTGGGCGGGCAAATTGGGCTTATTAGCCATGGTTGGCAGCCAATCTAAGAGAAAGTAAACTCTGACTCTAAACCTGGGTAGACGAAACTCGTTAGCCTGTTCATGCAGTTCGCCTAGAAGAGAAGCAACTCTGATATTAAACCCAAAAGTCCCAGAGAGTGATTATAGTCTTGGGACGATGAGAGTATCATCGGATGTTTCGAGTAACTAGCATCTGCGGGCAACGACTCCACTGCCTTGTGGAAACCTCAGGAGAGGGTAGGGCTACGGGAGTAAGCCCAGACAGAAAATCCGAAGTGTTAGCATCTAAGGCGAATGGTTTCAAAATTGCGAACTCATTCCGGCAGCTCCTGCAGCTGAGATGGCGCCACATTGCCATGCTTTGTATTCCTTTGAATTACATCAGCGAGGCCGAGAGGGGGATCCTGCAGTTTGGGTAGCCCAGGGTCTCCATATTCAATGCCCAGGCTTGCGCCTCGAGAGGCTACGCACAGGGTGCCACTTGCATGGTCTGCAAAGATTGAGATGCCTATGAGAGAGATATAGTGTTATGCATGCACTTCAGATTATGAGTGTGAAATAGATTCTACAAGGAGCTTCTGAAACTGGTAAATAAAACAACAAAGAAAGACATACTGTTTGTACAAGGGGACTGGAACGTAAAAAATTGAGAAGAGACAGTGAGCGACCTGTCGACATACTGTTTGTACAAGGGGACTGGAACTACAACATTTGAGAAGAGACAGCGAGCGACTGTCAAGATACTGTTTGCACAACGGGACTGGAACTACAAAATTTGAGAAGAGACAGCGAGTGACTGTCGAGGAACCTGGGGACCATAATGAAGCAAGGAAACGAATGAAAAAAGATAAACTGAAGATAGGTGGCACTGACGATTCCACCTGTGGTACAGGGAAAATGACTGCTGAACGTCTGCTGCAAAATTTCCCGACATACGAGGACCAGAGAAAGCACATGTGGCCATCACCAGTGGCAACACTAGACAAGCTCTATGGCAGTGTCGACAGCCTCGGGATGACAGCTGCTTTCTTCGAACAAATTCAAGTTGACGTCTGACAGCGTACGAAGAAGAAGAAGAAACAAAAAAGAACAGACTCCTGGATTTTGTACACTGCAACAAGCTACTAGTAGAAAAGACATTGGGGTCAAATAAACCGTTCAGACGTTGGACACGGCACAGTCCGAGTAGATGGGTGCATAGCCGATTAGACTATTTTGGTCCAGAAACGATTAACATCCTATAATTAATATTGTTCGAACAAGACGCTTCCCACGGGACAGATATAGGAAGTGACCATGACTTACTTAACTTAACGTTTTTATACTGGTTTAGAAGACCCTGCAGAGTCTGTATACAACCAGTTACATTTACATCACCTTGCTCTAAAAGCTATGCGCATCCATTTTTTTCTTAAATGCATTAACTGTCCCTGCCTCCACTACCTCCCCTGGCAATGCATTCCAAGCAGACACCACTCTCTGACTAAAAAAAATATTTCCTACTATCTAACCTGGACCTCTCTTTAGTCAGCTTGTAGGTATGCCCTCGTGTTATTGTAGGTGGCTGTATTTTAAAAAACTTGTATGATCTATTATAACCCCTAGGCCCCTTTCCTTATCTATCTTTCTAATATTGTTTTCTCTTATTCTGTAATTATGTTCCATATTGGATCTACCCATGTGGATGACTGTACATTTATCTACATTAAACTCCATTTGCCAGCTTACAGACCATTCTCGAATTTTATCTAAATCCGACATCAATATATCCACTTCCGCTTTAGATGAGACACTACTGCATAGTTTTGTGTCATCAGCAAATTTTGCAATCATGGATCTCATATCAATGTTCAAATCATTTATATATATCAAGAACAAAATTGGTCCCAAAACCGAGCCCTGTGGCACACCGCTTTTCACTTCACACCACTCAGAGTACTCCTTATTTATGCCCACCCTCTGCCTTCTTCCCGTTAACCAATTTTCAATCCATTTGGCAACTTCCCCACCTATTCCATGTGATTTTAACTTTCGAAATAATCTTTGATGAGGTACTCTATCAAAGGCCTTTGCAAAGTCTAGATAAATAACATCCACTGGCTTCCCTTTATCTATGATTTTAGTAACCCCCCATGAATTCTAATAGATTTGTTTAGCATGATCTCCCTCTAGTAAACCCATGCTGACTATTTCTAATTAGATTAAATTTGTCTAAATGCATTACAATGTTTTCTTTGATTATTGACTCTAAGAATTTACAGACTATGCTCGTTAAACTCACCCGTCTATAATTTGCTGGATCTGGTTGTTTGCCTTTTTTGAAAAAGGGGATCACTCCTGCATCTTTCCAATCCCGTGGAACAATCCCTTTTGTCAGTGATTGAGAACATAATATAGCCAATGGTTTTGCTAGTTGGTCTCTAATTTCATACAGCAATTTTGGATGAATACCATCTTGACCTGGACATTTATTCACTTTCAACCCCTCCAATTTTTTAAAAACCATTTCCTCTGTAATACAGATTGATCTTAATCCCGCTGTATCCATGTCTCTTTGAAAAATATCTATAGGCTCTAAGATCTTGGAGCAGTCCTCTTTTGTGAAGACTGTGCCAAAGTACTGATTGAGCAGATTAGCTGCCTTCCTATTCTCACTTATTATTTTCCCTGTACTGTCTATGAGAGGGCCTACTTTGTCTTTCTTTCTTTGTTTATTTCTAACATAAGAGAAGAAGCTTTTACTGACAGTCTTGATCCTCTGAGCAAGTTTTTTTTCAAAGTCTATTTTTGCTGTTTTATTCGCTTTCTGAGATATGTTCTGCTTTTCCAAATATTTTACATATGTTTCTTTTGATTTTCCTGCCTCTATATATTTTTTCCATGCTTTATTTTTTGCTCTTCTACATTTCACTACAAATCTAGTTATCCACTTTTTACGCTTTGAGTTTACCTCCCTACATGGAACACATTCCTCTTTTAGCGTTTCTATAACTGTTTTAAAACTTTCCCAGTCGTGTTCAACATCTGTTCCTACGACAATATCTTTCCAGATTATGTGGTTCGCTGCCTCTTTCATCCTCTTAACATCTGCCTTAGAGTAGTCGTATGTTCGCGTGTTTATGTTTACTTCTTTCCCTGCAATAAGATCCCAACGGATGATTTGATGGTCACTTGAGCCAAACAATTCCCCAACGGTAACGATGAAGACTGCGCCTCCACCTAAGAAAAGTCATGAGCAAAGAGACAACTGGGATACGATTCGACCTTGACAAGTTGAAACATTTGGAGTTAATCGAAGCCTTCGGTGCCATGACAGGAGGACGATTGGCATCGCTCACTGTCCTACGGAAAGACCCAGATGTTGGTATAAAAACAGATACAGAAAAAGAAATCACATGAAAGCAACAGACAAAAAAAGAGGCCCTGGATTACAAAGAAACTATTTGATCTGTGCGATAAGAGAAAGGGATTGAAGAGCTTAAATAACACTCCAGAAGCGTCCAAACGGCGTCGGTTGATAAACGGATAAATTAGGTTCAAGTAAGTGTCAATCGATGAGCAGCGTTTAGGTTTTGAACACAAATTTGGCAGAAAGGATTTATGCTAAAGGAGCATACACGATTGTCAAAGATTTAGTTAGGTTTATACAAGGTCTCAGTACGACAATATAAGACTAGAATTCAAAATGGCTGACATAATATCAAGAGGTAATGACGCTATGGACGAAATACTGTCACAACCTGCACAATCACGAGTGTCTGGGTGTGCCAGAAAATAAATCGGCCCCTTCCCTCATGGGATTGACGACAATCAAACGATAACTAAAGAAAATGCTGAAGGAAGGGAAAGCTGCTGGTGTTGATAATATCCTGGCAGAGCTCATACAGGCGGGTGGTGATGCAATAATTGTCATCCTGACATTCATCTGCAACAGAATTTGGCAGACAGGAACATGACCGGCTGCTTGGTCGAAATCGATGGTTCTGCCGATACCAAAGTCAGGAATCTTAAAGCTTTTTAAAAACTATACAACAACCAGCCTTAATAGTCACCCTAGCAAAATCTTCTTAACAGACTGAAACCCCAAGCCGAGAACATCATTGGCGAAGAACAGGCGGGTTTTCGAAACTGAAGAAGCACCACCAAGCAGATCTTCAATCTATGAATACTAAACGAGAAGCATTTGGAAGATCAACAGCACCTATGTACTATGTTCTTGTATTTATTTTAATTTAAAAAGTCGATTGATAGAGTATGGCATGATGTTTTATGGGCATCAATGAATACATTTATATTTATATATATATATATATATATATATATATATATATATATATATATATATATATATATATATATATATATATATATATATAACATCAACAGTAACATTGTGAGAGTAATCGATAATCTGAATGCTAAAGCAACAAGCGCAGTCTTTGTGGATTGGAATTTAGGTGAATGGTTCCGTCGGTGTAATAGTAGGATATGCACTCTCCCCGACCCTATTGGTAAATGGTTCAGTCGGTGTAATAGTAGGATGTGCACTCTCCCTGACCCTATAGGTGAATGGTTCCGTCGGTGTAATAGTAGGATATGCACTCTCCCTGACCCTATAGGTGAATGGTTCCGTCGGTGTAATAGTAGGATGTGCACTCTCCCCGACCCTATAGGTGAATGGTTCCGTCGGTGTAATAGTAGGATGTGCACTCTCCCTGACCCTATAGGTGAATGGTTCCGTCGGTGTAATAGTAGGATGTGCACTCTCCCTGACCCTATAGGTGAATGGTTCCGTCGGTGTAATAGTAGGATGTGCACTCTCCCTGACCCTATAGGTGAATGGTTCCGTCGGTGTAATAGTAGGATGTGCACTCTCCCCGACCCTATCCAGCAACGCATGAAAGAATAATTTGATGGCCTTGAAGATCATGTTGGCACCGGCAAAATAGAGGATAGAACGATTATGAACATACGCTTTGTGGAAAGCATTGACGGGCTGGCGGGGACTGATACAGAACTTGGATAATTGATCCAAATACTTGATATAACAGTACAGGATTATGGCGTGGAAATAAAATCAGAAAACACAAAGGATGAGCAACAACACTGAAGGAATCGACGCTGTGATCAAAGCAAATGGACAGGACCTTGAAGCAGTGGACCCATCAAGTATTTGGGCTTAACTATCAGTGAGGATGGATCAAAACCAGAGGTTCTAGTCCAGAATGGCTCATACAACAGCAGCACTTGCACGACGGAAACCTTTATGAAAAGATAAACGACTCTCCCTCGCCATAATGGGAAGACTAATGGGCTCGCTGGTTCTTTCGATATTCTTCTAAGTCAGCAAAACATGGATATTGCAGCAGACCTACAGAGAAATATCAAGGCCATGATATGATATATTTTCGAAGACTCTTAAATATCACTTGCAAAGACCATATCGCAAATGATGAAATGCGACTAAAAATTGAGAGTGCAAGTGAACTTTAAGATGACTTCCACACAACGATCAAACGACGACAGCTGACTTGGTATGGCAACGTCTCGAGATCGCAAGGCCTTGCAAATACCATACTACAGAACACAATACAAATCAAGCAAAGGCGGGTACTTCCGAGAAAACATGGGAAGACAACATCCATTCATATGAATGGACTAACCTTCGACCGGAGGAGGCACAAAAAGCAACCACAGACAGAGAGGGATGGCACAGCATTGTGGAGGTGTTTACAGGGGTGCTCCAGCGATCTCAAGAGGTCACAGGATGAACTGAACTGAAATGAATTATCTTGTACATGTTTTACGGTTATGAGATTATTATTATAATTGTTGACTGTGACAGATGCAGTGTGCATCTTGTTTTTATTTGAATGCACACAACTTCTAGCATACATATTTTCATCTTATACTCCATGAAGTTGTGTGGGTATAGCTACGAATGAAAACAGGCACGTAATATATGCACAAGCACACACAGGTATGTACTGAATCATTGACTCTCATTCATGCTAAAGTACACACAGGTATGTTCTGAATCATTGACTCTCATTCATGCTCAAATACACACAGGTATGTACTGAATCATTGACTCTCATTCATGCTCAAGTACACGCAGGTATGTTCTGAATCATTGACTCTCATTCATGCTCAAGTACACACAGGTATGTACTGAATCATTGACTCTCATTCATGCTCAAGTACACACAGGTATGTACTGAATCATTGACACTCATTCATGCTCAAGTACACACAGGTATGTACTGAATCATTGACTCTCATTCATGCTCAAGTACACAGGTATGTACTGAATCATTGACTCTCATTCATGCTCAAGTACACACAGGTATGTACTGAATCATTGACTCTCATTCATGCTCAAGTACACACAGGTATGTACTTAATCATTGACTCTCATTCATGCTCAAATACACACATGTATGTACTGAATCATTGACTCTCATTCATGCTCAAGTACACACAGGTATGTACTGAATCATTGACTCTCATTCATGATCAAGTACACACATGTATGTACTGAATCATTGACTCTCATTCATGCTCAAGTACACACAGGTATGTTCTGAAACACTGCCTCGGTTACATTCTCAATTGCCATTCATCGAAGTTATGCTATGAAACATCTACTCACATTTGTCCTAAAGTACATAAAGCTATGAGATTAAACATTCACTCATAGAAATCCTGAATTACATAAATGTATGCGATGAAACCTTCATTCACATACATCTTCAATGACATACATCTTTGAGATGAAACATTTCCTCATATATATCATCAATTGCATACATCTATGCGATGAAACATTCACATACATACACATATACATTCACTTGACGTCTGTCATCCATTAGTGCCATTAAACCGACGTATTGAGCTGACGTTTTCTTTCTCAGACGAAGTGTGTTGCGTTGGTCGTTGTGCACCCGTGTTGTGTTTATGGTGTTAATATCCATACGCCATGTAGTCTTCCCCGTGTCCTGTATCCAATTCTTCTTTCATTACATGCGACCATTTGTAATTGAAGGAATTTTATTTCCATGACGCGACCAATTCATCTTACTTTCTGTCTTCCTGTGTATTCAGTACAAGGAGTTCTCCAAAAATGATCATTTCTTATACTCTTCCCTCCTAGTGATATTGATGGATTTTCTCAGCCTTCTATTTAGTACACTGTTATTTTCTACTTCCGTGTCTTAGATAATGAGCAATTCAGTTACAGGTAGCAAAGAGTTGGTATACATGTCATGTTTTTTTCTGCCGTTGTTTTGTGATCAATATCTATGTTAACCCAAAATCGATAGCAAAATCAAACATACATTCATAGGCGTCTCAGTCTTTGTAGACCATGCGCGTGGCGCCCTGTGAGTAGCCTCTCGGAACGCAAGCCTGGGCGCTGAATATGGACACAGTGAGCTGCCCAAACTGCAGGATTCCCCTCTCGGCCTCGCTGGTGTAATCCAAAGGAATGCAAAGCATGACAATTTGGCTCCAGCTCAGCTCCAGGAGCTGCCAGAATGAGCTCGCAATTTTGAAACAATCCGTCTTAGGTGCTACCACTCCGGAGTTTCTGTTAGGGTTTACTCCCGTACCTATATCCTCTCTCGAGGTTTCTACAACGCAGTGGAGTAGTTGCCAGCAGATGCTAGTTACTCGAGACATTCGATGATGCTCTCATCGTCCCAAGACTAGCGAGTACACTCTGGGACTTGTGGGCTTAAAATCAGAATTCCTGTTCTTATAGGCGAATTGCCTGAACAGGCTAACCGGGTTTAGAGTTAGAGTTTAGCTTCTCTTAGATTGGCTGCCAAACAAGGCGAATGATCCCAATCTGCCCGGCCAGTTAAACCGCCAGGTACTCGGTCGTGCCCCAGAGCAGGCTCTGTAAGAAACAGGGGGTGGGGGGGTCCCTCATGAAGGTGCTGCTGGGGGACACAATAATGTGGTAGAAGCCATTGGCATGGAAACACCTGAACGGCAAGCCCAAAAGTGAATCCAGTGGCGACAGCTACACCTGGAAATGAGGGGCTATATCAGACCTTTAACGAGCACGACGTCAAGCCCAGACCTCGCTTACCACCAAACATACATACATATGCACAGCTACTAACACTCAATCTCGCAGACACGCACACAAGTACGTGCGAAAAAATACAGTCACATTCACCTATGAACGTTTACATCTGTGAAAACACACAATCACATACACATATGCTCATTTAAATCTCTGAAATCATACTCACATACAAATATGCTAATTTATATTTGAGGAAACAGACAATCATATATACTTATGTTTATTTAAATCTGTTAAAACACACTCACATACACGCATACAACGGTGTGTAAAGCACGCACTCACACACTGACCTATGTATACCCAATCAAAAGTAGGTTAAAATAGACTAACCATCCCAAACCCAGATACACCTACATGCACAGCACACATACAGACACACACACACACACATCAGTTAGAACATACTATATACACGAAAACACACGCTTATAAACGCGACAAGCCTACGTGAACCGAGATTACAGAGATGTAGAAAGGGGAGGCTAGAGAACAGAAAACATACAATAAAATCACAAAATAATTACTGTAGTTTATTTGTCTTTTCTTATCGTTAAAGCGACATGTACCAATAATGCCTTGCGTCGATCGTTTTCCTTAACTCCAGGACTTGATCGATCCGTTGTTAGTTCAGCGATTCTTAGACTTTTTTGCGAGACACCCCATCCTACCAAACTAGCGCGATTTTGCGACATAACGGTGACGTTTGATCGTACTCCATCCGAGCGATGAGTAATCAGGGTCAGATGAAACATACTGATCCTTTCAACCAATTCAAGTTTTCCTTCGTGATCCTGAAAATAGGCTGTGTCACTGTAGTATTTGTTGAATGCACACAATGAGTTAGATTATTCTGTTGTGCGTCAGGAAAAAGGCAGGCTGCGGTAGCTTTTTTTTACATCCCAAGAGTGCTGATGACGGTGGACGGGGATCCTCAAAGGCGGTTGTCATATGCGTGTCTTCGTCTGCGTGTCGCTCCCTACTACAGGGATAACGTTGATCCCCTAACTCGTTAGCCAACCCGTTTCTGTGGAAGTGAGGGGGTGGTCTTGGTCAGTATATTTTCTTGACCCCGACTAACATGTACGATCAGAGATCAGATGAGATGCACTGATCCAACTCACGTTCTCGCGCGTGCTTAAGAAAACAGGTTGTGTCCCAGTTCGCGAGGTAGGGGATCGACAATGTCATCCCCAAAGTGATGAGCTTACTGAGGACAATAATATTAAACTGCAGCGAGGACGACTCCGGTCCACCTTTTTAAGTAAATCTCGTAATGTGAGAAGAGCGACTGTAACACGCTGCTAAAGAGACGTCGAGTTTTAACTCAACTCGGCACTAGTAGCTTCTTGCAACATTGCTGTATATAGAATAATGTTTCAAAATGGTATCTTCAAATATGATATGCACCCAACTGTCTTTCGCTACACACTAGTGTCACTGCAGCACACCACGTGGGAAGCATTGTCTAGTGCGAGCAGCATCACATAAAACAGAAGTCAATTTTCTATTTTTGTAGAATTATTGAGTACAATGGCAAAGTGCACTATTTGTGCCTTGACAAGTAAGCATACATTTTGTTTCAACAAAGTGTTGTTATTTCGGCAGAGAGCTGCTATTTATGTGCCGTTTCTATTGTTGAGACATATATTATGTTAGTGCAAATATGTCTTTGATTCCGATATCATATCATTACATATACTACTTTCTGTTGTGTCAAATATTCCACTACTAATACTTCTCTGTGTAATTTCATATATCACTACTAATACTACTTTTAGACAATTACACAAACGAGTCAGTGTAAATACTACTTTGTGTGGTATCATATATATCACTATGAGTACTACTTTATGTCGTGTCATATATCACCACTAATACTACTTTAAGACAATTAAACAAACAAAACATACTACTTTATATCGTGTCAAATATCACCACTAATACTAATTTGTGACGCAACACACATCACTACAAGACCTAGTTTGTGACGCATCATATATCACTACAAGACCTAGTATGTTGTGGCATCATATATCCCTACAAGTACTACTTTTTATCACATAATATATCACTACGTACTACTTTTCATCGCATAATATATCAGTACAAGACCTATTACGTTGTCGCATCATATATATCTCCAAGTACTACTTTTTATCGCATCATGTATCCCTACAAGTACTACTTTTTTATCGCATCATATATCACTACAAGACTTAGTATGTTGTCGCATCATATATATCTACAAATGCTACTTTTTATCGCATCATATAGATGCTACTTTTTATGGCATCGAATATCACTATAAGTGATACTTTTTATCGCATCATATATCACTACAAATGCTACTTTTTATCGCATCATATATCACTACAAGGCCTAGTATGTGTTGCATGATATATATCACTACAAGACCTAGTATGTGTCGCATGATATATCACTACCAATATTACTCGCTGGTCTGCTTCCTATGCATCAATGAAGAGCAATAATAGCATTTTAACGTACCATACATGTGTAAGAGTTGACTAAGGAGGTTTGGGCATGGGGTTTGCTACTTAGTTTATAGATACTAAAAACCCCAATATAACAGAAAATCTCATAATCAATTAGTAGAAGATGAACGTCAATGTCGAAGTCACACATATTAGTTTGAGACAGATATTATATCACTACTAATCCTACTTTGAAACATAAATTATATCACTTCTAATACAGCTTTGGGACATATATTATATCACTACTAATATTACTTTAAGACATATATTATATCACGACTAGTACTACTTTGAGGAAAATATAATATCATTACGTATATTACATTGAGACTGATATTATATGACCACTAATACTACTATGAAACATAATTTATATCACTACTAATACTTCTTTGTGACATACATTTTTCATTAATAATACTGCTTTGATAAAGGTAAGTCCAAAGTAATGCAACCAAGTCAAATACAGTTTATATTAATACTGCTTTAAGACAGACAAGTCGATATGTATATAATACTCAGATTGATATCACAACACTACTAATATTACTTTGAGTCATATATTATATCACTACCAATTCTTAGTTGAAACAGATAAATTGACATGAACACTACTTTGAGAAATACATTAAATACGTTAATACTAATTTGAAACCAATTAAATCAATAAACACTAATTTGAGAAAGTTAAATTAGTACTAATACTATTCTGAGACATGTATCATTTCAGTAAATGCAACTTTGAGAGAGATAAGCCAAAACTAGCAATGCTTTGAAATACATATATCAGCACTAAGACAACTTTGAGATATTACATCAGTACTAATAATACATTAAGACATAATCTTACTTTAAACCAAATACGTTCGTATTAACACTACTTTGATTCAGATAAGTTTTATTAATAATACTTTGAAACAGACAACTTAGCACTAAAACTACTTTGAGCTTTTTTCGTTTGAAAACATAATTTTAGATACATAGATTGGTATTAATACTACTATGAGGCAGTTGATCAAATTTCTTAAATCTAGTCAAATGAAGTGGGTAATATTTGCTCCCAGACAACATCTGCTGTGGGACCCCCTTTACCGAACTACTCACTGGAAATATAGTTGTGCAGAAGGCTACTCTCTATTCAACATACATCTGTACACGAATTTATTAGCATCGGAGTTTTCCTTTTTTCCAACCAAATTAGAGAACGTTTATAAACATGAGGAACGGTTTGACTGCATACTCCAATCTACCCACCAGTAGATAGGTATCTGATTAAGAGTTATGGAATTCAAGAAAGCGAGGTGGGAAACGGCTACCTTCCATATCACGAAATAGCTGAACGATCAACACTATTCCACCCCGCCCCCCACCTCCTTCCGTCATAGAACGAAGTCTCGAAAACTTTCTGCTTGGCAGCAGTATCTGCTATGGGACATATCACCACACCACAAACAAAGACAACACACAACACAACACAACACACCACGAACAAAGACAACAAACAAAACACAGCACACCACGAACAAAGACAACAAACAAAATACAACACACCACGAACAAAGACAACACACAACACACCACGAACAAAGACAACACACAACACACCACGAACAAAGACAACACACAACACACCACGAACAAAGACAACACACAACACACCACGAACAAAGACAACACACCACGAACAAAGACAACACACAACACAAAAGCACAAACAACAGCAAGCACAACATTCCCCACCACAAACAACAGCAAACACACCCCACCACAAACACAAACGAAAGCTAATACACCACACCACAAACACAAGCAAACACACCACATCACACCACATAACACCACAAACACAAGCAAACACATCACACCACAACACAAACACATCACACCACACCACAAACACAAGCAAACACACCACATCACACCACAAACACACGCAAACACATCACACCACATCACAAACAAACACACCACATCACACCATAAACACATCACACCACACCACAAACACAAGTAAACACATTTGCCACAATCGTACACACCACATCACAAACACAAGCAAACACACCACACCACAAACACACCACACCACATCACACCACACTACACTACACCACAAATACACACACCACACCACAACACACCAAAAACACAAGCAAACACACCACGCCACAATCATACACAACACACCACACCACAAACAAAAGCAAACACACCACACCACAAACACAGCAAACACACCACACAACAAACACACCACATCACACCACATCACACCACAAATACACACACCACACCACAATACAACACACCACTAACACAAGCAAACACACCACGCCACAATCATACAAACACACCACACCACAAACAAAAGCAAACACACCACACCACAAACACAACACACCATACCACACCACAAACACAAGCAAACACACCACACCACAAACACAAGAAAACACACCACACCACAAACACAAGCAAACACACCACACCACAAACACAAGCAAACACACCACACCACAAACACAAGCAAACACACCACACCACAAACACAAGCAAACACACCACACCACAAACACAAGCAAACACACCACACCACAAACACAAGCAAACACACCACACCACAAACACAAGCAAACACACCACACCACAAACACAAGCAAACACACCACACCACACCACAAACAAAAGCAAATAAGAAAAACATTCCAAAATACCGGAACAAAGAAGTCAAATGGAATTTCCCAAACAAATTGAAAATATACAAGGTCACGGACGTATTGTTGCTCACGTTATGGTTGAAGTAGAAGACAGTAAAACCTGCCAATCGCCTGTGCAGACCCAGGACGTCAAAGAATGGTACCATTGAAACCATCAAAGCATGTCTAAAAAACGACTAAATAGATTGTTAATGAAACTAGCAAGCCTGCCTTCAACAAAAAATGATGCATAAACCAGTAGTGCGGAAGCGAACACACACATTGCATTGACGTAGGATTCCTGACAAAAACCAGCTGACGTAGTGTTTCTTTGCTCCGCAAGGAGCAATTAGGAACCGGAAGAAGAAGATGCCGAAGCTATCGACATCAACCGCACATCAAAAGAGGATAGTGCCTATTATAAATACTTTTCCTGAAAGTATTAAAGACATAACTTAATTGAGGATTCCGATAGCTACATATATTGTCCATCGCAAGAGATAATGGCCACAACATCAGGCGGTGTTGTCTTAATAATGTGATGTGCGCTGTATGAGGATTATAGTGTAGGGGTTAATGCGCTAGTAATCAATCACACTCTTGTCCAGAGTTACCTTGGATCAGTGGCAAGACTATAAATCAAGAAGGCTGGTAACTCGGGATGCAGGTACTCTGGTCTTACCTTCCGTGAGAAAACATTGTGTTTAGCATTCTACTAAATCACAGTCAAATAAAACATTCCGATTAAGAACAGCTCCATTCCCCCCCCTCCCCCCCCCCCCCCCCCGCCTTCCTGGACTATCACGTTCCCGTTCATGATCACCGAAATGAGGACATCAGGCACACAATAGATCGACTGAGGATATCAGACACACAATAGATCGAATGGGAAATGATAACATCAGACTCAAAATAGATCGAATGAAAAAATAAGGTCATCAGAATCAAAATAGACCGAATGGGAAATGGGAAGACTAGACACAAAATAGATCGAATGGAAAATTAGGACATCAGACACAAAATATATCGAATGGAAAATGAGGACATCAGACTCAAAATAGATCGAATGGAAAATGAGGACATCAGACTCAAAATAGATCGAATAAGGACATCAGACACAAAATATATCGAATGAGGACATCAGACACAAGATAGATCGAACGAGGACATCAGACACAAGATAGATCGAATACGAAATGAGGACATCAAACACAAAATGGATCGAATTAGTACATCAAAAACCCAATCGATCGATTGGGAAACGAGGCATCAGACACAAGATGGATCGAATAAGCACATCAGACGCAAGATAGATCGAATAGGGACATCAGACACAAGATAAATAGAATGAGGACATCAGACACAAGATAGATCGAATAGTAAATGAGGACATCAGACACAAGATAGATCGAATAGTAAATGAGGACATCTGACGCAAGATAGATCGAATAAGGATATCAGACACAAAATAGATCGAATAAGGACATCAGACACAAGATAGATCGAATAAGGCCATCAGACACAAGATAGATCGAATAAGAAATGAGGACATGATACATACAATAGATCTAATTAGGAATGAAGACATGAGACATTGTGCGAATTTTTCCTTGTGTCGAATTTATAGCAGAACATCAACTCAAATCCACGGCTGTCTGGTGAGAATACTACTTGATCAACTATCAACTACCACTGCTTGCCTGCAGTGCTAAAGGAGCTAGTTAAAGGCACGAGGAAGACGATGTCATATATTGATGGAAAAGCATGTGGTGTTGGGGTGTAAATTGAAGGCAAGCTTGTTTTGCAATCCTATCATACCGTGTTCATTTTGACCGGGCATTTTTCTCTGTTTGAACACTTCTCCACGTACAGAAAAGACTGACAAAACTACTGTATCGAACAACACATTCCAAACAGATACACACACGCATACATACACTAGCCAATACGTCCACACTACAAACGGACACACACACACACACACACACACATCCAAACACTAGCCAATACGTCCACACTACAAACGGACACACACACACACACACATCCAAACACTAGCCAATACGTCCACACTACAAACGGACACACACACAGCCATCCATAAACTGGTCAATACGTCCTGATATAACCTAAAAAACTACGGTCTGGTGTTGAAGGAGTTTGCCTTCGCAAGTAGAATCCAGAATTGCAGACCTTTAAACAAAGAACAAACCAAAAAAGGACAGATTGATCCCATGCATGAGATAACAAAAATCCCACACCAACAAGGTCGTCAGCGACTGACACACTTGACCCAACGGAAGAAACTTTAGCTCCCTAAAAATACTTGATGACACAAGTGGTCGGGGGAAAAATAAAATTATAAATATTTTGGTGTACACAATAACACAGAACTAATCACTGAGATACTTGTACATAACACTGTTGTGTGTATTGTATCTAACTGTGTGTCGTCTCTATTAATTTAAACTAATTACTAAGAGATGTGCTGGTCTTGAATTTTTGTTCACTGATCACATTTATTGCTGGCACAACTGTCCGTGCTAGTGCACATGTGCAACTGCCGAAGCGACTACAATTTCCGATCGTGTATTCTATGTTTTATCCCACATTTGCTGTGGCGGATTTTAATAGCGATCATTTGACAAAGTCGAAGTGGGTTAATTCATTTACACAAATGCACTTATCGGCTGTATCCCACCAGTGTTACCTTTATTAGTCACCTGATCCGCCATTGTTCCCTATATATGTCACCCGGTCCGCCAATGTTACCTACACATGTCACCTTGTCCGCAAATATTACCTATATATGTCACCTGATCCGCCATTGTTACCTATATATGTCACCCGGTCCGCCAATGTTACCTACACATGTCACCTTGTCCGCCAATGTTACCTATATATGTCACCTGATCCGCCATTGTTACCTATATATGTCACCCAGTCCGCCAATGCTACCTACACATGTCACCTTGTCCGCCAATGTTACCTATATATGTCACCTGGTCCGCCATTGTTACCTATATATGTAACCTGGTCCGCCATTGTTACCTATATATGTAACCTGGTCCGCCAATGTTCCCAAGATGCATCACCTGGTCCGCCAATGTTCCCAAGATGCATCACCTGGTCCGCCAATGTTCCCAAGATGCATCACCTGGTCCGCCAATGTTCCCAAGATGTATCACCTGGTCCGCCAATGTTTCCAAGATGTATCACCTAGTCCGCCAATGTTCCCATGATGTGTTGCGTGGTCCACCAATGTTACCAAGATATGTCCCGTGTTCCTCCAATGTTACTGACGTATGTTCCGTGGTCTTCCAATGTTACCGACGTATGTCACGTGGCCCTTCAATGTTATAAGCATATGTCCCGTGGTCTGACAACTAAACCACAGACAAGACGTTATCGTGTCAATGTTGTTGAGGATTGACAAAGTTATCAGACTGCTAATCTTGCGGTGACCGTATTCCTAGGGAACGTCGTTCCTAATTTTTCAAAATGTTATTTATTTCCGACACATTAAGGTTTGATTAGCTTCACCTTGTTTACAGCATGAGGATGCTTTGACAATTTCTCAGTTTAAAGAGCATCATCTTGTATCATTACCAGATCTGTTGGCTAAAACCACGGAGCGGTTCCCTCTCCTTTTCATTAAGTTTCATGAAATAATAAAGTGTCTAAAGGCCTGATCAACTTCATAGTAGTGACACTAATAGTGGAAGTCGAGTTACTAATACAAAGATCAATTTGATGAACTCAGAACTGAATTGAAACGTACGATCGTCAATAATGTTAACTCTTAATTTGTGTTTATTCCACTGATAAAACTGGAAATCTAGGCCCCATTTTGGGGGGTAAAAAGAACTGCTTCGACAAGACACTTATATTAGGTTGTTTTTCGTAGTGTAAACAACGAACCTCGTCTATGTTCATACAAGTGGGGAAAGCCTGATTAGAAACTAAATAAATCAAACCTTCGCATTTCTCTCCCTTTTACTTACGCAGACAATTATAGAATGAAAACGCGGATCTAATTCAGTTCTTTTATTCGGGAATGACGAACACCCTCTCAACAGCCTCTGGATTGTTGTCGCTATCATTATATATCGTAACTACATTTCGCTCGTTTCGAAGCAAAGAACCACCACTGAAGCCTGCGCCAAAGCACTGTGTGTATTTTTGCAGTGGTGGTTTCTGTAACACTTTTTTTTACATTATGAGGTTGCCGTATACATTAGTCATCTTTTACGACATGCTTGGTAGGTTACACGCACCATATTATCGCCCTTTCCAGGACCCGCACAATCCAGAAATAAACTTCTTTATTATGTCTTTTTTCACTGCAGTAGGTGGATAGCCTGGTAATTTTTCTTTTGTATTTCTGGGATCTCCATGGTTATTAAGATGTGTTCGTGGCAATAGTTTGTATCCTCATAGTTAGTCATCAGAGCGAGCGAAGGTGTAATGCTTACACTCAGTGTCAAGTGCATGAGTGGCAAAGACCGCATCTGATGACCAGATCCATCACATGGAAACAGGCTGTCTTAATGTAGACTGTCCAAGGATTGGAATAAACGCTGAAATCCCCCGTAGTGGTGATCCAAATGAGAAGTCTTGCTCTGCATACAGTCAGGAGAACCCAAAATCCACCGTCTGTTGCATGTCCTGGGATGTAACCTGCTCTTTGCAAATGTGGTACCGGAAAACAATATGGTCAGGAGTAAAGAATTCAGTACTGGTAGACTGTACAACAAGGATCTTCACATTTTTCGCCCTATGTCAGAACTTCTCAAGGTAAGAGACAAAACACACAAAAAACCACGTTATAGAGTCATGGGACGCACCGATGTAGAAATATTTGCACTACGCAAGAAACCAACACATGATGATGAATAACTTTCACAATTATCTCGAGCAATGCCGGATAATTATGTTGGTATGCAATAATATTTAAAAGCTGTATTTTTTCTATATGGAAATTGTAAATGGTCCACATTACTGACTTCAATGCATATTAACCCCCCCCCCCCCCCACACCCCATCCCCCCACCATATGTAGTCAGTCCCCTTTGATGCTGACAGTACCGAAGACAGAGCACGAACGCTGCAGCTACCGCGGTGGCTCAGAAATGTCCTCTGACTTCGTCAGGTACTATTTACAGCTGGGTCGACTAGGATAAGCGGTCTTAACATTAAAAAACGAACCACGCGTCTGGTCTGTCAGACCGAACTGGTGCTGGTTTCAAGTGTACATACATTTACTTTATTTTCTCAAATAGTTTTTACACATTTAATTGCAATTGAAAATATTGGTGCACTTTTTAAACTTGAGTAAGAGTATTTTGTTAACAAACATTCACAACAAATTACTTAAGTCTAATCTGAAGTAATACCCTCCTTTTGAAACGCTACCATTCTCTCTTGCGGGGGAAAACAATTGGATGGACTCTGCAGTAACTACGCAGTAAAAGCGAATTATTAATAATAATAATACCACGTGGATGAACAGAAGGGTGACGAGAATGTGAAGTCGCAGTGAATTTTGTGAAAATGTCACAACCAAAAAGTAATGATGACATAAATAAACTACCGATAAATAAAATACGGATGATACAGCTTTGATGGCAAAAAATGAGCAAGAATTACAGGAGCTTGTGACAACAATGTACAAAATAAGTCTAAAGTTTGGATTAGACATAAACATAAAGAAAACGTAGACTATGATAATTGGGGAAAGTAACAAAAAACCAGGTATGCAGGTACAAATAACAGATCAACTACTGGAACAGGTACAGAGTTTCTCCTATTTAGGTCATATAATAACGGAAGAAGACAGCTGTGAAAAAAAATCTGAAAGAGAATAGGTATGGCCAAGATGGTATTCAACAACATGCGACACATACTGACATCCAAACAGATAAATCAGAATTTGAATATGAGAATTGTCATGAGTTATATATACTCGTCACTACTTTATAGCGCAGAAACGTGGACACTGAATAGCAAGTTGGAAAAGAGTATTGAAGCCTTCTAAATGTTGGTATATAGAAGGCTGGGTAGCATTTCTTGGAAAGAGAAGAAAACAACTTTGGCGGTATTGAAAAAGTTAGTAGTGAAAAGAGAATTAATGGCCGAAACCAAGGTTAGACCATGGCCATCTGTAATAGACTATAAATGGCCAAAGTTAGACAGTTACGTTATTTTGGTCATATAGCAGGTTGAAGACCATACTAGAATTCAGGGTGGAAGGCAGTCGTTCAAGAGGCAGGCATCGTTTTACGTAAGTGGACAACACCAGGAGATGAACTGGGAAAAGCATATCAGATTGCACCATTACAACAAGAGATACACTAGAGATTTATTGTAGCCGACCTTCGATGCGGATTTGGCACTTGAACTGATATAAACTACTTAGAACAGGTCAAAGTCTTATCTTTCAGTTCCGAACAGGACACACCAGAGTCAATAGCCACTTAAAATGCATCAATCCCCAGCACCTGTCCTTCTGCAGACATTGCTCTCACCTGGTGAAACATACACCTACTATTTGAGTGCATGGCGCTTGCGGATATGAGGAAAAGATTCTTACAAACACTGCCGACAATTGTCAAAACACTGTACGGATCAGTGAAACAACTGATCAAGACCTGTATCAAGGAAGTGATCGTCAAACTGTATAAAGCTTTAGTTAGACCTAGATTGGAGTACTGTGTACAGGCGTGGAGTCCTTATCATAGAGGGGACATAAACATGCTAGAAAGAATACAAAAAAGAGCGACAAAGATGATAGTTGGATTCCAGAATTACAGTTATGAGGAACGACTCACAAAAACGGGCCTACCGTGTCTCGAAGAGAGAAGAATTCGTGGTGACTTAATACAGGTTTATAAGATGATCAGAGGAATCGATAAATTAGACTATAACAAGTTTTTTAAAATACAGCCACCTACAATAACACGAGGGCATAGCTACAAGCTGATTAAAGAGAGGTCCAGGTTAGATATTAGGAAATATTTTTTTAGTCAGAGAGTGGTGTCTGCTTGGAATGCATTGCCAGGGGAGGTGGTGGAGGCAGGGACAGTTAATGCGTTTAAGAATAAACTGGATGCGCATAGATTTTAGAGCAAGGTGATGTAAATGTAACTGGTTGTATACAGACTCTGCAGGGTCTTCTAAACCAGTATAAAGACGTTAAGTTAAGACCTGTATCTATATAAGAATTACATTGGACTGTCAAGGGCAGGCTTGATCAGCAGCTATGGGAAAACAACAACAACTCCTGCCGGAAAATTCCTAACTGGTTAAGTGCCCCTGCTTTACAACAATCTCAGATACTATATGTGTAAGCGAGACTCCGGAATAGAGTCATTATTTATGTGATAACAACGATATAGAATCATGAGTGTACTTCGATTATTGGCGTTATAGATTGATCTGAAATACTAGGGCAATGATACAATCTAAGCGATCAATTAGGACATGCAGCATTCATCAAATACATTTTTAAAATGCATAAATCTTCTTTTGTGTTCGTTCTGAAAACAACGTCTTGTTACGTTGTGTCGTAGTTTACAGCGAGGCTACAATATCTTCTCTTTTCACCATGACATATTCGGTTTCAGCACCGCATTTTTTTGGGACCAGGTTTGCCTCTTCGATCCCAATTCGCATAACTAGACTGCATGGGAGCAGTCTTTTTCCAGAGTCGCCAACTGGAAGAGGAATAAAGTCTTGGCTAAGAGTCGCTAGTTTATGTCAGCTCATTCACTGCTGTCTCTTTGGCCTCTACACTTATACGCGAGGGAAGTAGGGGCGGCAGAAGAAGATTACAGAGAAAAAGAAATAATACGAAAATGGATACGATAATGTTGGTTGTCCATCGCAAACCATGATGGCGACATCATCAGACAGTTCTGTCTTAATGATGTAACTTGCGCTGTATTTGGATTGTAGTGAGAAAGAAGCTGCATTGGTCGTTAACCCCACTCTCTGGTCCCGAACTACCTTGGACCGGTGGCAAGACATAAATCAAGACGACTGGAGGTAAATCAGGATGCAGGCACTCTGGTCCCACCTCTTTGAGACCAGGGGTCACTTGAATTCTGCGGGGCTCGAAACCCATGTCGTTTCCGTTCATCGTTTTGAGAGGCGAGTGTATACTTTTCGACCACAGCGGACGACAATACAAAAGAGGCAATGTAGCAAGAATAAGAAGAAAAGAACCAAAACCAACAGATGAATATTAAAACGCTAATAACACAAATACAAAGTCCACAAACGAGGGCATTATGTAGTCAGAAATGACATTTATACTTACGAGGTTTTAATGATCCTGATCTTCTCTATTCGACCTGGAGCCCGGCGATTTCTGAGCAGACTTCTAAATACCAGTGATTTCCTACTGCCGTCCTTAGACTTTGCCACAAGAATCACTGTATCCATTGGCAGAACAGGGCATTTGTTAGAAGGTGGGGTTGGAGGCGTGGGAGATGACGGACACGAACTTGTGTCAGTTTGAGTGTCGAAAGTGTCCGTATCACTTTCCATCTCATCCTTAATCCGGACAATCGGACACAGTAAACTGTCAGTCACCACCATCTTGGAATACTGGTTTCAACAGTACGTATGTATTTAACCTCAAAGGCTGGCGCAGAAACGCTTCTGGAATACCAGGACGGGGTACTTTATAACGGTTGTGCACCTATACCTTGATTGTTTAAATGTAACACACGATGAATATTCAGGTTTGATAATTTGATCCCCAGTTGGCGGTTGTCTTTGATTGATGTACTATAGTGAAGTATTACAAGAAATACTTTTGTAGTAAAATCCCAACCAGACTGCTGTTACTGATCCAATATTCAGTGCCAAAAGATTACAACTGTCCAAAGTAAATTCTCGTAGAATATGCACGCATGGGCTTCTCAAATGCGTGTGGTATGTACTGTAATTGCGTTCTTTACTTAGCGATATGTTACTTGAGGATTGAGGAAACTGGTGCAGTAGTTCAAATCCTGGTTTGTTCAGTGTAGATTTTGAATTGTTTACTGTTCACGCTACTGCTTCCCCGTGGACTTCTTCTATGTTGAAAATAAAAATCTTCTGAAAATAGAAAATGGAAAATGTTATTTTGTGATACTAGCTGTAATTCTTGTGGTCCGTAGGACATAAAAGCTTACAGGATAACATAGGGCATACACGCTTACGTGGTAACATAGTACATACACGCTTACGTGATAACATAGTACATACACGCTTACGTGGTAACATAGTACATACACGCTTACGTGGTAACATAGTACATACACGCTTACGTGGTAACATAGTACATACACGCTTACGTGGTAACATAGTACATACACGCTTACGTGGTAACATAGTACATACACGCTTACGTGGTAACATAGTACATGCACGCTTACGTGGTAACATAGTACATACACGCTTACGTGGTAACATAGTACATACACGCTTACGTGGTAACATAGTACATACACGCGTACGTGATAACATAGTAAATACACGCGTACGTGATAACATAGTACTTACACGCTTACGTGATAACATAGGATATACACGCTAAGGTGATAATATAGTAGATACACAGTATATGACAACAAAGTAAAGAAAAGAAAAGTGGCACTTTTTTCTCAAACATTCAGTTAAAGAGAAGAATCTTAGGCAAAGAACAAGGCACGATGTGCCTCAGAAGAAATGTTTTAAGATAAGTTAATAAGCCTCAGCCTTCATTTTTAATGTGTACTTCAGTTTATAAACTTCAGCCTTCATATTTTAATGTGCACTTCAGTTTATAAACTTCAGCCTTCATATTTTAATGTGCACGTCAGTTAATAAACTTCAGCCTTCATATTTCAATGTGCGATTTAGTTCATAAAACTCAGCCTTCATATTGTAATGTGCACTTCAGTTAATCAACCTCAGCTCTAACCTTCCAAAAAACGTGTTCTCGCAGAATGCCAGCTTCTCTAGAATTTTTGGAAATGGTTTCTCTGACATTTTCCGTGGCATACTAAACGTTAGGTGACAGTCTACTAGTAAACTTACTTTTCTAAAACATTCACTATATCTTTCTAACCTAAATAATGGTATTTAAAACATCCACGGACCCAACAAAAAGAAGATTATTGAACGTCCATAAAATATTCCTAAGATAATAAACGGTTCGAATCATCAAACTCACGTAAATCCAAAGAATGAAATTGAATGTATTTCTTTGTGCTCAAATCGTGGACTGTCTTAGTTTATTGGTCTCTGCGAATCAAATATTATATAATACGAAGTGATAACCCAATAATGCAAGATACCTATGTGATGGTGATTATAGGCGGTGCACCAGTCCACTACAGCTGTTTTTCAGAACGTTTTTTTTTTTCAACGAGAAAGCATATACCAGGATATAGTAGAATTTGGTATTTGTTTAAGCTGTAAGGCAAAGTCATACTACAGACTGTAAACATGATGGATTTGAAAATAGCTACTCGTCTAATGTTGACAGTTTGATCTGCTGGGCGCATGGCTGATGTTAACACACATACATATACAAATACACACAAGAACGTATACACACACTCGTACAAACATAGAAACACCTACTCACACGCACAAACACACACACACGTACTCAAGTATGCACAAAAACCGACAAAAAGTCGAAAATTAGCAAACATTTTAGATTATTTTTAGCATGTAAAAAGAGCAGTGGTTAGAACCAACGCACGAAGACTTAATTTTGTGGGTCATGTATGTATGCTCAAATATTTGATTGAGTAAGGTCACAGTGTTCCAAACTCTATTGGAATTTTGTCCATTTCACCTGATTTTTTAAAACGCAATGCAGTAACAACTTTTGAAAGCACATATAGAAAGTTTGACACACACAAATGACAAGATTCACACACAATTAACAGGTGTTCGTGTATAAATCTTTTTTTAATGCATCAATAGTTGAGGGAGAGCTGAATGTGGAAGCTGTTACAGAGGAGCGAATTTTGTGAAGATGGCGTCATATCACCGAATCACATGTCTGCTTTGAGGTTTCGCTCTGATAATGACAAATAGCTCAGTTATCGAATACACCAATTAATATAAGCTCTAGAGCTACTGAATTTCAAACGTCGATTAAAAAAAACATGAATAGGTAATTGCTGAGTACCGGTGTCAGGACAAATACAAGTCCACATCTACGCCATGGCCTTCGCAATGGACAGACAACGAACGTAAACAACAATCACAACATTAAACAATACAGTATATAGAATGGTTAGTTTAAGTTAGCAGTAGAATACAATAATCGTGATCGAATACGAATAAGCAAAGATTGACTTCATCTGCGTATCGCTCACTACTACAGCGATCAAGTCGATCCCTCACCGTGTTAGCCAGGCTGCCATGAAAACAGCCCGTTTCCAAGAAGTGCTACGAGGAAGCCAAGGGTCCTGTCCAGTATGTTTTGCCTGACCCTGACTAACATGTCCGATCAGTATGTTTTGCCTGACCCTGACTAACATTTCCGATCAGTATGTCTTGCTTGAGCAGACGTTAGTCTTCCTTCCCATTTTTGTATTGTTCTTGCATGCACTGATCGGATTGTGGCGATACCGACTCTCTAGAGCAACGTGGTGTTTTATACAAGTTGATTAGTCGCATATTGCTTTATCAATTATCTTTGTGAACACTTATTTTATTCGCCACTGTTGGTCTCTACTAGTGTTGCCTGTCAGTGTTGAGATAAAAAAAAAAGTAAAGTAACCATAGCATTACTGCCGTAGGGGTGTGAGATGTTAGCGATCTCACGTTTCAAAGGCTCGGCTATATGAGGGCGGCAGCCATCTCCTCTCCCTTTCCCCCTTTTACTTCTGGACTGAACCGGTACCCATTTAAGGCTGGGTCGACCCGGGAGCCGTTTCGGTCTGAAAAAACATTTCCGCCTCAACTAGGGAATGAACCCAGGACCACTCAGATGCGAAGCCAGGGCGCTAATCACTGAGCTACGCGGCTCACTAAAAATGTGTTGAGATATGAATAGTTTATTTTCTGGAGTGGAAGGCATTCTGTTGGTCGTGAATTTATTCAATGTTCGTCCTGAAAAGGACATTGTGCAGCTGTTGTTGAATGTCCACATTGACTAAGATTACTTTTGTGTGCGCCCTAATAGGACGTTAAGGAGCGGGTGGTCGTAACTTTCCTAACATCCCAGCGTGCTGATGAAGGTGGACTGATGTCTGCCAGGCGGTTGTGCTATGCTTGGCTTCATCTGCGTGTCACTCACTACTACAGGGATCAAGTGGATTCCTCACATTGTTTTGCCTGACCCGTACTAACATGTCCGATCAGTATGTTTTGCCTGACCCGTACTAACATGTCCGATCAGTATGTTTTGCCTGACCCGTATTAACATGTCCGATCAGTATGTTTTGCCTGACCCGTACTAACATGTCCAATCAGTATGTTTTGCCTGACCCGTACTAACATGTCCAATCAGTATGTTTTGGCTGACCCGTACTAACATGTCCAATCAGTATGTTTTGCCTGACCCGTACTAACATGTCCAATCAGTATGTTTTGCCTGACCCGTACTAACATGTCCAATCAGTATGTTTTGCCTGACCAGACGTTAGTCTTTCTTCCCACGCTGTGTCGTAATTTACAGCAATGTTACGGTATCTGCACCATTCGGCCCGACATATCGGATTTCAACTGGCTTTTTTTAGTACTGGGTTTTCCTTCCCTTTGAGTTACCTATCCTTTTGCCAGAATACGCAAGTAATTAGTGCAACCTGTTTCCAGCGCCGGCACTGGGAGACAGAATAGGGTCTTGGTCAGCTAGTGTTCGCTGACTCTGATACAGACAACCAGCTATGAGTCGCTGACTCTGATACAAGCAACCAGCTATGAGTCGCTGACTCTGAAACAAGCAACCAGCTAGGAGTCGCTGACTGCTGTCAGCTCATTCGCTGCTGCATCTTGCTAAATCTGTCTTGCATAATTAAAATGCTAAACTCTTTTAGCATAGTTAGAATTCTAAACATTTCTTGCATAATTAGAATGTTACACCTTTCTAGCATAATTAGAATGTTACACCTTTCTAGCATAGTTAGAATGTTACACCTTTCTAGCATAATTAGAATGTTACACCTTTCTAGCATAATTAGAATTTTACACCTTTCTAGCATAATTAGAATGTTACACCTTTCTAGCATAATTAGAATGCTAAACCTTTCTTGCATAATTAGAATGTTACACCTCTCTAGCATAGTTAGAAGGCTGAAGCTTTCTTGCAAAGAACAGAACACAATTTAAAGGTCAAATTTATTTAGGAAATAAACCTGAATCTAAAGATCTATAATAAGCATAACGTAATTGATTGCAATACTGTAACATGCTTTGACCCAATAAAATGGCGTTCTAAAAATTTGAAATTATCTGCTAACAAAGAATTATACGGAGGATCTCGTATTCTGTAATTAGCAAAAGAACATCGCGAAGAAATAAATACGTCATTTTAAAAATGTATTTATGACTTAATTAGTTTTACCTATATATAATTACACGCGAAACATTTTTTGACTTCTTTGAGTTGTGTCTGGACAAAGTTCATCAGTTTATTCAGTATGCAACATGTGGCACGGACAACGTACAACTTGAGTATCTAAATCAATATCTCTAGCAATTCGGCCAAGATTTGGTGTTTTGAAAAATATCTAGCTCGAACTAGTAGCATATACAAGTGTAACTCAGACCTATCAGGGAGGACTACTATTTCAGGGACCTTAAACAGTACCAAGTCGGGAAGACATTGATTCACAAAGAAAAACAAAACAACATCAGTATGCCTAGCTGGAATCTGACGAACATGTAAGGGTGATAAATAAGCATGGAAAGAAAATGGCCACGACCTCACAAAAACTAAGACCTCGCAATCTCTAACACATTATTTCCTGCAGCAGGACTGTATTTACCCTTTAATAAACTGGGAATACTGAAATCCCGATATTCTATGGTACAAAGTGGCCAAATGGGAATACTGGAATCCTGTATTTAATCAGACAGTTTAGTAGTGTATAATGCCTCGTAGCTGATAGATATCTAGTTAAATCAGAAAGTTTGGTGTATGATGCCTGGTAGCTGATAGCTATTTTGTTAAATCAGACAGTTTGGTGTATGATACCTGGTAGCTGATAGCTATCTTGTGCAAATCAAAAAATTTAGTATATGATGCCTGGTAGCTGATATATGTCTTGTTCAATCAGTTTAGTATATGACGCTTAGTAGCTGATAGATGTCTTGTTCAATCAGACAGTTTAGTGTATGATGTCTGATAGCTAAGCATTTTTTTCTGTGGTCCTTTTGGGCGTCACGTAGGGGTGCCCCGTTTCTTCCCAGGTCTTCCTTTCAGGCTTTCATTTGACTATTATCAGTACGTTTGTGTGTGATTTCCTTATTGTTGCTTAATATGCATATAGGTGGCGTGACAATGGGCTTTCTTGTCTCTATGCATCTCAATATTGGCATGTAATCTACCCGGCAGTATAGAATTTGCAATGTTTTTTAGGGTGTTGGTAGCCATTCCACGGTAATTGTGTGAGGTTTAGTTACTGAGGAGCTCCCACGACAACCCCTAGAAGGTATCTCATTTATAAAACGGACGGAATTTTACAAGACAGCGTGATGAACCTTCTAACCAGTTTCCATTTTATATTTCCCTTACTATTGTCAAGGAAATATATAAGGTCCTTAAACATACCACATGAGCCGTTTACTATTGCTAAGGAAATATATAAGCTCCTTAAATATACCATATGAGCCCCTTACTATTGTCATGGAAATATGTGACTCTTAAACATACGCCATGTCCTTTATTATTGTCAAAGAAATATAACAGATTCTTAAACAGGCCACGGGATGACGAGGCTAACGTCTGGTCAGCCAAAACACACTGATCAGACAATGTTAGCCAGGGTCAGGAGAAATGTTCTGACCAAGACCCTCACCTGACCTCCTCGTTGGTCTTCCTGGAAATGGGCTGTTGTCGAGGACAGCAGTCCGGCTAACAAGGTGAGGTTCGACGTGATCCCTGTAGTAGTGAGCGACACGCAGGTGAAGCCAAACATAGCACAACCGCCTGAAGGACCCCGGTCCACCTTCATCAGAACGTTCGCACGTTCTGGATGTGAGCAAGGCTACGACAACTCGCCACTTAACGCCTTTTTTAGGGCGCACAAAAGAGTAACCTACTCATTGTGGGCATTCGCAAACAACAACAATAAACATACCACATGAGTCCCTTACTATTGCCAAGGAAATATATAATGTCCTGAAACAGGCTAAATGAGTACCTTACTATTGCCAAGGAAATATATAATGTCCTGAAACATGCCAAATGAGTCCCTTACTATTGTCAAGGAAATTTGACGTTAGGTCCTTAAACAGGCCAAATGAGTCCCTTACTATTGTCAAGGAAATTTGACGTTAGGTCCTTAAACAGACCAAATGAGTCCCTTACTATTGCCAAGGAAATATATAATGTCCTTAAACAGGCCAAATGAGTCCCTCACTATTGTCAATGAAATATATAAGGTCCATAAACGGGCCAAAGGAGTCCCTTACTATTGTCAAGGAAATATATAAGGTCCTGAAACAGGCCACATCGTCAATAACTATTGTCAAGGAAATATATAATGTCCTGAAACAGGCCACATGTCCCTTACTATTGTCAAGGAAATTTGACGTTAGGTCCTTAAACACGTCAAATGAGTCCCTTACTATTGTCAATGAAATATATAAGGTCCTTAAACAGGCCAAAGGAGTCCCTTACTATTGTCAAGGAAATATGTAAGGTCCTGAAACAGGCCACATCGTCCCTTACTATTGTCAAGGAAATATATAAGGTCCTGAAACAGGCCACATGTCCCTTACTATTGTCAAGGAAATATATAAGGTCCTGAAACAGGCCACATCGTCCCTTACTATTGTCAAGGAAATATATAAGGTCCTGAAACAGGCCACATCGTCCCTTACTATTGTCAAGGAAATATATAATGTCCTGAAACAGGCCAAATGAGTCCCATACTGTTGTCAAGGAAATTTGACGTTAGGTCCTTAAACAGGTCGAATGAGTCCCTTTCTATTGTCAATGAAATATATAAGGTCCTTAAACAGGCCAAAGGAGTCCCTTACTATTGTCAAGGAAATATATAAGGTCCTGAAACAGGCCACATCGTCCCTTACTATTGTCAAGGAAATATATAAGGTCCTGAAACAGGCCACATCGTCCCTTACTATTGTCAAGGAAATATATAATGTCCTGAAATAGGCCAAATGAGTCCCTTACTATTGTCAAGGAAATTTGACGTTAGGTCCTTAAACAGGCCAAATGAGTCCCTTACTATTGCCAAGGAAATATATAATGTCCTTAAACAGGCCAAATGAGTCCCTCACTATTGTCAATGAAATATATAAGGTCCATAAACAGGCCAAAGGAGTCCCTTACTATTGTCAAGGAAATTTGACGTTAGGTCCTTAAACTGGCCAAATGAGTCCCTTACTATTGCCAAGGAAATATATAATGTCCTTAAACAGGCCAAATGAGTCCCTCACTATTGTCAATGAAATATTTAAGGTCCATAAACGGGCCAAAGGAGTCCCTTTCTATTGTCAAGGAAATATATAAGGTCCTGAAACAGGCCACATCGTCCCTAACTATTGTCAAGGAAATATATAATGTCCTGAAACAGGCCACATGTCCCTTACTATTGTCAAGGAAATTTGACGTTAGGTCCTTAAACACGTCAAATGAGTCCCTTACTATTGTCAATGAAATATATAAGGTCCTTAAACAGGCCAAAGGAGTCCCTAACTATTGTCAAGGAAATATATAAGGTCCTGAAACAGGCCACATCGTCCCTTACTATTGTCAAGGAAATATATAAGGTCCTGAAACAGGCCACATTGTCCCTTACTATTGTCAAGGAAATATATAAGGTCATGAAACAGGCCACATCGTCCCTTACTATTGTCAAGGAAATATATAATGTCCTGAAACAGGCCAAATGAGTCCCATACTATTGTCAAGGAAATTTGACGTTAGGTCCTTAAACAGGTCGAATGAGTCCCTTACTATTGTCAATGAAATATATAAGGTCCTTAAACAGGCCAAATGAGTCCCTTACTATTGTCAATGAAATATATAAGGTCCTTAAACAGGCCAAAGGAGTCCCTTACTATTGTCAAGGAAATATATAAGGTCCTGAAACAGGCCACATCGTCCCTTACTATTGTCAAGGAAATATATAAGGTCCTGAAACAGGCCACATCGTCCCTTACTATTGTCAAGGAAATATATAAGGTCATGAAACAGGCCACATGAGTCCCTTACTAATTGCCAAGAAAATAGAATATATAAATTCCACCAAAGTGACATAAGATCGGTATTCTTTCAACTATGCCAGCAGTTCAAACTCAGAAGAGTCGTAGTACGGTTTGTTCCATCCCACTGTAACAATCGAGGCAACGAGGAGGCAGACAGACTGTCAAAAGAAGGTGGGAGATTACCATAACCAGATTCAAGTATGACCTATGAAGAATGTAAAAGGTTTATTAGGGCCAGATACATGAACAAATGGGAAACAGAGCATACTGGCTACACAAGTAATGACGCTGATTACCAGTTGTCCAGAAGAGAGCAGGTGGTAATCTCTTCAGTACAGGTAATAACATACTGAAGTACCATCTATTCAATCAGCTGAAGATAGGTGCTACTAACAAATTCACCTGTGGTACTGGGAAAATTATCCCTGAACATCTGCTACAATATTGCCCGACTTACAAGGAGCAAAGAAAACATATGTGGCTTTCACCAGTGCCAACATTAGACAAGGTCTATGGCAGTGTCGACAGCCTCAGGATAACCGCTGCTTTCGTTGAACAAATTTAAGTCAAAGATGGTAAACATCATAATACAGTCAAATATTTCACTTACTATTTCCAAGTAAAGATATTTAACATTCTAATACAGTCAAATATTTCACTCATTATTTCCATGGTAAATTTTAAATCAATAAAATAACTGAAATAATAAGTTGAGCTCATTTTAAAATTCCTCTTGCAGATTATTTCAGAACATTTCAGAACATGTTTATAGCTAATCGATAGTACAACTAACAGGGAATACTAATAAAGTAGAATTGAATTAAACAGTAATTAATATAAATCATCTGTATACATACACAGCAATCTTCTTCTTCTTCTTCTTCTTCGTACGCTGTCAGACTTCAACCTATATTTTTTCGAAAAAAGCAGCGGTCATCCTGAGGCTGTCGACACTGCCATAGAGCTTGTCTAGTGTTGCTACTGATGGTGGCCACATGTGCTTTCTCTGATCCTCGTATGTCGGGCAGTTTTGCAGCAAATGTTCAGCGGTCATTTTCCCGGTACCACAAGTGCATTCGTCAGTGCCACCTATCTTCAGTTTATTGAATAGGTGGTACCTCAGTCTATTGTGTCCTGTGCGGAGTCTGAAGACCACGACCTGCTCTCTTCTGTTCAACTGGTAATAGGCATCGTTTTTTGTGTAGCCAGTATGTTCTGTTTCCCATTTGGTCATTTATCTGGCTCTAATAAGCCTTTTGGACTCTTCGTAGGCCACACTAGGATCTGGTTGTGGTAGTCTTGCACCTTCTTTTGCCAGTCTGTCTGCCTCCTCGTTGCCTTGGATGTTACAGTGGGATGGAATCTACTGTACCACTACTCTTTTTGGTGCGGACTGCTGGCATAGTTGATAGAGTACTTCTCTAAACTTAACTTAACGTTTTTATACTGGTTTAGAAGACCCTGCAGAGTCTGTATACAACCAGTTACATTTACATCACCTTGCTCTAAAAGCTATGCGCATCCAGTTTATTCTTAAATGCATTAACTGTCCCTGCCTCCACTACCTCCCCTGGCAATGCATTCCAAGCAGACACCACTCTCTGACTAAAAAAATATTTCCTAATATCTAACCTGGACCTCTCTTTAGTCAGCTTGTAGCTATGCCCTCGTGTTATTGTAGGTGGCTGTATTTTAAAAAAACTTGTTATAGTCTAATGTATCGATTCCTCTGATCATCTTATAAACCTGTATTAAGTCACCACGAATTCTTCTCTCTTCGAAACACTGTAGGCCAGTTTTTCTGAGTCGTTCCTCATAACAGTAATTCTGGAATCCCACTATCATCTTTGTTGCTCTTTTTTGTATTCTTTCTAGCATGTTTATGTCCCCTCTATGATAAGGCCTCCACACCTGTACACAGTACTCCAATCTAGGTCTAACTAAAGCTTTATACAGTTTGACGATCACTTCCTTGCTCCTATGTTTAATATTTCTTTTCATCATACCTAACATTGCATTTGCCTTTTTCACTGCTACCTTAACTTGCTCACTCACCTTTCCTGTATGATTTATTATAACCCCTAGGTTCCTTTCCTTATCTATCTTTCTAATATTGTTTTCTCCCATTCTGTAATTATGTTCCATATTGGATCTACCCATGTGGATGACTGTACATTTATCTACATTAAACTCCATTTGCCAGCTTACAGACCATTCTTGAATTTTATCTAAATCCGACATCAATATATCCACTTCCGCTTTAGATGAGACACTACTGCATAGTTTTGTGTCATCAGCAAATTTTGCAATCATGGATCTCATATCAATGTCCAAATCATTTATATATATCAAGAACAAAATTGGTCCCAAAACCGAGCCCTGTGGCACACCACTTTTCACTTCACTCCACTCAGAGTACTCCTTATTTATGCCCACCCTCTGCCTTCTTCCCGTAAACCAATTTTCAATCCATTTGGCAACTTCCCCACCTATTCCATGTGATTTTAACTTTCGAAATAATCTTTGGTGAGGTACTCTATCAAAGGCCTTTGCAAAGTCTAGATAAATAACATCCACTGGCTTCCCTTTATCTATGATTTTAGTAACCTCCTCCATGAATTCTAATAGATTTGTTAAGAATGATCTCCCCCTAGTAAACCCATGCTGACTATTTCTAATTAGATTAAATTTATCTAAATGCATTACAATGTTTTCTTTGATTATTGACTCTAACAATTTACAGACTATGCTCGTTAAACTCACCCGTCTATAATTTGCTGGATCTGATTTTTTGCCTTTTTTGAATAAGGGGATCACTCCTGCAGCTTTCCAATCCCGTGGAACAATCCCTTTTGTAAGTGATTGAGAACATAATATAGCAAATGGTTTTGCTAGTTGGTCTCTAATTTCATACAGCAATTTTGGATGAATACCATCTTGACCTGGACATTTATTCACTTTCAACCCCTCCAATTTTTTAAAAACCATTTCCTCTGTAATACAGATTGATTTTAATCCTGCTGTATCCATGTCTCTTTGAAAAATATCTATAGGCTCTGGGATCTCGGAGCAGTCCTCCTTTGTGAAGACTGTGCCAAAGTAATGATTGAGCAGATTAGCTGCCTTCCTATTCTCACTTATTATTTTCCCTGTACTGTCTATGAGAGGGCCTACTTTGTCTTTCGTTCTTTGTTTATTTCTAACATAAGAGAAGAAGCTTTTACTGTCAGTCTTGATCCTCTGAGCAAGTTTTTTTTCAAAGTCTATTTTTGCTATTTTATTCGCTTTCTGGGATATGTTCTGCTTGTCTAAATATTTTACATATGTTTCTTTTGATTTTCCTGCCTCTATATATTTTTTCCATGCTTTATTTTTTGCTCTTCTACATTTCACTACAAATCTAGTTATCCACTTTTTACGCTTGGGGTTTACCTCCGTACATGGAACACATTCCTCTTTTAGCGTTTCTATAACTGTTTTAAAACTTTCCCACTCCTGTTCAACATCTGTTCCTACAACAATATCTTTCCAGATTATGGGGTTCGCTGCCTCTTTCATCCTCTTAACATCTGCTTTAGAGTAGTCGTATGTTCGCGTGTTTATGTTTACTTCTTTCCCTGCAATAAGATCCCAACGGATGATTTGATGGTCACTTGAGCCAAACAGTTCCCCAACGGTAACGTTTTCAATCATATTTTCCTCTGTTGTAAAAACTAGGTCGAGTATGTTTTTGCCTCTGGTGGCTGCTTCTACATGTTGAATTAAAAAGTTGTCAGTTATGCACTTAACAAAAGGTTTTGACTCTACAAGTGCTTCTGCCATATCCCATTTTATTTCTGGATAGTTTAAATCTCCCATTAATAATAATTTCCCTTTACTTGCCTTTGCTATGCTACTAATCAGCTCCTCATCTTCCTCTTTTTGACTTGATGGACATCTATAGCACACTCCAATCACTGTTTTTTCACCCCCACTTTCTATTTCTCCCCATACACTTTCATTTTTGTTACCACATGATAAATAATCTTTGATCGTTATATTAACAGAATTTATACAGTATAATAAAATGCCACCTCCCTTAGTCTTGTCTCCAACTATCCTATTTTTCCTTAACATTGTACATCCCTCAATTTCAAGTTCACTATCTGCAATCTCCTCATATGTCCATGATTCTGTTAACCCTATTATATCTGGTTTTTCTTCTTCTACACACAGTTCCAATTCTTCTCTTTTATTTACTATGCTTAAATCATTAAGTTCAGTATTTTTCTGGATTTTTAGTGATGTGACTACGTCCAGGGCATCTGTAAACAGGACTATATGGCTTTCATTTCTTTTTGCCTGTCACCATTTCTTCCACTGCAGCTCTCAGTGCCTCTGCCTCCGCTCTGAAATTGCTTGAGTATTTTCCAGTTGCCACTGACAGTGTTATTTTTCTACCATTTGGTAGGCTCAGGAATACCCCTGCCCCTCCGTTCTGTGTTGTGTTTTTGTTACAGAACCGTCGGTGTATGCATGGGTCCAGTCAATGCTTGGGTAGTTTTTCGTTATGTACCTCGGGTTATGTCTCTTCTTTCTTTTTCAGTCTGGCTGTTCTTGTTTCCAATACCTGGTATATTTTCTACCACCTCCGGAAATATATGCTGCCTCCAGGTAGGTTTGCGTACAGTAGGGATGGGCTTTGGTGTTGTTAATGTGTTCATAGGGTCTTCGCTCATCTTTGCTTTGGCTATTTCTGCAAAGTGTCTCCGATTTAGTTTCCCATTTCCAAATCTATTAAGTCTCTGATGTATTGGATGGTCTGTCAGTCTTCTGAGTTTCTCTGCTTGCTGCTGGGCTCTGCAGTTTCTTCTGTCGGTCATGGATTGCAGATTTGTAATCTTTTCAAGTTCTACAAATGGCGTTGACTTCATGCCTTCTGTTATAACTCTCATGGCTTGGTTTTTTGGAGTTTGCTAATTTTATCAAAGCACGCCTTTGCTGCTGTTGTCCATGCGACAATGCCATACTCGAGAACTGGTCTCACTCTTCCAGTGTACAGTTCCTTTAGTTTCTTTTCGTCTGCTCCCCAGCTTGTGCCAGCAAGTTTCCTCATGATTGCCATTCTTTCTCTGGCTCTCATTCGGTTTCTCTCGATCTGACTTTTCCATGTCATGCGCCGATCAAATGTGACTGCCAGGTAGTTTGGGTTGTCGTTTGGCCGCAGATATTTGCCGTTAAGACCTATTTTGGTGTTCTGGGGTTTGTTTGAAAGCGAGAATATCGTACGTTTTTTCCTCATTTATTTTGACCAGCCATGAGTTCGCCCACTCCTCCAACGATGTTAGGGCCTGCTGCATCCGATTGCTTGCTATGGTGAGATTTTTTTCAGAGGTCCACATAGCCAGATCGTCTGCAAACATGGAGCTGTGGACTCTGCTTAGTATATTCTCTGTGATGTTGTTTATACACACCAGGAAAAGTGTGGGTGACAGTACTCCCCTTGGGGTACTCCCTGCTCAAGTGTCACCTTTTTGCTCATCTGCCCCTGTACTTGAACTCTGGCTGTTCTGTTTTTGAGGTAGTGGCTGATCCATCTGTACATTTTCCCACAAGCTTCACTTCTTTGTAGCTTGACTTTAAGTCCCTCTTTCCACACCTTGTCAAATACCTTCTCTAAATCAACCCAAACCGCTACTGTGTGTTTTTTCTCCTGGTAAGATTCCTCTATTTCCTGGGCTATGAGAGTGATCTGGTCCTCAGTGGATCTATGCTGTCTAAAGCCTGCTTGCTGTGGAATTAGTATATGTTTTTCTTCCAGATGCCACATCAGTCTGATGTTTATCATACGCTCCATCAGTTTTCCTACACAGCTCAGTAGACTGATAGGCCCGTATCCATTTGAATCTGTTCTATCTTTTTCTTTCTTTGGTACTGGTATAAGTACAGCGTCTTTCCATGTCTGTGGTAAAATTCCCCTTTTCCAGCTTTGGTTTAGGACTGATAGTAACTTCCTCTTTGCTGTTTGGCCCAACCCCATCAGCATTTCGTTTGTTACCCCATCTTTTCCGGGCGATTTCTTTTTCTTTAAAGTTTTCATGGCCTCTTCCATTTCATTCATTGTTAGTTTTGCCATCATGTGCTCTTCTGGTGCCATCTTGATGTTGTCGTGGCCCTTTTGCTCTTCATTAATGTCTGTATGCCTATCTGTAGGGACATCAATGTGGTTTGCTCTGGCATAATGTTCTATAAAGGCGTTTGCTGCTTTTTTTTCCAGTGAGCATGTTGTCGCCCTGCTTGATGGTAATTTGTTTGTTTGATTGAGTTTCGTCATTCATGGCTCTGACTAACTTCCATAGTTTGTTCCCTTCTTTATCTAAATAGAGGCTTTCTGTTTTGTTTTTCCAGCTGTCTCTTGTTATTTGGTTCAGTGTTCTTTTGTATTTCGCCGTGATAGCTTTGAGGGCAATATTTGCCTCCATAGATTGTTCTTTCTCTGCCATGTTCCTAGCATTTGAGACTTCATCCTCAGCTTTCTGCAATTCATCATTCCAATATAGCTGGTAGTTTTTCTTTGCCCCTCTTGGGATGATTTCGGTGGCTGTTTGCATTATTGCTTTGCTTAAGCTTTCCACCATGGGTTTTATATTGTTATTCCGTGTGTTGGTGGTTTCACACAGCCCATCTGTCAGGATTGCAAATCTGTCCCAGTCGGCTGGTTTATAATTCCAACGTGGGAGCGGTTTTATTTCATGTGGGCCTACTTCCATATCAATTTCTAGCCTAATTGGCCTGTGGTCGCTACCTGCCAATTGGTTTAGCACCTGGCGGTCTATTTTGTGGTGAATATCCACCGTGGAAAAGGCCAAGTCTGGAGTAGAGGTGGAATGACTTGTTCTAGAATAGAAGCTAGGGCTGTCCTCCGGCCTATTGATAAGACAGAGATTTGATACACAGCAATCAATACTTGTACTTTAAACATGATACTAAATGTATAGGTGTACGTTATATTTACTCTTTGTTGAACTTATGCCCAAGGGCGTTAAGCAGTCAATTATTTATTTCTATTTAAATATATACACGCTTGTCTACCCTTGTTCTTAAAGGGGTTTCTGTGCAGTAGTGAAGTCCATCCTGCTATATGGCTAGGAAACATTGGTTGTAATTAAGAGCATTACACCCACAGATGTTTCTGTCATCTTCTCTGTATTAGATTACCTGGGGTAATAACAAACATGGATACGCGGCAAAGTACACGGGCCAAGCACACGCGGCAAAGTACACGGGCCAAGTACACGCGGCAAATTACACGGCAAAGTACACGGAAAGTACATACGGCAAAGTACATACGGCAAAGTACACACGGCAAAGTACACACGGCAAAGTACACACGGCAAAGTACACGGCAAAGTACACGGCAAAGTACACGCGTAAAGTTCACACTGCAAAGTAAACGGCAAAGTACACGGCAAAGTACACACGGCAAAGTACACACTGCAAAGTACACGGTAACAACATATAGGCCGGGAAATTACGGACAGAACGTGATAGGATGCATCGTTAAAAAGGGGCCAGAAATATAGCTAGACATGGCCTGGATTGGACCTCACAGAGGAAGTGACGAGTGGAGAAGGTCAAAGAGTGGGGGAAGATGGTGCCATGCTTATGGATTATTATGAGTAGAACAAGAAGAGGGAGATTAGGCCGCTGGATTATTATGGGATGAACTCAAGAAGATAACCCAAACTAGATGTACCTAGAGAGTATCCGTTGTAGCTCTATGTTCCAACGTGAAGCCGGTCACTGGTAGTGTCAATGTCGATCCACTAATTGTGTCAATGTCGATCCACTAATTGTGTCAATGGCGATCCACTAATTGTGTCAATGGCGATCCACTAATCGTGTCAATGTTGATCCACTAATTGTGTCAATGTTGATCCACTGATCGTGTCAATGTTGATCCACTGATCGTGTCAATGTTGATCTACTGATCGTGTCAATGTTGATCCACTCGTCACGTCAATGTTGATCCACTCATCACGTCAATGCTGATCCACTGATCACGTCAATGCTGATCCACTCATCACGTCAATGCTGATCCACTGATCACGTCAATGCTAATCCACCCATCACGTCAATGCTGATCCACTCATCACATCAATGCTAATCCACCCAACACGTCAATGCTGATAAGTGGACTGTCTTGTTCTTAGCTAGTGTTGTTTATTCTTCTGCCCGAATTATTCGTGTTAATTACAAAGTTGACCCAGAAGGCAAAGGACGTATGCTTCAAACTAGACGCGTGTTCAAGAGACATGTTAACGTGTTTTTACAATGTTATTTCGTCCTGTCTGCCTGCACTGTTTCATAGCCCGTTTTAATAGATAAAGTTAATTAATATTGTGTTTGTCACCACTAGCCGGTAAAATGAATGCGTTTTGGAGTGCCGAGCTGAGCACGACATTAGCATAACTTAGTGACATTAATTTAACAGGATATTTTGTTTGGTGTAGACTAACAGGGATGGAGCAGGAGGGGAGGGGATGGGGAGAGGATGGTGGAAGGGAGGTTGAAGGAATACGATATGGGCGGTATCACAGTGAATGCAGCATGCATAAAACACTAGAAGAACAGATTGATGTAGGAATGATAGAAGAATTCACAACTGGAAGAGAAAAGCATGGACGAAAAAGGACGAAAAAATGTAATAGTAATAAAGGAAGAAAAAGAGAAGAAAATGAATAATCAGACAGTTAAAGAATTAAAAATGGACAAATAAAAGAGAAGGGTTGCAGTGATCTAAGACAGGATAAGAAAAATTAGCAGGAGATGATGATGTTCGCGGAGATACTCGTGCTGAGTTTGGCTGTAAGCTTGGCGTAATAGCTGTGGTAACAGGTTACAGTGGCGCTTCTTACATCTGGAGGCGTACTTGAGAAGGTGGATCAGCCGCCCCTCCCCTCCCTGTCTGTAGAGCAATGTGGGGCGCCTCCTTAAAATTACCCCTCTGGGGATCCTCATCTCGTTGACCAGACTGTTGTGCCACAGCCGGTTCGCAAGAGCACCAAAGAAAATGTGAGGTGGGATATTGATCATTATGTTTCGCCTTTCCCTAATTTCTGTTCGTTCGATGTAGAATACATGTTTTATCAAACTAACGCAGCAGACGCCACTTACAGGAGATCTCATTGTATTTTGTACGCAGACGAAAGACGTGCCTATTGCTAACAAATGTACTGGTTTAATTTAGGATCTACGTGTTTTCCTCGTGATTCTCCTTCTTCAGATTGTAACAGTAGTGCTTTCAGTTGTGAATGTAAAGTGTGTAATGAATAAGTTACGGGATCAATATGCTGAGCAGTGCATGAGCTGCAGCGGTCAGCGACCTATAGCTGACTGCTATCGTCAAGGCCTGCAAACTAAAGATGTCAAGACCCTTCTACACCTCCACGCGGTGATCCTGGATACCAGACTGCAACAGGGCAGACTGGTTAAGGAGAAGAGAACAAAGAGGGAAGGCTAACTCGGTACTCCAAATTTACGGTTAAAGTCGGATGTGTCGGACCAAAAGGTGCAAATATCGCAGTCAAACTAAACTACAACACAACACACTCCGTTCTCCATAAAACATCATGTTCCTTGCAACGCCCTTTCCAGTGCTTGGTTGAGGGAGTTTGAGATCGAATAATAATAGTAATAAGAAGGAGAAGAAGAGGTTACACGGTGAGAAAGCTAACATCATGATCGGGTGAATCATACTCCTCACCTGACGTTCCCGCGTGAATCTGAAACAAGCTACGTTACAGCGGCCTGGACAACGAGGTGGAGATTTACACTGTGGTTGTCACAGTGTGCATTTTGTTGAGAAATCAGGTATTGAACTGCAATTGGGAGCACACAGGCTCACCCTCTTCAGTTCGCCCACGGATGTAAGAAGAACCTGTTGCTCTTGAACATCCGTTTATAGTGGAGCTCAAAGAATTCATTCAGTGCATAGCGATGTCAAGAGTCCTGTCAAGAGCTTATCATGAATTATGTCAAAAATGCAGTGAAGAACTCAGGTAAATAACTTAATCAAGATATCAAGAACTCAGGTAAATAACTTAATCAAGATATCAAGAACTCAGGTAAATAACTTAATCAAGATATCAAGAACTCGGGTAAATAACTTAATCAAGATATCAAGAACTCGGGAAATCTGCGAAGAACTCAGGTCAAGAACTCGGGGAAGAATTCATTAAGTCAAGAACTCAATCAAGAACTCAGTCAAGAGCTTTGTCATGAATTATGTCATGAATTATGTCATGAATTATGTCATGAATTATGTCATGAATTATGTAAAAAACGGAGTGAAGAACTCGGGCCAAGAACTCAGTCAAGATATCTGTCAGGAACTCAGTTAGAAACTCGATCAATGACTCAGTTAAGAACTCTGTGATGAACTCGGCCAATCGCCTTGTTAGCTCCATACAATTTTGAGTTTAGTGTTGAAGTGTTGGAGCATTGTATCTTCCTTAACTGGCCATACAGAGGACAGTCCTGTAATAAATAATACATGCTCATCAGCTTCTTAGCTTCGACAACATGTCCACAGTGATGAAACAGACAGTCGAAGCTTGTACATGTGTTTATTCAGTCTGTTCCGCTCTGTTCTGAGATTAATACTGGTAATCTGCCCCTGCTGGTCAAGGGTGTGGCAGTCGTCGGTCTGTTGGTTCTGTTCTCCTCAGACAGGCTGGATAGCTCTCTATATCGTAATTAAAAAATGCGATTTCAATTGTCGAACTTAACATTACACGTATATAAACAATTGAACAGTATGGGTTATCAATGGATGTGTATATTTCAGTCATGGTCTTCTCGTGACATGGACGTAAGTATTTAATAACAGTACATAATAAATAGCAGAATTATGAGCTGATGGATACATCAAGTACAGATAAAGGTCAATGAGGTTTTACGAGAATTAATATAAACATGCTCATGAAAATAACCAACAAATTAGTCGGACACCCGCTGAATTGGAACCCACATTGAAAGAGAGAGAGAGTTGAAATAACAGCGACAACTGGCATAGACAAGGGCAAAGGGAAAACAGCACAGCAAGAGTCGCATAAGCGAGCTCAAGAGGGCGATCGACAATAAAAATCAGCGAAGAGCAACCATGCCAGCTCTATGCTCCACTGAGAACTGATAGGAATAAGTCAGTTGTATATAGAAATCACGAACTAAGCTACGCTAATTCCATCTTAAAATCTAGAACGTTAAACTACAAAATGTGAAACGAATAAAACGTACACACAAAAAATATATTTTTCACAAGAAGTTATTGATTTCAAATTTATTCGTGTTCAATGTTCAGAAAGTTATATTAACATTAAGTTCAAAATGATTTTAAACAAAACCCGTATAGTTACAACTTCAAGTTCAGTGTTATTACCTCTACCTGTATTTACAATTTATGTAAGTAATTCCAGCTTTTTATTCATACATAAATTATGTGAATATGTAGTTGTGTATGTACGTGTGCGTATATAAGAGTGACTATTTGTGAATATCATCACTTACCACGCCTTCTTGCAGTAGCCAGTGATGTGCATACTGCCCCATAATATCATACTTACTCTATACTTCCACAATCACCACAATACGAGCACCATACTTTGAACCGTCCGTACTTTGAAGCACTGAAGGTTAATCCGTTAAATGTGAAATATTTGTTATAACATGATGGTTTTCAGGTTAATGGTCAACCAGGGACCCCTTGAAGCCAATGTTAAATGCCGACCCCGCTTTGCTCACTCACATCAGATAAGGTATTTTAAAAATCTGCACAATAAAACCATTATTTTCAAGTTTAGATTTGGTTCGTCGACGACACAGTACTGTTGGCACTCACCAGGGGTCGTGGACCCTAGGATAGAAACCATTGAATTGGCTGATATGCCCCTTTACACATATCTAGCTCTCGTTAGCTTTTAATATGATTTCTTGTATGGAGAGCTGAGCATGTTCAAGTACTGGATCCTTCTAGGAAACTGGATGACCTATCACCTTTTCGTTTGTTTAATAGTTTTGTCAAGTTTCACTAGATTCAGTTCTTCATCCAGACCTGGGATTTATCCAACACAGTATTTACTTGCATCATTCTTTCATTCAGTGTTCTTGGTTCTATTTATGTTTTACAAATATTTTGACTTTTATTATCATTGTCCAGTTTCATATTTCCAGCATTTCTTCTGTCTTCATTTCATGAACCCTTTTCCTCTTGTCCTGTTATCCGCTTGTCTTGTATGTCTCGTTAAACGAACGAATAGCTCCCTGGTAGACGTTGTGTCTACGATATACTCTTCCCTATTGCGTGTTTGTATTATACAACACGTTACGTCCTCGCACAACAAACGTTAGTAAATAGGCCATGTTTACCATGTCACATACCACTGGCTAACGTTCGTATATCTCATTTGTGTTTATGGGGTAAGTCAATGGACTAGACATGAACCAGACCAGGAGGAAAAAAGCGGATAGAATAGTCTAGCGCTCTTTCTGACAAACCTCAACACCCCAGAGCTGAAGAGAAGCTACTAAGTAGACAGACAACAGGGGAGTAGATAGACTTGTTTGGTTCGGGTGTTCCGCTCTCATTCATGTGTCCAATTGTTGGTGGGTATTGTTTTGTGGGATGGAAGTGAGAGAAACGTCAGTACGGCGTTAATTGTTTGTGTTTAACAGATTGAAAGTCAGGGTGTTTAAACAGTGATTGAAATAAACGAGGAAAAAACGACATGTACAATATTCTCGCTTTCAAACAAACTCCAAAACACCAAATTAAGTCTTAACGGCAAATACCTGCAGCCAAACGACAACCCAAACTACCTGGAAGTCACATTTGACCGGCGCATGACATGGAAAAGTCAGATCGAGAGAAACCGAATGAGAGCCAGAGAAAGAATGGCAATCATGAGGAAACTTGCTGGCACAAGCTGGGGAGCAGACGAAAGTATACTAAAGAAACTGTACACTGGAAGAGTGAGACCAGTTCTCGAGTATGGCATTGCGGCATGGACAACAGCAGCAAAGGCGAACTTCGATAAAATTATCAAACTCCAAAACCAAGCCATGAGAGTTATAACAGGAGGCATGAAGTCAACGCCAATTGTAGAACTTGAAAAGATTACAAAACTGCAATCCATGACCGACAGAAGAGACTGCAGAGCCCAGCAGCAATCAGAGAAACTCAGAAGACTGACTGACCATCCAATGCATCAGAGACTAAACAATTTTGGAAATGGGAAACTAAAGCGGAGAAACTTTGCAGAAATAGCCAAAGCAAAGATGCACGAAGACCCCATGAACGCACTAACAACACCAAAGCCCGTCCCTACTGTACGAAAACCTACCTGGAGGCAGCATATATTTCCAGAGGTGGTAGAAAATATACCAGGTATTGGAAACAAAAACTGCCAGACTGAAAAAGAAAGGAGAGATCCTACCCTGAGTTACATAACGGAAAACTACCCAAGCATGGACTGGACCCACCGACGGTTCTGTAAAAAACACTACACAGAACGGAGGGGCTGCCCAATTCAAATGGCAGAAAAATAACACTGTCATTCGCTACTGGAAAATACACAAGCAATTTCAGAGCGGAGGCAGAGGCACTGAGAGCGGCAGTGGAAGAAATGGTGACAGGTAAAAGGAATGAAAGCCATATAGTCCTGCTTACAGATACTCTGGCCGTAGTCACAGCACTAAAGAGCCAGAAAAATACTGAACTTAATGATTTAAGAGCAGTACTCTGTCAACTATGCCAGCAGTCCGCACCAAAAAGGGTAGTGGTGAAGTGGGTTCCATCCCACTGCAACATCCAAGGCAACGAGGAGGCAGACAGACTGGCAAAAGAAGGTGCAAAACTACCACAACCAGATACTAGTATGACATACGAAGAGTCAAAACGGCTTATTAGAGCTAGATACATGACCAAATGGGGAAACCGAACATACTGGCTACACAAAAAACGATGCCTATTACCAGTTGAACAGAAGAGAGCAGGTCGTGGTCTTCAGACTCCGCACATGCCACAACAGACTGAGGTACCACCTATTCAATAAACTGAAGATAGGTGGCACTGACGAATGCACTTGTGGTACCGGGAAAATGACCGCTGAACATTTGCTGCAAAATTGCCGGACATACGAGGACCAGAGAAAGCACATGTGGCCATCACCAGTGGCAACACTAGACAAGCTCTATGTCAGTGTCGACAGCCTCAGGATGACCGCTGCTTTTTTCGAAAAAAATAATGGTTGCTGTCTGACTGTGTACGATGATGAAGAAGAAGAAACAGTGATTGAGAATGTAAGACTAGGCATTATTATTATTGTTATTATTATTAATAATATTACTTTTATTGCACAAAGACCGGAGTACTAGTGTTGATAATACATTTAAGAAGCTACATATATTCAAATGTTTCCTTGATGGTTTAGTGTAAATAATGGGAAGAATGCGTGACGTCATTGTTGATGAGTTGCTATGATACAGAGAAAAATGACAGACACGTGCTCGTGGAGAAACAGGAAATAACCTGGAGGAGGATTTAAAGAATATGTTGTGGAGCAATGCTTCTCAGCTGATTTGTAACTGGCGATCACTTGAGCATATGTCTGTACAGTCTGATTCGAGCAAAACAATCTCTAATAGACGTGGGACACACGTAGACAGCATTGGCCGTCGGTCTTGTATTCTGTCCATCGTGTAGCTCGCCTCAGTAACTAATGTCTTCTATCCGATGCGAGCACCGTGTGACGGCAGTGTGCCATGCTGAGCAGTTCGGAGCAAGCAGCTCTGAGAAGGCGATATCTATAAGTAAACTGTTCAAAGATACTTCCAGAAAGTGTTTATATAGTTTCTTCTGTCCCCCTGACAAGCGCTTGACTGTCATGAGCTCACCGTACAACAGCTGCTTGCACAGGCGTTCATCGGGTATGCCAAATGCCCAATTCATCGGATCTGAGCTCTCTGCAGCAGTGCACGGATGCCCGAGAGTCTCGTCCTGCTGAGGATTTCAGAGTTGGTTACTTTATCCTGCCAGCAGATCCTGAGCAGATTGCGAAGTTATAGAGTTTCCTGGCATGTCTGCTACAGACTGTCAATGTCCCGCATTCGTATAGAATAGTGGTTAGCATGACAGCATGATAAACATTGACCTTCGTGCAACATTAATCCCTTGCCGGTCCTAAACATTCGACCGTAGTCTCTAAAGCATCCCTTTCCTAACAATCCTGGTGTGTACCCCTGAGTCTCTATTCGCTTCTCTGGTGAGGGTACTACCAAGGTACCTAATCTATCAACTGTGTGTAGATGTTGGTTCCGTACAGTGTGGTCGTGCTCTCCGGGAGCAAGTAGAAACATTGCCAACATTTTCTTTATGTTGACAGTAAAACCATAGTTAGTGCACATAGCTGAAAATTCATCCATGATGGTCTGCAAGTCTTGTTCTCATCCCGTGTTAACGGTCTAGTCATCAGCAAAGAGAGGATCAAAGATGGTTGCTTCTTTAGCCTTTGTGAGAGGTTTTAGATGTCTATGACTGACCAGTTGCCCATTCGTCCTGTGTTTGATACGTATGCCAGTAACACAGCTATATGTAGCATCAGAAAGCTTGGCAGCAAATGCCAAGCTAAACTAGCAGACAACTGTTGATGGTCCAAAGGATTTGATCAGATCAACACAATTGGTGTACACATTATGATGTTTTCTTATTCATACGCTATTTAAAAACTACATCAAATAGTTATCACAAAATTTACTTTATTGTGAATTTCTTTGAAGTTAAAATTTGAGCGGATGTGAGTGGTAATCTTTACTGTTTAGTTGGGTCCATCTATTCTTAACGGAGACATTAAGATGGGAGATTAAGAAGAATAGATATAAGAAAATACTTTGATGTGGTAGAGTGTTCAAGATCTTTTAGTTTAAAAATCGTTTACCACTAACTGGAAAATGCACGTGTAAGGCCAATGAAAAGTAAATAATGAAACTTGATTACAGAGGAAGAAGATTGTGTAATGACAAACTGTACCAACATCCTTCAAAGACGAGGGCTCGACTTCATCGCCTCAGTCTCCCCATGTGGATCGGCCTCTCTCAGTAGAAAGGTATCCACGCCTGCTGAGAGCATCGCCTCAGTCTCCCCATGTGGATCGGCCTCTCTCAGCAGAAAGGTATCTCCGCCTGCTGAGAGCATCGCATCAGTCTCCCGATGTGGATCGGTCTCTCTCAGCATGGAAGGTATCCCCGCCTGCCGAGAGTATCCCACAAAGCCCGAACTCTGTAGCTCTAGCGATGAACACAGGGATCACCGGAAAAATCGACATCATGAACCAACCGTCGCAGCTCGAATTTGAACCCCGACCGTCTGAACACGAGTCAAACGGCTTGACCACTTCGCATCCTTCAAAACATTATTGACCTATTTTCAACATCGCTCTCCCGTTCACGACAACACAGTATAAAAACATGCGGGCGTCTTTAATTATTAATAATTGTATTTTTGGCGTGCTGAACAAGTGAAACAAACAAGGTCACAGTTACGGACAGTGTAGTAATGTGTTAGCATTTGTCCTCAAAGCATGTGTCACTACGTGAATACACTCGCGCGCTGTCCATACAACGTGTTGCACAGTTACAAATGACTACACATAAATCTTCCATTACACATACACCTACACCCCTAACTCGAGCTCTCGCGGACAACAGTGGCGAGAGCATGCACTGCTGGGCAGACCCTTTGCTGGGCTATCTGCCCCTGGTAACCATAAACTAGTGGTTTCTAAACGGGGATCCCCGTACCTTTTTACAAAGGCTGTTATCACGTTTATAAATAATACTAAGCATTTCCCCCATACTAATTGCGCTTAAGAACCTTTGTCCTGGAATAACAAAAACGACACACACTTCACACTGTATGCTCTTCGGACAAGCAAAACCAAATGAGTTCGAGCTAAAGAAGTCGGGATAATGAGAGAGAGAGAGAGATAGATAGAGAGAGAGAGAGAGAGAGAGAGAGAGAGAGAGAAGTTGGATTAATAACTGAAAAGCCAAGGGAAGTGTAAATGTATCACTGCAGCAATGAAGAAAAACCAAATTAAGAATATCTAGATCTATATTTCAGGAAATGTAAAATCTTGAAAGCTAATCAAGGATGAAGGAGTGAAACAAAGACGAGGGCAACACCAAATATGCCCATGTGTAGTTCATGGGTGAATGAAGCGGTTCTTCAGTTTCTTTCCAAACATGTAGTAAACTGCGGTTAAAGAGGATCGTGATCGGTTCTAGTAGCTTCATCATATAAAATAATTGTTGCAGAAAACCTTATTGCAATTGCAGGGATACAGACTTCCTTTAATGGGGTCACAGTAGTGGTGGCCTAACGCTTCGGATAGAGAGAGCAGGCGAAGTGGATGAATAGCAAATATGGGCATTAAGCTGAAGTGAAACTAAATTAAGCTGAAGTGAAATTAATTAAGCTGAAGTGAAACTAAATTAAGTTGAAGGGAAACTAAATTAAGCTGAAGTGAAACTAAATTAAGCTGAAGTGAAACTAAATTAAGTTGAAGGGAAACTAAATTAAGCTGAAGTGAAACTAAATTAAGCTGAAGTGAAACTAAATTAAGTTGAAGTGAAACTAAATTAAGCTGAAGTGAAACTAAATTAAGTTGAAGTGAAACTAAATTAAGCTGAAGTGAAACTAAATTAAGTTGAAGGGAAACTAAATTAAGCTGAAGTGAAACTAAATTAAGCTGAAGTGAAACTAAATTAAGTTGAAAGGGAAACTAAATTAAGCTGAAGTGAAACTCAATTAAGCTGAAGTGAAACTAAATTAAACTGGAGTGAAACTAAATTAAGCTGAAGTGAAACTAAATTAAGCTGAAGTGAAACTAAATTAAGCTGAAGTGAAACTAAATAAACCTGAAGTGAAACTAAATTAAGCTGAAGTGAAACTAAACTAAGCTGAAGTGAAACTAAATTAAACTGGAGTGAAACTAAATTAAGCTGGAGTGAAACTAAATTAAGCTGAATTGAAACTAAATTAAGCTGAAGTGAAACTAAATTAAACTGAAGTGAAACTAAATTAAGCTGAAGTGAAACTAAATTAAACTGTAGTGAAACTAAATTAAGCTGAAGTGAAACTAAATTAAGCTGAAGTGAAACTAAATTAAACTGTAGTGAAACTAAATGGATGGAGCAGGTGGATCGGAGCAAACGGATAGGAGCAGGTGAGAAACATTCTGGCCATCTATAAAAAGTTTAGTTCTGTACAGATACATAATGAAAGGGTTGGTTGCACCAGCCAGGACCGTCTTAACGGCATTGTAGTACCTGGGCAAAGTAATGCACAGAGAGCCCTACTCAACAATTCAACATTAATCAGTTTGTGATATATTCACCACGGGACCCCTAGAATCGTGACACTCTCAGCAACCACACGGTGTGATCATGCATCGAGACAGTACTGGGTCTAACAAGCAGTACATCAATGCAAATTATGTAATAACGAACAATAAACATGAACGATCTTCGATAAGATGTCAAGAAAGACCCTGCAAGAAACAACATTTCAAGAATAAAACATCAAATTAAATGTAACTTCGTAAGGACTTTCATTTGTGTAATACTAATGACATTAGATGACAAATGCTTTTCTGGAAAGATAAGATTGGACACATTAGAAAACAACACTCCCATGAAATTACAATTCAATATGTAATAAATCAATGATCTTCTAAACTAGATTGAGTAGTTTTTATCGTTACATAGAGTTAGTAGTGTTTTGGTAAAAGTAGAATCAATAAAAATCATTTTAAAAGTTGTTCACTGAAAATCTTGATATTTATGATGGTGAATTGGAATGCTTGGTAGAATGGCGCTGAAATATCTTAGGAAGAGTGAGGATGTTCTGAATTCGTGACACTGCGAAATACACAAGTTAGTTAGATCACTATAATGTGCACGATATTGGAAGTTTCAAGTTGGAATCACGCAATAAATGTGTACAGAGAACAATAGAGACATAATCAGAGATACAGAATTTAAAAAAAGTCACAGATCACGTGACTTAAAAAGAGACACATGGAGAGAGAAAAATGTGTCTCAGATAGATGAACAGATACACATATAGAGACAGATACAGACAAATGGACAGACTGGCCGATAGATATAGAGGCAGGCAGGCAGGCAGATAGATAACAAAGATAGATTAGATAGATAGATAGATAGATAGATAGATAGATAGATAGATAGATAGATAGATAGATAGATAGATAGATAGATAGATAGATAGATAGATAGATAGATAGATAGATAGATAGATAGATAGATAGATAGATAGATCTGTATATAGGTAGATAAACGGTTTACTTACGTTCATTTAAACCGACAAGCTAGAAAAATGTTATCCCAGTTCAGAACGCTCTCTCGACAAATGTGGTACGCCTTGTCTTAATAATCTCGCAGTAAACTACATCCCACAACTGGTATAAAGAGGGCCGCGGTCTATTGAAAACTGGCGCATCTGGAAACATGTGCTAGTGCTAGGACTTCTTACATAAACAACTTCTGTCAATAACCTATTACTGCCATTCATGCCTATGTTATATGTAACGTAATGTTTACTTTTATGAGACCCATATTAGACTTAAAAGATAACTGCTATACCCACGTTTCATATAAGTAGCAGTGAGTGGCGCTCATTCGTGTACTGAGATGTGGCAGGGATTACTGACCAAGCAGCTCCGGCAGGTACTAGACCAATATGATTTCCTCGTATGACCTGTGTGATGTCATTTATGCTGTTCACCTGTTTTTGATTACATTTTTCAATATGCGCTCCTGTATTTGTTGCTTCCTATAAAACAATGTCGGCATTTCATGTTCTCATGCATACTTGTCCCCTTTTCAGCTCAGCCGGAGCATGGAGGAACCACTACACTTGGCGTTCTTTAGGAAGTCTGTTAATTTTTATGATAATAATAACGTTAATTGCAGACGATAAGTTAGAGCATTCTTGTATGCGCTCTGAAAAGGGCGTTGAGTAGCGGGTTACAGTAGCTTTCCTCAAATCCCGGACGTGCTGGTGAAGGTAGACTGGGGGTCTCCAGGCCCTTGTGCCATGCTTGCCTTCATCTGCGTGTCGCTCACTACTACTGGGATCTCGTCGATCTTCCACCTCGTTAGCCAGGCTGACATGATAACAGCCCACTTTCAGAAAGACCTGCGTGGAACTCAGGCGAGGGTCTTAGTCAGTATGTTTTGCCTAATTAACATGTCCGTTTAGTATGTTTTGCCTGACTCTAACTAATATGAGCAAGTAAGATGGCCGCGCCTTAGTGGCTGCGCTCTCGACTCTGTCTGGTGTTTGTGGCAATTCGATCGATTATCCTGTTTGTTATGTTGTATTTCGCTGCATTTCATGACTGGCTCATGCCGTAAGAAACCAGTCTATGACGGAGATCAACTCTCCGCTTAACTGCACACCAGAATTAAGTCCAGATTATCACAACTCAGGGACATTTCTGCTCGGACTGAAGCCGACTTCCTCCTGCCCACCCTTGCATCCACCGCAGGTTACACGACACCTCTCCCAACCTCGTATTCTCATCACAGCATGGATGACGCTGACCAACAGATGGACACAGTCAGAAGTCTCAGCGGCGGGACACGCGGAAACGGAGTTTGACACGGACAGACACGAAAAGCTTGACACAAACATTGGTCTAACACATTCCTCGCGACTCTCATCCCAAGGCTGCGGAGTACACGACTCCACCTGGGGAGTCTGTAAGGATTTCGGTCGGCACGCTACTCGCGGACATAGCCTCAGCAGTTGGACATGGTAGTGATCAATCGACGCAATGGGCCTTTGATGCCTACGCGAAAATTATTATTATTATTATTGTTAACTAACATGTCTGATCAGTGTGTTTTGCCTGACCCTAACTAATATATCCGATCAGTATGTTTTACCTGACCCTAACTAACATGTCCGATCAGTATGTATTGCCTGACTCTAACTAACATGTCCGATTATTATGTTTTACATGACCCTGACTAACATGTCCGATCAGTATGTTTTACCTGACCCTAACTAACATGTCCGATCAGTATGTATTGCCTGACTCTAACTAACATGTCCGATTAGTACGTTTTACCTGAACAGACGTTAACCACCTCTCCCCGTATTAAGCCTGTGCCAAATCACTTTGAGTACTCTTGCAGAGTTGGTTTCTGTAGCAATAAGTTTTATATGCTGAGATTGCTAGCCTCATGCACATCTTTCTTTAGTCGCCTTTTACAACAGACATGTAGGTCAGCTGTTCTGTTTATCCTCCCCTGAAAGGGACCCAGATCCGCTCTTTGATATAATTTATACATTATTCTAAGATTTGCATGCTTTTGTTGTAAACGATGTTCCTATTATCAGCCAGTTCAAGATATGTTATCACAATCATTGAAGTAACATACAATCATTTGCCATAACCACTTACCGGACTGGCTCGGCAACTTGAACAAGAAGTTCATGTAAATAAATAGAAACAACACACTAGCACAGAACAACGCAGGAAACAACCGAGGCTTAAGCTGTGGCAACTTACACAAAATGGGTATTACTGTACTTACACACAATGAAGCAGGATATGTTTGTTCTGTCTGTATCAGGTTCAGGAGGAAATTGTCGGGAAATACCTATTGTGTTCTTGTTTTATTTTTAAATTGCCCTGACCTTAATTTATCAATGTTTTCCTGAAAAAAGGTATTTTTATTAGCATGTTGTTTTCAATATCTTCATTTTTTTAAATACCAAATCAAATATGTCAATCAAAACCTTTCAGGTCCATGTGAAGCACAGGTCTTCAACAAATACAAGCCAAGTCATCATGTCCTGGACCATCCGTTTCAGCTCTCTCCACTTCTTCCATTTCTTTTCTGTTGTCTTGAGCCGTCTTCGTCGTTTTTGCTTTGGTCTGCTTCTGCCTCTATTGTAATATGGATTCCTGAACAAAAACTGTTTTATAATGTTTTCAGCTGGCCTTTTTAATATCGGTCCTATCTAACGCAGCGTCCTCTTCTCGCACATTGTTCCCCTGACACTCCATTGTTCCGTAGCAACCTCCAGTTTGATTATATGTCTATGTTGTCAAATGCATTTTCTAATTTGTTGACAGTATGTCAGCATATTTTTCTTTGTTTTTTGTTTGTCAATGGTCAGTTCTAATCTGACTTGTATGATACTGTTCAATAGTATTCCAAACACTAATAATAATATTATTTCTTTATAATTATAATCCTCTTCATTCTCTTCATTCCTCCTCTTTTTTACTCTTTTTACTCTTGTTCTTCTTCATACTCATCTTCCTCTCGTTCATCAATTTTTTTTAATGCTCTTCACATGTGAAGCTCGGTTCTCTGGTTAAAGGTTGTGTTCTTCGAGGCTCCGAAAAAGCTTTGTATGAAAGTTTTGTCTCAGTGAGTCCAATGCTCAGTAAGCAATCGGTTGGTCCAGTGCTCAGTACGCAGTCGGTTGGTCCAGTGCTCAGTACGCAGTCAGTTGGCCCAATGCTCAGTACGCAGTCGGTTGGCCCAATGCTCAGTACGCAGTCAGTTGGCCAAATGCTCAGTACGCAGTCAGTTGGCCCAATGCTCAGTACGCAGTCGGTTGGCCCAATGCTCAGTACGCAGTCGGTTGGCCCAATGCTCAGTACGCAGTCGGTTGGCCCAATGCTCAGTACGCAGTCGGTTGGCCCAATGCTCAGTACACAGTCGGTTGGTCCAGTGCTCAGTACGCAGTCGGTTGGTCCAGTGCTCAGTACGCAGTCGGTTGGTCCAGTGCTCAGTACGCAGTCGGTTGGTCCAGTACTCAGTACGCAGTCGGTTGGTCCAGTGCTCAGTACGCAGTCGGTTGGCCCAATGCTCAGTACGCAGTCGGTTGGCCCAATGCTCAGTACGCAGTTGTGTAAGATATATAGCAGACTGTACTGCTTGTTCGCACGTACGCATGCGTGAATGGACTCATTTTAAGCTGTGTATGTGGCTATTAAATCTGATGTGTCCTGTTCTCGGGCGGGACAGGATCACTTGCTCTGATCGATCAAGTATTCATTCGATCAACTGCTACCTTGTCATTTGAAACTTCTGCACATCTCCCCTCTTTGGCAATCTGACTTAATAGCCTTCCTTTCAGTCTGTTAACAATTAATTTCTTTACCAAACTTTACCAAGTAATTTGTGTAATATATATGCTGAAGTGCAAACGTCTGTTGTGATTGCATCTGCGGATACAGCATCTGGAACAGTGGCTTTACCATCTCTCAGTTGCGTTGTGATTTTCTTTGTTTCTTTTTATTTTGGTTTCTTGCAATTAATTGCAGCTCCGTTTCAACCGACTAATTGTTTGGGGAATCTTTTGAAGTTGAATTGTTAACAGTTGTTCTAAATGTTCTGCCGATCGCTTCATGTGCTCGGTTGCGTTGTTATTCAAATTTCATTGTTTATCATTAAAATAAAAATGTTCTTGTTGATATTGTGCTGTTACTTTCTTTGTGCTGTTGTTAAAGTCTTTCATATTTCCGTTTTTCTGCAGCTTCCTATGTCCCTCTTGCCAACTAATCATTACATTTAGCTTATCCTCCAGTGATCTTTCTTATATGTTTGTTGGCTTTCTATTTGCTCATTGTTTTACATTTTCCAATACTGATATGATGTCTATCTTATCGTCTGTTCTAATCTCTATGTCTGTAGTGATCTTTTCGTCTCTGGTGATGGCACCGTCTGTGGTGATCGTATCGTCTGTAGTGATCTTTTCGTCTCTGGTGATCTAACGGTCTGTGGTGATCTAACGGTCTGTGGTGATCTTACAGTCTGTGGTGATCTTACGGTCTGTGGTGATCTTATCGTCAGTGTTGACACTTCATATAAGTAACTTACTGGAAGAACCTAATTAAACTTGTTACAAAACAATAACAAAAAGTAAAAACAAGTAAGTAGCATGTCCTTTGCAGAACGTCGCTCTTACAACCGTCAACCTAATACTTAGACACAGACAATGTCACAAACATGAAAACTCACTTAGGCACACACAATGTCACAAACATGAAAACTCACTTAGGCACACACAATGTCACAAACATAAAAATCACTTGGGCACACACAATGTCAGAAACATGAAAACTCACTTAGGCCCACACAATGTCACAAACATGAAAACTCACTTAGGCACACACAATGTCCCAAACATGAAGACTCACTTAGGCACACACAATGTCACAAACATGAAGACTCACTTAGGCACACACAATGTCGCAAACATAAAAACTAACTTAGGCACACACAATATCACAAACATGAAAACTCACTTAGGCACAGCCGATTTTATAGACACGAAAACATTTATAGCATTTATTAGATGAAGCAGGTATGGATGTGTGGTTTATTGATCACGCTCAATGTAAAACGCATTAAAGTGTTATCAATAACAACGGGACTGCATATCAAACTGCAGACTATAGAATAAGGAAGAATTATATTTGCGATATTTATGAGAAAATAAATGTAGTGAGTGGAATAAGAAAGTTAGTAGTGACATGATATAAAAAGTTGAACGAGATAAAAGGTTAGTTTGGTAGATGTACAGATGTAATATTTGTACTTAGGCAACTACCAGAGAAACAATCGAGCCAGAATAGACACTTCACATTGTGTTCGTAGACCAAGAGAAGGCATTAGATCGAGTGAATAGATACCAAATGTGGACACCATTAGAACGTTAGGGAATAAATAAATATTTATCCAACATATGTACACGTTTTAATGTAAATAACCAATGTACAGTAAGAACAAACGCAGACTATTTCAAAAAAGGTCATATTAAAACTAGTGTACTAAGCGATGTTTGTTCTAGAGCACCTAGGGAGTTCTACAAAAAAATACGCGCAATACGAGATAGAGATGCCCATTACAATCCAGCCACAACAATGACAGATATGGAAACCCAATCTTCGAAAGAAAGGAGGTAAAGAACAGATGGGAGGAATATTTTACTGAGCTATTAAATCCAAACACAGAAGACGAAGCCCAGAACATATCCCAAAATAGCACATCTGTGCACACAGAAGCCGAACAACCCAAATATAATGACAGAACAATCCTAGAACAGGAAGTCAGAGAAGCCATTAAGAGATGTCCAAGAACAAAGCAACGGGAGAAGACAACATTTCGGTGGATGCCATACGAGCGTGCCAAGAAGTGGGGATAGACTGGCTAACTGGGATATTCCAGCAGGCTTGGAACGAGAGAAAGGTACCCAGGGATTGGCAAAGAGCAGTATTTGGAAAAATAAAGGCAGCAGAAAAGAATGCGGTTCGTACAGAGGTATATCCCTCCTTAGGCATGTAGGGAAAATTTATGCGCGGATCTTAGAACAGAGAGTTCGAGCAAGGGTGGAGCCTCTGTTAAGTAATTCACAATGTGGGTTTAGAAAAGGCAGGGGTTGCACGGATGCGATATTTGCACTAAGACAGTTGAGTGAAAAGTCCATAGAGTATGGCAAAGAACTACATGTGGCATTCATTGATCAAGAGAAGGCTTTTGATAGAGTTAACAGGAAGAAATTATGGGGCGTTCTGGAGGAGTATGGTGTTACGGGGCAGTTACTGGACAATATAAGATCCATGTACGCGTATAGCGAAGGGACTGTTAGAACATGTGGGGCAGACAAACTGGTTTCCAATAAAGAGCGGAGTCCGGCAAGGTTGTGTGCTTTCATCCCTACTATTCATCATATACATGGATAAAATTACACGGTGGGAAAATCCATCTTCTTCTTCTTCTTCTGCGTACACAGTCAGACAGTAACCATTATTTTTTCGAAAAAAGCGGCGGTCATCCTGAGGCTCTCGCTACTGCCATAGAGCTTGTCTTGCAGTTCCACTGGTAATGGCCACATCTGCTCTCTCTGATCCTCGTATGTCGGGCAGTTCTGCAGCAGATGTTCAGTGGTCATTTTACCAGTACCGCACGGGCATTTGTCGGTACTCCCTATCTTCAATTTGTTGAATAGGTGGTACCTCAGTCTGTTGTGGCCAGTGCGAAGTCTGAAGACAACGACCTGCTCTCTTCGGTTCAACTGGTAATAGGCATCGTTTTTGGTGTAACCAGTATGTTCGGTTTCCCATTTGGTCATGTATCTGGCTTTGATAAGCCGTTTTGACTCTTCGTACGTCATACTGGTATCTGTTTGTGGTAGTCTTGCACCTTCTTTTGCCAGTCTGTCTGCCTCCTCGTTGCCTTGGATGTTGCAGTGTGCCGGGACCCACTGTACCACTACCCTTTTTGGTGCGGACTGCTGGCACAGTTTGCAGAGTGCTGCTCTTAAGTCATTAAGCTCAGTGTTTTTCTGGCTTTTTAGCGCTGTGACTACGGCGAGAGCATCTGTCAGCAGGACTATATGGCTCTCATTTTCACTGTGTGTCACCATTTCTTCCACTGCCGCCCTCAGTGCCTCTGCCTCCGCTCTGAAATTGCTTGTGTACTTACCAGTAGCGAATGACAGTGTTATTTTTCTGCCATTTGGTAGGTTCAGGAATGCTCCTGCCCCTCCGTTCTGTGTAGTGTTTGTTACAGAACCGTCGGTGTATGCATGGGTCCAGTCCATGCTTGGGTAGCTTTTCGTTATGAAGCTTAGGGTAGTGTCTCTCCTTTCTTTTTCAGTCTGGCAGTTTTTGTTTGCAATACCTGGTATATTTTCTACCACCTCTGGAAATATATCCTGCCTCCAGGTAGGTTTTCGTACAGTAGTGATGGGTTTTGGTGTTGTTAGTGCGTTTATGGGATCTTCGTGCATCTTTGCTTTGGCTATTTCTGCAAAGTTTCTCCGCTTTAGTTTCCCATTTCCCAAATTGTTTAGTCTTTGGTACATTGGGTGGTCCGTCAGTCTTCGGAGTTTCTCTGACTGCAGCTGGGCTCTGCAGTCTCTTCTATCGGTCATGGATTGCAGTTTTGTAATCTTTTCAAGTTCTACAATTGGCGTTGACTTCATGCCACCTGTTATAATTCTCATGGCTTGGTTTTGAAGTTTGTTAACTTTATCGAAGTTCGCCTTCGCTGCTGTTGTCCATGCCGCAATGCCATACTCGAGAACTGGTCTCACTCTTCCAGTGTACAGTTTCTTTAGTATGCCTTCGTCTGCTCCCCAGCTTGTGCCAGCAAGTTTCCTCATGATTGCCATTCTTTCTCTGGCTTTCATTCGGTTTCTCTCAATCTGACTTTTCCATGTCATGCGCCGATCAAATGTGACTCCCAGATAGGTTGGGTTGTCGTTTGGCTGCAGGATTTTGCCATTTAGACTTAATTTGGTACTTTGGGGTTTTAATGAAAGCGAGGCAAATCCATCTGAAGAATCTCTACATGAATTGATCTTTGCAGACGATTAGTGCCTTTTCTACAGGGACCAGACTGATTTACAACGTCACCTGACAAGCCTCGACTCAGCCTGCGTAAAATATGACATGAAGATAAACGGCGACAAGACAGTAACTATGACAATCAATCGCCTACCAATACGTCGCAGCTACCACACTGGGGGCAAAATACTACAACAGGTACAGGAGTTTAAATATCTAGGAAGTGTCTTCACTGACGACGGCAGGTTTGACAGAGAGGTAGAAACTAGAATCCAAAAATCAAATAAGATGCAGTACCAATTGGCACCGATAATGAAACACTGAAATGTAGCCATGGCCACAAAACGGAAGTTAATCGACACCTTGATCATCCCTACGCTGTGTTATCAGTGTCAAACATGGACACTATTAGACAGGCATAGGCGTAAGATTGAGACTTGTGAGATGCGAGGGATCAGAAATGCTGCAGGAAAGACGATTTGGGACAAAATCAGAAACGACGCGCTTAGAAAAATAGTGGGGACTACACCAGTATACCACTATATTGAAGCACAGAGGGTAAAGTGGTTCGGGCATCTGACTAGAATGCATTATGAACAACCAGCAGCGAAATCATATTTCTTGAAGGTGGATGGTCCTCGAGCAAAAGGGCGACCACGTGGTCGTTGGATCGAAGGGGTCAAGGAAACTCTCCAAAAGTTCAACATGACAATCACACAAGCCTCCCTCCTAGCGCAAAACAGAAGTCTACGCATACCTCCTCTCTGCGACGCCGCGCAAAACAGAAGTCTACGCATACCTCCTCTCTGCGACGCCTCAAGGTCAGAGCAGTGGGACAAAAGAAAGAAGAGAAGAAGTACGACAAGGTTGTTTACTATCTCCTTTACTGTTTATCACATATACAGATTCAATATGTAACATATCCAACATTATCACATATACAGATGCAATATGTAACATATCCAACATTATCACATATACAGATTCAATATGTAACATATCCAACATTATCACATATACAGATTCAATATGTAACATATCCAACATTATCACATATACAGATGCAATATGTAACATATCCAACATTATAACATATACAGATGCAATATGTAACATATCCAACATTATCACATATACAGATGCAATATGTAACATATCCAACATTATCACATATACAGATGCAATATGTAACATATCCAACATTATCACATATACAGATGCAATATATAACATATCCAACATTATCACATATACAGATGCAATATGTAACATATCCAACATTATCACATATACAGATGCAATATGTAACATATCCAACATTATCACATATACAGATTCAATATGTAACATATCCAACATTATCACATATACAGATTCAATATGTAACATATCCAACATTATCACATATACAGATGCAATATGTAACATATCCAACATTATCACATATACAGATGCAATATGTAACATATCCAACATTATCACATATACAGATGCAATATGTAACATATCCAACATTATCACATATACAGATGCAATAAGTAACATATCCAACATTATCACATATGCAGATACAATATGTAACATATCCAACATTAGTGAGAGAAACAACCTCAGTAACCGCTTAGATAAACTTCTCTTTGCTGATGACCAGCACTCACAGAACCTAAAATATAACTGCAGGAACATATCAACAATCTTAATTTGGTATATACGGATTACAGTTTGAAAATTAACAAAGAGAAAAACAGAAGTTATGATCATTGCAAGAATATAATGTGAAACAACAATATTGATACACAACCAACAAGTAAAAAAGGTGAAACATTTCAGGGACATTGGTAACATAATCTCGCAGATAAAAAAGGCGAAACTGAAATCCAAAACAGATTAAATTAAAAATTCAGATCTTTTGACAAATGTCCCCGATATTACAATGTTAGCACGCGAAGTTAACATCAGGGTCAGGTGCAACAAACTGATCAAGACCCCACCTCATGTCAGGGTCAGGTGCAACATACTAACCAAGACCCCCACCTCATGTCAGGGTCAGGTGCAACATACTGACCAAGACCCCACCTCATGTCAGGGTCAGGTGCAACATACTAACCAAGACCCCCACCTCATGTCAGGGTCAGGTGCAACATACTAACCAAGACCCCCACCTCATGTTAGGGTCAGGTGCAACATACTGACCAAGACCCCTACCTCATGTCAGGGTCAGGTGCAACATACTAACCAAGACCCCTACCTCATATTAGGGTCAAGTGCAACATACTGACCAAGACCCCGTCTCATGTCAGGGTCAGGTGCAACATGCTGACCAAGACCCCACCTCATGTCAGGGTCAGGTGCAACATACTGACCAAGACCCCACCTCATAACAGGGTCAGGTGCAAAATACTGACCAAGACCCCGTCTCATCTCAGGGTCAGGTGCAACATACTGACCAAGACCCCACCTCATAACAGGGTCAGTTGCAACATACTGACCAAGATCCCGTCTCATGTCAGGGTCAGGTGCAAAATACTGACCAAGACCACGTCTCATGTCAGGGTCAGGTGCAACATACTAACCAATACCCCTACCTCACGTTTACGTCATATGCATGAAAACAGACTGTCTTACAGCCGCCTGGCGTACAAGATTGACATCGACACCGCTATCTCTGTCGTAGTGACTTTGCTGAAGAGACATATTACACTACAGTGAGGGAGAACCGCAGTTCACCCTCTTCAGTAGACAAAAGGATGCAAGAGGAGCCACAGAAAACCCGCTACCAGCGCAATTTTCGCAAGAGCGAAGAATTATGTGCGAGTAGATTCCACAGCAACAACAATACAATTACATAACATTTGTCTTCAATACCTGGACGTTTGGAAAGTAGGCCAATCTCAAATACCTATTTCACTCAGTTAATTTTCACATTTTCTTCACATTGTTTTGTCTTTTAGCCGTTATGTCTAATGTATGTATATGTTTACCCCGATTTATGGTCGTTCAAACAGCTACAATACATGGTTTCTAGCATCGATCTCAATATGGCAATGAAAAATTAAGAAAGTGGGAAACAAAAGCAGAAGGAGAAACATAATAATAACAACAACAATATAATAATGAAAAGGAGAAGAAATAACAAAAATACAAGGAATTAAAAAGAAGAAAGAAGAGAGGAAGGTGAATAAGAAAATCAAAAAGAGGACAACAAAATGCGAACAACAAATATAATACCAAAAAGAAAAAGTATAACAACAAAAGCAACAAGTATAATGAGAAGGTACATCATAATTTAGCTGACTCATCCACGAGTTTGTATGACGCACACAAAATTTATTTTACGGAAAAGTTTAAAGTAATTTCGCTGAGCGGATCTACTAAAAGGGAAGTAATTTAACATTAAATTAACACGGTATTACCATCCCTGCGCAGCACACAATATAGAGGCCATAGTACATCAACCGTCAATTAGCTTCATGGACATTCTCTTCATCATTTAGCTTGGGGTGGGAAGGGCGGAGGAGGGTGAGACTAGGCTCGTGTGAACTTTCTGATAAATTATGATATGTCAGCTCGTTTTGTTCATGAATGACTAACTACTTGTTAACCAAGTGGTTGACAGAGTAAGAAATAGTTTAATGGTAGGTGACTTGGTTTGAGATTGATTATCTCCTTGAATAAAAATTGATGGAATAAAGTATTATATAAATAAATAATAAATAAAATATGTTTAAAGCAAAACGTTAATTACAAACTAATTAATTCACCGTAATTACATTATCGACTGGGTAATCTTTGAAAAGAAAAGTGACAATTAACAACTTAGTTGATTGGTTGATCAGCACATAAGAATAACTAATTAATCTAGCCAATCAGTATCTTACGCAATATTTTCAGTCACTTCATTTACTTTCTCAGTTTATTTGTTCCCAATCTGTGCTTCATCTATTCGTGATGTTAGTCAGTCTACACCTCATATCTTTCTTTTCAACAAGACCAATCAGTCACCTGGAGGTCCGTGGTTCAAATCCCAAAATGCCTATTATTTCACTTTCATTTCTGTTGTCTGATGTGTATGTTATCCGAGAGCTTAAAACACGCTTGTCTTTGCCATTGCTGTCGTTACCTTGTTTTATCTATCTTCATTGCGATAATACATAAGTGTTCCTATTGTCCCCAGTTGTCATTGGCGTACCTGGGCGATCATCAATCACTGCAGATCCGTATCTAAACGACTCCTACTTGTAATTTATATGTTAACGACATTTTAAACTGTTCTTATCTAACTGAAAGTCGTATCTAAGAACGAATAATGTGTGCACTGAATGTGTAAGTGACAATAAGAACATATGACATACTAAAGGTGTATAGAATAGGTACTCCCTGTGAAAAAAATGTATACAACAAATTATGCACTCACGGAAACTGATGAGTTGGACAACAGGGCATGAAAACAATTGCAACTACACGTCATAGTAAAAGCACTGACGTGCTATAAGAACACATCATGATAAATTGCCTGCACGTCATGAGTAAAAACATTAACGTATTGTAAGAACATAGCACGATACCAGTTAGAAACTACACGTCATGAGCAAAAGAACTGACGTGCTATGAGAACACAGCATAACAATTGAAACTACACGTCATGAGCAAAAGAACTGACGTGCTATGAGAACACAGCATAACAATTGAAACTACACGTCATAAGCAAAAGAACTGACGTGCTATGAGAACACAGCATAACAATTGAAACTACACGTCATGGGCTGCGTAAAAACACTAGCGTGTTGTGAAAACACAGCATGATAAAGATGGTAACTTAGGTCATTTCCTCAAACAAAACTGACTGATTCTAGGACGCAACATGGTTACAATAGAAGCTAAAGGTCATATACATATAACAACTAAAGGGCTGTGGAAACACAACATCACAAAATACAAGGAAAGGAGTTACCTAGAAATGAACTGTATTGTTAGTGGATAAGAAAAGTTTCAATAGTGTAAGTTAGCGTGAACACAAATTTAAATTTTGCAAAAACACAAAATGACAAACAATATAGACAAGCGAATGTCGAAGAGGACAACACGAACAGCTGGTTTTGCTGAAAAACAACATCGTACAAGTGAAACAGAAGATGTAAAGTGGAAATGTTTATATTAGTTGTTTAGTTGCCTTAGATTGGTGTGAGGCGGGGTGTCTAGTCTGTCTTTCCCTTCCTAACAGAAAGCTAGGTATTAATTTACACCTAGATCGAAGGGAGCGTGTCGATAGTGGGGATCAAACCCAGTGCCTTTAACCGAGCAGCGAGTGTTCTACAACTCTGTAATTCAGATGTCCATTATTACAAAACAAATGATACAAATCCGTTGACTCCTTACTGAGAGAAAATACGATAACTACACCTGCATGTATGTCGTAAGAGGCAGATACAGAGAATTGTGTATGGAGCTAAGAACATGACAAGTAAAACTAATTACTACAAAAATTACCACTGCGAAATCACGTGAAGGCATTCAAGAAAGCAAACTAATTGTAGTTTTAATCTCCAACTGGAACAATACGAGGACAAAGAAAGAGAAGAATGCTACAAAACAACAAATGAGCGATGACGCGTTGTTTATGAACGTTGAGATAAACGTCACAATGATGTCACTCAATGTCTGACTTGTCAGATGTCAGACACCTTCAGGGGCAACAAACTGTAGGCATGACTTCACGTTGAGACTCATGCTTGCCTTTCATCACGCCCTGCTCAATGTGTACATAATAACAATGCGGAGTTCTGGTGGCCTTATCTGTTAAATAGAAACTTATGGTGTGTGCTATTTTCTACAACTCTTCCCAGCTTCTGCCAGTTTTTCTTGTTTCGGCCTCTAGGTCTCTTCTCCACACATTTTTCGATTTCCAATGCCTCATTTTGTCTGTAGGCTTCACGGCATCGATTGGTTAATGATACTGGCTTAGGGCTTACGAAATGGGAGGTCGATCCAGTTACCGTCTAACCAGGATTTCATGTTCCACATGTCTGTGCCTTGTTATATTCATTAACTTTCGTTTGTAACCTTGTCAATTCGCTGTAGGTGAAGAATCATACTCAGGGGTTTGTTGATGAAGTCATGTAATCTCTTAATATTGAATTGTGTCATCCGCAGTATGTACGCTCCACATACAAGCACCAACTTCACATTAGATCTGAAGATTCTTAGCTTGAAATTCATTTTGATAATTTACATTTGCTTTTCAACATTGCAAAGGCCACTCTTTATTGTGATTTATTATGTTCGCATAAGTGTCTACACTACATGTCTTGTGATGCCCTATTCGCATATGAAGCTTTTTACTTCATTCCATGGCAAAGTTCATTATGAGAAACTACAAGACGGCTTTAGTTTACCGTACTTCAAAATATGTAAATGACTTTGTTCTGAGTTAAAGAAGACGAGACGAGTAAAGTGATCCCACCATGTCTTCTCATACAGATAAGGGCATTCTTTCTATTTTTCCCCGTCGTCCATTTTTGTGAAACATAGGTCCAACACAGCACTTCTTACCATAACCAAATGTTAGAGGACTCTCCTTCCTGTCATTTACATAGTGTATGTGTAAATTAGTGTATATGTATGTGTGTATATATGTTTGTATGCGTGTGTGTATGTATGTATGTGTGTATGTTTGTATGCATACTGTTTCTCCCTAGGGGTAAGACTATAGTGCCTCCAGTGGTCTCGACCAATAGTCTTGCCACTGATCCAAGATAACTCGGGACAAGAGAGTGAGATTGATGATCAGCGTATTCCCTTCCTCACTATAATCCAGATACAGCACACATCACATTATTAAGACAAAACCGTCTGATGTTGTGGTCATCATCGCTTGCGATGAGCAATGCCTTTTTGTGTATGTATGTATGTATGTATGTATGTATGTATGTATGTATGTATGTATGTATGTATGTGTGTATGTATGTATGTATGTATGTATGTATGTGTGTATGTATGTATGTATTTATGTATGCCGTCAATGTTTCCCAAGCTTTACTAGAAGGCACATTTCCTGACAGTAAGAGTAATTGTTTGCGTCATCCATCTTTACTCTTTTACACAGGGCGAGGTGCCATTAAAGGCCCACATATGTCCAGTATTTCACCTAAAACATTACATATCCACTCGAGTGGTAGATTGACAAATATATCTCTAGTGGTAATAGAATGAGTTCACTGTGGTCGACTAAAGAGGGTTGTGTATTGCGACTGCCAACCTCTTTATGTAAAATCACATGTAATGAAACCGCAAATGCTAGTGCATAGGTTTCATGTAACGTGCCAACTGTAGGGTTGGCCCTATGCTCCACCGGGGCGAAAAGACATATCATTTTATATTGTTAAATATATTTAGCTGGACAATAAGAGATACAACAGATTTTTCACAATTTTGTCAGAGAAAGGGAACAAACAGTACGTCCCATTTACTGTATTTGTGTGTGTCCTTTTTACGTGGAGAACTAGAAAACAACATCAGAAGTTGGTAGTACTACTAGACAGTAACTGTTCTGGAACCCCACAAGACAAGAAAGGTAGGGACATACATAAACATGTATAGAGAGGAGAGCTCGAGACAACCATAAAGGAAACATGAACGACGCGGCCTGAGCCCGGGACGGATAGTCCAGGACAGGAGGTCCCTGATTATATTTGATGAAGATTTGTGCTCCACAGGGGGCGGAAAGGTTTTGATGACATGGAAAAATTATAAACAGTAATACAATATTCTCAACTGGCGATCTGTGAAAGTTATCACACACATAGATGTGAAAGTTATCACACACATAGATGTGAAAGTTATCACACACATAGATGTGAAAGTTATCACACCCATAGATGTGAAAGTTATCACACACATAGATGTAAAAGTTATCACACACATTGATGTGAAAGTTAGCACACACATAGATGTGAAAGTTATCACACACATAGATGTGACAGTTATCACACACATAGATGTGAAAGTTATCACACCCATAGATGTGAAAGTTATCACACACATAGATGTAAAAGTTATCACACACATAGATGTGAAAGTTAGCACACACATAGATGTGAAAGTTAGCACACACATAGATGTGAAAGTTATCACACACATAGATGTGACAGTTATCACACACATAGATGTGAAAGTATCACACACATAGATGTGAAAGTTATCACACATAGATGTGACAATTATCACACACATAGATGTGAAAGTTATCACAAACATAAGATCGTTATTATCCACACAGGTATGACATTTTTCACTAACGAAAATATAAAAGTTCTTTCAAATTATAAATTTCGACATGATTATCATCACAAACACGATATGGAAGTTATCACAAACACGGATATTGAAGTTATTACACACAAGGATGTGGAAGTTATAATAAACTTCGAAAAGAAAGTTATCGCTACATGCGTTTTTTACGTTAACGTTATTTTATTGGATGGTAAGAAATACCTATTTTATTGGATGGTAAGAAATACCTATTTTATTGGATGGTAAGGAATACCTATTTTATTGGATGGTAGGAAATACCTATTTTAGCTGTTAGGAAACACCTATTTTATTGGATGATAGGAAACACATTCTATTGGATGGTAGGAAACGCCTATTCTATTGGATGGTAGGAAACACCTATTTTATTGGATGGTAGGAAACGCCTATTGTATTGGATAGTAGGAAACTCCTATTTTATTGGATGGTAAGGAACCTATTTTATTGGATGGTAGGAAACATCTATTTTATTGGAAAGTTACACACCTATATTAATGAATAGCCGCACATCTGTTTTATTAGATAGTCACACACATATTTTTTGGACGGTTGCACGCCTATTTTATTGGATGGTCGTACTCCTATTTGATTGAGTGATCACACATCTATTTTATTGAATGGTCGTTCACCTATTCGATACGATAATCGCACATCTATTTTATTAGACGGTTGCACACCTATTTTTGGATTGTCGCACACCGATTTAATTGGATGGTAACACAGCTATTTGATTGGATGATCGCACACTTATTTTTTGGATTGTCGCACATTTATTTGATTGAATGGTTGTACGCCTATTTGATTGGATGGTCTCATGCCTATGTGATTGGAGGGTCGCACATTTATGTGATTGAATGGTAACACACCTATTTGTAGAGTCGCACATTTATTTGATTGCAGGGTCGCACACCTATTCGACTGGAGGGTCGCACACTTATTTGATTGGAGGGTCGCACACTTATTTGATTGGAGGGTCGCACACTTATTTGATTGAAGAATCGCACATTTATTTGATTGGAGAGTCGCACATTTATTTGATTGGAGGGTCGCACACCTATTTGATTGCAGGGTCGCACACTTATTTGATTGGAGGGTCGCACACTTATTCGGATCTCGAAACAAAACAGGCAGCAAACAATAGATGCAACGCGCTATGCCAAGAACATAAACTCTGGATGATTAAGTAACATCAGTACGCCTAGTGTAGGTGCTAATTGACTTTGTGGGAGTACGTATATTAGTGAAAAAGGTATTAAAAATAAGACTAGAAGAAGAAATTTGATAGTGGATATATCCGAAAAACATCATGTTTGTATGTTAAATATACAATTCATAAAAAAAGAAAATAAAAGACGCGGACTGCATGGCGGCAGGCAGGCTTGGAAGTTACAGAGAACATTCAAACTGGCACAATTTGATTCTAAAAGTTCGGTCAGTGACCTACCGTACCGAGAGCATTTCGTGATATTGACTGAATAACTGATTTTATTTGATCGTAGAAGTATCAAATAATCTATATCATTCTTGGAAAGTCTCATGAATGTCATTGCTACTTTTTCCAGTCCCTGCGTTTACATAAAGAAGCTGTGTGAAGTGGCTGTTCACTGTGATTAAGTATGAATATCATTTTCTATAAGTAGCTATCGTGTCTGAATCTCTTATAAATACATCGCCTATCTGCGTTTGTAAAATAGTTACCACGTTTGTCCTTGACTCAATGAAAAGTAGATATGGCGTTTACCCTTATAGAACTCAGAACAAACACAAACCATTCATGCATGTTCAAGATATTTGAAGTGTATCAACTAAAAGAACATGCCTCGGGGGTCTTTGCCCGGAATAAAATTCAAATAAATAGTTCAGCCCTGATAAAATACTAGTATAACCAACACGAACTGGGCCATAATATGCAGCTATTTAGCTGTAAACATTCAACAGATACCAAATAGCCAGATAACTCGTTGAAAACAGAATTCCGGTTCGAAATCGGTTAGGACTTAAAAGCGTCAACACTTTTAACGATACGTGCGTTTGTGTTACTGACAACATGCAGCAACGTGTTCTCTACCTGATGGGGGCCAACGGGAGTTACATTGTTACATGGCAGTAGCACACTGAACTTTGTGAACTGAATCTGTTACGGCAGCAATTTGTTCTTTCATGAATATAGCGTTTTTCGTGAATACAGCGACATGTTCTGCATTAATATAACAACTTCTTCATGAATATACCGACAAGTTTTTCATGAGCATAGCTACTTGTTCTTCACTTATATAGTAACTTATTCTTCATTAATATACCAGTATGTTCTCTCATTAATTTAGTAATTTGTTATCTCCTTAGTTTTTAAACTTATTATTTCACTAATATACCAGCATGTTCTCTCATCAATATAACAACTTGTTTATTCATTTAAATTGTTATTTCGTGAATATATCAAATGAAACTCTTACGAATATATGGACTGTTTCCTGCATTTCTATGACAAATTATCGTTCATAATGGTCACATAATTATCGTTCGTGGCTATATACAGAGTTCAACAACATTATCGGTACAATGTTACTACCATTACTAGGTCCACCTGGGTTTGGGGGAGGGGTGAGGTTTAGAGAGCTAAGAAATAAATGGCTTTTTTCCAAGCAGTAGGTAGAAAGTGTGAAGGCTATATAGTTATTTCAATCTTGAATGTTTAAAAAAAAAAAGGAAGTTTTAACCTGAGTTTGCACCTGTGTCCGCCTGGTATTCGATACCGGTGTCCTGTCCTGCGTGTTCGGCCAAACGCTTCTCAATATTTAAACACTAGGGATACTTTCCAACGCGTCGAATTCAAAATAGTTTCAGAGAGAAGCATCAAATATTTGCATTTTTTTCAAATGTCAACTATATAGTTAAGGTCTACTGGCCCTGTAAATACAACAGAGGTCAAAACATGACCTCAAATTTTTAGATTCGGCAGCGCCCTTTTATCCTAAGAGTTGGCTTGTCTGAACAAGTAATGTTTAAGAGCAGGCTAGAGTGAATGAAAAGTCGGAGAGCATTTACTATTAGCAATATTATAATGAAAGAAACACATTCTATAACTGTGTGCGTGTATGTGTGTGTATCCTGTCGCAGTAATTCATTCATCGACATTTAAAACCCCAGGCAAGGTGAGAGACGACTAAATTCACGAACAATAAAAGAGAGGAAAGATTAATGACAAATATACCACTAGTGCATATGATAACCTTTGCTCCATGGGAAGCTGAACGGTTTTGATTGATTGGTGATAGGCTTATGATAATATAGATGTGGTCTGCTGGGGTCTTTGTGTATGACACAGACAAGAATAGCATCCCTGCGCACAGAGATCATGTCACTAACTGTATGACATGGCAAACACCGGCCATGGTTAGGTGGTGTGTTAAGAGCAGCATAGAAAGCGCCTAACAGGCAGCGAGTCTACTTTGTTCTAGTGTTTAGGTCTAATAAGATGAATTCGCACAGCGGTTAACCAACCTCTGTGACACGTGTCCCAACACAGCGAAGTAATAAGCTGCTCGAACCTAGCCCGCAAAGCAGTACATTCTCGTCTTGGTTACACCCACCTCATGTCAGATCTGGGACCTGTACAGTGGCATCCCCCTCCGTAGAAGTACAGGTCGACTAAGACTAAGACAAAAAAGCAAGATGTAATGGTAGATATGTTTTAAGTATGATATGAAGGTAAAGTAGGAAGGTACGTATGTTTTAGGTATGATATGAAGGTAAGACGTGAAGGTAAATACTTTGTGGACATGATAAGAAGGAATATGCAGTTATGTACTCAATCTGCAGTCGTGGATGCGGTGTTATTCAGGCTTTGAAATATGAAGAGACTAGCTCTCGTCTTTGATAAATTAGCATCCAAAACTAAAAGCCAGGTACCCATTTACAGAAGGGTAACTGTAGTATGCCCATGTCCTTTACTGGGTGAACCACGAGATACGATATCAATTTTAAAAAGACCACAACGAGTGACCTTCTTGCACAATTTGGAGTCAAGAGTAACAGATTAGAAAGTAAGAAGGGCCACAAGCATGCCAGCTCCTGTTCCCAATTTTCGACATAGGCCACTAACAGCAATGACCTTTCACCTCTGTCAAAAGTTAACCTTTCACATTAAAATAATGAACAATAGATTTGTTGACAAGGACATATATAAGTGTCATCTCATCTGGCATATTTAGTGTAATGTTACATTTTATTACAATGTAAGCTAACGTATGTAGGAGGGAATAAAAGAGACAAGAAATAAGAGAACATGCTGAAAGACATGTCAGAAAAGTGTCAATATAAAAATTGCGCAAGCGTGGAGCCAAGCATGGTTTAAACGTCACAGCCAGAAACTGAAAGATAGGGATACAGTGCCCCTGCTAAAACGGGTATTTAACTACAGTTAAATTAACATGTCATTTGAAAGTAAATTTGGCAGCAAGAAAGAAAAGTCGATATTTAAGCCCAGTCAATGCGTGTATATATTTATATATATAATACCTTCTATATAATTTTGTTTCTGTCGTAGGATTTGATTTCCTTTGCTGGGTTGCTGAGATAGTCTAAGCGATTTTAAGCTGAGGACTACAGGCCGTTTGGACATTGCTGTCGACACGTCGTTTGCTTGTTATGTATGTTTATTTCACTCCCAACAGAAAAACAGCAAATGTCTGGCTTTATCAAGGATTCAATACGCTGCCCTCCATGTCAACAGGCAGGCATCGAAACCATTCGACCACGTGTTCCCCTCTCACTTCCTCCTGCTCTGTCTCTCTCTCTCTCTCTCTATATATATATATATATATATATATATATATATATATATATATATATATTTATAATTTTATTTTTATTTATTAATTTCATATATATCCGTATCATCATGTGGTATAACAATTTCCCTTCACTGCACGATGTTGGAGGAAGGACGTGACCTACTTTAACTAAAGATCTTCCGAGACCAGGTCAGGCTCATTTTGTTGTGTTAACTCGCGTCCTTTTTTGAACATCGGTGCCCAGTTCTTCATTGTTGTCTTCGACAAACTTTTGTTGCCATACACTGCCTGAAAAGACGACGAAAAAGAGAATGGAGAAGAAGAAAAAGAAGAAAATCTAACACCATCTCGAACAGAGAACTGTTACCCATGAGCAAATATATGCAATATCTTAACTTGGAATTGGAGCGGCCATGTTCCAAGAATAACAATACTGCTATCAACACCATTGTATAGTCCCCATAGAACAATCAATAGTGACGCACAGAGACAATTGTAGAATCTGAAAAGGCCATTATGAAACAGAGCTGGAACACCAAAAAAAGATGGTTGCAGACTCGATGAAGCAGGGACAGTTTATTGCTGCCTTTAGAGATATCATCAGGCGTGATTGTTACTGCCCGTTCTGCCAGTCAGTGATCAAATATCTAAGAAATATATTGAATCTACGTTAGTCCGCTGGCTTCCTAGTCAAGCGATGCTCAAATCACAGTTGAAGCGGGATTTGTTTTTCCTGATTGCAAACCACCTTCTCTGGTCGACCCAGCCACATAAATTGGGCATCGGCGCAATATGGCAAGTAAATGATACTAGGATACTGACTACAATCACATCATCCATTATGTATCGTCAGTCACCAAATAATATGGCCATAACACCATACTTCCCTTACGACGTTTCTTTTATGGCCAGTTACAGTGGCTCTTCTTACGTCCTGAGGTGTACATGATTGAATGAATCCCCTTTAATTTTCTGTGAAGTGTGGTGGGGAAAAGCAATTATCTATCACGTGTTAGTTTTATTTTTTCGAGTTATATTCTGTTCTGTATTCCTATTTCTGCAGCACCTGATTGCCACTCTAATGTGTGTGCCGAGGATCAGGTATACTCGTCTTCTAACCAAATGAGTCAACGGTATTTTGTTTGATTAAAGGTTAGATTTTCTGGATTCTACTGAGAAAGACACGCTTCTTCCCATCACAGAGTGCAGTCCTTTGGGCAATATCAGTGCGTATTGGCCAGTGTATGCATGGCTGTGTGTAAAACGTAAAGTAGACGTATTGACCAGTGTATGCATGGATGTGTGTAAAAAGTAAAGTAGACGTATTGACCAGTGTATGCATGGATGTGTGTAAAAATTAAAGTAGACATATTGGCCAGTGTATGCATGGATGTGTGTAAAAAGTAAAGTAGACGTATTGACCAGTGTATGTATGTATATGTGCAAAAATTAAAGTAGACGTATTGACCAGTGTATGCATGGCTGTGTGTAAAAAGTAAAGTAGACGTATTGGCCAGTGCATGCATGCGGCTACGTATTTGTTTGTAACGTGTTCCACTATGGCAGTTTTGCAGTAGAAGTTTTGCCAAACCTTTATGTACGTGGAGAAGTGGTCATACCGAGAAAAAAACCTTACATGCCCCGTCAAATTGCACACGAGATTTCAAAACTTCGACTACGCACCAGTTGTTTTACATTTTTCATTTGCAGTTACATTTTTAAAATACATAGCCTGCCCACTGCGTAAGCGACTGTAGATACATATAGTCACTTCCCATAGGCCTCCTCCACATTTGAGGAGGGGGGGGGGGGGGGAGGACCAGCAGTAAGAATACAAGAGGTAATGCAATTGAAAAGAACCAACGACATCTCCTCTCCCTTTTGATCTTTCTCTCATGTGGTGTAGACAATGAACGTTGCTGGCACCCATATCCAAGTACTGGTGTGAACTTGTCATACATTAGTTATCGCTCTTTATACACTACGCTGAGCAGTGCACTCAATTAACGCGTTGATATGTTATAATTCTGTTTCGATCCATGTTCTATATAGTAGTTAGTTACAGTATACGTAAACTTCGGTTATCAAAGCAAAATTACGTTGATCCATAAATGTTTGCTATTCTATTGAGAAAACTGGCACAGAGTTCAGTGAATAAGTTAATGATTCGGTGAACGAGAATGTGTCGTGTGTTGTAGTTACTGTTTGAAGCTACCTGTCCTGTAATCTTTACTCTTTTCAATGTTTATCTGCTAGCAGGTTACATCCACTCTTTTTATGTTCAGATGTGTACTCAAGAATGTGGCCCAGCAAAACTGGCAGTAGAATGATACGAGGTTTCTCAGTAGACTCACCCCTGGTGATGACAACACCAACCCCAACCTAGTTGGCCAGTCTGCTGTATCACAATATGTTTCCTAGTGTACGAAGCTGGCGTCAGATTGGTGTCTTTGTGTATGTTTCACCGGGTGACAGCTACCGCACCAAACTAGTTCCTTACAAAGAAGTGTACGACACAAGTGAACGTCCAGGAAGTTGATGTCGGTCGAGAAAGTGTAAATGATTGTGACTGGGATGGGTACGCTCTGAACAAGGCAACCCTCGACTGAGCAAAGAACGTGGCTTCCACCCTCCCGCTGACTACACTAGCTGTGCGTCGGCGTCTTCCGTGCGTTGTCCACGTCGGCTGATATTCAACAGCCAAATCAGAACTGGTTTGGATCAGGGAAATCCAAATGTCTAATTTAAGATGTGCCGTGGTCGTCACTCGATGTTGATGGAATGGAACTTCTAAGTGCTCTGATTGTCAAAGTGAAAACATTCAACCAAACTCGGGTAAACAGTGGAGTAGCTATGACTTAATGTAGCCAAGTGCCTTGTACATCACTACAAACTGTTGAGACATACGTGGACCAGGAAATGCCACATAACATATGAAGAACGGGTCTTGCTGGTAGTCACTAAATCTTCATCATCTGAAGGTCGCTGCTAACTGTTGAGACTCAGTCTGGACTGTGACATTGTTCGCACATCAGACTATCAACATCTCCGCCGTCGACTCGCGCTGTTGATCGGTACGAATTCTCGAATCCGGCCTCCGACAAGCGTGGAGCCATAAGGCGTTTTCGTTTTATCCAGCTAAATACCTTTTTTAGTCTTGTATGTGTTCATATCCTCAATTTATGCATTCTTCCCTTCTTGAATGATTCGCTAGTTCTTTATTCTTGTTATTGCTCGTTGTCCCTGATAAAGGCCTATTGGTCGTTACGTAGGTTTTGTTTGTGTTGTCTAATTGCTGTATGTGATCATGCCTATTTATGTTTATTTTAGTCTACAGTGCTGTCGTAGCCTGGTCTTATTCTAACTAACAATATACAATGAATCCTTAGTTTTATAACAGCGTACTTGAGACATTTTCCATATGTAGGGCAAATCATTACATAGGATGCCTGTAGCCATACAAATATAAGAACCAGAATTGCAAAAGCAAAAATAGGGTTCAGAGATAAAGTAAGAACACTTACTTTGAAAAGTGCAAACATGTCCATCCGATAAAGAGTTTTCAATACATATATATGGTCTGTGGCACTTTGGTTTAGAGACATGAACCATACTAGAGAAAAGCGAGGTATTTGAAAGCTTTTGAAATGTGGCGATATCGAAGAATTAAAAAGATCAGCCGGACAAAGAGAAACTGAACAAAAATGGTGCTAGGGGCAGTTGACCCCAAAAAAACATGATAATAAGGAGAAGACAAAGATTGTCTTGGCTTGGCCACAATCTGAGACACATTTAACATTTCTATACGTCCATGCAGATAAAAAATGGTCATGTGGATGTAAACATTTCAGAGTCTTCAAAAGCAGTCTGGGTCAGACGGAGTTGGATGTAAACATTTCAGAGTCTTCAAAAGCAGTCTGGGTCAGACGGAGTTGGATGTAAACATTTCAGTCTTCAAAAGCAGTCTGGGTCAGACGGAGTTGGATGTAAACATTTCAGAGTCTTCAAAAGCAGTCTGGGTCAGACGGAGTTGAATGTAAACATTTCAGAGTCTTCAAAAGCAGTCTGGGTCAGACGGAGTTGGATGTAAACATTTCAGAGTCTTCAAAAGCAGTCTGGGTCAGACGGAGTTGGATGTAAACATTTCAGAGTCTTCAAAACCAGTCTGGCGCAGACGGAGTTGGACTGAGACATTTCAGAGTCTTCAAAACCAGTCTGGCGCAGACGGAGTTGGACTGAGACATTTCAGAGTCTTCAAAACCAGTCTGGCGCAGACGGAGTTGGACTGAGACATTTCAGAGTCTTTAAAACCAGTCTGGGTCAGACGGAGTTGGACTGAGACATTTCAGAGTCTTCAAAACCAGTCTGGCGCAGACGGAGTTGGACTGAGACATTTCAGAGTCTTTAAAACCAGTCTGGGTCCGACGGAGTTGGACTGAGACATTTCAGAGTCTTCAAAACCAGTCTGGGTCAGACGGAGTTGGAGGGAGACACTTTAGAGTCTTCAAAAACCAGTCTGAGAAATGAAAACTGACGACGACGAAGCGCAGAGACAGTTGCCCGTTGTAATGGGGTGTCTCGTCTTTTCCAAGTCCCATGCAATAAATGATTCAGTTTACTGCTTTATATATAGGTACCTATAACCAGCAGCTACATAGCATCAGTGAAAAGAATTCTCTAGAAATCGAAAATCCATGTTGCACCACAGGACGCCCGTTCGTACATGAGTGAATCCTGTCTGCCACCTTCCCTCCCTCGCGGCCTCAGAAGAGCGGAGTCTGGACCGCACCTATCATCACAATGAGCACAATTACAACATTGAGTGTAAACAAGAACACAAGAGTTATCGTCACTTACCCGATAGGGGTCTCTTTTGCTCAGTAATATAAATAATTCAATGGATCTACATAACTAGATTAATCGCAAAAGCGTTGTAATTGAATACGATATCTAAATCTTACTTAACGAAACTGACAGAATAATACAGAAACATATACATCACAAAAACGATGTTCACTAGAATCAGATCCGGTTCAGTGGAGCATGATTGCCACACTTTCTTTCGTCTAAACATCGAAACCACTGGGCCTGCCAGATATTACCACATCAAATTTCAAACAACACTCAAAGTAGGGGAGGAAAATCTCTTATCATGCATAAGTTATAGAAGGCAATACCCTTAAACGTTTAAATCTATATCGCGCTATCGGATAAACAAGAATATTAGAGTATAAGGCCTAGAATTGTTATCTACCAGTGTACCATCATTGTTACTCAGTCGGGAAAGATAACAGACAACTTGGGATATTTATGTTATCGCTGGTGGCTGTTCGCTTATCTCACTCGGACTTTACATATTTCTGATATCAACGAAGTGTTCGGTGTGTGCAAAAACCAACACAGAATCCGATCTCTACTATACACAATTTTGTACATGCCTTGGTGGTTGAGGGAGGGCAGTGGCGTAGTAATTTCATATATATATATATATATATATATATATATATATATATATATATATATATATATATATATATATATATCTGTATGTCATCTTTTCTTGTTCTTTTCGTTTACAGTTTCTCCAGGACGGGGCAACCAGCCCTATGTACAAACCTCCACAGTCGCCTCTAACGACCTGTGTGACTGGAATGCTACTCTTGTGTCTCCATTTCGAGCTCCATTAATACATAGGTGTATCTGGGACGGCGTGGGCTAGTGGTTAAGTGACACGATTCACAACCAGAAGGTGCTGGGTTCGATCCCCATCACAGCACCGACCGTTACCCCGGGGAAGCAAACCCTTAGAAAATGCAGGAGGAAGCAGACCCTTACATAAAATGCATGCAGAAGTCGGATGCACTGGGCCGACAGGCGCAAAATAAAAACCACACTGCCTTGGGGAATAGAGAAATAAGGCGAACGCCAACAAAAAAATTAAAAATAGGCGTATCTCATTAACACAAACTAAGTGACAGGCCGGGAGTCTTCTAGTTAAGTTAACGTCAGCAAGCAAATGATATATTACTATCAGAATCTTCTGCCCATGCGCATTTAAACACTTTGTTAAATGACATAACGCCACACATCTGCGATATGAGACTGATTGTGAGAATTATTTTGTACTTTCTTCTTCATCTTCCTCTTCTTCTTCTTCTTGTTATTATTATTTTATTATTATTTTTATTATTCTTAGATTCCTTTATCGATTAACGCTTGGGATTCTAGTTTACATTTTTGGGAGATCCTGTAGCTCTCATTCCCACCCCCGACAGATACCAGAAAAGTATCAGGCTTCTTCACGACCACAGACAGGAGCGTGATGCATTCAACGAAGTGCAATGTCGATAACCCGAGCTACAACAATTCTAGGGAGTTCTTGGCGTACTTACCTCTCCACCAATAGACGTCGCCGCGAGAAGAGTCCTGTATCCTTCAATTTTATTTTGTATAAGAATCTACTCCAAGTAGACCTATAGGTGCTCAGTCCCTTTCAGCAAATGGTGAAGAGCGTTATTACTGATGGCTCGCATATCTCGCTGGTTTTACACACTCGTGTTACGTTCTTTCATGTGCGCTTCTCCGCGGTGCCCACGTCCCAGGTATGATTTTCGAAACTTTGCAATTTATGATTTGCTAGTGCATCGACTGCAGTTTCTTCATCTAAGACGCGGTATTTGATTGGTCACCCCAATCTATTGCCAATGTTGCACAACTGGTGCCCTTGAGGCCAGCTCTATCAAACGTCAGCACCAGGAAAGTAGGTCACCGCGAGATTCTAGTTCGAGGCCTATTTGGAAACTACCTTCTGCTTCTTCTGCGTCCGTTCTCAATCTCCTGCAAATTGCAGGATGAAGTCCGGAGAACGGAATGCGTTGTGTCGCTAGTTTACAGCTTGACTGCGATATCTGCCCCTTTCGGTCCAACACATCCAACTTCAGCAAGATGGGAACTACCAAATCATGCCATAAACAGCCCTTTTGTACATCGCGGAGCAATTATTGAGAGCCAGAAACTACCGTGGCCCTCTTTAAAGGAGTTTCAGATATCCATCACCGAGCCGTTGGTTAGCTTGAATATGACTGTCACCATCCCTCAAGATCAGAAACGATATATGGATGAAATGCGTACATTCATTTAGTAGCAATTGGAATATCATTTTCTGTATTCTGATGGACATTGCAGTGGACCAATTAATAGGACCACAACATTCGTAACATTTGGTAATAGGGAACTAGCGAGGATTGTGCGTTGGACCAGCAATCTTATCATGTAAAACAAATTGTTACAGAAAACTCAAATGGAAAAGCACACGTGACCGTTAAGAAAGAGTTGGAGCAAGTGATAGAGGTAAAAGATTATTGTAACATACGACTGGGGTAGCAGAGAGTTGTAACAAGTGACGATGTTAGGAGATTAACGTAACAAATTACGGGGGTAAGAGAGATTTGCCCAAAGTTTCAGGGTTAGAAGATTATTGTAACACGTGGCGGGGTAAGAGAGAGTTGTAACAAGTGACGGGGGGGGGGGGGAGGGGGGGGGGGTAAGATAGAGTTGTAACGAGTAACGAGGTAAGAAAGAGTTGTAATAAGTGATAGGCTTATGGGATTATGATAGGATTATTTTAACAAGTGACGCAGTAAGAAAGGGTTGTAACAAGTGACGCAGTAAGAAAGGGTTGTAACAAGTGACTCAGTAAGAAAGGGTTGTAACAAGTGACGCAGTAAGAAAGGGTTGTAACAAGTGACGCAGTAAGAAAGGGTTGTAACAAGTGATGCAGTAAGAAAAAGTTGTAACAAGTGACGGGGTAAGAGAGAGTTGTAATAAATGTCGGGGGTATGAAAGAGTTGTAACTAGTGACGGGGGTAAGAGAGAGTTGTAATAAGTGAAGGGGTTAGAAGATAATTGTAACAAGTAACGGAGGAAGAGAGAGTTGTAGTAAATAACGGGTTAAGAAAGGGTTGCAGTAAATAACGGGGTAAGAAAGGGTTGCAACAAGTGACTGGAGTATCAATTAGTTGAGGCGTATAGCTTTTTGACCAAGGAAATGTAAATGAGACAGGTTGTATACAGACTCTGCAGTCTTCTAAACCAGTATAAAGACGTTAAGTTGAGTTGAGTTAGTAAAGGGTTAAGTAAGAGCATCTACGAGTGACAGGTGTATGAGGGGAGGTAGCAGCAAGTGACACGAGTGTCAACTAGTGAAAGGAGAAAGAGATATATTGTAGAGGGTTCTATATAGAATGACAATAATCCGTCTTTTTGCACCATGTCTATAGGATTGGTGTGCTAGTATGTCCTATATGGGTACCACTAGGGTCATGTTGATTAATCTCTACCATAATATCTTTCTAAAGTCTTCTTCCCTCCAACCACCAAAGATTAAAAAAAAGAAGTGTTTACATCAGTAATGGTACTGGGCCTTTGCTGTCCGCCTATGGCATTGGTCGGGGAATAGGTGCAAATTAGTTCAATGAGTATTTTCAGTATTTTAAAAAATGCATGTGAAAGTATAAACAGTTAACTATACTATTTTATTTCAAGTGAATTATGAAAATTGTATAAAACGATAGTACCATTTTTTTCATATTTTAAACTATTAAAATATAGCAGAAACCGTATGTAGGTCAAATGATACAAAGATTAAGTCAAGTGAATAATCCTGAGTCGTGTCTTTGTGTATGACACGGACAAGAATAGCACAATTGAGCATGTCGTACAAGGAGACTAACTGTGTGACATGGGATAACACTTGCCATGGTTATGTGATTTGCTAAGAGCAGCATAACAGGCTCCGAGTCTACTTTGCTCTAGTGTTTGAGTCTATTAAGATGGACTCGCACATCGGTTAACCACCCTCTGCGGCACTTGTCCCAACGCAGCGAGTAATAAGCTACTCGATCCTAGCCCGCTAAGCACAAAATCCTTCTCCCGACTACATCAGCTAACGCCAAAGCTGGGCCCTGCACGAACGGCATCTGCCTCTGCAGTAGTACAGGTTGATTAAGACTAAGAATAATCAACATGGTCTTTTCAATTTGCAAATTCGATGACGTCAAAGCCAAAACACAAGCTAATGACATATAGGGGTCAAACTGTTTCATCTCCGTTGAACAACCAACCGACAGTATTTGAAACAAGGACATGTGAATTCAGCATCCATTAATACATATATATGTACAGCCTAAAAGACAACCGTGTTGGTTGAAATTAGTTGTAATATTAGAACGGCGTATTCAAGAACCTCGGAATAACCTGGACGGAGACAAATACAAATATAGTCATTCTGCAACAGTTGAACATAGAAAAGAATTGGTTTATCAATTTCATTTTGGCCAGAAAATTGAAATACTTTGCTCACATCAAGAGACACAACAGTCTTGAGAGAACAGTGATGGGAGGTATGGTGCCAGAAAAAGACAAATGGAGACCAACAAGACGATGGCACCAAGATATCCATGAATGCCTGGGTATGACTGTGGCGGAGGCTGGAGTTTTGGCAAGATAAAGAGTTTCTTTTAGACAGACTGTGATGAGAGCGACTTTCTATAAAGGACATGCTACATGATGATGATGATTCAACTGATTCGCAGATGATCGTCCATCTTCCATATAGGAGTTGATGAAGAAAACTCATTCTGTTCACCTGTTGAGCTGAGAGCTCGTGGAATCGAAACCTTGAACAAGGTGTGTGTATTTTTCAAACTATCAAATGCCGATTTCAAGTGATGAATCTGAAGGTTGTTTTGTGTCTGTTGATGAAGCTCCAATCATGTCGGTACATACTAGTGACTTTTCGGCTTATGCCAAAAATCAGAATGCAAAGATGGAAGGTGTCCACTGCGTGATCTATGATCCGGCAATGCGTGTGAGAACTTCAACCGGAGACTGTCCTGGATGATGCAATCTAGATTGTCAATGTCGTCAAAGGGCAGGTACTAAATACACGGTCATTTCGTGATAGACGTGACGATATGGTGTTTGAATATTCAGGCCTCCTTCCTCGAGGAGACGTAATGTGACTTTCATGAGAAAATGTTCCGAATCGAGTGTGCCTCTCTAAACTGAACTAGACATCTTTCTTGTGGACAAGAACAATCCTTGCAGACACGTATACCGCTGCGCATCTCGTATATTTAGTTGACATCTCTAGGTAGGAAAACATTGAACAAGAAATTGCAAGAGAAAGAACATCAACGTCATTTTAGCAGAAGAAAAGATTTAACCGTTGAGATAATACCTTCTGTACTTGAACTAGTAAGTGAAACACAACAAGATAACAACCTTTCTAAAGTTAGAAGAGTTTTTAGAAGATCACAATCTTCGTGACATCAAGAAGTCAGCAACTAGGCATCTGACAAAACTCAAAAAGCAGTTCTGTGTATAATTTCCGGAATTAATTTATACACTATCAATTGGGTTGAACACCCTTCAACAGTCAACTTGCAGATGTGTCTGAAGATCATGGACGATTAGTAGAGGAACTTCAGGACTCTGATCAAAAAGGGAAACCCGCATGGAATTTCAGAACCAAACAGTTCATTTATCTTTTTGGGATGTCAACAATTGCAACGGATTTGTTGCTTGTATTTGTGGAAGCGACAAGAGTGCTTCTCCCTTTTCCAGCAACTTACATTTGTGAACAAGAATGTTCTACCCTTTGTGAAGTGAAAACAAAGGACAGAAATCGATTGGACCCCGTTGACAGCAATCAAGCTGCTCTGACATTAAACAACTTTTATGTGGATGTTTTTTTAAAAATCCAAATTGAAACAGCACCATTTTTCTAAAACCTGAAGCGCAGCATAATTTTAGGTTAAATTTCTTAAATTTCATAATTTTTTTACTTTGATAGCAGTATTTTCTGCATGTTAAGGGCAACTGACTTCGATTTATTCATTTTGAAGTCGGGTTTGTGGGTTAAGTTTGCTGGTGGTAAATATTATTTAGCAGAAATAGATCTAGGGTAATATCCAAAAATCGTTCCCAGTTACCTTGTATAGAACATGCCACTACTGCATCTCCGTATTTCTTAGATCATACCTCCACTCCACTTTAAGTCTGGACCTGTCTATTAGAAAGTTGTACCAGTTATTCATTATGTGTTACTATGTCAATATATGTCGTTACTCGCAAGCATGCACACAAACAAAACAGACCAGCCAAACAAACGCAACATTTCAGATCTGACAGAGCATAAGAAAGTAAAAGTGGCTACCAGGTTGAATAATTCGAGGGCATTACCCCATAATCTACAGTTGGGCTACCAGCTTTAGTAATCAGGATATAATTCAAAGCGAGTCTCCGTTTTTCAGGGACTGTACGTCAGAGTCCGTTCCGCCTCTGAGATTTCCCAAGGGAGTGTTTAATGGGGGCGCGAAATTCAGGAAGGTTGGTGAAGACCTCGAGGTTAAGGTACCGCAGTTGGTACGGTTATTGTCCATGTCTCAGGATTAGTGCACACGTATACACGGTATGTAAATGCGAAGTTTTAAGTACAAGTCATCTAACACACTTTACGGTGACTACTAATAAAATATGTAGTATCAGTTTTATTTGACAGAAACAACCCGAATGTGGGATCAGCAGATATTCGCCAGAAGGCAACATCCTATGTTCATGGGTTATGCTGATCGATATAAGTAGTCGGGGTTCTTCAACTGTCCGTGACATTATGTGTTAAAGTCGAGAACCGAATTCATTCTCGTCTTCTGTCAATCTTTTCTGTAATTGTGTCTGCTGTCAAATTGTGTCACAGCTCACCCTTTTTCATAATATATCAAACAAAGCCAATATTGTTGTTTTCTGTTAGGTCTTTGTTTTCAGCGTCACTGAGCAGCATTCCCTTAATATTTTTGTGTGTAGGGATTTAAAAATGGCATCTCCCTTTTGATGCTATTGAATTATATGTATTTGAGCTAACCATTCACTTCCGGCATCTGATTTATTACGCTCGTGTCTTAATTTTGAATATATGTCATTATCATATAAACGATTTCCTGCAGCTTTTGTTATTGTTGTTGAGATAGTGCCAATTGTATACCTGAAAACTATACACAACGAAACTAAACTATACGCTGCAAAATCTTTTTACTTTGTCTTAGTATTACTTCTTCTTCTTCTTCTTCGTACGCAGTCAGACAGTAACCATTATTTTTTCGAAAAAAGCGGCGGTCATCCTGAGGCTGTCGCCGCTGCCATAGAGCTTGTCTTGCAGTTCCACTGGTGATGGCCACATCGGCTGTCTCTGATCCTCGTATGTCGGGCAGTTCTGCAGCAGATGTTCAGTGGTCATTTTACCAGTACCGCACGGGCATTCGTCGGTACCACATATCTTCAATTTGTTGAATAGATGGTACATCAGGCTATTGTGGCCAGTGCGAAGTCTGAAGACAACGACCTGCTCTCTTCGGTTCAACTGGTAATATGCATCGTTTTTGGTGTAACCAGTATGTTCGGTTTCCCATTTGGTCATGTATATGGCTTTGATAAGCCGTTTTGACTCTTCGTACGTCATACTAGTATCTGTTTGTGGTAGTCTTGCACCTTTTATTGCCAGTCTGTCTGCCTCCTCGTTGCCTTGGATGTTGCAGTGTGATGGGACCCACTGTACCACTACCCTTTTTTGTGCGGACTGCTGGCACAGTTTGCAGAGTGCTGCTCTTAAGTCATTAAGCTCAGTGTTTTTCTGGCTTTTTAGCGCTGTGACTACGGTGAGAGCATCTGTAAGCAGGACTATATGGCTTTCATTTTCATTGTGTGTCACCATGTCTTCCCCTGCCGCCCTCAGTGCCTCTGCCTCCGCTCTGAAATTGCTTGCGTACTTACCAGTAGCGATTGACAGTGTTATTTGTCTGCCATTTGGTATGTTCAGGAATGCTCCTGCCCCTCCGTTCTGTGTAGTGTTTGTTACAGAACCGTCGGTGTATGCATGGGTCCAGTCCATGCTTGGGTAGCTTTTCGATATGAAGCTTAGCTTAGTATTACAATTCCTGACATACTCTCAATACTTAATTGCCTTTTCCAGTCACGTGTGCCGTGTTGAGAGTATTTCTTGGCGAAAATAGTTGCATCATATTGTTTGATTTCTATTAATAGTATATCTGCCTCGTGGTCTCCCTCGTGCTTTGTAGCCAGACCTTCCTGTGTTGTAACATCGCAGTAGTAGCTGACCAGACGCCATTCTCAAGATTGTTGTTGTTGTTAAATGCCCACAATGAGTAAGTGTGCGCCATGAAAAGGACGTTAAGTGGCGAGTTGAAGTAGCTTTCCTCAAATCCATCCCGAGCGTTCTGATGAAGGCAGACCGGGTCCTCCTGGTGGTTGTGATATGCGTGGCTTGATCTGCGTGGTGCATATTACAAAGAGGATCACATCGATCCACATTTGGTCAGCCAGACTGCCTTGAATACAGCCTGTTTCCAGAGAACGCCACATAGAAGAGAGACTGGTCTTGGTCAGTGTATTGCGCCTGACGCTGACGCAACGTCCTGGTCAGTATATTGTGTCTGACTCGAGCATCTTCTCAATTCACCTTCTTATAAGATAATCGAGCCATTATATTTCTGTCTTGAAATATATTCAACGCAAGGGGTACTTCTTACCAAAGTTTTTATGCCATCATTTCTCGTTTTATCTTTGTAGGTGACACAATCAACTTTTCTTAAACATTTCAGTTAAGGCGTTGCAATTTTTCTCTGCCGTGTCTTAGATAAGGACCAAATTTGACATTGTTAGCCTATAGTTTGTATAAATATAATGTTTATCAGTTGTTGTTAGTGTGTTTAAGTAGTGGTGACAGTTGATAGGTCACAGCAGAGGCGTTATGGCGTATAGTATCAATATCTCTTTCGAACATTCCATCTTCTGTAAAAGATACTTCCCAGATATTTGAACTCTTGGACCTGCTGAAGTCTGAAACCGTTTACATGTATGTTTAGTAGGCGTGGTGCTCTGCTAATCTTTATAGTTTATATATTTGATGTGCTAACTATATTATATATTTCACATACTGTACTATGGGCATTCGTGTGATTTTGCAGTTTAACTTCAACGTCGTAAATACATTTGGCCGTCTGCAAATTGCAGTTCATGCAATGAGCTGAGTTCTTCGCTTTGTGTGTTGAATTCCACTTGTAATGTAGCAGTTTGGCTGGTTTCTGCTGTTATTGTTTACTCGTTGAACAACAATGGGAACAACGCACATCTTTTACGTACTTCTGCTGTTGTTTCAAAAGTATATGGGACTCCATCAGTTGTTATTAGGTTTTTTTCGTATTTGGTACAATGCTCTTATATGATAAAATTGTTTTAATTTTATTTCACAATTTTCCAACACTTCCAGAGTTGATTCCTATTAACTCTATCGACAACTTTCTTCTGATCTATAAATGTTATGTTTAATTGCCTGTCATAATCGATTGTTCTATCGATTAATCATCATAAGGTTAGTAAGGCATAGATACATTTAATTCACGTACGAAATCCAAATTGAGCTTTGCTCAGCTGATATTCAACAATATGGTCTTTTTATTTGTTCCGGTATTTTCAAAAACATTTTTTCTGTGTAAAGAAAGTTGATAGTATGAAACTATATCCTTGTTCAAATTTAATTCTGCTCGAAAAGTATCGGTTAGCTTTCAACTATTCGTTGAGCACCGAGCGCTGACAGAGATTATGATTAACGCATTCGTATGTGAATGCAATCTGTGGTGGCTTGGGACAGAAATCTGTTCAGGCGCTTGTTAGGATGTGTTAGGTTACCCGTCGTAAAATGGTGCTCTGATCGATCCTTAGAGTTGATTTATACTCTTATATTAATCTTGGCTTGCGAAATGTCTGTAAACCTCCCTACCCGTGTAAACCTCCCAAACCTTCCCGCAACCATCAAACAGTTCTTGAGAGAAGTATAAACAATAAGAATGCCAGCCGCAAGTCACAAAAACGACGGGGTCAGATCTGTTTAGTCAGATGCGATTGAATATGACTGGACAATACGATCTGAGCACGACAGTATGTATTGCCTGTGGGGCAAACGTAAACAAGTCGACAGTTGGAATATCCTGTATGTTGTCTTTTTGGATAGCCATAGTAATCATTCTCTGTTGCACAATGCGAGTACAGTGTGTGATGCTAGTACGCCAGGCTGAGCAGTAAAAGATCGACTGCGAAACGATGGCATCAAAAACATCATGTACTTAACTGACAGCAAGACAGCAAACAAAATATTTCAGTCATCTCATGCTAAAGGGATCGTGTCAACTACCACGCCGTGCCTATAACATAAGTAGATATGGATGGCTTAGTACGGGTAACAGACCGAATGGCAAATACATAGTTTATCTCCTATGACAGTACCGCATTACAAAAGCCAAATAAGCACATGTGTCTCAAGACAAGACACGTTATTCACCATGCTTCTTTGCTACCAACGTAGACTTACAACAAATCAAAAACAGTAAACTAATGATATCTTACCTCTCTGACCACTGTCCACGAACAGAGTTATCCACCTTATCTAAACTTATGTTGGAAGAATTCGATGTAGAGCTGAAGTCTAGTTTATCTAAAACAACAATTGTTACCCAAGACATAAATCTTCTAATATTCTATATTCTTGGACATAGAGATTGTCTTTACTGTTAAAAGTTAACTTAAAACTGAGCAATACTAGTGAAATCTCCAACTCAGGGACTGGGATATTTTAACAAAGCTACACCAGGGAAAAGGAGACGCGTGAGGTCATATGTTCTACATGAGTTGTGTTTCCTGAAGTGAAGGTAATTAACTGCGGGGGGCTGATATCGGTACATGAGGTAAGCTTACACTTTCTCTCATTTCACGGTCATTCAAGCCACACGTTCTTGGTTGCCCAAATCCATTACGTCGTTTTGCGCTCTTTGTAACGGATTAGTACACGACAGCCATTTTAGTCGTCTATCGAGCAAAGCAAAGCTGTAGCTTCTTTTTATAGATATGAATTGAATAGCTTCAGACCTTCGGCGTTCAATGCCCTCATTATCGGACGCGTAACCCAAAATATAGTACAGGACTCAACGACTCAACATTATACTGGACACCAATAACATTTTGCTGGGCATAAGACTGGAGTGGATAGCAGTTGTATTGGACTGAAACCTCCATGGGGTTGTTACTGCTCTAGTCATGATTGGGTTCCGGTGAACGTAAGAGCTGGCTTCCTGGTTTCCCAATTACCCAGTGCAGTACATTTGTTATATATAGAGGTGACATTCTAAAGTTTATCGATGACTGCCTATTAATTATCCCACTGCAATAGATGAATCAGCAATTTACAGACTGTAGAGCTTTCAAATCAAACAATGGTTGTGCGACATTGTGGGCATGAGAGGACGTAGCAGGAGTGTGTACAACCAACAAGCTATAGAAACTATCACTCCACACCATTCACCCTTTGCTGAGATATAGTCTGCGTACCTATAGGCTTGCCCAGAGTGCAGCGAAATCGATTGTTAGGAACACATCAGAACTGGACATAAAAGTCTAGTGTTACACAAAGAGACAAGATATAGGGGACTCCAGTGGTCTCGGGGTAAGGTCGCGGGTTCGAATCAGTGTGAAGATCGGGATTTTTCACGTGAATCTTCTGGTAAAAAGTCCCCTGATCTCTGTGTGAAATCGGCCTCCCGTGTTCAGTGTTGAGCACGTCAAAACTTTCTTGGTAGTTGAAAATCGAAAAGAGCAGGCTTAACGACCGCTGCTTGAACAACATGTAAGTTAAAAGTCTTCCTACGTTATTTGTACCTTTCCCCACGTAGTTTGTTAAGAGCAGCTATAGATGGCGCCTAACTGACTGCGAGTCCATTTGGCTCTAGTGTTTGAGTCTATTAAGATGCGCATCTGTTAAACCACCCTTCAAGAAATCGGTTGTATACAGACTCGGTATAGTCTTCTAAACCAGTATAAAGACGTTAAGTTATCGCTTCATGATCTCAATGTTTCCGTAGATCCCTGGGTTCATCGCTGGAGATACGGAATTCGTGCCTTGCGCGATGCTCCCGGCAGGCGGGTATACCTTTCCGCTTAAAGAGACTGGACTATATGGAAAAACCCGAGGCGACGAGGTCGAGCCCTCGCTTTTAAAGTTAAGTTAAGTTTGTGTGTGTTGGTGTCTGTATTTTATGCAAAATAGATTGTGTTTGATCCTGGGCAAATTAGATTGTGTCTGATCCTGGATAAATTAGATTGTATTTGATCCTGGATATTGTTGGTGTTTCTTTGCGAATGCCCACAATGAGTAGTTTACTCTTTACGTTTTACTGACGGTTGTGTTATGCTTGGCTTCATCTGCGTGTCACTCCCTACTACGGGGATCACGTCGATCCCTAAACTTGTTAGCCAGACTGCCATGAAAACAGCCCGTTTCCAAGGAGAGCTACTAGGAAGCATAGGTGAGGGTCTTGGCCAGTATATTTTGCTTGACCCTGATAAATTAGATTGTGTTTGATTATGGGTAAATTAGATTGTGTTTGATTATGGGTAAATTAGATTGTGTTTGATTATGGGTAAATTAGATTGATTGATCCCTAATAAATTAGGTTGTGTTTGATCATGGATAAATTAAATTGTTTGATCCCTAATAAATTAGGCTGTGTTTGATCATGTGTAAATTAGATTGCATTTGAGGATGTGTAAGAAATGTGTAAATTCGATTGGGGCAAACACATTGGGGCCACATAAACCGTCTAGACGTTGGACATGATATAGTCCGAATGGAGAGGTACATAACCAAATAGATTATATACTGGTCCAGAAACTATTTCGAACCAGCTCGGACAAGAAGCTTTTCCAGGCAAATATGACTTACCTATGACGGCTATGCGTCTGCGCCTAAGGAAAGTCAAGAGCAATGAAACAACTAGAACAAGAATCTAAGCGTTCGGTGCCTTGACAGGAGGAAGATGTGCACCGTTCACTATCTACCGGTTGATGCAGATATTGATATAATAACAGACACTTTTAATACAGCAAATATAGACACATCAACGGAAATCCTTTGAAAACACCAGACCAAAAAAAACCCGGATTACAAAAGAAATACTTGATATTTTCAATAAGAGAAGGGAATTTAAGAGCTCAAAGAACACTCCAGAAGGGTGCGGTAGGTATAGGTTGATAAATGGAGAAATAAGGTTCAAGATGAAAGTGGCAAAGTAGATATGGACCGGTGAGCAGTGTATAGATATTGAGTACAAATTGGACAGAAATGATGCCAAAGGAGCATACACGATTGTCAAAGAATTAGTAAGGTGTATACAATGCTGCAGTGTGACAATACAAGACAAAAATGGAAAATGACTTACATAAGACCAAGAGGTAAGGATCCACTGGAGGGAGTACTGTTCGAAACTATACAATCACGAGTGCCAGGATGAGCCAGAAAAAGCTATCGTTCCGTAATCTTCTGGAATTGATGAAAACCAGACGATAACTGAAAAACAGGTGGCTGCAGCGGTGAAGATGCCGAAGAAGAGGAAAGCTACAGGAGTGGATAATATACCGCAGAACTCATACATGCGGTTGGAAATGCAATAACTGACAGCATGACATCCGTCTGCAATAGAATATAGCAGACAAGAAAATGGCCGGCTACCTGGTCAAAATCGATAGTCTTGCCGATACTAAGTCAGGAAATCTTATGCTTTTTCAAAACTAGAACAACCAGGCTCATTAGCAACCAAGCAAAAACTTGTTCAGCATAAACAGAGACTTCAAGCCGAGAACTTCATTGCAGAAGAACAGGCAGGTTTACGAACCGGTAGAAGCACCACCGATGAGATCTACAATCTAGGAATACGAAACGAGGAATATTTGAAACACCAACAATACCTAAACCATGTGTTCATTTCCTTTTAAAAGGCGTTTGATTGAGTTTGGCGTGATGCTCTATGGGCAACAATGAAGATATATAATATCAATAGTAACATTGTGAGAGTTACCGATAATATGTATGATAAGACAACAAGCGAGGTCTTTGTGGATGGAAAGGTGGGTGAATGGTTCCACCCATCTGTCGGCGTAAGACAAGGATGGATAATCACCACGACACTCTTCAACATATTCCTAGAAAGAATTTTGAGTGATGCCCTTGACGATCATGTTTGCACCGTCAGGATAAGGGGAAGAACGATCTGGTTTACAATTCGAGACTGGTCTGTGAGATGACAAATGAAGTTTAATATACAGTAGATCAAATATGGAACATAATTACAGAATTGGCGAGAATATTTTAATGACAGATAAGGAAAGGGACCTAGGGGTTATAATAGATCATACAGGTAACGTGAGTGAGCAAGTTCAGGTAGCAGTGAATAAGGCAAATGAAATGTTAGGTATGATAAAAAGAAAGATGAAACATAGGAGTAAGAAGGTGATTGTCAAACTGTATAAAGTATTAGTTAGACCTAGATTGGAGTACTGTGTACAGGTGTGGAAATCCTTTTCGTAGAGGAGATATAAACATGCTGGAAAGGATACAAAGAAGAGCGACAACACTGATAGTGGGATTCCAGAATTACAGTTACGAGGAAAGAAAAACCGGCCTATAGTGTCTAGAAAAGAGAAGAATTCGAGGGGACTTAATACAGGTTTAAAAGATAATCATAGAATAGGTTAAATTAGATTATAACAAGTTTTTCAAAATATAACCACCAACGGGAACAAGAGCGGACGGATACACATTAACTAAAGAGAGGCCCAGGTTGGATATTAGGAAATTATTGTTTTTAGTCAGAGAGTGGTGAAAGCTTGGAATGCATTGCCCCAGGAGGTAGTGGAGGCAGAGACATTTAATGCATTAAAAAAAGATTAGATGCGCATAGCTTTTCGAGCATATAATACAAATGTAACTGGTTGTCTACAAACTCTTATGAGTCTTCTAAACCAGTATAAAAACGTTAAGTTAAGTTAAGTTATTAAACATGATTGAATCTATACTACGTAAACCAGTTCCCAATCTCTTCACCGTTTTTTTTTTTTCGGAGAGCCACGTAGCTTAGTTGTTAGAGGGACGGCTCACAAACCAATATTGCCTGCGTTTGGTGGATTCATGAACCAGCAAAGTCGTGCATTTGTTGAAAAACTGCGCGCTGAAGTCGGATGCCCTGGGCCGTAAATTGCAAAACACAGTACAACGTACTCCGCCTTACATACTAAAGAAACTGTACACTGGAAGAGTGAGACCAGTTCTCGAGTATGGCATTGCGGCATGGACAACAGCAGCGAAGGCGAACTTCGATAAAGTTAACAAACTTCAAAACCAAGCCATGAGAATTATAACAGGTGGCATGAAGTCAACTCCAATTGTAGAACTTGAAAAGATTACAAAACTGCAATCCATGACCGATAGAAGAGACTGCAGAGCCCAGCTGCAGTCAGAGAAACTCCGAAGACTGACCGACCATCCAATGCACCAGAGACTAAACAATTTGGGAAATGGGAAACTAAAGCGGAGAAACTTTGCAGAAATAGCCAAAGCAAAGATGCACGAAGATCCCATAAACGCACTAACAACACCAAAACCCATCACTACTGTACGAAAACCTACTTGGAGGCAGGATATATTTCCAGAGGTGGTAGAAAACATTCCAGGTATTGCAAACAAAAACTGCCAGACTGAAAAAGAAAGGAGAGATACTACCCTAAGCTTCATAACGAAAAGCTACCCAAGCATGGACTGGACCCATGCATACACCGACGGTTCTGTAACAAACACAACACAGAACGGAGGGGCAGGAGCATTCCTGAACCTACCAAATGGCAGAAAAATAACACTGTCATTCGCTACTGGTAAGTACACAAGCAATTTCAGAGCGGAGGCAGAGGCACTGAGGGCGGCAGTGGAAGAAATGGCAACACACAGTGAAAATGAGAGCCATATAGTCCTGCTGACAGATGCTCTCGCCGTAGTCACAGCGCTAAAAAGCCAGAAAAACACTGAGCTTAATGACTTAAGAGCAGCGCTCTGCAAACTGTGCCAGCAGTCCGCACCAAAAAGGGTAGTGGTACAGTGGGTCCCATCACACTGCAACAACCAAGGCAACGAGGAGGCAGACAGACTGGCAAAAGAAGGTGCAAGACTACCACAAACAGATACCAGTATGACGTACGAAGAGTCAAAACGGCTTATCAAAGCCAGATAAATGACCAAATGGGAAACCGATCATACTGGTTACACCAAAAACGATGCCTATTACCAGTTGAACAGAAGAGAGCAGGTCGTTGTCTTCAGACTTCGCACTGGCCACAATAGACTGAGGTACCACCTATTCAACAAATTGAAGATAGGGTGTACCGACGAATGCCCGTGCGGTACTGGTAAAATGACCGCTGAACATCTGCTGCAGAACTGCCCGACATACGAGGATCAGAGAGAGCAGATGTGGCCATTACCAGTGGAACTGCAAGACAAGCTCTATGGCAGTGTCGACAGCCTCAGGATGACCGCCGCTTTTTTCGAAAAAATAATGGTTACTGTCTGACTGCGTACGCAGAAGAAGAAGAAGAAGAAGAAGAAGAAGAAGAAGAAGAAGAAGAAGAAGAAGAAGTACTCCGCCTTAGAGAACAAGACGAGCGATACAATTTTAATTTACAAAAAGCTGAGCAAAAGCAACTTGTTTTCTATCATGTCTTAAATTCTAAAAAGGTAGCAGTAAAACTAATGTGCTTGAAGGGAAATTAAAATGTAGCCTCCAAAACCGTCACTACCGTCAGAGATAAATGTTAAAGACTTAAGTGTCAGGTCTTGACTTGTGTAAGGCGGGGTGAAAAGATAACATGGGTCAGACACAGTACGTCAGCCTGACTAGAGCTCTCCTTTTTGGAAAATACACATGTTAAAGCAAACATAGATTACATAACATGTATATTTGGACAGGATAGAAGGAAATTTGACCAGCCACAAATAGTATGCATTGCATTACAGTAGTTAGCGAAGAAAGCCTAGAAGAAGATAAATTGAAGACGCAGAAAAACTTTCACAACGAGTGCACATATTTTAATACAGTTTTTATCAAACCATTGCAAATGCATCTAGGGATAGATCTCAAACTCAATTACACAGGTGGCCTCATCAAGCCAAAATAATTTCAAAGGCTTTACATAGTCAAGTTAATGGACCAAAGGTCGCACGAAGTCAATGTAATGAAGCAAGGACCACATACAGTCTAGTTAATGGATCAATGGTTACATAAAGGCGAGTTAATAGGGCCATTGACCGTATGAAGTCTGGTTCGTGGAGAAAAGGCTGTATGAAGTCAAGTGCATGGACCAACGACCGTGTGAAGCTGAATACATGGACCAACGACCGAATGAAGACAAGTGCATGGACCAACGACCGTATGAAGTCAAGTTCATTGACCAACGACTGTATGAAGTCAAGTACATAGACCAACGACCGTATGAAGACAAGTGCATTGATTAACGACCGTATGAAGCTAAATGTATGGACCAACGGCCATATGAAGAACGGGTGCATGGACCAACGACCGTATGAAGTTAAGTGCATGGACCAACGACCGTATGAAGTCAAGTACATGGACCAACGACCGTATGAAATCAGATTAAATAGACCAATGATCTTTTAAAGCAAGTTATAGAATCTAGTGTGGCATAAAATAAGGTACTTGAACAGGGTCCTCGAGAAGTTTTATGTATAGACCTAGTGAAACAAGAAGTCAAATTAGCTAATCAAAGGCAACATATTTCATGCAACCTTCTACAGGAGAACATCAGAAAGAAGGGCGAGAGGCGATACCGAGGAAAAATCATCGTAAACGAGTCCTGCTGTAAAATGGGGAAATATATTAGTTGGGCCACGACATAGGCGAAATACAAATATTCCACAGGGCTAGAATCTTGTAGAAAGTGAAACGACAAAATAAGAAGAGATAAGAAAGCAACATAAAACTTTTAATAGACTAAGGGTTCTACAAAGCAATGAGCCCAGGGGAAACCAAAGGTCAAGTCAGTGCACAAAGCAGCGAGTGACTGAACTGGTCATCACATCTCATAAAAAAAATATGGCATCGTTCAGTGAAGTCTTAACACATCATTCCCGACAGCAGTCTCTGCTATGGGATACCTTTACTTTACAGTATCATGAACGTATTTGTTGATAGTTCCCCAATAATCGTTAGGTCTACCTTTTTTTTTTCTAATCTTTTAGTTAAATTGACATGACCTTGTGCGTGCACTTCTATCGAATGGAAATTATTGTGTGCACAGCCTCTACTAGTGCGGCCTGTTAATCTATTAAATTTTGACGGATCTGTAGATTTGTTAATGTTTTTTTTTTGTTCAATCGCAATCACTAAGTCCAAGCAAGTGAACGCGCTTCGACTGAATCCCGAGCAAATTCTCGGCTATTCGCCGCACGATCTTGCCAATTAATTCTTTGACGCAACGTTGTTGTTGTTGTTGTTGTTATTGTTGAATGCCCACAATGAGTAAGATTACTTTTTTGTGCGCCCTGATAAAGTGGCGTCTTGGAGTAGTTTCCTCACATCAAGAGCGTGCTGCTGGTGAGAGACGATTGTCAGAGCGCCAGCATGAACCTCGTGCTCGTAAATAACAAGAAACGTGTATTTAGAAATATGTTCTATTTACAATATAACCATTCATGAGATCATTTCATGACATACAGATCTCATCTTCACTTAATTTCTTCAAATTGGGAAAGTTTCAGTTAGTGAAAAAGTTCAAGCGAAGAACGGTCTTTGTACGCCAAAAATTACGAAATGCGCACCAACATTTTTTATTTTTCGTGTTTTTCACAAAAAAACAAAACACGAATAAATATTTTTTGGTTAAATGCTTTTAGTTCGACCCGTTCTTCGCCAAGGGGTGATCACACTCAAGCTCCAGCTGTTTCTGTCACAGGTGGATGTCGTCCAGTGGGATAGTAGTCTGTCTGTTGTGGGGTCGAGTGTGTTGTGCTCTTATAGTGAATCTCGCCAGCCAGTTGGGGGCCGTTCCCGATCTCTCTTTGTCGCACGGGTACCACATGGTGATTTTGGTACTCAAATATTTCGTCTTGTCTTCTAACTATATGATCTTTCCAGCGGTGTTTCGAATGATTGACGTGCTGTAGGACATCCTTGATGTGTGACAGTCTCCGGATATCGCTTTTTGTGTAGTTCGTTTTGCCGCTGTTATCTGAGAGTAATGTCCACCAGGCGTTTTTCAAGAGATGCGTGTGTTCTCAGTTGGTTCTCTGCTGCTTTTAAAAACACAAATTCACAAAAGAACAACAACATAAACAACAAATTACACTTCTGTGTTCCCCAAAACAGCAAAAAATGTCTTTGTATAAATAAAAGCTTTATAAAAAAAGGAGCGTTTGTATATATTTACTTGTTAAGGTCACATTTAATTAGCCTTTCCTTTTTTTTTTTTTTTTTCAGTGACACCATTGAGATTTGCTTTCTTTAATATAGTGTGTAATTACATCTTCGGAAACACCTAATCTCTTGACTCATTTCGTGATGACGTTCATATTGAAGATTGCGTGATCAGACTGGTTACTAAGCTGCGTGGTTGTAGCCTATGATAAGGAAGCGTCCTTCGTGGCTCAGAGGCTGAACTGGAAGGCAGGTAAAGGGTGTCATTAAACAGACTTAACAGCTGGTCGATAAAGAGGTGTTAGAGTTCTCTCATAATGTTAAGTCACGTGGTTGTTTTGTTATCCATCGCAAGCGATGATGATGGTATTATCAGACGGTTTTGTCTTAATTGTGTAGCTTGCAATGTGTTCTGATGTGAAGTGATGAAGAAACTGCGCTTATCATCAACATCATTCTCTCGTTCCGACCTACCTTGGACCAGTGGCAATACGACCAGTCGAGACGAATAGAGGTAACTCAGGATACATGAACTCTGGTCTTACCCCCTTGAGACCAGTCGTCGCTTGATACTTGCTGGATTTGATCGCCCACCGTTTCTGTTCGTCGTTTTGAGCGGCGAGGGCCTTACCTTTCAACTACAGCGACCCTCACATATGGAGGCGAAGTGGAATGTTCCTTTCCTCGCTGTCTTTTCTTTACCTAATGGTAAGTCAGGTATCCATATTCATCTAGATCGACTGGAGCGTGACAGCTTTGAAAGTTGAAAAGGATAAGTGAATTATTAACTTCCTACTATATTCTGACACCAGATTAGTACCCGGGATTACATTACACTACAGTTTTCTTATAGGCATATCGTAAAATGCCGCTAAAGAGGGTTGTGCAAGGGGCTAGCAACATCGCCATGTACAACTATTGCTGCTGAAACCGAGACGGCAAAGAGGTCAGCTCTAGTGGGGAAGTGACAGATCTTATTGTCACCGTCATCATAGATTCATCTTCTCGTCCTCGTGCGCTTAGTCCACGTATGTTGAGTACATCCCTTAACCTCTATTTACTGACTACAAACCCACCTGAATATGGGACAAGTGACTAGTCACCTACTATAGTATTTATATATAGGAAAGGTCACCTTGAATAGATCTGTTGTAAACGATTCCATTGGCTTGTGGCGTTTCTGTGAATACAATGTAAACCGTTTCGTATGTTTTATCTATCGGACGCGCTTGGCGGGTTCAATGGTTTTAATATCCTGCATATATCTTATTTGAAGCAGGGATTATCAAAGTGGAGAGCGTATGTGTAGTAGAATGGTTCGAGCGTCTGCTACAGGTGAGAAAGGTCCCGGGTACAGAGTCCAGTAACAAAATTATCCAGTCTAATCAGCCAAGAAATGAAAAATTAGACTATAATAAGGTTTTCAAAATGCTGCTGGCTACACGAACAAGTGGGTACAGTTAGCTACCAGAATAAGAGGACACAGCTGGCTACAAAAACAAGATGGCACATCTACAATTAACACAAAGCCCAGATTAGATATTAGAAAATATTTTTTTAGTCAGAGAGTGGCGATTGCTTTGAATGAATTGCCACAGAAAATAGTGAGATGTAAGGTCAGTTCAAGAATAGTTCATTCAAGAATAGATTGAACGCACAGCTGTTTTTAGATCACGTTGAGTAAAAGAAGCTGGTTGTACATAAACTCTGCAAGAGTCTTCTAAACCAGTATAAAGAAGGTAAGTTAGGTTAAAGTAAATAAATACTCGACAGCAAGGGGAAGAACTAGTCACTCCGCATAAAAACAAAGCTGAGACACAGCTAAATGATGTTTATATCCCTTTATCCTCGACGACGGTCGGCTATGGAGCTACATTCCTTTTTTTCCCAAATCAAACTGATACATCATTTCTCAAATTATCTGCGCCGAAAAATGTTTTAATTAAGGTTCTTTTCTTCCTTTTAAAAAACAAATTATGTACACCATTATACCATCTTGGAGCCAGTAGTAACATAATCAGGAAAATAATATTGATAGCTTGCACATCGTCTGCGATTGTTATGTAGTTGGATCCAATAGCTATTATTAGAGTTGGCATTGCCCAATACTTTGTTCTTCATTGTCGATTGCAAGCAGGCTAATTTTACAACTTCTGTCAAACGTTTGTTCATACATTGGTTTATAAGCGATTTATATTTACTGGTGTCAACAACAGAATTGTTACAATCTTGATCAATTGAAACATCATCTTATGTTCACAGCTTTGAATTTTTTTATTGTTTTTTATTGCTCTCTTTGCTTCCTTTGTGGAGTGTGCTGCATTGTGTTTGATGCTTCCTTCGTGGAGTGCGCTGCATTGTGTTTGATGCTTCCTTTGTGGAGTGCGCTGCATTGTGTTTGATGCTTCCTTTGTGGAGTGCGCTGCATTGTGTTTGATGCTTCCTTTGTGGAGTGCGCTGCATTGTGTTTGATGCTTCCTTTGTGGAGTGCGCTGCATTGTGTTTGATGCTTCCTTTGTGGAGTGCGCTGCATTGTGTTTGATGCTTCCTTTGTGGAGTGCGCTGCATTGTGTTTGATGCTTCCTTTGTGGAGTGCGCTGCATTGTGTTTGATGCTTCCTTTGTGGAGTGCGCTGCATTGTGTTTGATGCCTTTAGGAAACAATTCATTGGACTTCAGCAAACATTTTAAAACCAGTTTACTTCCAATAGGGGCGTGAGGACCTTGCTGTTTAGTGACTCCAGGCACGACCTTACTGTTTGATGACTCCTGGTACGATCTTGTTGTTTGGTGACTCCGGGAACGAGTTTGGCGTTTTGTGACTCATGGCACGACCTTGCCGTTTGGTGAATCCTGGTACGATCTTGTTGTTTGGTGACTCCCGGAACGAGTTTGCCGTTTTGTGACTCATGGCACGACCTTGCCGTTTGATGATTTCTGTCATGATATTACTAATTGTTGACTCCCGGCACGACCTTACTGTTTGGATATATATATATATATATATATATGTCAAACAGTCATAGAATTAAAGGTTATGACATGTGATAAAAATGCCTCCAACCTACAAATTACTCAAGCTTACAATACCAGACAGCAACGTTTAAGAGCAAGACCAAGAAACCCATGGGTCAATTGTGTTAAAGATACATTGCACTGGCTTATTTGTGTCATTGTGGTTATATTATATATTCAAACAATTCAATTCATTTGCCGTCTCTACAATGAAGGTTGTCTGCAATGGGTCTCCAGCATTCTCTGTCTCTCGCCCTGGTGGTACACACAGACAATTGATCTCCAACATGTTATATCTCGCCCCCTGGTGGTACACACAGACAATGGACCCCCAACAGTTTTTATCCATCGCCCTGGTGGTACACACAGACAATTGATCTCCAACATGTTATATCTCGCCCCCTGGTGGTACACACAGACAATTGATCTCCAACATGTTATATCTCGCCCCCTGGTGGTACACACAGACAATTGATCCCCAACAGTTTTTATCCATCACCCTGGTGGTACACACAGACAATTGATCTCCAACATGTTATATCTCGCCCCCTGGTGGTACACCCAGACAATTGATCTCCAACATGTTGTATCTCTCGCCCTGGTGGTACACACAGACAATGGATCCCCAACATTTTTTATATATCGCACTGGTGGTACGTATGGACAGTCTGTTGTTTGTCTATTGCTTGATGTAATTCTCTCACGTGTAGCGCTCCTTGTCCCCCAGTGCTTGACTATCTTCACTCTTTCATCAAGCATTATTTTTACAAGAATGTCATGTCTTTTAATGTGGCTAAAATATATGATATGTTGGCTCTTTATGTATTCTAGCAGTTCTCTTTTCATCCCTAATTTCTTCAGGACCTCTACACATATTAGCTTTTGTTTCCATGAAATGCGACCAATTCTCCTTCACAACCACATACCCAGGAACTCTATTCTGTTTTATAACCGCGTTTTTTGGACACGTTTCCGCGCTATAAAGCGGTGCTGAGTTTTATAACACTTGAACATTTTTATTTTTAGGTTGTAGCCCATCTCCCTGCATGTGAATATCTTCTTTATTCTATTGAATGCATCTTTGATTTCAGCTTCGCATTTGCCATCATCTGCTATTGTATGCCTAATATTTCAGAACCGTGTCACCTGTTTTTTTAATACATATTTGCTGTCACAAATATGTATTGCTGTTAAGCCTGTATTTGTTACACCTTTACATAATTTATGCCGGTACATTATTTTTAGCTTTCGAAAAGGCCATTGAGGCAACCAAGTTGAAAACCGTTGGAAGCATATGTGAAGTGAAGGGATTGGTCATAACTGGATGGATGGACTACCCGGCTATGTCGTGGGAACAACATGCGTAGGGGTCATCTATCGAACGAAGCGAAGTATTCCGGTAAGAAATGAAGAGTTAAATCTGGTCAGATAAAATGTGTAATTGAAAAGTGAACTTAGGTATTTCTTTGAGGTATGGAGCTGAAAGAAGAAGCGAATTTGGTCAAATACATTATTGAGGTAGGGATTTGAATTATGAAGGGAATTTGGTCAGGTAATTCTTACAGGTATGGCCTTGAATGAAGAAGAAAATTTGGTCAAATATATTTTTGAGGTAAGGATTTGAATTATGAAAGGAATTTCGTCAGGTAATTCTTTCAGGTATGGCGTCAAATGAAGAAGAAAATTTGGTCAAATATATTTTTGAGGTAAGGATTTGAATTATGAAAGGAATTTCGTCAGGTAATTCTTTCAGGTATGGCGTCAAATGAAGAAGCTAATTTGGTCAAACACATTTTTGAGGTAAGGATTTGAATTATGAAAGGAATTTGGTAAGGTAATTCTTACAAGTCGAGTGTTCCTGTGACCCTAAAAGGGAGCAAAGGATAGCAATGCTAACCTACCAGTCAGGACGTTAGAAGTCACAAAGGAAGGACTGGGCACCAGCCCCCCCCCCCCCCCCCACAACCCGTAGAAACATGAAGCGACAAAAACGTCAACAGATACGGAGCAGGTCTACATTTGATTGACTTGGTGTGCATCTCTTGCTGAACTTTACTCCACAATTAAATCGTTCAGAAGTAGAGAGTGAAAAGGTGAATTTGATCAGGTGGTTCTTATAGGTAGATAGTGAAGAGGTGAATTTGTTTAGGTAGTTCTTAGAGGTAGGTAGTGAAGAAGTGAATTTGGTCAGGCAATTCTTATAGGTAAGGAGTGAAGAGGTGAATTTGGTCAGGTAATTCCTTGAGGTAAGGTGTGAAGAAGTGCATTTGGTCAGAAATGTGTACAGTGAAAGTCAGTATAGTGTTGAGATCACACATTTGGTAATGGTTTTCAGATAGTAAATGCAATTCTATATTAAATGTCAGGATAGAGTGAATGTCATATAAGTATGGTAAAGGTCATCATAGTTATAATAGATATAATAACAATAATAAATATGATATATGTAATAGAAATGATAGACGTAATAAACACAATAGAGGTCCTCATAGATAGCGATCATAACACATCTTATATATGTATGTGTGCATATATTAGAATTACAAGCCGACAAAGTCTAAGACTATGACTATATATGAACTTTTTTATACATATAAGTTCAGTTCATCCCGTGAAATCTTGAGAGTGTTGGGTGCATCCCTGCTGACATCTCCACAATCCTGCACCATTTCTCTCTGTCTGTGGCTGCTTTGTGTACCTTCTACTGTTGAATACGCAAAAATAGTTTGTTCGATGAGTGCACCCTAACATCAACTTTAACCACTGAGTATGTATGGTGTCTTGCTGAACGAAGAAATTCTTGACCTTTACTGACTTTAGTTTAGTGCCTTTGCTCTGTTCAATCATTCACTATACCAATCGTAGTTCCAATAAAAAAACACATAAAAAAGAATGGAATGTTAATATGACATTACCTTATGTAATCCTTATTCTGATATCAAAATGGAAGAACTTAGAAACTACCAAGAAATGGAACATTTTTGATCAATTGAGAAAGAATATAATATGTACCATCAAATTTGTAGAGGACCAAGCCATCATAAAAGGAACATAATTAATTACAAAAGCAATTTTCCAGGATTACACAGTGAAGAAGCAAATGATAAACTGAGCTAAATAGGCATGTTGAGGACATTGCGTGGCATGATCTAACCAATACAGTCTCATTACTGATATGATAAATTATCATTTATTGTGTGCCATAGTCTGACATTTTCGAATTAAATAAGTAAATGATATTTATGCACACACATAGACACAGGCATTTATCACACATCACACACCACGTCCCCATTCACCACATACACACACACATTCCCTACAATCACCACACACACAGCACACATATATTCCCCACACACACACTCACCACACATTTATTATGTGTGAGATTCTCTTTCATTGTAATTAGGTATTAGGTTTCTATTTTAAATATTTAAAATATTTCTGTTTGTAGAGCCACATGTTGCGACACGAGAATATGAAAAATGACGATGAAGGTCTACAATTAAAAATACTGAAACGCAACATTCATGAAAAAAGACCAAAAAGTCCAACAATGAAAATCTGACAATCCTTTCCAGGAGTGAAACTTTCTCTACTCTATTTCTTTAGTAAGTTCATATTGAATTAAATTAAATTTATGTATGCTATTTAGATGTATGGTCTACAAATCGTACGTCAACACTTATCAGTCTAATATCAATTGAAATATAGGACGTTGTTGTATCACTTATTGTGTTTGAGTTGTTGTATCACTTATTGTGTTTGAGATCAATTGAAATATAGGATGTTGTTGTATCACTTATTGTGTTTGAGATTTTTCATCATTGGCAAATACACACTCTCCTCCCTTTCCCTTCTCATATAAACCATGAGCGTGAACATCTCATCCTCCATAGAGATACTACACCATATCTTCATCAAGATATCGGAAAAACATGCCACTACTAAACATGGCTATAGGTTTTAGAAAGGCTATTGATACAATAGACCAAAAATCTATTTGAAAAATGTTTAGGTATCATGGAATACTAGATAAATTTACAAGAAATAAACAAGATATCTATTTCTTCTTTTTGTTGTTCTTGTTCTTCTTCTTTTGCATCTGTTCTCAATCTCCCGCTACCAGAAGCTTTCATGTAGAATAATCCAAATATTTAAATCGTTTATCTCATTTAGAGGTAAAGATGCTGTCAGACAGGGATATCTACTGTGTTTCAGCAATCTTTCTTGTGGTTGTAAATCCAAGATGTGACAAACAACACAAGTAAGAAAAACAAGAATGAAATTGATATTTAGTAAGCAGATGGAATACCTCAATTTCCCATTTATATATATCCTGTCACATATACATCAATGCATACAAGGAAAGATACACAGACGTCAATTTATTGCAGAAGGGAAATTTCAGAATAGTGTGAACAAAATAAAGGAAATGAGAATAAAAAACAAACAAAGAAAACCCATAAAAACCAGTGGTCAGATAATTGAATAAGTGCAAAATTTTTACATACCTAGGAATTAACATTGATAAAGACGAAGGAACAGACCAAGGTGTTAATCAAGATCAACAAGGCCATATTTGCTTTCAACTCTCTTTACCCGAAATGCAACTTGACAGCATTCTCCGTGGAGAATAAGATCAGGCTGTTTGACACGAATGTAAAGTAGGTCCTGCTATTAAGCTGAGACACTATTTGATTAACATTGTCACATTCACACTGCCATTTTTTTTAACAAGTGTCTTTGTCGCACACTTCATGTTAGTTGGCCATAGGTAATGGCTAACACACTTCATGTTAGATGGCCATAGGTAATGGCTAACACACCTCTTGTTAGGTGGCCATTGCTAATGGCAAACACAGCAAGGAATTCTGAAAGATAGTGTGGTTGGTTTAAAGACATTCAGAAAGACGTAGCTTATTAAGCTCTTTCCACCCACTACAAAAGCCTGACAATGACCTCACGCTCCTTAGAAATCATACAATAATCAGAAAACATTTACACCAGAAATCTTGAAAAGATATTGAGAGTGACCCAGGCCTGCCTTGAGAGATGCTCTGTCCGAATCACTCTTTGGAACCAACGTATACAAGGTCTCCACAATTCTGACATAAAACGATTGTTCCTGGAGAATGATGCGGTAACCCATGCAGACAAGAAAAAATATAGATACGACGAAACGATGGTCGATGAAGAACTGCGAAAGTAGCCTGTTACCTCACGCGGTAAGAAGAGACTGCGGCGAAGACCTCCAATGCGCTGGTTAGACTCCATTGTTGTACGTTACAATATCCGTAATTTACCACGCACCTCAGTTTAAATACATGTCTTTTTATCTATTTATTACCATGCCCTATGACTAGCAGACACTCATGTCCCTGTCTGTCAGTTTGAATGTCAATATGTCTTCTTATTTTCTGTCCATATTCTGTGTTCGTGCCACATACAACACACATTTCATACAGTCTATCAGTCTGGTTTGTCTTTGTTTTTCTCACCTGCAATATTTAAAAAAAAACACATCCGCGTTACGAAAAATAAAAAATAATTGAGATCATTGAACTATTTTTGTACATAGATTATATCTTTCCTTTCAACAAAACATTTCTTTAGCCTTTGCAAGGGTCTACGACAATTGTGAGGTCGAACAAGGGCAAATATTCTGAAGCAGTATATTTTTTTACTTCAATAAGTACAAAATAATGAGACAATAATATTTTTTCGGGCAGGTGTGAGGGGGGAGGAGGGGGTGTAAAAGGTTTGCTTCTTTATGTTCTACTGGTGGAAGCACATCCCTTTTCACCCTGGGCCGTAGTCATTTAGGTTATATCAGGACGTAATAACCAGTACTTGGATATGTATGTTGGTACCTATGATAGTTATGACAATCTCAGTGGTCAACCCCAACCAAAGTGCAGTAGAAGGGCCTCACCCTAAGGGCGCATGTTTTTTTTTTGCTAAGATGTTTGCCTCACTAGTTTCTACTGGCGGAGGCGCGCCATTTTCCACCCCAGACCGTAGTCCATTGGGCGATATCAGGACACATAAACCAGTGCTTGGATGCATGTGTGCATCTGTATGTACCTATGTTAGGTTTGTGCGCCCTCAGAAGCTAGCCCAACCAAAGTGCAATGGAAGGGCTTTACCACGAGGGCGCGTGTGAAAGTTGTGCAAGGGTGTGACTGTAGGACAGAGTCAAATGAAACAGAGTGAGGTAAGAAGATGGAGAAGAGTTGTCCCCAGGGTAGAAGACCTGTGCCCCTTGGTTGTAAGTGAGGGCGCATGTTTTTTTTTTTTTTTTTTTTTTTTTTTTTTTTTTTTTTTTTTGCTTAAATGTTTGCCTCGCTAGTTTCTACTGGCGGAGGCGCGCCATTTTCCACCCCAGACCGTAGTCAATTGGGCGATATCAGGACGCATAAACCAGTGCTTGGATGCATGTGTGCATCTGTATGTACCTATGCTAGGTTTGTGCGCCCTCAGAAGCTAGCCCAACCAAAGTGCAATGGAAGGGCTTTACCACGAGGGCGCGTGTGAAAGTTGTGCAAGGGTGTGACTGTAGGACAGAGTCAAATGAAACAGAGTGAGGTAAGAAGATGGAGAAGAGTTGTCCCCAGGGTAGAAGACCTGTGCCCCTTGGTTGTAAGTGAGGGCGCATGTTAAAGTTGCGTAAGAGTGTGATTGTTGGACAGAGTTATATGAAATGGAGTGATGCTGTAAGTATGAGAAGAGATAATAACACTGCCTTAGGTTACTGTGACGTTTTTATGAAACAGATATATATGTATATAACCGTTTACTGACGTTAATGTGAGAAGCTGTAAAAAACTGCAGGTGAAAACGTTTTAGTTTGTTCCTCTTCACTGAGTGTCTCCCCCTCGCGCCAAGGGCAACGTTTTTATGTCCAAATTTAACTACTTGAAAAATGGAAAGAAAGAAAATGTACAAAAGTCGAGGGAAAGACGGATTCTATCCTCCTTTTAAACACATACATTTAGAGGTCACAGTTTTATTTGTTGAATATACGGCCATCAACCAGAGCATGTATCGTATATTGTATTACAGATAGCAGGCTAAAACTAGAAACGGGATGTACAGTCAAGAAACTTTGGGTCAGAGCACCAGCTTCGTGTCTGTTTAGGGTCAACTTTGTCTAAATACTTACAGGGCACAATATACTGGTCAAGGTAAATGTATTTTCATTGCAGACATTACCTTTGGGGATCAAGTGTAATGGACTTATTGAACAAGTCTAACTTTTATATGATAGAATAACCAATTCCCTTAATCTACCCTCTGTCTTCCTAACTGAAGTTTGGAAAAATCTTAGATGGGTAATTAGGAGCATGCTGAAACCGAGAATTGAAACTGGTCTTTTAACCACGAGAGACAAACGCTCTATCCGTTGTATCACTCAGATGATGTGCCATGTACCAGGTTAGGAAAGAGGGGGAGCGTGTAACAAGATGTTTTATGCGCAACTCGGGAAACAAAAAGTATATCTGGCAAATGTATGAGATAGAACAATGGAACAAAAACAAGCAAACGATAAATGTAACACAAGATGGATGTTTATCGTGAAGGACAAATGATGGTCCTTTTTGACCGGAGGACACACTGAAATAGTTGATTATTCACACACGGATTGTACACTTTGCTTCGTTGCTCATGAAGTATTATGGAATGATGCTCTGGATGATGTCGCTGTAGCATATACTGATGAGATCTGCGATGTGTTTGAGGACATCGGAATGCGGCTCTTCTGCAGGAGTTAGAGGAAGTGTTGTTGTCGAGCGGAGACGAGCATACGTGACAACAACCTCCAGTACGAGCACGACAACGGAGGAATTGATTGCAGTTTGATGTGGTTTTCGGAGACTCAGTGGTCTCGAGGTAAGGTGTTCGCCTCGGGTGCTGGAGGTCACAGGTTCAAATAACGGTAGAGACCAAGAATTTTTCACGTGGATCATCCGTTAAAAATTGTCCCTGATCTCTGAGTAGTGAGATCATATATACGTTTCAGTGGCGCGCACGTTAAAAATCCCTTGGCGGAAATCGAAAAGAGTAGGCGCAACGGCCGCTGCTGGGGCAAAACTCAAGTTAAAAATCTACTCAAATTATTAGAGGGGTTCTTGTCCCCACAAAGAGTATGTCTCAAAAAGGGGACTGGGTGGTTATACATCAGGACTTGCTTATGTGGTTAGCGGAGCGGCTAGATGGCGCTTGACAGGATCCGGGTCTACCTTGCTTTAATTTATGCTTACACCACCACTAGTCCCAAAAATAGACGATCGTATATTCCAGGGTCTACCAACCTAACGGTTGGTAACAGAAACTGAGATTGACCTGGCAAGTCACCAACGGATTTTGGCTGCCAAAACAAATATGAAACAAAGGAGGTCACACCTCCACACGGCGTCTAGCGAAACAAGTGGACTGAAGATAGACAGATCTGAGACTTCTTTGGTAAGAGCAGCCATCGTGTCGGACTTTCAGTCGTTGCTAAGGGAGGTCTAGACTGGCTACTACGGTATAAGTGACAAGCAAATACCTTAAGCACCTGGTGCGAATCTAAAGCGCCCGTCATGCTCCGATCATGACCAGGAAAGAGCTAACATTTTAGGTTCGATAGCTCCCATCTGGACATCTGATATCGATCAGTTACATACTGAAATCTTCTTCTTCTTCTTCTTCGTCGTACGCAGTCAGACAGTAACCATTATTGTTTTCGAAAAAAGCGGCGGTCATCCTGAGGCTGTCGACACTGCCATAGAGCTTGTCTTCTGGTTCCACTGGTGATGGCCACATCTGCTCTCTCTGATCCTCGTATGTCGGGCAGTTCTGCAGCAGATGCTCAGCGGTCATTTTCTCGGTACCACACGGGCATTCGTCGGTACCACCTATCTTCAATTTGTTGAATAGGTGGTACCTCAGTCTATTGTGGCCAATGCGAAGTCTGAAGACAACGACCTGCTCTCTTCTGTTCAATTGGTAATAGGCATCGTTTTTGGTGTAGCCGGTATGTTCAGTTTCCCAATTGGTCATGTATCTGGCTTTAATAAGCCGTTTTGACTCTTCGTACACGTCATACTAGTATCTGTTTGTGGTAATCTTGCACCTTCTTTTGCCAGTCTGTCTGCCTCCTCGTTGCCTTGGATGTTACAGTGTGATGGGACCCACTGTACCACTACCCTTTTTGGTGCGGACTGCTGGCATAGTTGACAGAGTGCTGCTCTTAAGTCAATAAGCTCAGTGTTTTTCTGGCTTTTTAGCGCTGTGACTACGGCCAGAGCATCTGTAAGCAGGACTATATAGTTTTCATTTTCTCTATGTGTCACCATTTCTTCCACTGCCGCCCTCAGTGCCTCTGCCTCCGCTCTGAAATTTCTTGTGTACTTACCATTAGCGAATGACAGTGTTATTTTTCTGCCATTTGGTAGGTTCAGGAATGCTCTTGGTTTTCGTACAGTAGTGATGGGCTTTGGTGTTGTTAGTGCGTTTATGGGATCTTCGTGCATCTTTGCTTTGGCTATTTCTGCAAAGTTTCTCCGCTTTAGTTTCCCATTTCCCAAATTGTTTAGTCTCTGTTGCATTGGGTGGTCAGTCAGCCTTCGGAGTTTCTCTGACTGCAGCTGGGCTCTGCAGTCTCTTCTATCGGTCATGGGTTGCAGCTTTGTAATCTATTCAAGTTCTACAATTGGCGTTGGCTTCATGCCTCCTGTTATAACTCTCATGGCTTGGTTTTGAAGTTTGTTAACTTTATCGAAGTTCGCCTTTGCTGCTGTTGTCCATGCCGCAATGCCATACTCGAGAACTGGTCTCACTCTTCCAGTGTACAGTTTCTTAAGTATACTTTCGTCTGCTCCCCAGCTTCTGCCAGCAAGTTTCCTCGTGATTGCCATTCTTTCTCTGGCTCTCATTCGGTTTCTCTCGATCTGACTTTTCCATGTCATGCACCGATCAAATGTGACTCCCAGATAGGTTGGGTTGTCGTTTGGCTGCAGGAATTTGCCATTTAGACTTAATTTGGTATTTTGGGGTTTGATTGAAAGCGAGAATATTGTACATGTGGTATACTGAAATCAATCAATGACCACCTGTAAAATGTTAACTTACAATCAATGAACCAGTAATTCGTTTCCTGAAAGATTTTAAAATCAAGGTGGGGTAACTGAGATGACGTAGAAAGAATGGGGTCAATATGGGAGTTATATGTGGTCAATATGGGAGTTATATGTGGTCAATATGGGAGTTATATGTGGTCAATATGGGAGTCATATGTGGTCAATATGGGAGTCATATGTGGTCAATATGGGAGTTATATGTGGTCAATATGGGAGTCATATGTGGTCAATATGGGAGTTATATGTGGTCAATATGGGAGTTATATGTGGTCAATATGGGAGTTATATGTGGTCAATATGGGAGTTAAATGTGGTCAAAATGGGAGCTATATGTGGTTTCTTTCCCTGGGGGCGCATTTTGGGCTGGATCTTGAAGTTTAGCTTGGCAATGACAAGTCGATGGTCGGTCCAACATTCTGCACCACACATGCTCTTCGTTACCATAGCATCCGCTCGATCCCTACGTCTGATGATAATATAGTCAATGAGGTGCCAGTGGCGGGACCTTGCGTGCATCCATGTGGTTCTATTTCGGACAGGTAGTCGGAAAGCTGTGTTTGTAATGAGAAGTTCATTTGCGGCACATGTCCTCAGAAGGAGCAGTCCGTTACTATTGCATTTCCGATACCATGTCTGCCAATGGCCCCCTCCCAGGCTGTATGGTCTGTGCCAACCCTAGCGTTAAAATCCCCGAGGATGACCAGTTTGTCAGATTTGGGGACTGCAGCGATGAGCGCCTCAAGGTCCTCATAGAACTTATCTTTTGTTTCCTGAGGATTTGTCAATGTGGGTGCGTATGTACTGATGAGTGTTGCATGGCGCCCTCCTATTAGGGGGAGACGCAGTGTAATCAGGCGGTCATTAATTCCTCTGGGCATGCTTGTGAGCTTGTCGACCATGTTGGTCTTGATGGCAAAGCCAACTCCAGCTTCACGGCGTTCTTCTTTGCTGCGGCCGCTCCAGAAGAAAGTATAACCAGCGCCTTCTTCTGTGATCTGCCCTTCCTCTGCCAGTCGTGTCTCGCTCAGGGCAGCTATGCAGATATTGTATCTAGCCAGTTCCCTGGCAATCAGTCCTGTCCGTCGTTCGGGTCTGTTTGCTTTGGTGTTGCCCAGAAGCGTGCGGACATTCCATGTTGCAAGCGTGATGGGTAGTTTCCGTGATCGTTTTCTGCCTGTTCCGCCGCTGCAGTTTGGGGGCCCTGCCAGTTGCGAGCTGCTAGTCAGGGTGTGATCTGTAGGGTGATGTCGTGAGTTGCGCAATGTGTTTATAGTGAGGGTGATGTGCGCAGGATCTTCCTCACTCTCTCGTCCGGACTCAACATGTTCTAGAGGCAAGACATTGTCAAGACTTCTAGTGAAGGGTTCGGATGCAGACAGTATGGTGTCAGCGTGTGCCTCATTATCTCGGTAGCCCTTCCCTTCTCTTTTATCGCTGGGGTTGAGCTTTGAGGTATCTGTTTCTGAGTGCATTTGTTTGTGTATTCTTCTTCCACCTCTCGTTCCTCTGGTCTTCCGCCTTGATTGTATACATGTGAGTTCCGATGCCTCCTCGGTTAAGTGTATTTTCAGCACACGCAACAGATGTAGATCTGAGTTTGAAGGGACGTAGTGTGCTGATCGAAGTGCGATGAGCTCCTTTCTGACGTACCGTATGTGTGACGGGGTCAGGATGACCTCCGTCGGCTCAGTGTTCATGCTTCGTTATCTGGGTCACGATACAGCACGGAGCGACACTAGCTTTTGAGCGGGTCAAGTTTCGGCCACTCTTTGTCCCATCGAAACTGTACACATTAGTCTACCTTTCACGACTAAAAATACACTGTTATATACTTCGTTGCATCACTTCTTTCACATTAGTATGCTTAATTCACAAGTCGTCACATTTATATCCAGGAATCACGTTAATAGTCCGAGAGTTATCATAGAAAACACAAACAAAACACCGTTTTATCAAGAGGGAAATCGACTGCGACCATGTCCGGCGCCATCTTAACCCAAACAGAGGAGGGCTGTGGATGATAATGTCTAAGTTTGGCTGCTCCAACAAGTTCATAACAATGGTGAAACAGCTACACGAAGGCATGTGTGCTCGTGTACTGGACAGCGGTGCAATCTCTAAAACGTTTCTAGTATCAAACGGAGTAAAACAAGGATGTGTACTCGCCCCGACTTTGTTCAGCATGATGTTCGCGGCCACGATGACAGACGCCTTCAGATCATTGGAGCTTGGAATACCCATAAAGTACCGCACAGATGGCAAACTACTCAATTCCAGAAGAATGAAGGCCAAAACCAAAGTGGCTGGCGACATAATCAGGGAACTTGTATTTGCTGACGACTGCGCTCTAATGAGCAACTCAGAACTGAACATGCAGGTTGGAATGGACCAGTTCTCTGCGGCATGCGAAAATTTTGGCCTGACCATAAATGCCAAAAAAACAGAGGTCATGTACCAACCAGCACCAGGCATGCCGTACACAAAACCAGAGACTACAGTCAGCGGGCAGACGTTGAATGCCGTAGACAAATTCACATATCTGGGCAGCACGCTGTCGAGATCTGTCAGCCTAGACGATGAGGTGGCAAGCAGAATAGCAAAGGCCAGCACATCCTTTGGTAGAATGCGCTCTATGGTCTGGGCACGTCGTGGCATCAGAGTCAAGACCAAACTCAAAGTCTACCGTGCAACCATCATTCCAACCCTACTATACGCTTGCGAAAGCTCGACTGTATACTCTGGACATGCAAGGAGGTTAAACCACTTCCACACAGGTTGCCTGAGGCGAATATTCCACATCCGATGGCAAGATCGTGTCACTGACATCGAGGTTCTCTCGAGGGCTAATATGCCCAGCATCCATGCACTGCTAGAAAAAGCACGACTAGGATGGGCCGGACACCTCGTCCGTATGTCAGACGAGCGGCTCCCAAAGAAGCTTCTCTACGGCGAGCTTAGAGAGGGATGGCGCGAGAGAAGGCGCCCAAAGAAACGTTTTAAAGACGGTCTGAAGGACTCACTAAAAAGTTGCCAGATAGACATCGACAACTGGGAATATCTTGCGAAAAACAGATCTGACTGGAGAAGCGCAGTCAAATCGGGTGTAGCAGCCGGTGAAGATGACCGTGTTGTGAAAGCCCAGAACAGACGCGAGACGCGGAAATCCCGAGCAGCGGGAACACCATCATCTTCTACAAACCTCGTGTGCCCGATATGTAGCAGATGTTTTCGTGCTCGCATTGGCCTGTTCAGCCACATGCGCACCCACACAAAACAGGGAAATCTGTGACAAGGATGATGTCGGTGGTCCTCATCGACAACGATGGACAGCTATTATTATTATTATGTGGTCAAAATGGGAGTTATATGTGGTCAATATGGGAGTTATATGTGGTCAATATAGGAGTTAGATGTGGTCAATATGAGAGTTATATGTGGTCAATGTGGGAGTTATATGTGGTCAATTTGGGAGTTATGTGTGGTCAATATGGGAGCTATGTGTGGTCAATATGAGAGTTATATGTGGTCAATATAGGAGCTAGGTGTGGTCAATATGCTGTCAGCGGCAAATATAAGTATCAATACACATCATTATTTGCTCAACGAAACAGCACGTGTAGGTTCGTCCGGAAGCAGTGATGTCGATTCTTCGTAATAGATATTTCTTTGATGAATAACAGTTGAACACTTGTTACGTAGGTTAACCGTGACAACTCCAAGGCACTAAGTTGTAAACAGTTTCCAATATTCGACTGGCTGAACCGCTAGGTCCTCTTTGTTCTATAGCACGTCAGTGTCACCACTTGATGGTCAGCGGTTCGATTTCTGGTTACTTATTACTTGACTTTCTTTACTGTTATTCGTTGAATGTGTTTTGCCAATGTCAAAATTATTGTCTTTGCGATCACTGCCGCTCCAAGCAAATGTTGTTGATAAACTAAACTTTGATAGACAACGTCAACTGACGCTACAAGTAAACTTTGATAGACACCGTCAACTGACGCTACAAGTAAACTTTGATAGACAACGTCAACTGACGCTACAAGTAAACTTTGATAGACACCGTCAATACTTTGATAGACAACGTCAACTGACGCTACAAGTAAACTTTGATAGACAACGTCAACTGACGCTACAAGTAAACTTTGATAGACAACGTCAACTGACGCTACAAGTAAACTTTGATAGACAACGTCAACTGACGCTACAAGTAAACTGATAGACAACGTCAACTGACGCTACAAGTAAACTGATAGACAACGTCAACTGACGCTACAAGTAAACTGATAGACAACGTCAACTGACGCTACAAGTAAACTTTGACAAACGGCGTCAAATGACGCTACAAGCAAACTTTGATAAAAGGCGTCAACTAACGCTATAAGTAAACTTTGATAAACGGCGTCAACTGACCTTATTAGTAAACTTTGACAAACGGCGTCAAATGACGCTACAAGTAAACTTTGATAAACGGCGTCAAATGACGCTACAAGCAAACTTTAATAAACAGCGTCAACTGACGCTACAGATAAACGTCATTGTTGAACGGTCTCATCTCACGCTGCAAGCAAATATCTGGTTATACCGTTAGAGTATCTATGTTTACATCCCCTCTGTAACCCTCAGCTGTAGTGATTATTGTTGCTTGGTTCTCCACTGCAAGTATAAATCTGTTATGTTTTCTGCCTATCTGATACAGAGTTATCTCTCACTGTGAGTCTGGATTGGGATCATAGCTGGAAATTAGTGCACTTTTTAAAAATACTTTCTTTTGTTAGTTAATATTGTCTTCTTATTCAGTCCTCTTATTCAGCCCTCTTATTGTCCTCTTATACAGTCCTCTTATTCAGGCCTCTTATTCAGTCTTCTTATTCAACCAGCTTATCCAGTTCTCTTATTAAGCCCTTTTATTGTCCTCTTATTCAGCCCTCTTATTCAGCCCTCTTATTCAACCATCTTATTCAGCCCTGTTATTCAGCCCTCTTATTCAGCCCTCATTCAGCCCTCTTATTCAGTCCTCTTTTTCAACCATCTTATTCAGTCCTCTTATTGTTATCTTATTAAGCCCTCTTATTCAGTGCTCTTATTTAGTCCTCTTTTTCATCCATCTTATTCAGCCCTCGTTTTCAGTCCACTTATTCAACCATCTTATTCAGCCCTTTTATTCGGTTCTCTTATTAAGCCCTCTTATTCAGCCCTCTTATTCAGCCCTCTTATTCAGCCCTCTTGTTCAACCATCTTATTCAGCCCTCTTATTCAGTCATCTTTTTCAGCCCTCTTTTTCAGCCCTCTTATTCAGCCCTCTTATTCAGCACTCTTATTTAGTCCTCTTATTCAGCCCTCTTATTTAGTCCACTTATTCAGCCCTCTTATTCAGCCCTCTTATTCAACCATCTTATTCAGCCGTGTTAATCAGCCCTCTTATGTAGCCCTCTTATTCAGTCCTCTTATTGAGCCCTCTTATTGAGCCCTCTTATTCAGCCCTCTTATTTAGCCCTCTTATTCAGCCATCTTTTTCAACCATCTTATTCAGCCCTCTTATTCAGCCCTCTTATTCAACCATCTTATTCAGCCGTCTTATTCATCCATCTTATTCAGCCCTCGTATTCAGTCCTCTTATTCAACCATCTTATTCAGCCCTCTTATTCAGTTTTCTTATTAAGCCCTCTTATTCAGTCCTCTTATTTAGCCCTCTTGTTCAACCATCTTATTCAGCCCTCTTATTCAGCCATCTTATTGAGCCCTCTTATTCAACCATCTTGTTCAGCCCTGTTATTCAGTCCTCTTATTCAGCCCTCTTATTCAACCATCTTATTCAGCCCTCTTTTACTCATGTGAGATACGAGATATTGATTATGCATAGTCATGTGTGTGTGTGTACAATCAGGCCATTGGTATCTTTGCATGATGGAGACCCTCTCCTCGTTGTCTTCGTGCTGATCACCACTCGGTAGAAATTTCGCTGCCTATTGCTGCCTTGGAAAACGGTTAACAAGCATATTATTTTCGATTTTCAATTGCCAAGGGTTTGTTTGCGTCCACACGGGAGCTCCGAGTTTTTCGTCCGTCACCGATACAACAAGGCGTCGATCTCACCTCCTTTTTGAGACACTTGAAATGTGAGGGACTCGAACCATTCACTGTTTCGCGCTGTTACAGTAACATTGTGGCGGTCGTCAGGGTTAGTGGGGCGCCTGTTGAGAAGCCGTGCATTGCCTACAGCTAGTAGGGCACTGGTCCTCATTTTGCAGATATAAGAAGAATCATTAAAACACATTGACATAGAGTCTGTCAACACTGAAAAATTCAGTAGCAGCAACATTTTAACAAGTTTTATTTTATCGCCTTGTTTCCCTGTTTCAATTGTTCTTTTTTGTCTTAAGTTATGATCTTTGACACTAAAGAACGGTCTCATGTGGGCAAGCAGTTAAGTGATGAACTAAAGGGATGTAATAAAACTACGCCATCTTTCTAGTACACATTGACTGGCGTGTTACGTAACTGTGTCGCGTGCACTAAATGTGTGGTTAGTCAAGTCAAGTATATACATGCAGCGAATCGCTTCTAAATATGATCGCGTATGTACAAATCAAATAAAATTATACACTAATTTTTTTGTCTCCTTAAATCCGTATTACCAAGCACAGCGAGGACATGAAAAGCGTTTTTTGTTTTCTTTCTTAACGCTTCACACAAATAAGTTGTGTTGCCGGATATATAGAAAGATTTTATTCTCGGAAGCCCGAGCGGATAGAATGTAGATCTTCTGACCAAGCTGGTTTGTGTTCAAATCACGGCAAAGCATAAGTTTTTTTTTTATCGGTGGAATCATAAAAACTAGCATTTATAGTGCGTAGTGACTGTAGACGTATGGGGCCTTAATTTCTTAACTTAACGTCTCAACTTAACTTCTTTATACTGGTTTAGAAGACTCTGAAGAGTCCGTTTACAACCAGTTTCTTTTACTTCACTTTGATTAAAAAATCACTTTGCGCATCAAATCTATTCTTGAATACAATTATTGACCGTCTCCACTATTTGCTGTGGCAATGCATTTCAAGCATTCACCACTCTCTGGCTAAACAAATATTTTCTGGTATATAATCTGGTCTTTCCTTTAATTAATTTGTGACCGTGTTCTCTTGTTCTTGTTCGCGGTTGTATTTTGAAAAAAATGGTTATAGTCTAATTTATCCTTTCCGTTGATTATCTTATAAACCTGTAGGAAATCATCTGGAATTCTTCACTTTTCTAGACACTGCAAACCGGGTTTTCTATCAATTTCTAGGCTACATAAATTTTCCTATCGATACACACACACACACATATATAAATATATATATATAGACACATACTTACACACATACACGCCCACACACGCGGACACACACGCACGCACACTCGCACGCGCGCGCACACACATACAAACAAAGACATACATAGAGACTTACAGGTTGAGTGGGAAAGAATGGAGTCAATATAAATGGATAGTGAACTAGTTATCAGTTAACGAAATATAATGAGAATTCGTACATCAGAAGTTGTTCCCTCTCTGTATGAATTGCCCCAGTTCGTGTGATGTTGTTGTTTGCGAATGCCCACAATGAGTTGGTTACTCTTGTGTGCGCCCTGAAAAGGACGTCGAGTGGCAGGTTGCAGTAGCTTTACTCACATCCCGAGCGTGCTGATGAAGGTGGACCGTAAAGCTCCATGCGATTGTGCTATGCTTGGCTTCATCTGCGTGTCACTCACTACTACGAGGATCACGTCGGTCCCTCACTTCGTTAACTGCCATCAGAACTGCCCGTTTCCAGGAAGGGCTACTAAGAAGCCGAGATGAGGGCTTTGGCCAGTATGTTTTGCCTGACTCTGACTAACATGTCTGATCAGTATATTTTGTCTGACCATGCGTATGTCTTCGTCCCCTTCGTGATGTGGATGACGCCATCATATGAGTCGCCTGTTTCAAAATCGCGTTCACTACACAAGAGAGACACGTAATAATTGTAAATAAAGTCAATAACTTGAAACTCATACTTTTATTCATCCAACACTAGCCACCGAATAGTTCCGACTTAAATCCTGTTGATTATGCAGGTTGTGGCGTAATGGTTTCAAGAGTGTATAGTTTCAAGATAAGACCCGTCACCAAGTTAGAACAACGCATTTTTTACGCTTGGAATAAACTCCATTAAATCACACCCGACGCAGAAAACGCACAATGTCGCATGTATCACGTGTTTAAACAAAATAGGAAACTTTTAACACAAAATAAAATAAACAACATACGAGGGGCGTTCAAGTCAAAGACTTCTGTTTGTAAAAACAGAAAATCAAATTCAAGTAATCAAAATGGCATTTTTTTTTTTTTTTTACATAATCTCCTGCGTTTATGTTCTTATCCCAACGTTTATGTAATGCTTGAAAAGGTTCAGCATAGAAAGATCTGCCAATATGTCTGAGTCAAGCTAGGACAGCCTATTTCACTTCGTCATCAGTGCTAAAATGCTGATTTCCCAGAAATTTTTGTAAGGGTCCAAACAGGTGAAAATCGCTTGAAGCCAGGTCTGGACTGTAAGGTTGATGTGGCAATATCTCCCAGTCGAGTTCTGCAGATGGCACATAATGCGGTGAGCAAACCAGGCCGGGTTTCTCCGCAGACGGTTATCCGCATCACTCAAAATGCGTTTGTATTGTTCACTGTTGATACTGGCACCAAGAGGTAGGAAATCAACATCTAGGATAAAACGTTTCACAATCTGGAATGACTGTCGTGGGTTAAGAGCTACCACGGCCTTGATCATCACTCACGAATGTACAGCCTTCTCTAAAACGTATATACCATTCATACTGCGGATGGGCGTCTCATCACCGTATTATGATTGCAGTTTTCTGTAAATTTCCGCCGGTGTCACAACTTATTTCACAAGAATTTTCATCACAACACGCTGTTCCATGCAGGCACTAACAGTGTTGTCCGCCATTTATATTTATCTGTCACGTGACTGTCCCATGGCAAGTGGGCCGCCTAGCAGTAATTGGACACAAGTGCCCCTAACTAATGGTAGTAGTTCTAGCACGCTATAACCCATTCACGTAAAACTAGAACAAACAGTTCCGGTTTGATTAGAACGCCCCTCATATTTGTTGGCTAATTATGTAAAGCTTCGAATTTCCATTCTATTTTATTAACTAACAAACATTTTATGTTGAATTTGTTTAGACCAGTTTTCACCCTGTTTATCCTGGCAGTGCAGATGTAAATCGTAACTACCTAATTTCACCTTGAAGAACACAAGCCAGCATAGAGATAAGACTTACAACTGTGAATAGAACAGGATTGCCTTGGGACGACGGTGACGCTGTTTAGGAATGTGTGTCGACAGATTACAGAAAGGCACGGACATCGTCTTTTTTACTTACTTAAAGTGCTGAACTTTAAGCTGAAATATATCTCATATTTTCGCTAAGACGTAATTCAAACCAAATCTCCTGAACCAAAGCTGTGAACTTTGAACGTCTGTCACATATTTCAGTAACCATTTAAAATGAGATCATTACTACTCCGACTGTTGTTTTTAACTGTGACATATAATCTGAAACCCCCAGTAGTACCAGGGTTGAGAATAATAGGGTCACTGTAGCATTGCAAGCATGTCGTAAAAGGTAATTAAAGAAGGTTATGCATGGGGCTAGCAACCTCACCATGTAAAACAATTGCTATTCAAGCTGTCGCTGCAAACGTTCAGGAACAAGCTTTATGTAAAGGGGCCAGCTGGTGTAGATGGTACTTTGCTTAGTTTGGTAGCGAAAAGAGTAATGATACGATAGTGTAGTGGCTCTTTACTTAGTTTGGTAGCGAAAAGAGTAATGATACGATAGTGTAGTGGCTCTTTACTTAGTTTGGTAGCGAAAAGAGTAATGATACGATAGTGTAGTGGCTCTTTACTTAGTTTGGTAGCGAAAAGAGTAATGATACGATAGTGTAGTGGCTCTTTGCTTAGTTTGGTAGCGAAAAGAGTAATGATACGATAGTGTAGTGGCTCTTTACTTAGTTTGGTAGCGAAAAGAGTAATGATACGATAGTGTAGTGGCTCTTTACTTAGTTTGGTAGCGAAAAGAGTAATGATACGATAGTGTAGTGGCTCTTTACTTAGTTTGGTAGCGAAAAGACGAATGATACAATCTGTACTACTAGCTGAATACTTGTTGCAAAAATATTTCTGAGAAGTTCTCTTTCATCTAAGATGAACAGCAAATACGCTAGTGATAAGTTTTAGAATTACAAGACGTTTCGAACATATCATATACAGCTGGGGACAGCGTGGGCTAGTGGCTAAGTGACACTGCTCACAACCAGGAGGTGCTGGGTTCGATCCCCATTACAGCACCGGCCGTTACCCCGTGGAAGCCAACCCTTAAATAATGCAGGAGGAAGCAGGCCCTTACATAATGCATGTTGAAGTCGGATGCACTGGGCCGACAGGCGCAAAATAAAAACAACAGTGCAACGCACACCGCCTTGGGAATTAGAGAGAAGGCGAACGCCAAAAATAAATATACAGCTAGCTAGAAAAAGAGTTATCGTCCTTACAAACCCATCTATCATTCTGGATTAGTTGGACTACAAGCATTCTTTTAGTTCTTTGAGACTGGCGCTGGAAATGTAAAATATGTGAATGGTAGAGGTTGTAGCGAAGTTCCTCCCACCACTTCCCTCGACATGTAGGATAACCACACTTGAAAGATACATGGCATGACAACCAATAGAATGAACGATTATACAGGGTGCACTCGGTAAGTTCAACCCCAGTTAATTTAGGTTGATAATCGTCTCGTTGCAGGCAGAGTAGCGCTTAACAAACTAAGTAACTAGTATAATGCATGACAATCAGTTCAACCATCTATTCTACCACTTAATAGACGGTTCAACCACCTAATAAACTGTTCAACCACTCAATAGAAGGGTTAACCACTCAATACATGACAGTTCAACTTAATTTACCAGCGCTTGAGTAGTAAATGTTAAACCACCTATTTCATCGCTCAATAGACGGTTCAACCCATTATACCATTATTAGCTCTTTCCGTCTTGTCAGACGATAGTAATCGTGCTTTGAAAAAAGGGATATAACTACAGTCCATGACGATACCGAATGTAACTCGTAAGACCAATCCGGGCAGAGACGCATCTTCTACAGTGTGTGCAAGGAAAGTCATGGTGTGGCGTGTCTTCTCAAACTGTGAGTCTTTAGCCTATCAGCAATCAGTATCTCCTTTGACTGCATTCCATGCTTAACCCTCCCTCTCCAGGCAACACGATCCATGGCGTCCTGTTCCCATGCCTCCAAATCGATGCCAGCATCATTCACATCCCGCTTGCATACATCCTTGTACCGAAGTAATAGCCGGCCCCAAGACCTTCTCCTCAACTATAATCATTTAGTTTTCTGCTATCATCCATCCTCAACTGTGTCCCAGCTATCGGAGCCTTCGAAGACAAAGAATGGAAAAGATTGTGACAGTGCCTACTCTCTCCAGTATACCAACACTTGACTAACTGTTCAACCACCTATTCCATCACTCAATAAAAGGTTCAGCAATCGTTTCCAATACTCAACTAATTGTTCAACCATTTATTCTAAAATTCGACTAATTGTTCAACCATATATTATAATACTAAACTAATTGTTCAACCATCTATTCCAATACTTAACTAATTGTTCAACCATCTATTCCAACACTCAACTAATTGTTCAACCATATATTCCAATACTCGACTAATTGTTCAACCACATTATACAAAATACGGTCTAACCCCCTATTCCAATGTTCGTTTACTTTGGTTCAACCACGTATTTCAAAACAATAAACGGTTCACCCATCTATTCTAACTCTCTACTCACCACTCCTCACCCATCTATTCCAACGCTCTACTCCCCACTCCTCACCCATCTATTCTAACTCTCTACTCACCACTCCTCCCCCATCTGTTCTAACTCTCTACTCACCACTCCTCACCCATCTATTCCAACTCTCTACTCACCACTCCTCACCCATCTGTTCTAACTCTCTACTCCCCACTCCTCACCCATCTATTCCAACTCTCTACTCACCACTCCTCACCCATCTATTCTAACTGTCTACTCACCACTCCTCACCCATCTGTTCTAACTCTCTACTCACCACTCCTCACCCATCTATTCCAACTCTCTACTCCCCACCCATCTATTCTAACTCTCTACTCACCACTCCTCACCCATCTGTTCTAACTCTCTACTCCCCACTCCTCACCCATCTATTCTAACTCTCTACTCACCACTCCTCCCCCATCTGTTCTAACTCTCTACTCACCACTCCTCACCCATCTATTCCAACTCTCTACTCACCACTCCTCACCCATCTGTTCTAACTCTCTACTCCCCACTCCTCACCCATCTATTCTAACTCTCTACTCCCCACTCATTTCCCATCTGTTCTAACTCTCTACTCACCACTCCTCACCCATCTGTTCTAACTCTCTACTCACCACTCCTCACCTATCTATTCCAACTCTCTACTCACCACTCCTCACTCATCTATTCCAACTCTCTACTCACCACTCCTCACTCATCTGTTCTAACTCTCTACTCCCCACTCCTCACCCATCTATTCTAACTCTCTACTCCCCACTCCTCATCCATCTATTCTAACTCTCTACTCACCACTCCTCACCCATCTATTCCAACTCTCTACTCCCCACTCCTCACCCATCTGTTCTAACTCTCTACTCACCACTCCTCACCCATCTGTTCTAACTCTCTACTCACCACTCCTCACCCATCTGTTCTAACTCTCTACTCACCACTCCTCACCCATCTATTCCAACTCTCTACTCACCACTCCTCACCCATCTATTCCAACTCTCTACTCACCACTCCTCACCCATCTATTCCAACTCTCTACTCACCACTCCTCACCCATCTGTTCTAACTCTCTACTCACCACTCCTCACCCATCTATTCCAACTCTCTACTCACCACTCCTCACACACATATTCCAACTCTCTACTCACTACTCCTCACCCACCTATTGAATCAAGTAATCTGCCTGGAGAATTAGGTTCCATCGCGCTGACCGTCCACGACCACGGTTGCAAGCAGTGTCCAGGCAGCATGCAGGGCAGATGGAGTGGGGGCGACATGTTTCAACTAAGTGTTACGCTGGTGTAAAAGCTGTCAAACTGGGACGTCCTGAGAGTGGAAGGTCACATGGTCGAAGATAGACAGGCGGCGCCGTTCACTGTTGAGAAAAATGCTCTCAAGTTGAGTCTGTCGAGAGACTTCAGTGTTGGTGAACAGGTCTTTCCAGCAGACTCCGCCGATAGGTCGTTTATTGCGTACATGCATGGCCTTGAGCCGCTAGCGATCTTCCTGTCAGATAGTCCAGGTTTCAAAGTCGTACAAGAAGATTGGAATAACACATGATTTATAGAGGCACAGCTTGGTTTCCAGAGAGGCCGATCCTCCGAGTGATATCTGAGTTGCTGCGGGCATTAGAAGTCGGCCTGTTGCTCACGTAGATGTAGTTTTCCGAGTGATTTCCGCTGCAGACGGATCACTACCAAAACTTTGAATCCTAGTCTTCGCCCCGAAAATAAGCAGCCCTAAATGTAAAGCTAACTAAGCGCTCCACAGGGAGAGAGGGTGTTGTCAAGGCCTGAGAGTATGAACTTGGTATGTAGACATCGTCTGTATAATTGAAGTCGGGTCAAATGCAAAAGTACGAAAGAGACTACCTGGTTGTGCGTTCCCATCTGTGCAAGGATCCAATCTAGACGGTGTTGGGAATTTGTTAATACGATCCTGGCCGACGTGAACTCGTGCACTTGTGTCACGGTGGAGCTTCTCTATCAGCCCCATCAAGGTGTCAAGGATTCTCACACACATCAAAGTCTTCCTCAAAGCAGATCTATCCATAGAATGAAAGGTGGCCCTGAAGTCAACGTATGCAATGTAAAGGAGGTTATTGAATTCACAGTGTATTTCCGCGAGGAGACGAAGAGCAAAGATGAAGTCAATGATCTATCTTCCGCAGAGGTTGCAATCTAGCGGGAGGAACATGTGCAGAACCCTAACCGGGTACACACATCAGTGTAATAGGCCTTTAGCTGTTGCATTCTGGTCGGGATCTCTTTACTTTTTACAGATATATGATAATTCCGTCACGCCATGCAACGGGAATATGTCAAATATCCCAACTGTTGCAAATAATATCATTGGTGCATGGTTGCACACATTGGATCGAATACGTAGTTCAACCGTTCTGGAGGAATGCCGTCTGATCCCGCGGCTCTGTCGTTCTTCATCTGTTGTAGGGCGGCCCTGACTTCGGCTATGCTGGAGACATCTGAGTTTATGTATGTGACATGGTTTGACTGAGCGAGCGGAGATTTCACACCTCTCTAGACACTGGCTCAGTCTTTGTCCAGATGTTCCAGCAGGTGGAATAACACTAGACAACAAATGTTGACGTTTTGTGTGTATCTGAGTCACCTGTGAATCAAGTTACCTTTATGCTGTTTGGGCTCCTGAGAATGAATATAGCCATTAAAACACTACATTAACTCTAGTTTTTTTTTTATATCTATAAAACAAGGTTTACACAAATGCAAATACATACCGCATACCATAATAATGTTCGTAGCGTAAATGATTCACAGTTACGTCTTTTTATCTGTCGCTTGTAACGCGTTTATGGAGACTCACAAGACTTCAAAAATAGTCTGCTGGCATTGCTGCGTTCCAATTCCCTTGATGTCTTTTTTCGAAGGTGGTAATGTCCTTTACTGACAGCACCATAGTTAGTAGGGAAGACACCCACATAAGATTGTAAAAAATGTAATTTTAAGCTGATGTTACATCCTAGTCTTTGTATCGCTGCTATAGGGTTTCTTTTGAAGACCTCTTGGCAACTGGCAAAAGAAGTAAACTCGCTTGGTACGGTCACATATAGAGATCAAATTGTCTTGCAAATACAATCCTCCACAGAAAGGGACATCGCAGACGACGAAGAGGCCGTCCAAAAAAGAGATGGGAGGACAACAGAAAAGAATGCACCAATCTCCGACCAGAAGAGTCACAGGCAGCGGCCGCTGACAGAGAAGCGTGGCGTAGTGTTGTGAGGATGTCTTCATGTGTGCCCCAACGACCTCACCGGTTACGGCATGACCTGTCCTGGCGGTTTCTGCAAGCTACTGGTAATTTTCAGCCTGATATGTTCCTATAAAGTTTGTGGCCGCTTGCTGGAAGCGTTAAACATTGTTTACATCAAAACTTATAGCTACTCATCACACTTTATTGATCACTCAAGCTATTGAAAGACTTAATAAACTAGGAATGTACCAATATGAAATGTATATAACATGGAAGACTCAAAAAAGGGCATAAGGATAAATAAAAATTACAGCAAATATTACTTATCTGAGAACATATTATGTGAGTATTTGGAAATTGTGAGATATTGCCATTATTAAAAAACTGTCCCTTCTTATTTTAAACTGCACATTTGTAAAATGCTGTTTCAGATTCTACATTTATGAAATGCTATTTCATGCTATAAATTTGTGAAATGCTATTTCATGCTATAAATTTGTGAAATGCTATTTCATACTTTAAATTTGTGAAATGCTATTTCATACTTTAAATTTGTGAAATCTTGTTTTACTTTAGACTATATTTGTAAAATCTTGTTTTAGACTATATTTATGAAATCTTATTTTATACTCTACATTTGTTAAATCTTATTTCACATTCTATTGTTATTTAAACAATTTTATTTTATTTTGAAAAATGTGTATTACTAATTAACTGAGATGCAAAAAATGGGCAGAAGACTCAGTTGCTTATAGATGACTGTTTGATTCAGGGTCAACAAACGAGAGCTATCCAAGACCTTATTCGCCTCCAAATAGAGATCCTAGAAACAGGCTCTTACACAGAGTCTATCCGAGTGAATAGGAATAAAAGAATGAAGGCAAACTCATCACAAAATTATGCCGCGCTGAACTCCGTGTGTCAGGCTAGAGGGCAGAAGTATTGCAGCATCACTATAAACATTAATACAATGTAACAAAATGATGATGAACAAGAAGCAAAAAGATATTTATCACATTAGCATGATTAAAACACACAAAAGCAAAAGATCTTCTTCTTCTTCTTTGCGTTCGGTTTCATATGCTCATTTTACACCAGATGGTCTGCCTCCACGAAGTGACACGTCAGTTTGTCTTGTATGTTTCTCTCCTCGGGCCAGGTCTTCTCACGGGAGTCTTGGTGCAGTGGACATGTTTGCAGGATGTGTTATGGAGTCTGGGGTCCTCTCTGACATGTGCATTGTGCAGTCTGTGCTGCTTTCATTTTATGCATGTGTGCATTTAGTCTGCAATGACCTGTTCTGAGGCGAAAAATTGTGGTATACTGTTTCCTATTCAGTCTATTGATTGGGTCCTGTAGGTATTTACTGTTTTTTCTCTCTATCCACTGCTGTTTGTATTTTTTTTTAAATGTTTGCCTTGACTTCTGGCAGTGACAATAAAATCCCCCTCCAGTGGATTTCAGTTCACTGCGGCATACCTGGGAATGAATGGGCGGACATGCTGGTCAGGGAGGGAAGACAAAGAAAACAATTCACCCACCAAGCAAAAGATCAATATGGTATATCTTTATACAGAATAAAACTTGTTTACATTTAAACAAATCTTGAGATGATCAATAACCATGTGAGAATGTTTCTATAAAAAAACTTGCTAATCAATTCAATTAATCAGTTCCGTTTACAATTTTACAAAGTAAATTAAATTATATCTCGTACAGGAGCCAAATCATGAAAACACCATTTTTTTTAGTTCGTCTTTTTTCCAAAAGCGGTGTGGGTTGCATTTTTTTTTTTTTTATCTAATGAGTTCAGCGCATCCAACTTAAGCGCAATTTTTTACAATTAATTTGCTTTCCATTAGGATATGACGTTGTTTCAAGAAGCCAAACTTTGGAAGTCTGGGTTGTGAGCCATGTGTATGTGGGGCTCTTCTCTTCTGGTTGATCATGTCAATTTAGTTTCAGTATTATATTGTGTGTCTTATCTGAATGTAGAAATTGTGAATATGGTTAACTCATTTCAGAGTCTACTGATCTCAATTTTGTAGATAATCCTGCAACCTACTGTTTTGATACTTTCCTCAGCTGCTCACAGGGAAAGACTAACAAACAGTAGAATTTGTTCTTAAGTCTGTGGACTTCAGAATGAGAAATAAACTGTATGGTGATGAGGGGTCTTCTTCATACGCTGTCAGACGTCAACTTGTATTTGTTCGAAGAAAGCAGCTGTCATCCTGAGGCTGTCGACACTGCCATAGAGCTTGTCTAGTGTTGCCACTGGTGATGGCCACATGTGCTTTCTCTGGTCCTCGTATGTCTGGCAGTTTTGCAGCCGATGTTCAGCGGTCATTTTCCCTGTACCACAAGTGCATTCGTCAGTGCCACCTATTTTCAGTTTATTGTATAGGTGGTATCTCAGTCTGTTGTGGCCTGTGCGGTGTCTGAAGACCATGACCTGCTCTCTTCTGTTCAACTATTAATATGCAGCATTTTTTATGTAGCCAGTATGTTCTGTTTCCCATTTGGCCATGTATCTGGCCCTAATAAGCCTTTTGATTAGGGATATAAGTTTTATCATCAAGTTTGTCAGGGATAATATATGTGGTTATTTGCGAGAGATCTATGAAGAAATCGCCCTCTCCACATGGTATGTCATTTCAGTATACTTTATTTACAATGTACTCTCTACTGAAAAGAAAATACAGAATTATTAAAAACCATTAGGAGATTCACTGTTGGCTGCCAAAAAGTAGCCTATGATGGCAGAAGTGTAAATGGCAGTGAAACTGATTCAATTGTTTAAAATATTGAACAGATGAGATTATACTAGTGAGATTAACTGAGGTCATAGACAAAGAGCTGAGAGAAGAATAGGCAGGCTTTCAACAAAATGGGTCATGTACAAGCCAGACAGCTACACTGAGAACAATAGCTGAACAAAGTGCAGAATAGAACGTATCATTTTAGATCAAATTCGAGGACTGTGAAAATGAATTTAACAGGTTAGATAGAGAATCCCTGCTTACAGATGCAGACAGACTGGCAAAAGAAGGTGCAAGACTACCACAAACAGATACCAGTATGACGTACGAAGAGTCAAAACGGCTTATCAAAGCCAGATACATGACCAAATGGGAAACCGAACATACTGGTTACACCAAAAACGATGCCTATTACCAGTTGAACCGAAGAGAGCAGGTCGTTGTCTTCAGACTTCGCACTGGCCACAATAGACTGAGGTACCACCTATTCAACAAATTGAAGATAGGGTGTACCGACGAATGCCCGTGCGGTACTGGTAAAATGACCGCTGAACATCTGCTGCAGAACTGCCCGACATACGAGGATCAGAGAGAGCAGATGTGGCCATCACCAGTGGAACTGCAAGACAAGCTCTATGGCAGTGGCGACAGCCTCAGGATGACCGCCGCTTTTTTCGAAAAAATAATGGTTACTGTCTGACTGCGTACGCAGAAGAAGAAGAAGAAGATAGAGAATCACTCTGGAAGTTGTACCAGCACTATGTAGTGGCCCTGAAGTTCACTTAGATAATTTGGGAAATGTTTGAAAATATGAAATGTAGAGTTCTATATGAGCTATCTGAGCAGGTGTACAACAGGAATGTATTTTATCACCATTTCTCTTTCTCCTGGTCATTGATTGGAGATTATGATGACAATAACTTCAATGAACAAAAATGGAATTCAATGGTATATGTCTAAAATATATTTTCTTTATGAATACTTCATATCAAAATTATTAATTATAATTTTAGCTCAATTTCTTTAATATCAATTAATTTTCTTTTAGAAAAAAAAATATTTGACATACAGAGTTGCTGCTCTTTTTGGGATTGTTAAAAACATAGATCTAGTAAATTATGCTGGAATGTAAATGGATTAGAATACTTATTTCACTGTTTCGGGTCTATGTTCTTGTTTGTCCAGTCCTTGACAAAGACCTTCTGCTTGAAATGTCCATTAACATCTGGCACTGCTCTGCTCTCACGTGAAACTTCTTCATAACTTTATATTTTGATCATCATCTTGAAGTAGTCTTTGTAGGATTTCTTCTATGCTGACTTGCTACACATGTGGCATTCGTTAAGTAACTTTTTATATCTTTTTTATGCATTCCTATCTCCTTTAGGTGTATTCATCTCTTCTTCCATGATAGCTTAACTTAACTTAGCATCTTTATACTGGTTTAGAAGATTGCAGAATCTGTATACACCCAGATTTGTTTTATATTTCATTGATCTAAAAACTATGCACATCCAATCTATTCTTGAATGCATTAATTGGCCCTGATGTGTTAGCTCATATGTGTATTGTCTCTGAATAAGGCATTTTGGTCATAATGTAGGTTTTGTTCTTACGTTGCAGCAAAGCATCTGAACCATACATTTATACATCCTTTTACACTTTAGGAAAATTTAAGGGCAGCTCTACAAGCAACAGAACATACAATGAATAGAAACAGTTGGAGATTAACAGACACTCCAATGGTCCCACCACTCGGTGTTGTGTTTTCTGGAATAATAGGAAGACCTTGGGGATACACTTGCAGGATCTCAGGGTATTCATCTCTGTTTCGATCATTACACCAGTGGTCTTCAGTGTCTTCATCTAATTCAAGCAAAACAAATAACATAAATTACTTATGTAATACCGAACTATGTTTAATTCATTAGAAGATAATCTAAATTGGACAATTTGACAGGTTTTTCTGAAAAACATGGCAAGAAGGTCTCCCTGAACCATTATCTAAAAAGATGCTTATTTCAATATGCGTAATGCATGAGAACAGGCGTAGTGAGGTGTGAAATAGGTCATAGTGATGTGTGAAATAGGTCACAGTGAGGTGTGAAATAGGTCACAGTGAGGTGTGAAATATGTCACAGTGAGGTATGAAATAGGTCACAGTGAGGTGTGAAATAGGTCACCACATTAGAACAACCCTGATGTGGGGTAAAAGTATTACATTTTATGTGACAACAGAGAAATGTGTATGGTGGAATGACATAGTGTACATAATAAAGATTATGGGACAACAGATACGAGGGATGGTCAAAACGTGTTGCGCTTTAGTATAAAGCAGTCAAGGTACTTATCTGGAAATTGGTAGAGCTTTAGTCCTTCTTTATGTTTTCACCCTTCAATGCAATTCACTTCTCTCATCTATTCTTCACCTTCTGGTGCCCTGATTGTAGAACTCCTCTGTCAGCCTGGAACCACGTCCCCAGTCCAGTTATCAAGTACTGAACATCAGAAAAACATTGGGTATGAAATCATGCCCTTTGACTGGACTTTGCACTTAGTGACTTTTTCTTGTTCCAAACATAAACAATCCACTTCATGGACATCGTTTTCTGAAACCCAGGACTTATTACTGAATTAGAGATGTGATTCTGGATCCAGACAGAGGAGTTCTACAATCAGGGCATCAGAGAGGTGAAGAATATATGAGAGAAGTATATCACCTTGCAGGGTGAATACATAGAGAAAGACTAAAGTTCACACCAATTCTCAAGTAAGTACCTTGACTCCTTCATACTAAATTACTAAACTTTTCAACCATTCCTCGTAACACGTATGGGGAAATTATCTAGTGCACATATTAATTGGTTGCGTACTATAAGCCACTCCCAGCGGCAGAACACTTATTCACCCGCGACCATAAGCAGCTGTGAGCGCCAATGTTTGTTTCATAGTACAACAAGTTATAAATTTATAGTTTTCCTTTCCGTTTCGGTACGAGATTTTAATTTACCGAAGGGAAGTTGTTTCTTGAACCACATGTGGAGCAAATCGGATGTTAAAAATTGTATTCTTGTCATAATTATCATATTTTCAAGATAGTTACCGAACTGTAAAAAATAGTTTACCATGGCAACAAGCGATAAGGCCATAAAAGCACTTGTACGGCTCGTCTAACTATTGAACAGGCTAGAAACTTGTTTCAACAGATAAATAATACATCTAGCGAAGACGAGATAAGTGAAACTGATGTCGACAAAAATGATTCAATTGATTTTGATGAATGCGAAAAAAATAGTACTGACAGCGCAAGTAGTGATAGCGAAGATGATGCACGTCCTGGACCATCAAAAGTCCCTAAAAACGCTAAGACGGCTGCTAGATTTACAAATAGTTCAGTAAAAAATGGAGCTCAAGAAAGAGAACAGTGGCACCAAGTAACTGAAGGTGAAACAACAGGCAGTATTCCCTTTGTTCCAACTCGTGAACCAGGTATGCATGCAAAACTAGATGCATCTTCCTCTGAACTAGATTGTTGGTTTGCCTTGATAACACCAGATGTGTTAGATTCATTGGTATCAATGATCAATAAATATGCAGAATTGAAGAAATCCAAACAAATTTCTTTACAAAAGTCTTCACTTGCAAGTTGGAAGCCTATCACTGAATATGAGCTGTTAAAATTTTTGGCCATGATTATCGCAATAGGTTTAGGTAAAAAAGCATCGGTGAAGGATTATTGGGCACACAAACCGCACAACTACAACCCATGGTATAGTCAGATGTTTCCCAGATTGAGATTTGAAATCATTTACCACACCATGATGCATGTTGTTGATGCTGAACTTGTAGGGAAGGACAAAATAGAGCCATTCTTGAATTCACAAATAGCAAAGTTCCAGGATGCATTTTATCCATTTCAGGATCTGGCCATTGATGAAATGGTAATAGGCTTATAACGAACGCTGGAAGCACAAGCAGTACAATGCCTCCAAGCCAAGCAAGTATCACATCAAGACTTTTGGCTTGTGTGATTCTTCTTCTTCTTCTTCGTACGCTGTCAGACGTCAACCTGTATTTTTTCAAAAAAAGCAGCTGTCATCCTGAGGCTGTCGACACTGCCATAGAGCTTGTCTAGTGTTGCCACTGGTGATGGCCACATCTGCTTTCTCTGATCCTCGTATGTCGGGCAGTTTTGCAGCAGATGTTCAGTGGTCATTTTCCCAGTACAGCACGAGCATTCGTCAGTGCCACCTATCTTCAATTTATTGAATAGGTGTATCATACTTTGGCAGCTTCCAAAGAAAAACAAGAAAATGGTGGAAAAAAATATTTTATTAGATCATTGAGGTTTCACAGGTAAATGCTCATATATTATACACGCTCTGTCATGCTGATAAGAAGCCTATGCCCTTGAAAGTCTTCAAAGAAAATTTGATCCATCAGCTGACTGAGAAGGCTGTATCCATCATCCCGCAAGAGGTAGTAACCACAAAAAGTAATAAAGTTGGGAGAAAATTCAAAGAAGGAAACAAAATTAAAAGATATGAGGGTGATGTACATCTTGTGGATCACTCAGACAAAGACAGGAACTGCATTGTATGCTCAACTGACGTAGTCACAGCACTAAAAAGCCAGAAAAATACTGAACTTAATGATTTAAGAGCAGTACTCTGTCAACTATGCCAGCAGTCCGCACTAAAAAGGGTAGTGGTGCAGTGGGTTCCATCCCACTGCAACATCCAAGGCAACGAGGAGGCAGACAGACTGGCAAAAGAAGGTGCAAAACTACCACAACCAGATACTAGTATGACATACGAAGAGTCAAAACGGCTTATTAGAGCTAGATACATGACCAAATGGGAAACCGAACATACTGGTTACACCAAAAACGATGCCTATTACCAGTTGAACAGAAGAGAGCAGGTCATGGTCTTCAGACTTCGCACTGGCCACAATAGACTGAGGTACCACCTATTCAACAAATTGAAGATAGGTGGCACCGACGAATGCCCGTGTGGTACCGGGAAAATGACAGCTGAGCATTTGCTGCAAAACTGCCCGACATACGAGGACCAGAGAGAGCAGATGTGGCCATCACCAGTGGCAACACTAGACAAGCTCTATGGCAGTGTCGACAGCCTCAGGATGACGGCTGCTTTTTTCGAAAAAATAAATGTTACTGTCTGACTGCGTACGATGAAGAAGAAGAAGAAGAAGTATGCTCAACTCCTGCAAAGAGAGCCCGCACATTTTTATTGCACTCGTTGCCCAGAAAAGCCACATCTCCATCCGAAGAACTGTTTTAGAGTGTACCATACACATGATCCTGCAGATGGTGCTCACTAAGAACTGTTTTAGAGTGTACCATACACATGATCCTGCAGATGGTGCTCACTAAAGACATTGAAGTACTGTCAATAAATTGGAGATATATATATTTTTTTTTAATGTTAATTTTTGCAAAGATTTTTTTTTTTTTTCAAATGTTTATTTTTCAAAAATGTTTTCATTTTTTCCGATCTGGTCTACATGTTAGCTATCAGAAGTGTAAATATTATCCAATTTCTGTGTTCTTGGATTTTTTTTTCTTATTGTTAGATATACTTTATGATCCCCTTATTCAAAAAAGGCAAAAAATCAGATCCGGCAAATTATAGACCGGTGAGTTTAACGAGCATAGTCTGTAAATTGTTAGAGTCAATAATCAAAGAAAACATTGTAATGCATTTAGAAAAATTTAATCTAATTAGAAATAGTCAGCTTGGGTTTACTAGAGGGAGATCATGCTTAACAAATCTATTAGAATTCATGGAGGAGGTTACTAAAATCATAGATAAAGGGGAGCCAGTGGATGTTATTTATCTAGACTTTGCAAAGGCCTTTGATAGAGTACCTCATCAAAGATTATTTCGAAAGTTAAAATCACATGGAATAGGTGGCGAAGTTGCCAAATGGATTGAAAATTGGTTAACGGGAAGAAGGCAGAGGGTGGGCATAAATAAGGAGTACTCTGAGTGGAGTGAAGTGAAAAGTGGTGTGCCACAGGGCTCGGTTTTGGGACCAATTTTGTTCTTGATATATATAAATGATTTGGACATTGATATGAGATCCATGATTGCAAAATTTGCTGATGACACAAAACTATGCAGTAGTGTCTCATCTAAAGCGGAAGTGGATATATTGATGTCGGATTTAGATAAAATTCGAGAATGGTCTGTAAGCTGGCAAATGGAGTTTAATGTAGATAAATGTACAGTCATCCACATGGGTAGATCCAATATGGAACATAAATACAGAATGGGAGAAAACAATATTAGAAAGATAGATAGGGAAAGGGACCTAGGGGTTATAATAGATCATACAGGAAAGGTGAGTGAGCAAGTTAAGGTAGCAGTGAAAAAGGCAAATGCAATGTTAGGTATGATAAAAAGAAATATTAAACATAGGAGCAAGGAAGTGATCGTCAAACTGTATAAAGCTTTAGTTAGACCTAGATTGGAGTACTGTGTACAGGTGTGGAGTCCTTATCATAGAGGGGACATAAACATGCTAGAAAGAATACAAAAAAGAGCGACAAAGATGATAGTTGGATTCCAGAATTACAGTTATGAGGAACGGCTCAGAAAAACGGGCCTACAGTGTCTCGAAGAGAGAAGAATTCGTGGTGACTTAATACAGGTTTATAAGATGATCAGAGGAATCGATAAATTAGACTATAACAAGTTTTTTAAAATACAGCCACCTACAATAACACGAGGGCATAGCTACAAGCTGATTAAAGAGAGGTCCAGGTTAGATATTAGGAAATATTTTTTTAGTCAGAGAGTGGTGTCTGCTTGGAATGCATTGCCAGGGGAGGTGGTGGAGGCAGGGACAGTTAATGCGTTTAAGAATAGACTGGATGCGCATAGATTTTAGAGCAGGGTGATGTGAATGTAACTGGTTGTATACAGATTCTGCAGGGTCTTCTAAACCAGTATAAAGACGTTAAGTTAAGTTAAGTTAAGTTAAGTTAAGTTAAGTATAACCACCAAGTTAAAGACATTAAATGTTTTAGACATTCAAAAATTGAAGGTGAGTTGGCACTGTTTTTATAATTGTGTAAAGCTTTTCTGTTGTAAATAATAATTTACCATTTACAAATTTCCTACTAAATAATAACACACAATTGTTTTAGATCTATCTTATAGAACATTCATTTACCTACAAAATGGTATATCATTCATAAAAATATGTTAATAATTAAGAAAACTGCAGCTAAATTTGTACATACACCTGCAAATGGGAAAATGGGACCTTAATTTAATTCTGCCACAGCCTGTTTTTCAATTCAGTAGCTAATCAGTTATGTACATATTAAAAGTTATCAGATAACATGTATGGTGAAATGGTGCAGTGTACATATTAAAAGTTACGTGACATCAGATAACATGTATGGTGAAATGGTATAGTGTACATATTAAAAGTTACGTGACATCAGATAACATGTATGGTGAAATGGTATAGTGTACATATTAAAAGTTACGTGACATCAGATAACATGTATGGTGAAATGGTATAGTGTACATATTAAAAACTATGTGACATCAGATAACATGTATGGTGAAATGGTGTGTGTTGGTGAAGTATATAAAATAATGTACAGTGTGAGTATTAAGCAGACTTTTTTGTCAGCATGAGATGCCTTAGAGTAAAGAATGTGGTGCAGCCATCTGTAAGGACCAAGTGGTGCAGCCATCTATAAGAACCAAGTGGTGCAGTCCTCTGTAAGGACCAAGTGGTGCAGCCATCTGTAAGAACCAAGTGGTGCAGTCATCTGTAAGGATCAAGTGGTGCAGTAATCTGTAAGGACCAAGTGGTGCAGTCATCTGTAAGGACCAAGTGGTGTAGTCATCTGTAAGGACCAAGTGGTGCAGTAATCTGTAAGGACCAAGTGGTGCAGTCATCTGTAAGAACCAAGCGGTGCAGTCATCTGTAAGGAACAAGTGGTGCAGTCATCTGTAAGGACCAATTGGTGTATTCATCTGTCAGGACCAATTGGTGTATACATCTGTAAGGACCAAATGCTGCATTCATCTGTCAGGACCAAGTGGTGCATTCATCTGTAAGGACCAAGTGGTGCAGTCATCTGTAAGAACCAATTGGTGCAGCCATCTGTCAGGACCAATTGACGCAGCCATCTGTCAGGACCAATTGACGCAGCCATCTGTCAGGACCAATTGGCTCAGCCATCTGTCAGGACCAATCGGTGCAACCCTCTGTCAGGACCAATTGGTCGCAGTCATCTGTAAAGACCAACTGTAGTGATTGCTTACACTTTTTATGGAGCAAACTGAGGTAGTTGTTGTCTAATGCCAAAAATGAGTATGTTTACACTTTCGTGTGCCCTGGAAAAATCATTGAGTGGCGGGTTGCATTACCTTTCCTCACATCCTGAGTATGCTGATGAAGGTGGTCCTCTAGACTACTGTGCTATGATTGGTTTCATTTGCTTGATGCTAAGAACTACATGAATCATGTCGATCGACATCTCGTTAGCCAGACTGTCTTAAAAATAGCCAGTTTCTAAGTAACGCTACGTGGAAGAGAGATGTGGTATTGGACAGTATATTGCAATTGATCCTGACAGGACATCCTGGTCAGTGTATTGAGCCTGATTGGACTAGCGTCTCAGTCCCGCAAATTTGGGAATAAGTAGTCTAAGAACGACAAATTATTTGAGTATTAAATGTACATGAACATTGACAAAGTGGATCCTGCTCCTGAATATTTGGGAGGAAATAATTAGCCAACTTCTCCGAACCGATAATGTCAAGTTGACTAAAGAAGGTGGCGCATAGGGCTAGCGACATTATCATGTAGTAAAACAAATTGCTACAGATACCATCTTTCAAGAACAAATAAAGCACTCTGGAGCAGGCCTTCTTCAAGAGAATCATTTTTCATAGACTGCTCCAATACCATTTAGATAAAAGAAGCTTAATGCAGAGTTTATTCCCATTGTTGGGTATCACCTGAGGGGGAGGGGTGAGTTGTGATTTACAGGACTGGAGAATTTATAGTGCTGAGAAATAAAGAACACCTGGACCTGCAGTTACCATGAAGTGTGAGTATTAAGCTATAGGATAAGTGTGAGCACTACAGTTTTGAAGTTGTGTGTTTTAATATATTTATAGTAAGAATGTTGTTTCTAATGTACTGGGTCTCTCTCTCTCTCTGAGAAAGAATAGCGGAAAGATACCATTAGTGAAGATCTTTATCTTGTCGTATTGATGGTCCTAAGAAAACAAAGGGCTACCACTGCATGCTGACCTCCTGACATAAATTCTGCACTTTTGTAATGATGGCTTCTGTAACAATATATTTTCTAATCCATTCACAACCATCTTCAGCTGCTTTTACAATATGCCTGGAAGGTTACAGTGCCATATTCCTTGGTCCCCTTCATCAATACAACACAGATATAAATGACAAAATAAAAACAAAATATTGTCAAATCAACAGAACTCACCAGCTGTAACGCCAAGCACAAGTCTATACCAAAACTGAACATCAGTCTGTGAACACTGGCTGTCACATGTGAACTCCACATACACAGTGTCTACAGTTGTTTTTAAGCAGAGGAAAAGCCGACCCTGTTAACACAGTGTACACATGAGTGCAACAGCCAGACACTAAAAATACAGAAATACAATGCAACCAACATCCCCAAGTTAACTTAACCTACAAATTACGTAAATCGCAAAAATTACCAACAATTGAGAACTACAATGGATTTTAACATCACGCGATTCAAGAATGTTAGCCACCGTATCTATTTTCATATGTTTAGTTACAAGGCTATTTTCGATGACAAGAAGTGTGTGACCACACAGTCTTCCTTAGACTTGCTCATGACGTGCTGCTCACAACAAAGCCAAGATGATACTCAGACGATCCTCAGTCTTTAATATTGAGAGGGAGGGGGGGGGAGGTAGAAGTTGCTCCAGACCAGCATTCCACTCCACCACCATCCTGCTCCAGCTCTTTTCCTACATACCCAACTCAATCGCATGCTATGCTGATGTAAACACTGGCACACAATAATATGTTAGGTCACAAGAAGTTCTTTTATGTGAACGGTGAATGCTTCAATGTGTGTTTATATTCCTCTATATATTTGTCCTACTTTTATAATTTACATTAGAGTAAATACTGCCACATGATGTATCTCCTATTACTGGTATGAAAAAATAAAGTTCTCTTTTATTATCTTGCAGTTTTGTATGAAGTTATAGCTACGCAATCTATAAATTCAACTTGCGAGCAACACAAAATGAGAGTTACATAACGGGCCCAAAAACATAACGCTTACGTAAGAGGCAGTGTTACTGTACTTGACATTATTCAAATTCAGAACTATGCCATGCCCATCGTGTGATACTATAGAAGTCGAATCTTCTTCTTCTTTCTAAATCTCCCGCTACCGAGCCCTGAAAAGGACTTTTCCAAGTAGCAGAATATTGTGTTGTAGTTCACAGCTTGACTGTGATATTTGCACCTTTTGTTCTGACACATCCAACTTCAGCAGGCATTTTTAGTACTGGGTTAGCCTTCCCTCTTTGATCCTTTCTCCTTATCCAGTCTGCTTTGTTGCACTCTGTTATTTTGGATCATCACGTGTAGGTGTAGAAGGGTCTTGGTAGCTCTAGTTCGCTGGTCCTGATGCTAGCAGCCAGCCATAAGTCACTGATTACTGCAGCTCATAATATCTATTTGCTCATTTAAAAGGACATTTAAAGCCCAAGTGGCTATGATATCCAACACAAATTGTATAAAATATACAATTATAAAGACGTATCGCCGAATAAAATATAATACATTAAGAAAATGTCAAATGGTTCTTAGAACGACTTGACTGCATCGGGGGGGGGGCACCACATGTTCCCATTCCTTTCATTATTTATATTTAACAGAGGAGTGAGAGAAAAGAGAAAGAGAAAGATAGTCAGTGAAGTGATTAAAGTGATAACGTACAGTTCCAGTATCTGAACATTCCAATTGGTTGCCTGTAACCTTGACACTGAAGAAGATATTAATTATGAATGATAATGCACATAAAAAATGTAAATTTTTCTTATGAGATAACATATTCAACACCAAATATTCAGTGAAATGTATTTTATATCATGAAATTGTTATCCGCAAGCACACCCCTCTTTAGCTGCCTTTAATTATATGTATGAGGGTACAGCGGTTTCATTCTATTCTTCCCATTAAGTGGTCCAGAAATCATCAACATTGCTCTTGCTAAACTATTTAGAGTCTGTGAATCATCACAACATAATTACTACAACAAAGCAACAACTGCTACTATAACCATCAATTACCTATCTATAACTGTTTGAAAGGACCTTACCACTTGTGTAGCAATTTATTATTTCATTGTTTCCATTTAAAAAAGCTGCAGAAACTTTTTGATCTTCACTTTAAAGATTTCAAACTTGAAGATTCTTTGCTACAAAAACAGTTAATGTTAACTCTTAGTTTAGGCACTGAAAAGCCACATTTTTATGCACCAATAAAAAATTTGGGAACAACATCTGGGCTTACGCCAGGAGTTCTAAGATGAGGTGGAACAAAATTAAAAGCATTTTCAGTTGAGCCATCAACTTCACTCCAGCTGACCTGCACAGTAGAACCTCTAGCCTGAAAATCAATGGCTGCTGCTGGTCTAAGATGTGATCTTGACATCTTTTTCCTTCCTATGACCTTTCCCCTTTCCTTTTGTTGTGGCCCTACCTCTACTAGAACTAGTGACGGCTAGGGAAGATGCTCTCTTGTCCTCAGTAAATGAGACGTCATTTTCAGAATCTGTCGTCAAATCGCTACATACGTATTCTGAATCTGAACTTTCAATATTGGCTCAATAAATCTTCTTCCTCATCGACATTCTCAGTTTCGATCCATGATTAAATAATTTGTGACGCTTGTTCAGCCAAAAGTCTTTGCTTGCAACCAGTTGAGCTTGAAGTGATTTTTTTCGCTTGAAGTGATTTTTTTCAACTAAACAAAATACTGTTTTGTAGATGGCTGTTAGTTTAATTAAAATTGAAAGCAATCCCAATGTCTCACAGAATCAACTTCGAACAACGTGTTTACAATGTCAAGGCTGGAAGAGCTTTATATAAATTTTGGATCAGAAAAGTTCTTAAATGTTAATGTAAAACTAGAATTCCAGGACCAACTACCAATCGTCTAATAGACGATGTGTACATTAGAACAAGTTGACGCCTAGCCTCAAGGGAGGTAAGACTAAGAGTGCCTGCATCCTGGGTTATCTCCCGTCATCTTTACTTATGTCTTTCCATTGATCTAAGGTAGCTCGGGACCAAAGAGTGAGGTTGATGACCAGCGCAGCTTCTTTCTCGCTAAAATCCAAAAACAGCACAAGTTACATCATCAAGACAAAACCGTCTGATGATATCACCATCATTGCTTGCGATGGGCAACTAATTAAAACAAGTCTACTCATCTATTGACTAGACGAGTCGTAATATAAGAGTTAATGACTTTTTGTCCTTGGAATCTTTACTATTTTCTCTGACTTTATCTTTGATGTCAATATGACCAATTTTTCTACTCCTTGACTACTCAATTGAATTAATACTACATAGATTTTCATTGTCACTATTTATTACTGTTTTAGGGAGGAAGACTAAAGTCTGATCAGACACAACATACTGATCAGACATGTTAGTCAGGGTCAGGCACAACATACTGATCAGACATGTTAGTCAGGGTCAGGCACAACATACTGATCAGACATGTTAATCAGGGTCAGGCAAAATATACTGATCAGATGTTAGGGTCAGGCAAAATATACTGATCAGACGTTAGTCAGGGTCAGGCAAAATATACAGATCCGATGTTAGTCAGGGTCAGGCAAAATATACTGGGCAAGAACCTCACCTTGGCTTCCTCATAGCCCACACTGGAAATGGGCTGTTTTCCTGGCTGTGAGGGATCGACTTGATCCTCGTAGTAGTGAGTGACACGCAGATCAAGCCGCCTTCATCAGCATGCTCGGGATGTGAGGAAAGCTACTACAACCTGCCACTTAACTTCCTTTTTAGGGCACACAAAAGATTAATTCTACTCACTGTAGGCATTCAACAACAATTTGACTTAAAGATAATCCTAGACTTAATTGATAGTACTATAAATTTACCTCTTCAACTTGTAACATCCGAGTGCATGAGCTGCAGAAGTCAGCGGCCTAAAGCTGACTGCTAGCATCAGGGGCAGCATCCCAGAGCTCCCAAGACCCTTACCCACATCCATGTGGAGATCCTGGATATCAGGCTGCAATAGGGCAGACTGACTAAGGAAAAGGGATTGAAGAGGGAAGGCTAACCAGGTATCCAAAAATGAAGCCGGATGTGTCAGACCAAAAGGTGCAAATATTGCAGAAAAGCTATAAACTATGACACATTGCAATCCATTTTACGGACAACATCCTGCTACTTCCAAAGCCCTATTCAGGGCTAGGTCACGGTAGTTTGAGAACAAACGATAAAGAAAGAAGTAACACCTGATTTACATGGTGAGGTCATACCAAAATAGCTGAAGGCCACAACCTATGAATGAACAAAATTAGCTAACTGGTACAATACAAGCAGGACAGACACCAAACATACATACATACCACAGTCTAGACGATGGCAAAGTCTCAAACTGAAAAATAAATTGAGTAGATAACACTATTTTTGAATGTCAACTACTACACGTAGAACCACATGGAAATACAAATTTCAACTGATTAAAATTAGAGCTTTATATACTTACATAAATAAACAGAGGCTGGCAACGTTTAAGAAAATAATTCAGAATAAATTGAAAATTGGTCTGTAAAATCAACAAATAAAGTCACAGATGAAAAGGAAATATAGAATAAGTATAAACTGGATCTGTAAAATCAACAAATAAACTTTACTTAACGCCTTTATAGTGGTTTAGAAGACTCTGCAGAGTCTGTGTACAAACAGTTTCATTTACATTTTGTATTATATGCTCTAAAAGCTATGCGCATCCAATTTATTCTTAAAAGCATTAATTGTTCCTACCTTCACTACTTCCTGTGGCAATGTATTCCAAGTATTCACCACTCCCGGACTAAAAAAATATTTCCTTATTTCTAATCTGGACCTTTTTTTGTTTCTTGTTCTTGTAAGTGGTAGTATTTTGAAAAGCGTTATAGTTTAATTTTTCTGTTCCTTTGATTATCTTATAAACCTGTATTGTCACCTCGAATTCTTCTCTTTTCTAGACACTGTAGACCAGTTTTCTAGTCTTTCCTCATAACTGTAATTCTGGAATCCCACTATCATCGCTCTTTTTTGTATCCTTTCCAGCATGTTTATATCCCCTCTACGAGAAGGACTCCAGACCTGTACACAGTACTCCAATCTAGGTCTAACTAATGCTTTATAAAGTTTGACTATCACTTCCTTGCTCCTATGTTTAATATTTCTTTTTACCATACTTAACATTGTATTTGCCTTTTTCACTGCTACCTGATCAACTCTGGATGAATTCTGTATCATACCCACCATGTTTTCAATGGTCTTCTGAGGAAACTATGAGTCAGAGGATAATGAAATTTTGCAAACTTGACAGTTGGTATGTACTGTTCACACCCGAAGTGATGTCATCATGCACATCATATGTATGTTCACTTGTTGCAGTTTGGTCTGGTTTAATTTGAACACGCCTCGTAATTGATGTTGTAGTGAATTGCAAGGGAGTCTGACCAACACAATGGAGATCTACCCCACAGTATTTTTCTGGCTCGAGGCACCAGACTGCTGTTGACATACTCCAATGTTCATCCTTCCTTCTGAGTATGTGGCCTATCCATCAGTATATTGCCTTGTTTGTTGTTTGTGATCACTGACCAATGATAATTGCCGTAGGTCAGTATTGCAGAGATTCTGCATGTGCTGGTTGCAGAGAGTAAGGCCGACCATGTATCTCCCCAGAAAGGCTCGGGTCACACACATTTTTTTCTCCATTGCAAGTTTTCATGTTTCAGCAGCATAGCACATTGTACAGGGAGCACTGTTGAGTTGAAGATAAAAACCCATAGCATCCAATCCCGACAACATTTCAGGACTGTCTGGATGGACGAGAAGGCTGTCTAGCACATGCAGTGGCACCATGTTAGTTCTGGTTCTAAATTATTCTGTATTTTGAAGGGTTGTCCAAGATTGCAATATTCTTCTACACCTTACAAAATTTTCTCATCGAGGTTAAGTGGGTGACAATGGTGAAACACTTTTGCATGACTTTGGTCTTGGAGATATTCATTTCTAGCTCTACTCTCTTTCCCTCTTTGCTGAGCATCTCTAACATGCAGTTGGCTTCTGCAGCTGACCTGTGATCAGCACTGTGTCGTCCGTGAATCGAAGATGAGTTGATTTCTTGCCATCAACATTGATTCTAAAGTCCTGTCATTGGCAACAACTGATGACCAATTCCAAGAACACGGAGAAGAGGTTCGGTGAGTTAGGACCTCCATGTCAGACCTATTTATGTATTTGAACCACAACTGGGCACTGAATTGGATGGAAGATGATAGTGCAATTTGTGTAGCAGTTGGCAAGAACGTTGATATAACCAGTATCAACACGTTGATCCATTAGCAAATGTCAGACTTTTTTGTAGTCAATGTATGTGGAGTCAAGCGGTTTTGAATTTGTGTACTGCCATAAAGCTAGAACAGCTTGGTAATAATAACAGCATAAACTAGACAACAATTTAATTTTGTGTGTACAATCAAAACTGGGATTATGTGTACATTCACTCAAAGCAATCAAATAAGTATTTGTAAACACATAGCAGAGATGCTAGTTTTTTTTTTCTTCTCAAAGCAAAATTGACAAGGTACATCTCTCAATTTTAATGAGCACCATTTCATCCAGCTGCAAATGGATACTTGACTATTACAATCTCAGAGGCAATGAATTAAAGAAGTGGTCATCTCAGCATACAAAATCTGAGATCTATTACAACAAAAATACTTCATATCCAAAGTACTACTATAAGTGAGAGTACCTGGCTCTAACACTTCATCTCCAATGACAGTACCTACTATAAGTGAGACTACTTGATTTTAATACTTCATATCCAATGACAGTACCTACTATAAGTGAGACTAGCTCATTTTAACACTTCATCTCCAATGAGAGTACCTACTGTTTGTGAAACTACCTGATTTTAACACTTCATCTCCAATGAGAGTACCTACTGTTTGTGAGACTACCTGATTCTAACACTTTATCTTCAATGACAGTACCTACTATAAGTGAGACTACCTTATTCTAACACTTTATCTCCAATGACAGTACTTACTATCCCCCTTAGCCACTCCCACCCCCCTCAAACAGCTGAGACCTGGTATAACAAAGTCTTTAACACTTTGCCCCCAACAACAGTGCCCTGTTACAGAACTACATCTTTTAAAAGTGCCCTGAGCTGGTAAACTCTGTCCTACATCAAGTTTAACAAGCAGCCATAGAACACAATGCCAACATACATTCTTACTTGGAAACCTGATATTCAAACAGGCAGGTTATGCCTGCTGCCAAGTAGACGAACGCTCTGAGGCTTACTAGGTCTGGGGGAAAGTAGTTTGCTTATTGGGTAGGATTTCCTTTCTTTTTAGGATATTGCCCAGACAGCTGCTAACAGCCTACTCATCAATTTTCAATTCACAAAAGTTCTTTTACATACACAGAGTGTACATATGATTTCCATGTTGTTTGTCAATCTCCAATTTGACTAGACGCTGGTCTCGCCTCCCTTGAGACTGGGGGGGATCCTTGTAACTTGTGGGATTTGAAACAACACCATTTCATGATTTAGTTGGAAAGCATGTTTACCCCGCAGCTTTAGTGACTCCCAACATATATTTTTATACACACCATAACCTCCAATCGTCTTGAAGTGGCGCCTGTAATGTTGATGCAAGGAGTATTATCGGCATTGTCAAACTGCCAAACAGCCTTCTCATAACCCAAGGGTCGTTTCCCTTCACTTGTAATTGATGAATAAGTTCTGAATAATAAAAACAATAATTCTTTTATTTAAGTTAAACAAAATAGTTCAAAGAGTTTTGCTGTCAAAATGTTTGTTATTTCTAAAAAGTTAAAGCTCAGTTCAGTTTAGTTTCCATCTACTTGTGATTTGGGCATCATGGAGAGCTTAATTTCTCTTGGGCTAAGTGTGTTGCATCTGTTGTAAACCTGTATCATTGTTGAATTACTTATGTCAGTTATCCATCTGTCCCGCTGCTGTCCTCATGCCCTGCAGTCAGATCATCCTGAGTTGCAAGTAACCAGAGGGAGCTTGATCGGCTGGATTCCCATGAGAAGACTGAACCATTTTATTTTCTGTCTACAAATGTACTCAACACAAGGGTATGTCCCACCATATTTCTAATGTTCTCTTTTGACCCTTCCTGGTGACCTTTCTTATACATTTAATACATTCAAATTATACTATTCTGCAACTTGGATAATTACTAACTTTGACAATGGTAGCACAGAGTTGGTATAAATGTGCTGTTTTTGTTTAACAAACAAGCTGATCTTGGGTATTTTAAGTCCCAGCATATGCTTTCTGAAATCTTGTTCTGTTTCTCTACCATGCCTTACATCAGCTGTAAAAATACTTCCCAGATATTTGAATTCTTGGGTCTGCTCGAGGCTGATATCATAGACAGTTATGTTAATTGTTGACGCCTATCAATTAAACGTTTGCTAAGTTTACCTGGTTTTTTGCTAATCCTCAAACTTTCCATCTTTGATTTGCTAATCTTCATTTTATATCTTTCACAGACTGTTCAAAGCATTTTCACATAATTTTGTAGCTATCTTCACCCTCATCCATTATGCTTTGGTTGTCAGCAAAGAGAAATTCATATATTGAATTAGGCTCCAATACTGGAATTACAATTTGGCTGGCTTCTGTTTTGTTCATGCAATGTTGAACAGTTTTGATGAAAGCACCCAACCCTGTCACACTTGTGTGTTTTATAATTGCATATGTAATTCCATTAAGTGTTCTTGTTACAGTTGTATTCTTTCATATGGTACAGATCTCTCCCATAATCAAATAGTTGTCCTTGTACTCCATAATCTTCCAATATTGTCCATAGTTTAGTCATATTTACTTGACTAAAAGCTTTTCCTTGATCAATAAAAGTAATGTTGAAATGCTTGATATATTCTATTGTCATCTCACTTAATTGTCTTAAGGGTAATTAAATCCTCAGAGCAGACCAAACACTTACAAAATTCCAACTGAGTTTCATTCAGCTGAGGTTCAACAATTGGGCAATTCTTTGTTTGAGTATGTTTGCATTTAATTTTCCAGTACGACTTAGCAGCAATTTGCCCCTGGTTGTATCAGTTTCTTGTTTTGCTTTTTTAGATTCCAGATTGGCATTATTGTAGCCTGCTGCCAATCATCTGGAACTCTTTCTTTTATCCCATGCCAAGATTCTCTCAATCCACATCAGTTCTGTTTTTCCATAAGCATGAATTGCCTGTTATTTTACCATTCATACCCAGTAACTTATATCTAGGGCTGTTCCTTAAAGCATTTCTATTTCTTGAACCAATATGTCAGGTTCCTGATGATCCTTGTTTATTGAAATGTAAACTGAATGTCCTTGGCTGTCTGTTGGGTTAAAAAGTTCTTGTGAGTACTCTTTCCAATACTATCCCCCAAATGTTTGTAAAAAAATTGGTGATCCGTTTTTTGTCATTAATGATTGAAGAGTTGAAGATGCTATTGGTCCTTTTGAAGTTCTGTTCACAGCTATCAAAAGACGAAAGATGGCCTGGTGCGGACACGTCGTGAGGTCCAACGGAATTACCAAATCGATACTCTTTGGTTCTGTACTGGGACAGAGAGGGCGAGGACATCTGAGGTGACAGACAGAGAGGGATGGCGTGGGATTTTGCGAGTGTCTTCATGTGTGCCCCAACGACCTGATAGGTTACAGGATGAACTGAACTGAACTAAACTGATTGATGTTGGATTAAAGTTCTCGTTTCTTAGCTGCATTGCTTTGATACTTTTATAAAAAATCTGTAGGATGATTCTTACATATGCATGTTAGTAGTTTGCCATTTTTTTCTACTATGATGAAGCTAATGCAATGCTGGGTATAATTAAAAGAAACATTACACATCAAAGCAAGGAAGTGATAGTCAAACTATATAAATCATTGGTCAGACCTAAATTGGAGTGCTGTATTCACGTGTGGAGTCCTTACCACAGAGTGGATATAGACATGATTGAAAAGGTACAAAGAAGAGCTACAAAAATTATGAGGAGAGACTTAGAAAAACTGATCTGCGGTGTCTAGAAAAGAGAATAATGCAAGGTGACTTAATACAGGTTTATAAATGAATCAATGGAAAGAATAAATTAGATTATAACAAGTTTTTGAAAGTTCAAGCGACTACAAGAACTAGAGGGCATAGCTTCAAATTAATTAAAGACAGGATATTAGGAAATATTTATTCAGTCAGAGAGTGGTGAATGTTTGGAATGCATTGCCACATGATGTGGTGGAGGCAGGGCCAGTTAATGCATTCAATAATAGATTGGATGATCATAGTCATTTTTAAAGTGGAATAAACTGGTTGTATACAGACTTTGTAGAGTCTTCCAAACCAGTAAAATGAAGTTAAGCTAAGTTATGATTCTTCTCTAACGAACTTAATTACTCATTTGGTATTTCATCTTGTTTGGTAAGAAATATAATAAGCATATGTTTTAGATGACAGCCACACATTGTAGATTTTCTTTTTAGACTGTATTGATTCAAAATCTTTCTTTGTCTTGAAATTAGTTTTTTTGTGCCACACTGCAAATTTATTGTACATGTCACAGATGTTTTAAAGATTTCCCATTTGCTCTTTATGTCTTCAGTGTCTTTGTTTCGTATCTCAAAAACCTTCATCATGTCACAAAATATTTTAGTTCTGATATCTCCCTTCTCAAATTATTTTAGATTTTGTATGCTTATTGATTTGACTTTTTTATTATATTTCCTTTGCTGTCATGTTTGAGTTAACACTAGTGGTCAGTGATCTGTGTCTGTACCTCCTGCACCAGTATGAGTTTGGGTATTACCTGACCCTATAATAACAAAGATATAACAAAGGACATACCTGTCATAATTAGTCTCTTCTATAACAGCATATCCCTTAGATCTGTTTGGGCTGCCAGGACACACTCCTGATGTGACTAAACAGAAAACAATCAAGGTCTAGCTTAGAGCACGTAAGGAAAGTTAAGCTATAGTCTATACTGATTATTTTCATGACAATATTTATCAAGTAAAACCTTTCCAGATCCCTGTAGAGCATAGGTCTTCAACAAGTACATGCCAAGTCCTCCAATCTGATCAGTTAACTATTGTTCTGTCCACATCTACACTGTTCCCTTTACATTTGTCTCAATCTCCCTTCTAAATGTGTGTTTTAGTATCCCTCTACTTCTCTTGCCATCGACATTCTAGAACAGAGGCTTTCATGTTAACTTAATGTAGTCTGTCTGGTTCTATCCAATAGTTTCATATTTGTGATCTATCACACTATTTCAATCCTTCTATTCTGTGCAAGAAATAATTAATCATGCTTAAAGCAATTATTTCAAATCAGCTGCAAGACAAACACATGAATACTGCTGGAAAGAAACCATAAATGTAACTGGCCACATAATAAATAAGAAACATAAGAAGATATATGCTAGGATTGACAAATACAACCATTGTGAAAAGGCCTTTGACGGTATATAGTACAACTGTATTGTGATAATGCTATGATATCTCTAGCCACATCGTTTCAATCATTGAAACTATCTATTCACATTTAACATGTAATGTTGGGCAGAGAAAAGCCAAACTGTGACTAAATATTAACACGAAGAAAACCAAGGTGCTCAAAATTAACACCTTCAGCAAATTGACAGTCATGTTTGGCTTGGCTTGGTTTCGTTTGTTCTCAATCTTCCGCTACTAAACCCTGAGACGGGCCTAAGTAGCAGAATGTAGTCCAGAGAACGGAATGCGATGTGTCGTAGTTTACAACTTGACTGCGATATTTGCACCTTTCGGTCCAACACATCCGACTTCAGCAAGCATTTTTATAGTACAGAGTTAGCATTCCCTTTTCGATCCCTTCTCCTTAGCCAGTTTGCTCTGTTGCAGCCTGTTATCCAGGATTACCGCATGGAGGTGTAGAAGGGTCTTGGCAGCTCTGGTTCGCTGGCCCTGATGCTAGCAGTCAACTATGGGTCACTGACCACTGCAGCTCATGATCTGCTCAGCATCTTGTTTCCACCAGTCATGTTTGAAGATAAGGCACTAAAAGCGTTAGATGCCTTCACATATTTGGGCAGTACCATTGATACTTCAGGTGGCAGAGAGGCAGTGGTATGGGCTACAATTAGAAAGGCAAGAACTTCATTCCTTTTACTGAATGTTATATGGCAATCTTGGGAGATAGAGACTAATACCAAGTTAAGATTGTTTATTTGAATGGCAAGTCATTACTTCTGTACGGAGCATAAAGTTGGATTGGAAAATGACTAAAGCAATACAGAAGAAATTCCAGTCATTAGTCAATGAATGTCTACGGAGAATAATGGGTATAGGCTGGCAAGACATGGTGAGGAACAAAGACCTATGGGAAAGGATCCAACAACAATCAGTGAAGCAAAAAAAATCAATCATTGGAAATGGGGTTGGGTAGGACACATTAGAAAGCATCATCAAATGTGGCCAGACAGGCCCTGACATAAAATCAACAGAGGAAGAGGAAAAGAGGTATGCAAAGAAATACATGCAGGAGAGACTGAAAATGAACTCCAGTTCATGGATATCAAATGGGGAGGCAGAAAGGATTGCTCAATATCAAATTTGCTGGAGGAGGGTTGTCAATGGTCTATGCCCTGAAAGAAGTGACAGGCATTTATTGATTGATTGATGTTGGTCCGAATGAACAAACCTTTCAGTTGAAAAATGATGGGCCAACAGGGATGTCCCTATCAACAATTCTATTTCAAACTGTCATTAGCTGGGGAATGAACCAGACAACAGACCTGGGATATGCAGATGCCATTGCACTACCTGCCCACACACGCCAACGCATTCAAGAGAAAACTGATAACCTGAATGTATATAGTCAACAAGTGGGACTGAATTTTAATACCAAGATACAGAAGTCATGACACTAATTGTAAAACACCTTAAACCATTTAAAATAAGAAACAAAGATAGATTCATTTATGTATTAAGAAAACACTGCCACACCAGACAGAGCAGTCAAAAACATCAACATCAGAACAAACAAAGCAAGAGTAGTATTGCCAGAGAACACATATGAACGTCTTTGCAGAACACCACAAACATCAAACTGTACGGTGTGGAGTGCTGGGAAAGTAACAGAAAAATGTATGTCCAAATTGGCATCTTTCCACACAACCCGTCCAAGGAAGATTCACTGGATGTCCTTGACAACCATCATCAACCAAAAACTGCTAACTGAGAGCAACCAAAAAATATTTACAATCATAAATTGTTAACGTGGAATTGTATCGGCCATGTTCTATGAAGAGACCTTGATACCATCCCCCAAGACTGCATACTCTAGACCTCAGAGGGATGATGAAAGAGAGTCTGATCTAAGACAATATGGCAAAAAATGTGACTGCTTTGTCAGTCACTGACCAAGAGCCAAAGAAGATATAAATAAAAAAGCAGTGTAGAATGTTGAAAATAAAAATGGTTACACAGATTGCACACATAAGAAAATTGACTTAACAACATAATGGACAGATGAGATGATGGGATGAATGTAGAAACTGACTTCACATACTCAGCAAGCCTAATACCCACAGCTTTTATTTTACACACATTTATTTTACATATATTTGCATCACTGCACTCAGAAAATTGACTCTTTCCATCAAATTCAGTTGCCATTTCATTAGTATTCATGTAACACTGTCAGTGGCAACTGGAAAATTCTCAAGTAATTTCATAGTGGAGGCAGAGGCATTGAAGGCTGCAGTAGAACCAATGCTGACAGGCGAAAGCAATGAAAGCCAGATAGTCCTGTTTACAGATACGTGGTTACAGCAATAAAAAGCCAGAAAAATACAGAACTTAATGACTTAAGAGCAGTACTCTGTCAACTATGCCAGCAGTCCACACCCAAAAGAGTAGTGGTTCTATCCACTGTAACATTCAAGGCAACGAGGAGGCAGACAGACTGGCAAAAGAAGGTGCAAGGTTACCACAACCAGATTTTAGTGTGACCTACGAAGAGTCCAAAAGGTTTATTTGGGCCAGATACATGGCCAAATGGGAAACAGAGCATACTGGCTTCACATAAAATGATGCCTATTACCAGTTGAATAGAAGAGAGCAGGTCGTGGTCTTCAGACTCTGCACAGGCCACAACAGACTGAGGTACCACCTATTCAATAAACTGAAGATAGGTGCTACTGACGAATGCACCTGTTGTACAGGGAAAATGACAGCTGAACATCTGCTGCAAAATTGTCCGACATACAAGGACCAGAGAAAGCGCATGTGGCCATCACCAGTGCCAACACTAGACAAGCTCTATGGTAGTGTCGACAGCCTCAGGATGACTGCTGCTTTCTTCGAACAAATTCAAGTTGACGTCTAACAGCGTACATAGAAGAAGATTAGTATTCATGTCACAGTATTTGTGCCAGTCTTCTATCTAGGATATAACCCTTTGATGAATCGTGAAAATAATGAGTTCAACATACACAAATTTTACAATAAGTTACATCTTTAGCCTAGATTCAAACAAGAAATTCTACGAGATTCAAGATGGTCATTGCATTTGAATTTTGGAAATGCTAATGTTTCTCAAGATCTTGAACTAGTTCACAAATCAAGCACTAACTCTAAAAAGCAACTTGACATAAAAGTAAACAGAAAGAATTTTGTATTTAGTGGTACCCACATGTAGAAATCTTTGTAATTAATGATATGTGCAGGTGACTTGTCTGTATTACACAGTATGTGTAGGTGTCATGTTTGTATTAAATGGTATGTGTAGGTATATTACTTGTATTAAATTACAAAACACCTGTCAATGACCAGGATTTCGACACCTCCTCCATAGCAGAAGTACATGTCCCCCTACAGAAGTTGAAAGACAGCCAAGTCACAAGACCCGATGGTATTACTCCCAAGCTGTTGAAATATGCACTTGACCCTATAAGCATCTCCATGCACCAACTGTTCACAACAGTTTGGTCCCCTGGATAGGTTCTTGCTGCATGGAGGGACAGAATCATCATCTCCTTACACAAAGGAAACAAACCTTGCTCTGAACGTAGTAACAACAGGCCCATCACATTACTGTGTCTCCATTTTCTCCCGCATGCAATCTATGCTGAGAAGAAATCAGCCTTCCCCCCCCCCAACAGTCTGGTTTCACTGCTTGCTGTTTCACCATCACTGCTATTCTTACTCTTTGCACACCCACAAAGATACACCGGAAATTCAACTGCCCCATCCACATCACTTACGTTAACCTCAAGGCTGCCTTTGACTCTGTGGACAGATCTGCCTAGTGGAATGCCTTAAAACAAGTGTGAGTTTCCAACACACAGCAACACTGGAGCAAACGTTTGCCTGTGTCACAATCTCTCGGACAGGTTCTTTACATCAAGTGTCCGTCAGGAATGTGTCCTCATCCTGTCATTGTTCCATCCCACCATGGACTTAATCCTCGGTCAACTGGAGTGTACAACCCAGGAGTGACCATCAGATAGCTGCGTATGACTGACTTCGGCTATGCAGCTGATCTAGTCATGCCCAGCTCTCACCCACAGGCACTGAAAAAAATCACTAGATTAGATCTCCATATCTCGTGGGGAAAAGTCAAGATACAAAACCTTGGTTGCAATCTCACAACAGCAGGAATGTTGCTGATGGTAACCATGCCAACTCCACTGAAAATATTATTATTTGTCTGGGCAGTAAACAAAACTCTGATGCACAATCCCACCTGGACATCTTTCAAAGAGTCAGCCTGGCTGCCACCTATATGAACACCCTGCATCAAGTCTGGAACCAGCAGAGGCTTTCACTAAAAAATCAAGCTATGAATTCACATAACCTGTGTCGTTCCCCCCATCCTACTGTACATGTCCAAAACCTGGACTATTCTGGAGGGCCTTCAAAAGTTCATTAAAGTCTTCCACATATGCAGCCAGAGGTACATTCTTGCAATCCACTGGTATGAGCGAGTCACAAACGACGAAGTCACCCGATGGAAAGACCTCGAGAACACACTTACCATGCTAAAACGTCTTTATTTGGCATGTGGCCCGCCTTGCCAAGGATATCCACGCAAACCAGCTCTTAAAGCATTCCATAGCCCACCAGGCTAGGTCAAATTGGAAAAACATCATCTTCAGTGCACGCAGCCTAGGACTCAGCCAATCATCGTACTCATGGACAGTTGATGCAACGGGCCCTTGATGCCTACCTAACTACCTTGTTTGTATTAAATGGTATGTACATGTATTTCATTTGTATTCAATGTTATGTGCAAATATCATGTTTGAATTTAGAGCTATGCAAGTTGTCTGCTTATATTTAGTGGCTAGATAGAAAAGAGCTCAAAAGCTTATTTTAAGCCAATCCTTTAAATTTCATAAATAAACATCTTTCTTTCTCTTTCTTTATTAGACCCACAGCATTACTGCCGTAGGGGTGTGAGGTGTTAGCGATCTCACATTTCAAAGACTCGGCTATATGAGGGCGGTAGCCATCTCCTCTCCCTCGCCGCTTTTACTTCCCGGACTAAACCGGTACCCATTTAAGGCTGGGTCAACCCGGGATCCGTTGCGGTCTGAAAAAAACATTTACACCTCAACTGGAGAATGAACGCAGGACCACTCAGATGCAAAGCCAGCTCGCTAACCACTGCGCTACGCATACATTTCACAAATTGTTACAAATTCACTGCAGAATAAACCATTAAAATCTCTTCTAAATGCATAGATCTATACTATTTATTGTAAAAATGTAACAGTAAAGATAAACCCATAGCAGACACTGCAGCCAGAGATAAAGTATAAGAGATTTAATCACTCAAGGTTTCAGCTTTTCTCTTCTTTAATGTCCTATGTTCTCTATATGTAAGTTAGGTAGCGATTTAAAGCTGGGTAGTCTTGAGCATTCTGTGACCAGGATGTGAACCCAGTGCATTTGCTGAATGATACAAGTGATCTATCTGTGGCATGGATGCTGCTCTAAGCACTTAAATATATGAATGTGATGTAGGAACAACATACGACACATGGGAAGCAACATGACCCATGGAGAGCAACATATGACACATGGAGAGCAACATATGACACATGGAGAGCAAATATATGACATGTGGAATACAAGACTTATTTTTTTCTCTCGCTCTTCTTGTTTCCTAACGTAGAGTCCATTGTGCTGCACCTAATAGTCCAATGCATTTGACTTCTGCACAAATTTTGTTAGTGAAGTTACTTCTATGATGGTGACTAGATTCTGAGGTAATTAACATATAATAACTTTATAAACACATGGTGGCCATAAATTTACCTTTCATCAAGCACAATACAACAACCAGAACCCCACTAAAAGATGGCACAACAGATCTTGAACAACTCTTCTGCATTCTGGAAGGTTGGACGCTTCCTGAGTATACTGAAGATGAAGAAACAATACAGCTTATGTAGTTTCAAGAAGTTAACATAGCTTAGGGCTATACGAGTGCACTTTCATTCCTATACATCAATTTTATAACCAAGTCTGTGTTTCTATTGCTTTTTTAATGTACTTATTTAACAGAGAAAAACAATTACTGTAATTGCTACATGCTCCATAAGTTATTTTAGTTGCCGCGGTAAAAAAAGGTAAGTGTAACTCCATAGCAGACACTGCTGTTGCAGAACAAGCGTTAGACTTCATTGTACTAGGTCTTCGCTGTTTGTGAGATATAATAAATAATTCCATTCCTCGCTGATCTGCATTTTGTAACTATAAATCATATAAATCAGGTACACATTTAGACTTTGATGTGGTCAGACTAAAGCACAAACTTAACTCCTTCACTGTGAGATACAATCTCTCTAACCACTCTGTTATACAAGTCTGTAAAATCATAGATCTATGTGTCCTTGAATGATATTGTATATTTATTCTTTGTCCATAACCCACTTATTTTAAAAAATCATTTTTTTTCTTCTAGTGAGAAAATTTATTGCAGAAGTTTCCTTCAATTGTGATTTTTTGTTCTTGGTGTACTCTGTTCTTAATTTCTTTCCATCTCACACTATTTGTTTACATAAGTATTTTAATGTGTGTACTTATATTTACTTAATACTTCATTATCTTACCTTGTCTTATCCACGTGTGCAGTGAGGCGTCGTGGGGATCCGTAGTTCTCTGTCCAGGGCCAGACCTGTCACTGAAGTGGTCGTCATCCCATGACAATTTAGAATATCCGCAACATTTCCTATCTATTTAGTTCTCCATCTGCCACGGTTGCGAAAACCCAAACGTTGTGTGTTGTAGGCGCACAAGGGTAGTTGGTCAGGATGCGTTCTCATTAGGTGGCCAAACCAATTGATTCTCGCTTCATCAATATATTCAGGTCAAGGTCTTGTTTCAACTGTTCTTCTCAAATCTTCATTGCACATTCTGTCTCTCCTAGTTAGATTGTTTTCCAGAGGCATCTAATCTCACATGTTATGATCTTTCTCTCTAGAGTTTTTGTTAAAGTCCAAGTTTGGTGCTGGTAACAGAGAGTTGGCAAGAATATACTGTTGATTAGCATTCTTTTTGTGGACATGTTTATGTTTGGGTGTTTCGATAATGGTGACAATTGGTATGCAATCACATTGACACCTGATCTCAACCTCTCTATCTAAACCTCCATCCTGTGTGAAAACACTGTCCAAGTACTTAAATTCCTGTACTTGTTTGATCTTAGTCCTGTTTACCATAATGTTCATGTTTTCAGGCGATCTGCTTATCTGCATAGTATGTTTTGGATGTGTTAATTCTCATACTATATCTTTCACATACAGAGTTGAGCGCAGTCAGATGTTGCTGCAGATCATCTTCACTCACATAAAGTAGACATTGATCATCTGCAAAAAGGAGTTCATTGAACTGATCAGTCTGTCCTTTCTTCTTCTGCATTTCTTGGCAGATGCTCCAATTTGGCCTGCAGCGTTATTCTGTCCACATTGAAGAGTAGTGGCAACAACACGCACCCTTGTCTCACCCTGGTTGTTTTCTCCATTGTTTTGGTAGGACCATCGGTTGTTCTTGCTATACTTTGATACTTTTGATACAGTGCTTTAACATTCTCTAATAGCAGACCGTGTACTCCGTAGTCGTCTAGGATGGCTCATAGTTTATTTCTGTCTTCTCTATCGAAAACCTTTTCTTGATTTATAAAAGTTGAGTTTCCAATCGTATTCAATGTTTGTTTTGCTTAGTTGTCTCAGGATGAATAGAGTATCTGTGCAGCTCATACCTCGTCGGAAAACAAATTGAGCCCCACTCAGCTGTGGTTCTAGGATAGGTTGAATTCTCTGCTCCAGGATTTTTGCATAGTTTTCTTGTGTGGCTTAGAAGTGATATCCCCCAGCATAAATACTTCATTATCCATCTTATATCTTGTTTTAAATGCAGTAATGTTTCAATTAATTCTTTATTATCATTACTACTAATTAGTAATCAACACTAATTCTCTAAAGTTATTGATATTTAGATCTACACTTCCAAATATTGTGACAATTTCCCTATGTTCTAATAACAGTTATGCTTCATAATGTCAAGTGATTTAAACCAGGATATTCGAATTTGATGACACATAAGACATATCACTGATATTATCAGTGGGACACTACAAGACAGAATGACCACCAACCTGCTACCAAAATGCCTACACTGTAGGCTACAGATACTATCATAGTATAATTATTATACTATGATAGTATCTGATTGGCATTTTGGTGGCAGATTATTTTAATAATAACTAAATAAGTAAAATAAATGTATTGACTGACTTTTAGTGACCAATTCAGTGTGTGTGAGAATAATAGTATTACTATTAGTATTAGTAGTATTAGTATTAATTAGTATAAATTAGTGATAACTTACCACATACACACAAATATAGGCAAACGTTTTCAACCAGACAGTCTCTTCAATTCACACTTCGCCCGCTTAGGAAACAAGTATTGTGAAGTATCCAAGTTGTTGGTGTCTGTCTGTCTCGTCTACTTAGTGGTTAGTCACTTGGTGACTTACTAAGTAATACTAAGTTCACTTGACTTACTACTTTAACTTACTACTTAGTCAAGTGACAAGTCACTAGTCAGTGAGTTAGCGTAACCGGATAGCGGAATTCACAATAAACATTGTCAAATATTGTATGATAAACAACAAAAAATTGGTTAGACAAAGTTACAAAAGTTTGTTATTGATATTTTCAACATAAGATAAAATCATGTCCGTGTATTTGTTTATCGGCCACACACTCACAAAAGGGTGATTTGTTTACTACAGCCGGACTCCTCCCACTCAAGCGGGTGACCCAATACTGTCCAGGTGTTTTAGGCTAGACAAGTCAGACTCGTGACTTAAGACCACGGTTTGGCTCTCGTTTCTAAAAGTCAAGCCGGTGTGATCACTTTTTGAGTGTCGCACTTCCCATGCAGCAATTAACAGTGCATCTATGAAAGTATTTTGTTCTACTGTTCTTACAACTTATGCATTATTTTGGCATACACAGCATCTCCATTTCCCTATCTGTCGAAGAATGCCTACAACAAAACACTAACACAAGTTGCAAGCAGAGAACTAATCTCAATATGAGACACACTATCCTGAATGAGTCAGGTAACCAACTTCATTTAAACCGATAAATGTGTTTATCTGTCGCGTGTAGGATGAGACCTCTTTAATCGTTAACGTTCCTGACTCTCATTTGTTACTTCAGTAAGCACAGTGGGCTGTATATGGCATCAAGAATGGATATTTGATTGGCATCCTTGTCAGTCTCGAGAGACAATGGCCTCTCTAGAGAGGGGGCAGTCAGTTGTTGCCCTTCTTTCACAGAAGACGTCTGGAGTCTGCATCTTCCTCATTGACAGAACAATCCGGACAAAGATGACCAATGCAGTCTCCTCTAAAGAAGTCTTAGAGGAAGGCTTACCACAGGGTTCTGTTTTGAGCTGCACTCTTTTTCCCATCTACATCAATGACCTGGTCAAGCACATCGAAATTGAAAAAGCCATGTACTCCGACGATCTGGCAATATGGCAGAGCCATGAAGATGTAGAAAGTGCAGCACAAAGATTAAATGGAGACCTGAGAAGACTGCATGAGAATTACCAAATATGGAAATTGAAGATAAACTGTGAAAAGACTGTTTACATTATCTTTACCAAGAGCCACAAAGTAGCCAAGAAAAATATCAGACTGAGGTTCGGCAAACAGAAATTGTCATGAGAGGAAGAGCCTACATATCTTGGAGTCAGTCTCGACCGACAGCTCAGACTCAAGAAACATGTCCAAAATGTTAAAAATAAAGCATTGAGGCGGCTACAGTTATTGAAGAGGCTCGCTGGTACAGCATGGAGATCAGACAATGACACTCTGAGAGTTTGTATCTTGGATATGTACGCTCTGCTTCAGAATATAGCAGTGCACTCCTGACAACATGCTCACAGACTAATGTACAGTCCCTTGACAGAGTGCAGAACAATGCTCTGCGCCTTATTAGTGGAGCAATGAGGTCAACGCCTACTGCGGCATGTAAAATTCATGTGAATGCGGAACCCCTTGAGATGCGAAGAGATGTGGCCGCTATGAAAGTTTATGAGAGGAGTGAAAGAATGAGCAAAGACCACCCCAATAGAAGGCTTGTAGAAAAATGGCAATAAAAGCAGAGAATAAAACAAAAGTCAGTCCTCCATCACGTCAGTGAGATTAAAGACAGATATCACGTCCCAGACAGAAGTCCAGAAACACAGAGAGCAACAAGAAATTTACTGCCACATACATGTTTAAAAATGACAGAAATTCTAACAAAACTAACAGACAATACAACAAGAAGTGATGATCCAGTCAGTCTTATGAGAGCATCACAGAGCGACTGACACATACCCAGAAGAATGGATACGTGTCTATACTTATGAATCTGCTTTTAAGGCCACCATTAAAACAGGATATGAAGTCTACATAAAATATCCAGACAGAAAATCTGATGAGCTGTTTGATGCCTGTTCAAATTATGAGGCAGAAATAACAGCATTTGAAGTAGCTCTGTACCACTAGAGGACTGTATTTGATGCTTTCCCATCAAAAGCCAAAAGCATCGTAATCTTTACAGACTCATTATCTGCACTTCAAGCTCTGAAAGATGGTGGTCACTGTAGGCCTGAACTTACCAAAATATCCCTAGATGCCAACCAACTTCTCATCCCATGAAGTCAGAATAGTTAAACAATGGATCCCTGGTCCCTCAAATACACATGGCAATGACATGGCAGACAGACTGGCTAAGAAGGGAGCAAGTCTATAACAACAATACACACCAACAACCCTACCGACAGCCAAACAACTACTGAAGACTGCGAAAAAAAGAGGACTGGCTGAATAGATGGACAATGGGAATACTGGGAGAGAAATGTACAAACATATGGCCATCCCAAATTCCAAAGACAACATCAACCTCCTGAAAAGGAGAGACCAAAACACCATTTGTCGACTTCGCACTCAACACATACAACTTAACAGCCACTTGAACAGAATCCAACCAGAATATGAACCAGAGAGCCGGCTATGCACACATTCCTATGAGGATGTTGAACATCATCTTTTTGAATGTCCGGCGCTTGCCAGTGTTAGGAAAGAGGTTCTTCCTCTGAGGCCAGACATGTGAAACACTTGGTACAGAACTAAACAACAGCTTACAAACACTTGCAGATACCATCATTATATGGCATTGGGCCAAAAGGTAGGAGCCCATAGGGCACTGGATCAATAACCAATAAACCAACCAGCCAAGAGATGCAATGCAGGGAATTTCTTGTTTAAATCGATACGCACTAAACAATTTCCAGATTAAAGGACTGAATGAACAATATATGGTGCACGCTCTGAGTCGAATTGCCCGCCCTGTTGCAGTTGGACTCGGGCGTTGTCGTACGTAAGCGGACATAAGGCAAGTACGGGCTGTAACTGAAATTTGACGTAGGAGTAAATGGACGTAAGTCAAATGGACGTATGTCAAATGGGCTTAAGTCAAGTGGACGTAAACCAGGTATTGCAGCATCTGTGTGTTTGTTCTGGATTTTTTTTTTTTTTTGGTTTTTTTTTTTGTTTTTTTTAATCAAAAAGTGACAAAATCATTTCGCTAATGTTTCTCCTATTTCTTATTCGTTTCTTCAGGTATTTTTAAATAATTCTGCATTCTTTCCCTTTGGGATCGTTTGATTATGGCATCACGTGGTGGCGAGGGGTGAGGGGCGGGGGCGGGGGGGGGGGGGGGGGGAGGGGGTTAAAATTGAGAAATAATGATGATGGAGGTTATGCATTATAATTGTGATGCCAACCAAATAATACGAAAGTATAAATTGTCTTTCAAAAATAATAACAAAAAGAAAACGAATTGTGGGACACGCATTTGGTCTCAATTGTATCCGCCCTAGAAAACACCCTCGTTTGCAATTTATATTTATATCGCTATCAAGCTCAAATATTGGGAGATTGATAAAACCATCTGTTAAACTATTGTTTAAAATGTTGGGTTTTTAAAAATTATATATGTCTTTAAATATAAAGTTGATAACTCTGTCAATTATAGAATGGAGATTTAAAACCTTTAATAAATACACACACACAACACACACACACACACACACACACACACACACACTAACACGGGCCCTCACGGTTGGAACAACAAATAAAACGAAGAAAATAGGGCTATAGGACATACTATACGGAAGGCACCGTCCAACATAGCCGGATAGGCTCTTACATGGAATCATCATGGAAAGATAAAGAGCGGTAGACAAAAATACACATAGAAGAGAATGTGAGAAGGAACTAACATTAAATTATTTCCCATAGAGAGAGAGAAGAAGTGGGTCAGAACCGTGAATGCTGGCGAGATCTTGTCAATGGCCTATGGGAGAGAGGCACAAAAAGTGGGCCAGAACCGTGTATGCTGGTGAGATCTTGTCAATGGCCTATGCACTCAGATGAGGGCGGACTTTAATTGATTGATTGATTGATTGATATATCGAATGTTCGTACAATGTACGAACAGTGGAAAAGTGTGCATGGGGCAACAGAAATGATAAGTTACAAATAGATATTCTGAGACTGGCTGAAACAAAGTTGAAAGAAGTGGAGAATATGAAAACTGGCACAGAAGAAACGCTTCTGTCGTTGGGGCACATTATGAAAAGCGTATACTGAAGTAGTGTTGGGGGTCCCAATGCCATAAAATGAGACACAAAATGCACTTATAGAAATGAAGCCAAGCGTAGCACATTGAAGAACTCGGGTCCACATTCATCAGCTCACTGTGGCCATTCAACAACAACAATGAGAGGCAGTAGACATAAGAGTAGTACTAGCTACGTTAAAAACTGCCAAAACAAAGTTAAAGATAAACATTATCTAATGGTATGCACCAACAAATGACAAAGACGACAGTGGAAGAAGAATGGTACACTAGACTTCAAAATACCATGGATAAAAGGTGAACAAAAGACATTACAATTTTGATAGCTGACGTAATGTCAAGGCTGGGAAGGATAATATTCGTTTTAAAGAAATAATTGTAAAACATGATATCGGGACTAAATAATACGTACAATGGAGAGTTACTTAGAGACTTCTGTGCTTTAAATCAACAATTTCTTACGAATTGTATTGTTCTTTTCATCAATATGTGCGTCATGAATGTTCAGAATTATCTAGGTAGAACGACAGACAGTCGTACAAAACGCAGACAGCGTTATAAATAAGCTGATAAAATCAGGAGATAGATAGACTGGGAAAAATCTGTCAGATTGCACCATTACGACAATAGTTAGAGTACACCAGAGATCCATTGAAGACGACATTCAATGGGGAAACGAATTTTGAACTGAAGCTATCGAGGCAATAGCATATCTATCCTGTGGGTAACGTGTATGCCCTATGAGAACAGCAGCTTGTCTGTTCTTTAGGAACATTAGCAAGTCTATTTTATGGGAACATTCTTTTCTTCGTCTGCATTCGTTCTCAATCTCACGCTATCAAGCCCTGAACAAAGCTTTGCAAGTAGCATGATGCAGTCCCGGAGAACGGAATGCGTTGTGTCGCTAGTATACAGATTCACTGCGATATTTGCACCTGTCGGTCCGACACATCCGTATTCGACAGCATGGGAATATTAACTTGCCTGCCCTTTGAGGACAGTAGCAAATCTTCCTTTGCTGACAGAAGCTTATTTGTCATATGCGGATATTATTATGTCCGTCTTATGAGAAGAGTAGCTAGTCTGTCATGTAACAGCGTGTCTGTCCTATGAGGATAGCAACTTGTGCAAGGATAGTAGCGTGTATGTCCTATTAGGACACTAACATGTTGGTCCAACGGATAGCTTGTAAATACAACGGAAACAGCAGTTTGTTTATTCTTTAGATTACAGTAACGCGTTTGTCCTACTGGGACAATAACACGTTGGTCCTACCGGTAACTTGTTTGTCCCATGGAAGCAATGACTCGTTTGTTTTGTGGGAACAGTAGCCTGTCTGTCTTATTGGGATAGTAGCATGTATGTCCTGAAGGGGCTTAAGTATAAATATGTTGGTAGAAAAAATTGGGCGTCGTTTTGAAGAAGTGGAAGTAACACATACAAAAGCAGCTTAAGTGGGATTTTTTTTAAAGCTAATTAATACAAATGTTGCATGAATGGGAACTGTGACACCAGCACAGACGGAAACATTTACGGAAACACGGTTATATTGAACGACGAAACAGGCAAACAAATCACAAGCACACCTGACAGCGCCAGGCAGAAAAGCCTTCGTCAATCTTAACTAACATGCGGATGTCTAGACATAACATCATAAACACCAAGTTGATAGTATACAACAATTGCGCACTTTCTTTGTGTCTGAGTTGGAGAATAACAGAAAAAGAAATGTCCAAAGTGTCATCTTTCCACACAACCTGTCAAATAAATTTTCATAAAATGTCCTGGCAAAAGACTATCGCAAACCGAGAACTGCTTGCTTAGATGAACCAAGAAGATATGCACAGCTTCATAGCAGGTAGACGTTTGAATTTGGTCGGTCATGTCTTTAGAAGATAATTCTATGTCATTATCACAATTGCCATGTTACGGGCACCAGGTGCGTGGCGAAAGAGTGGTCAACATAAAACTACTAAAACAGCTTGGCGAAGAACCATAGAAGCCACAATTAAAGTCATGGGATGCTGTACGGATGATGGAGTTGAGGAAGTTTGTTGCTGCCCTTAAAGACACCATCAGGCGTGACTGTGACCAACCTTGCTCTGAGTCCGTGATCACATTGTCAGTCATTGACCAAGGATCTAAGAAGATGGCGGCCTGTTTGGTTTACGTATCTTGTTTGAGATTAGAAGAGTTATCTTTGTCAAGCATGGACTGCGACAGAGTTACCTGTCGACTCTGCACGACAAAACAAATTTAAGAACACACGCCTGTATCTGGTACTGACGTAATAATAGACAACGATGTTTACACTGGAGTTGATTAAGCCACTTTGATAAACAATCGTGTAGAGTATTCTATAAAGGTTGTATTGTGATTTACCTACATCCAAATCTGGCATCAAGGCTCTGATTATTGCGACAACAAAAGCGGGTACATTACACACAAAAAAGATCAGTGCCACTATTATTACAACCATATTTAGTTTTGTGTTCCTGCTTGTCAAGACATCTTTTCTTTTTGGGGCGTCTGATACAGCAGAAGTTAAAGTGGAGTTCGTTTGACGACTAGAAATCGCTTCTTTTTTCTCTACTTTAGAAGCTTTCTCTCTAAATTTAGCCGATGATTTGATTCCATGAATCATAGAACCAGCGCAGACGGTAATAAGAACTTGGGCTACTAAAGGTATCACAACGCCATTGAAAGTGTCAACAAAAATGTCCACATGTCGTCTGCTGGAAGAGAGCGACAGATCCAAACGTGTCTTGTTGTTCTCAGGATTCAGTATCCATTCCAAACGCTGAGTTGCCCAAGCTGGACAGTAACACGCCAGGCCAAATAAGACAATGACCAAATTAACATATATGACTCGTGTTTTGGTAAATATGTTTTTTATCTTGAAAGGGAAAGTAATGCAAATGCACCTTTCAACGGAGAGATACACGGTAACAAGAGTGGACAGAATGTATATGAATCCTCTAGTGTATCCGATATAAACATACTGAACCGACATAAGGTTCACACTTGCAAATGGGAAATATGTTTCTGTAATAAAACACATCACTGACAGAGCAGACAGAAAACTAATGATGAGGTCCCACGCAGACAAAGATATGAACGTGATATTCACGACGTCTCTGGTGCCTTGTTGGCAGTAAGTGAAAATATTCAGCACGTTTGTTATAACTCCAAGAAGTGAAAATATAGCGCCACATAAGCTGGAGACATACAGATCGAAGTAAAACAGCATATTGTCGCTGATGATTCCTGTTGCGTGAGTCCCACTGGGCTGGGAACTTGCCTCCCATAAAGTAGCTGCATCTGCTGTTAGATTATGTACATTCTTGAACTGTGCCATGATTCCCTTTGTGTTTTCGCTACTTTGTTTTCTTTGATAACATTAGAGAACTTATGCGAAAAAAATGTTTACTCGCACAACATTTAGCGTGTTTGTGTAAATATTTATGTTTATATATACATATATATATATATATATATATATATATATATATATATATATATATATATATATAATCCCTATATACCTATACATGTATATATTTCCTATATATACCTATATATATATATATATATATATATAATCAAAACCATTCAGCTCCTAGTGGAGTACATGTGTTCAACAACTTCACATCCTTATATCTTAAGCCGCCATTTGTTCCAGACCTGCCCACCTCACACATGTTTAGTTTATATGTTTGACTTGATTACTGTTTGTTTGTTTTGTCACATTTGTGATCTTATCATACCATTTAAATCTTTCTGCTCTGACCAGATACCAATGTATTAAAGCTTGTACCTTTCGCGTTGTTTTTGTTGTTCTCCGCGTTTCAGATTCAATGAATAGAAATCCTTTACATTGGAATTGAAGATTTGTGTATTTGTCGGCCTCTTCGCCTTTTGTCCTACCGGTCGTGTCTTTGACGTCACAGAGAGAGACAGCATGTACAGACTTTCTGGTGTGTGCTAGATGGGAGGATTGTGCTGCCGATATGTGGAACTTTTGGAGTGGGTCTTTGATCTCCTCTATCCATCGTCGCCGGGGTTACAACATAACTTAGGGATGATCAACGTGTTTATCAGGGTCTCTTTAGTGGACATAGTGACTATTGAATTTTCAGTACCGGTGATAGTTAGTAGTGCACCTTGTTTGCCTTTTGCCTTGTTTACATTTTCTATCTCTCTATCCAGTCTAACGTCTTCTGTGAAGGCACTTCCCAGGAATGTCAATTCCCATACCTGCTTTTGTGTTCTGCCACCAGTGTAGAAACTGATCTGTCTTGTTTATTGTAGAAGAGACTCTGCTGATCTGCAAAAATCAATTCGTTGAGCGATCCCCACGGTGGTTGGCTATTTGGGGGATTGTATTCACATAAATTATGAATAACAGCTAATGACGCTGATTGGTCTATAGCTAGATGCCACGGAACTGTCGTTCCCTGTTTTTGGGAGTGGTATCATAAGTGCTTCTCTCCAGGTCTGCGGGACTTTACCTGATCTCCAACAAATGTTAAAGATCTGCAGCAGATTTGATTTTGCCGCTCTTCCCAAGTTTTTAATCATTTCATTGGACACTTCGTCTGTTCATGGCGACTTTCTCATTTACAATTTGGATATTGCAAACTCCAGTGCTTTGTATGTGATTGGTGTCTCCATAACTTCGGGTATGGCACCATCTCGTCCTGTATGTGATTTGTGTCTCCATAACTTCGGGTATGGCACCATCTCGTCCTGTATGTGATTTGTGTCTCCATAACTTCGGGTATGGCACCATCTCGTCCTGTATTTGTCGTTCCTCACCAACACTTCGTTATTTCTCTCTGTCAACTTCATTGTGTTTATCTTTTGCAAAAGAGTCCGCAAAGTGATCAGCGGTTTGTTTCCCTGTGCGGATGTGCCTATCTTTGTTTAATGTAATTTGTGTGTTTCCCTGTGAGGATGTTTCTATCTTTGTTTAATGTAATCTTTGTGTTTTTTTTCCCTGTCCCCTCATCATTAAGTTTTTACCAACTTACACAGTTTCCTGATATATTTTTCAAAGTTCAGAGACTCCGTTTTCTTTGTCTCCTTCTAGCCTGCAACTTTTCCTTTTGAAATTTGACCTTAGCATGTTGATATTGTTGGTGGTGTTCTTGACATGGACTAATCTCTGCTTGCTTTCTATATGTTTCTACCTCGTTCTGCAGTTGTTCTAATTCACTATTCCAATATGGCCTATATTGTTTGTGAGCCCCTCTAGATATTGTTTCATGGGCAGCCTGTAGCATGCATCTGCTGAACTTAGTGACTATCTTATTTATGTCTTCATCTGTTGTCAGTATGCTAGTCCGATACTGCTACATTGACCAGTCTGCCTTCTTGTAATTCCACCGAGGTAGGGTACATATTCATTTTCAACAGTTAGAAATACTAGCTTGTGGCCATTATCTCCACGTTGTTTCCCGGCAATGCGTGTAATGTTCCATTCCATGCATGGTGAGTGGAATGACAAATCTGGTGTAGAAGTGGTGTGCCATGATCTTGAGTAGAAGGTTGGTGAGTCAGTTGGTTAATCAAGATGTTCATTTTCATCCTTCCAGTTTTCTAGCTCCTCACCCCTCCTATCCATTTGATCATAGCCCCAGCTCCGTGAGTGGCTAATGAAGTCTCCACAGACAATCAGTTTTTCCTTTGTTGCAATCGTATTCAGTGCCAGTGGACGATCACTCGGACAGTAATAATTTAGCAGGTGGAATTCTGTACTTTCTGTCTTGAGATGCATCATCTGGTATTCTGTCCCCTCCATATATACTTCCTGCTGATATGCATTGATGTTATTTCTCACACGTGTCAGTATTCCAGACTTCTGCCTGTCTTGCCGGTGAGACCTATAGCACTGGTATCCTCTAATTTTTAAGACTATATCTTTGTTGAGACGCATTTCTTGTAAGCAACATGCATTTATTTGCTCTTCATACAGGATATTCTCAACATCTAATTTTGTACTATAATCATCTCTTTTTACTGTTGACACCTTCACCATTCCAGTGCATTATGTTAAGTGGTTTTGTTTAGCCAGTAGTTTGATTGTCGTGCCTCCTGACTCCACGAGGCATCCGATAAGGACCTCCAGTATTAAAGGTTGGACCTTTTCGAGACGTGGTACTCGGCACTGTACCTGCCTGGTTGTCCATCGCAGACCGAGCGCCATAACGCTGTGCAGATATAGGCAAACTTTCATATTGCCTATTTGCTGTGGTGCGTCTTTTGACTGGTTTTCTCCGTCTTCTGCACATTGTCTTGCTATGTGAGACTGTGGCCTTGCTCGTGGTGTCTTGTTTAACCATGGATGCTTCCTGGACGAGTTCTCAATGGGGATTGGGACATGTCCGCGCGCCGGTGGGCCCAGCATCCGCCGCATTTATTGGAGGACCTGCTCTGCCAGAGGTTTCTGAAGGGTTTTCCTCACCCATAGTCTAAAATGTTTCTGTAGAGTTTGCCTCACCTATAGTCTAAAATGTTCCTGAAGGGTTTTCCTCACCCATAGTCTAAAATGTTTCTGTAGAGTTTGCCTCACCTATAGTCTAAAATGTTTCTGTAGAGTTTGCCTCACCTATAGTCTAAAATGTTTCTGTAGAGTTTGTCTCACCTATATTCTAAAATGTTTCTGTAGAGTTTTCCTCACCTATATTCTAAAATGTTTCTGTAGAGTTTGCCTCACCTATAGTCTAAAATGTTACCCCCATAGACTTGGAAAGGGGGGGGGGGGCTTGTTTGTTGGCCCCAGCTGCTCACCATTTGCCAGAACCACGTTAGTGGAAACAGGGGGTACCACGTGAATGTGCGGTTGACTTGGTTGGAGGCATTTCTCATTATTTAGATGAGACTTATAGCAATCCTTTCCTTCCCCCTCCCCCCTTGCTGTATAATTGTGAACAGTACCTTAATGGTATGTCTCATCAGGCCGGGTGTTCTGTTAAAGAACACACACCTTACTAAATTCATCACCAGTTCTGACAGATGCGTCCCATTAGGTAAGAATGACCAGTGTACTTCCATTTTTGAGTTCATACGCGCACTATATAATGGCAGTGTCATTATTGAATTCATACGCGCACTATATAATGGCAGTGTCAAGACGTTTATGTTCATGCCTTACAATCAAAATTCAGAACTTTATAATCGATTACAACCACACTTAAAACAAATGCGTTCTATTACTATTAGAAGCAGTGACAGTCGAATCGATTACAAAATCGTTCGGTAAAAGTGAAAGACAAGGAATAATTTAAGCAGATTACTAAGTCGGTTCGTGAGAAAAATACTGCTTAATATATTAAGCTAGATGTAACTGTAAAGTTTACATGTTATGAATTAGTTTTATGTGAATTTGTTTTATATCGCAGATTTGAAATGAGTAATATCTAATTTCGCCCTGTTGGTGTAGCGTTTTACCTGCTGTACAATTATATAAATTTTCTCAATGTCTCTATGAATTAAAATGATAATAGCTTTGCATAAACTTGCTGCCTCAAGTTATTCAAACTTATATTAGCATAGAATTTGTAATTTCTAGATATTTTCCGTGGAACCTTTCAGTAATTGAAAATCACAGATTACAGGTTAAAAGATTACAGGTTACGGAATATGATAAATATCTTATGAGATTGTAATGGCTGGACAAATCCAATGAGTTGCAATTGAATAGAAACATGTATATCTTACAAAGTTAGTTGCACTGTCATTGTGATATATTCGAAAAACCACTTTCAAGAAAATAGATGAACAAAAAACAAAAAGCAATTTGTCAGATCAAAATAGATAATTTCCATTTTGAACCATCACTCATTTATCAAATGTGTCTTATTCAAACATGATGGTTTAGTGTGAACGATACAAAGACAAGGTGGGATTATTTCTTTACAGAAATTTCGAAGAATCTAACACAGCAACAAAGATCCCCTCAAAATTGACAAATGAACATCAATGTAACAGAAACCAGCTAAAATATTCAAAGAGGAATATCAATGGGAGAGAAAAAGCTGAAATATTCAAAGAGAAACATGAAAGTGAGAGACACCAGCTTAAATATTCAAAGAGAAACATGAAAGTGAGAGACACCAGCATAAATATTCAAAGAGAAACATCAAAGTGAGAGACACCAGCTTAAATATTCAAAGAGAAAGTTCAAAATGAGAGACACCAGCTCAAATATTCAAAGATAAACTTCAAAGTAAGAGACACCAGCTTAAATATTCAAAGAGAAATACCAAAGTGAGAGACACCAGCTAAAATATTCAAAGAAAAACACCAGTGGGAGAGAAGCAAGCTCACACATTGACGAATAAACATCAATAACTAACAGAACATAGCATGATGACTATAACACAAATCGGTGACCAATTTGGTTCCCAATTTGTCAGTCATGTAAAATACGGCAGTTCCTGCTTGTGACAGTCAAACCGAGCATCACCCCCATTGACTCCCTAATCTTACCAAGGTAACAATCCTAACAGATGCGTATGAAGAAAGAGCAACATATACACGTAGAGTTGTTTAGTATATGTCTACATTGAACGATAATTTCCCTGTCCTCCCCAAATGATGCTTCGGACCCCACTGCAGTTGAATCTGAGCATCTACAGTCATGGTTTCAATGGCAATGTTTCTACATGATGAGTTTGTTAGCCCCACGCACACACTTATTTTTTTGATTTATACAACATGCTTGGAAGGTGTCAGGGGTCATATTATTTTCAAGCCCGTTAACTCTCGTGTGTAGGCTTCTATTAGTAGTTTGTGCAAATAAATAAAATAACTCAAAGACGGTATTACACATTATAAAGTGAGAACGTTCAGAATGCGAGCAAGCCACCACAGACTGAAGTTTATTATGTTCAACAAAATAAAAGTGGGACAGTTATGTGCCCGTTTGAGATGGACAAGAAAATAGAATAACCTGTTCTCCACGTCTGAGGGTTATCCGTCTGTCAGCTGCACGTCTGTCGGCTCCACGAGAGATGCAAAGAGATAGGATTGGGCTATTCAATTGGGAGATAAAATATATCGTGCCAAGAGAAACACGAAACAAACCATCATTAATATATAGGAAATCATCATCATTTAGTATGTCCTTTGCAGAAAGTCGCTCTCACAATAGCCGATCTGTAAGACTGTATCGCTAGTCAGAACTTCCGCATCTATACCTGTCATCTTCAGGACCTCTGTCGCTGTCATCTTTAGGACCTCCATGATGGCTTGTGTCCATCTTCTCCTCGGCCTGTCTCTGACCCACTTTCCAGGCACCATGCCCTCCAGTATCTTTCTCTCCAGGCCATTATTGCGTTTGATGTGACCAAACTATTTTAGCTTTCTGGACAAGATATTGTTTACTAACCAATTTTCCTCGATATTCAGTTCTTGTAGGATGTCTGCACTTTTCTATTTCGCTATCCATGGTATTTTGAGCATTCTCCTGTAGCATTTTAGTTCAAAGATTCAATTCTTTCCTTAAATGTTTGTGTGGTCGTCCACGTTTCACATCCGTACGTTGGCACTGAGACAATGCAAATTCGCCGGATTTTGATGTTTGTCATTTTATTAGAGTTCTGCCATATTTTTCTCATTATATTCAACCTCTGCACTGGCATATCCATTCTCCGTCTGACGTCCTTCAGGCAATCTCCATTGTTGTTTACAATTGAGCCGAGGTACTCAAAACTTGTGACTTTCTGAATCTCCTGTTGATCTAGAATAACTTTATGTTTGTTCTTTATCAAACTGTGTTTTATATTATGTGTATAGGAAATAGATGAAATTATTTGAAAGATAAACTGTATGTGACGCGAGCAGTCGAAGACAGACTATTTATTTTGTAAAAGAAAATAGCAACACCAGTACAGAAAATAAGAATAAACATACAAAAAATCTAATAGCTGTCCATCGTTGTCGATGAGGTCCGCCGACATCATCCTTGTCACAGATTTCCCTGTTGGGTGTGGGTGCGCATGTGGCTGAACAGGCCAATGCGAGCACGAAAACATCTGCTACAAATCGGGCACACGAGGTTTGTAGAAGGGGATGGTGTTCCCGCTGCTCGGGATTTCCGCGTCTCGCGTCTGCTCTGGGGTTTTACAACATGGTCGTCTTCACCGGCAGCTACACCCGATTTGACTGCGCTTCTCCAGTCAGATCTGTTTTGCGCAAGACATTCCCATGTGTCGATGTTTATCTGGCAACTTTTTAGTGAGTCCTTCAGACCGTCTTTAAAACGTTTCTTTGGGCGCCCTCTCTCGCGCCATCCCTCTCTCAGCTCGCCGTAGAGAAACTTCTTTGGGAGCCGCTCGTCTGATATACGGACGAGGTGTCCGGCCCATCCTAGTCGTGCTTTTTCTAGCAGTGCATGGATGCTGGGCATGTTAGCCCTCGAGAGAATTTCGATGTCAGTGATACGATCTTGCCATCGGATGTGGAATATTCGCCTCAGGCAACCTGTGTGGAAGTGGTTTAACTTCCTTGCATGTCCAGAGTATACAGTCCAGCTTTCGCAAGCGTATAGTAGGGTTGGAATGATGGTTGCACGGTAGACTTTGAGTTTGGTCTTGACGCTGATGCTACGACGTGCCCAGACCATCGAGCGCATTCTACCAAAGGATGTGCTGGCCTTTGCTATTCTGCTTGCCACCTCATCGTCTAGGCTGACAGATCTCGACAGCCTGCTGTCCAGATATGTGAATTTGTCTACGGCATTCAACGTCTGCCTGCTGACTGTAGTCTCTGGTTTTGTGTACCTCATGCCTGGTGCTGGTTGGTACATGACCTCTGTTTTTTTGGCATTTATGGTCTGGCCAAAATTTTTGCATGCGGCAGAGAACTGGCCCATTCCAACCTGCATGTTCAGTTCTGAGTTGCTCATTAGAGCGCAGTCGTCAGCAAATACAAGTTCCCTGATTATGTCGCCAGCCACTTTGGCTTTGGCCTTCATTCTTCTGGAATTGAGTAGTTTGCCATCTGTGCGGTACTTTATGGATATTCCAAGCTCCAATGATCTGAAGGCGTCTGTCATCGTGGCCGCGAACATCATGCTGAACAAAGTCGGGGCGAGTACACATCCTTGTTTTACTCCGTTTGATACTAGAAACGTTTTAGAGATTGCACCGCTGTCCAGTACACGAGCACACATGCCTTCGTGTAGCTGTTTCACCATTGTTATGAACTTGTTGAGGCAGCCAAACTTAGACATTATCATCCTCTGTTAACTGTATCAAATGCCTTTGTCAAATCAATAAATGTGGTGTACAAGGCCTGATTTTGTTCTCGACACTTCTCTTGTACTTGGCGAGCGGCAAAAATCATGTCCACTGTTCCTCTTCCGGCTTTGAATCCACATTGGCTTTCTGGGAGGTGGTGGCTTTGTTCAAGGTGTTTGTTGAGCCTGTTTAGCAGTAAGCGAGCTAGGATCTTGCCTGCTATGGAGAGTAGCGATATTCCACGATGATTGTCGCATTCCTGACGGTTCCCTTTTCTTTTGTACAGGTGAACGATTGAGGCGTCCTTTAGCTCCTGCGGAATTTTTCCTTCAGCCCACATGTGACAGAAGAGTTCAGTGATCGTTCTGGTGAGGGATGGGCCAGCTATCTTATATACCTCTGCTGGTATTGCATCAGCTCCTGGAGCTTTTCCTATAGATAGTGAACTGATTGCCCTGTCGACTTCCTCCTCAGTAATGACTTCATCCAACGCCAGGTTCAGTTCCACCTGCGGCATTCGCCGGATGGCCTCTTCATTTATGGACGATGGGTGGTTTAGTATTTTGCAGAAGTGATCTGCCCATCTGTCTAGAATCTGAACCTTATCTGTTAGCAGTACCCCATCCACACTGCGAACTGGAGTATTACTAGAGGGCTGGGGGCTGTAGAGCGCTTTCAGTGCCTGGTAAAACCGTTTGGTATCATGACGCTCGGCGAACATCTCAATTTCGTCAGCTCTTCTGCTGCGCCAGGAGTCTTGCATCTCTCTTAGCCTGGTCTGGACAGCTTTGCGAGCAGTATTGAAGGCAGCTTTTGCTGCCGGAGATGGTGTGTCCCTCTGGTATTCCCTGTGCGCTTCATGTTTTGCATCGAGAAGGCCATGTATTTCCAGATCGTTCTCATCAAACCAGTCCTTATGCTTGCGCGTGAGTGGGCCAATGTGTTCAACAGCTGTATCGTAGAGTGTGTTTCTCAATGATGCCCAGTTCTCTTCGATGTCGTTCTTTTCAAAACGAAGCTCAGATAGTCTACCCTCAAGCTCTTCCTGGACGCCTCCTCTCGTATGTTCGTATTTCAGCTGAGAGACATTTAGCCTCCTCGGTGGTTTCTTTCCCTGGGGGCGCATTTTGGGCTGGATCTTGAAGTTTAGCTTGGCAATGACAAGTCGATGGTCGGTCCAACATTCTGCACCACACATGCTCTTCGTTACCATAGCATCCACTCGATCCCTACGTCTGATGATAATATAGTCAATGAGGTGCCAGTGGCGGGACCTTGCGTGCATCCATGTGGTTCTATTTCGGACAGGTAGTCGGAAAGCTGTGTTTGTAATGAGTAGTTCATTTGCGGCACATGTCCTCAGAAGGAGCAGTCCGTTACTATTGCATTTTCCGATACCATGTCTGCCAATGGTCCCCTCCCATGCTGTATGGTCTGTGCCAACCCTTAGCGTTAAAATCACCGAGGATGACCAGTTTGTCAGATTTGGGGACTGCAGCGATGAGCGCCTCAAGGTCCTCATAAAACTTATCTTTTGTTTCCTGAGGATTTGTCATTGTGGGTGCGTATGCACTAATAAGTGTTGCATGGCGCCCTCCTATTAGGGGGAGATGCAGTGTAATCAGGCGGTCATTAATTCCTCTGGGCATGCTTGTGAGCTTGTCGACCATGTTGGTATACAGAAAATAGGAAGGCATAAAGCCACCACAACATCTAGCTAAACAACATTGCAAAAAAGTTCACATTCTACGCAACTGAATAATCTCCTATATTCTATTCTTTAAAATACCAAATTTTTTATATCAAAGATCTGCAGTCTATGAATTGCTGATTCATCTTTTGCGGTGCCATCACCTAATAGGCAGTCATTGATCGATTTCAAAATGTCACTCCTTTCCATTTAGTGTGCCCGTAGTTGGTGCTTGTGAAGCCAGGGTGTCAGCTCTTTTGTTGGTTTGACTCCAGAATGACCAGGGCAGTAGATCCACAATAGCCCCTACAGGTTTGATGCCTTTACAGCTGCCCTCCCCTCATTCCTTAGCCGACCCAAACGTACCTTCTGAAGCTAGAACTGAAAGGCTCAAACGATGACTGCTCCTGTTAAAAAGATCCCAGATAGCCATTTTATTGCTGCTGTCACTACTTCCATCTTAGTGAAAGGCAAATGCTCTAACCACTATGACACACAGAAGTTCGGATCTTTACTGCGAAACGTAAGGGGACACGATGGAATGTTTGTTTACATCGAGCTGTTTGCCTTGTTTACATGCCCACTTGAACCAAACTCTCTATACAACAGTTCTCATGTTTGGTCTAATCAGTTCTAATACTAGCTTTGTCATCTCCAAGTTCACCAGCCAGTACAAAGTACGAGGACGTGCTCCTATCCGTGTTCTGCAAATCGAAACGAGCCTGACATCTAACACACCCAGAACTACACGCAAAGTAACAACGGATAAATAAACAGGCTGTATTAATTTTGAGATTGTTTGTACCGTAGGTTTTCTTCCGTTAAACAATATTTAGAAGTGAATCTGTTTTTATAGGGCATAGGGGTGGATTATTTTTGGTATTCATTCATTTATTTACAGAAAAGTATTTGCACAGGCCCTGATTCGTTGATCTCAACTATGGAAGGACTATCCAATCATCAAAATGAAAATAATTGTTGAGGTCAACGACTCCCAACTACAGAGCCTGGCTATTGAAACTAGGTTATGAGAAAAGAAAGGTGATAAAAGATTGAAAGTGTTTGGAATGTGGTGCTGCCGTAGAAGTAATTTAGACCCAAAAAAAGATACAATGTCCTCACAAAGATAGGCGCACAAAGACAACTATTTAAAATGATACAAACACGAAGATTGTGTTGTCTAGAACACAATATGTAATAGAAGATGCTAGAGGGCAGCAACATCCAGAGGAAAAAAAAGAAATGGGGCGACCTAGACTCACTAAATAAATTAACATGTTTCATCTACAGAGACACGGTCTGTGTAGTAAGAAGTACAATGTTAAAAGACATGATGAAATGAGACATTCCGGGTATTTGAAATTCAGAGTGGTCTCTTTAAATAAAAAAAAAGGTTAATAAAATAAATACAATTAAATTAAATTAAATACAAGTTAAAGGCTCAACAAAAGATCTTTTCTTAATCGTTATAACAATCAAAAATCGTTGTCAAGGTAAGCTATTCTATCGTACTGTCTTTTGCAAATAAAATTAGAACAATTTTGGATGGAGAATTTATGAAAGAGTGTTTGGGAACGGCTGTAAAAGACATTTTGGGCAATAAAGGTCAAACAATTTCAAGTATTAGTCTTTCGTGTCAAAAATATTGTCATCTCAAATCTCTAAATCCTAGTATTCAATCAGGCACATGTGTCTGATGCCAGGTAGCCAAATGTTGAGTTAACACATTTCGCTCGCTTGCCTTGGTGTACCATTTTGGGACCAGAGCCTCCATTATGCCATCTCTCCACTTCATCCTCGGTGGCCTGTGAGGGCGGCTAAAGTTGTATGGCCACCACGACGTCCATCTGTTATCCGGCATGCGCACCACATGGCAGGCCCATCTGTTATCCGACATGCGCACCACATGGCTGGCCCATCTGTATTTTCGTAACATCGCGACATCAATGACTTCAGAGAAGGAAGTTCGACGTCTGATTTTTGCGTTGCGGATTTAGTCTCGAATGGAAATCTTCAATGTTCATCGCTCCATCGCTCGTTGGGCAACGCACAGACTATCTGCATCGGCTCTCCATAGGTTTTTATTTTTTTATTTTATGTGTTTGCCTCACCAGTTTCTACTGGCGGAGGCGCGCCTATTTCACTCCAGACAGTAGTCAATTTGGGCGATATTAAGACGCATGAACCAGTGCTTGGATGCGTGTGTGTATGTGTTTGTACCTAACCTGGTATTTCCGTAATGTTCCTCCCGTTGTTCCGTCATTTGCTGATCCTCTCGTTGTCCTTCATATGTATTTGGTTGCTATTTTCATTTTCTTGAGTTCCTCGGTTTACCCTGTCGAGTTTCTGAGGCAAAATATGCACATTTTTTATCCTGGTACCATTTTGGGAATGAGTATGTTTATTTTCCTTCATAATTGTTCCGGACCCCTTTTATTTATTTATTTCCTGATTTAAATATTTATATATATATATCCATTTTAAAAAATATATATTTTTCCTTTAAATATCAAATCATCATCAAACATTTTAATGCTGGAATAACCGCACTGTTGAAGGTGTGAGCCTTGACGCTGTCGTTTTATATCTGTTGCAGTATGTGTTTGATTCAGTTGAAGCTGAGCCAGCCCGCTGTTATCCTTCGTCAGATTTATGAAAGGGGAGTTCGTGATCACTTGGCTCAAGTAGATATACTTCTTCTTTTTCTTCTTCTTCTTCGTTCATCATCAGATCAAAGTCTCGGTTTCTCTTACAAAGAACGCCGTAGTTTGTAAGGCTGTTTTATCTCCATACAACCTTTGCCTCATATGTGTCTCGAAAAGTCAGTATTGTTCTCTCTTTTTCTGCGTGAGCATGCAGTTTTGTAGAATGTGTTTCACCACATGGACACTTGTCGTCTATCCCAAGTAGATATACGAATTTACGTTTTGGGCAGGACAATCTCCAAGGTGCATATCTCGTTTTTGGCAGAAGCTGTTGAGCATGAACTGGGGTTTCTGTCTATTGATTTGTAGGCCAACTGCAACGCTTCCTCTGCTAAGCTCATTCAGGATTTCCTCCGCTTCTTTGACGTCGTAGCTGAGGATGACTATGCCATCAGCGAACCTTAGATGAGTACAAATTTCCCCGTCTATGTTTATGCCCCTATCCTACAAGTCCATGATTTTAAAGACCTCCTGAAGAGTTGCTGTAAAGAGCTTTAGTGAGATTGTATCACCCTGTCAGACGCCAAGTTGTACCGGTATGGCGATCGGTCTGTATAATAGAGTGATATATGTCGTCCATCCGCTGTTTATCTCCTCTATCAGTTTGACGTATTTTTCTGCACTGCCCTGATTTCTCAGGGCATTCAGCACCACAATTATTTCGATATTATCGAAAGCCAAACATCTTGAACCAGGTAGAGCCAACAGAACAAGACGGAATCACAAATGACGTAATCCAAGCAGGCGGGAACACCAGCGAGGCATTTAACTATTTTGTTCAACATCTGTCCGAACGAATACTAAATGCCCGACCAATTAAAAAACGACAAAAACCATCCTAATCCAAAAAAAGGAGTACAAGGAAAACCTGGCAAATGACCGTTCAATCTGTTTGGTCTTCTACTTTTATCAACCCTTCACCAGAGTGATCGTCAACCGCATTGAGATGCTACTAGGTGAGAACCAACTACGAGAACAGGAAGGTTTCAGGAAAATCTTCTCAACCAATTACCACCTCCACACAATCAACCAATTTATGGAGAGGACGCAGGAAGTACAGATGCCTTTATGCCTTGTGTTCGTGAATCACGAGAGCACTTGTAGTCGCATTGCTGGTATTTCTGTTGAGGTAGTCTTTGTAGGATCGGATTAAAGATTTCACAACTTATTCTTCAGCTTTGGATGAACGTACAGATATTTCAGATCTCAATTTGCAATATATAATGGTGGACTTGACTATTCGTTTTTTTGGTGATAGAAGGTGTGTTCCAACCTTTTAGACGTAAACTACATCATTAAAGTTATAGATGTTTTCCAAATCAAACAAAATTGTTTGTCTGATAACGGTTTGCAATTGGAGGTGTCGTCTTGAATAACCGCAGATAGAGAATATGATAGGGACAAATAAAGGAGCCGTAGATTTACTGTTGAATGAATTGGAGGCGAAAACTGATAACTTTGGACATATTTGCCAAACACTGATGCACCAGCAAAATGTATGGGGTCAAGTCCTGTCTATGAACTCCATCGTTGACGTGGTAATAAAAGCCGAATCTACATTGGGTTGTATGAACTTAATCATTGCCAGTTTAATTACTTTCTCAAATAATTTTGTTCTGATTACTGCAGTGTCGTAATGGCTGCGTTGGGGACCATTTTGTGAATGATTTTTTTTTTTAAGCTTTGGAAAAAATTGAAATGTTTATGAACGAAGATAAATAACCAGCTTCAGAGTTTACGTATGAATGGGTGTCGAACCTACACCTTTTAGTAGAAATAGCCGAACATAATTAACATACCAAACAAGCCGCTGCATGGAAAAGACAGTTTAATAACAAATGATTGTAATCAGATCAAAGCATTCCAAAATAAAATTATTATTGTTTGAGCAGCAGATCAGAGATTCTTTATCTTTGGTAAGGAAAGAATCAATGAAAGGTTCTGGATTTTGCATAAACTTATACCGTCTAAAATATCAAATCTCTGCACCTTAAGCTTCAATATCAAGACATTTCAGGGAAAAAAACTATTTCTTTATTTTCCACTATTTTATTATTTTATTTGCGTACAGATCAGCTGAAGTATTCATTATCTTCTTATTATTATTATTTTTCTTATTTTTCTTCTTATATCTCTTCTTCTTCTTCTTCTGCGTATGCCTTCATCCTGATACAGACGTTGTGACGTTGTGTTGTAGCTTACAGGAGGCTGCTTCAGCTGCACATTTCGTCATATCCGGTTTCAGCATGGCATTTATAGGACCATGCTGGCCTTCTCTCTGCGATGCCTATTCTTTCAAACGGATTACACTAGTGCAGCCCGTTTCCAGGGTCGCCACTTTGAGACCGAATAAGGTCTTGGTCAACTGTGGTTCGCAGACTATGATTCAAACAGCCCGCTATGAGTCGTTTGCTGCTGTATGCTCACTGACTGTCACTTGGAGATAATAATTCTCTACATTTTCCACTGTCAAACAACTTTTTGTTTTAACGATGATCGTAAGAATGTGTTGGTACGCTGATGAAATAAACAAACTTTCAGGAGAACTTCATTGCCGTTTCTCAGAACTCTCAAAATATGATAATTTGTTTGATATATTTCATTCTCCACTTCCCATGACGTTTCCACTGCTTCGAAAGCTCTTCTGGGGGATGTGATTGCTTTACAATGCAACAATCAATAGAAAATTATTCACCGCGACATATAAAAATCAACCTTCACAACACGTATGTGATAGTTGAAAAGTATCCAAAAAAAGTAATACTTTTTGAAATTTTGTAAGAACATATCTGGAACATTATTAACAGATAAAAATCAGTTGAGCTGTGCGACTACAAGTATCGACGTGCACTTACAAAACTGAGTAATCGCACAGACAAGCAGATATCTTCTCAATTATGAAAACAAAACTCGAAATAAAGGGAGTCAGTCACTACGTTTTCCATCATTGATTCTTGTAGTTTTGATAAAAAACAATCTCCTATTACATGTGCTCAGGAGAGTAGTAGCGGAGTAGGGGGTAGTCCTGTCTGGGTGGAGAGGGTGGTCCTTTCTGACAACAAGCTGTAAGGGTGGTCCTACCTGGTTACAAACTACAGAAGGTGGTCCTTACTGGCTGAAAGTTTTAGGAGTGTGTCCTCCATGACTGCAAGCTGTGGGTTGTCCTCACTGGCTGCAAACTGTAGGGTTGGGGGGGGGGGAGGGGGGGAGGGGGGGGTTGTATGGGTCTTCCATGGCTACAAGCTGGAGAATGTGATCCTCCTTGGCTGAAAGCTGTAGGCGTGGTTCTCTTTGGCTGCAAGCTGGATGAGGTGGTCCTCCCTGGATGAAACCTGTAGGGGTAGTCCTTCATGGCTACAAGCTAGAGGCGGTGGCCTCTCCTGGTGGCAAGCTGTAGGGGTGGTGTTCCGGTCTGCAAGCTGGAGGAGATTGTCTTCCATGGCTACAAGATGATGGAGATTGTTCTCCTTGGCTGCCGACTGGAGGAGATAGTCCTCCCTGGCTACAAGCTGGAGGAAATGGTCGTCCTTGGCTTCAAGCTGTAAGGGGGGATCTCCCTGTCTGCAAGCTACATAAGGTGGTCCTCCCTGGATGAAACCTGTAGGGGTGGTCCTCCATGGCTACAAGCTAGAGGCGGTGGCCTCTCCTGGCGATAAGCTGTAGGGGTGGTCTTCCCGGTTGGCAAGCTGGAGAAGATGGTCCTCCCTGGCTACAAGCTGGAGGAAGTGACCCTCCCTGGCTACAAGCTGGAGGAGATGGTCCTCCATGGCTGCAAGCTGTAAGAGTGGTCCTTCCTGACTACAAACTGAAGGATGTACATTTTAGGCAAGATAAATTAAAATGATTACATCCCCAGCCAAAATCAGTTAATATTTGCAAAAATTCGTCCGGGATAGGCTGAATGTTAAATTAAAGAGGGGAAAGTACATTTTCAAAAGCCACAAACCCGTTTTATGTCATTATATGGACTCGAACGAGGACACCGAAGCTGCCACTGAAACCATCCCAAGAGGAGCTAGGAAAAACTATAAGCCCTATTGGAATGATGAGTTGCAGAAAGTGGAAGACGAAGTCCCAAATGCTAGGAACATGGCAGAGCGAGAACAATCAATAGAGGCAAATATCGCCCTCAAAGCCGCCATGGCGAAATACAAATACACTCTAAACCAAACAGCAAGAGAAAGCTGGAAAAACAAAACAGAAAGTCTCAACTTAGACAAAGAAGGGAACAAACTCTGGAAGTTAGTCAGAGCCATGAATGACGAAACCCCGTCAAACAAACAAATTACCATCAAGCAGGGTCAAAACTTGCTCACTGGAAAAAAATCCGCAAACGCTTTTGTCGAACACTATGCCAAAGCGAACCACATCGAGGTCCCTGCAGACAGGCATAAGGACATTACTGAAGAGCAAAAGAGGCACGACAACATCAATATGGCACCAGAAGAGCATATGATGGCAAAACTAACAATGTGCGAAATGGAAGAGGCCATGAGAACATTAAAGAAAAGGAAATCTCCCGGAAAAGACGGGATAACAACAGAAATGCTGATGGGGCTGGGCCAAACAGCAAAGAGGAAACTGCTATCAGTCCTGAACCAAAGCTGGAAAAGGGGTATTGTACCCCAGGCATGGAAAGACGCAGTACTTGTACCAGTACCAAAGAAAGGAAAAGACAAAACCGATCCAAATGGATACAGGCCTATCAGCCTACTGAGCTGTGTCGGCAAACTGTTGGAACGTATGATAAACACAAGACTGATGTGGCATCTGGAAGAAAAACGGATACTAATTCCACAGCAAGCAGGCTTTAGACAGCACAGATCCACTGAGTACCAGGTCATCCTCATAGCCCAGGAAATAGAAGATACCTACCAGGAGCAAAAGCATACAGTAGGGGTTTGGGTGGACCTGGAAAAGGCATTTGACAAAGTCTGGAAAGATGGACTTAGAGTCAAGTTAAGAAGAAGTGAAGTTTGTGGGAAAATGTACAAGTGGTTCAACCACTGCCTCAAAAACAGAACGGCCGGAGTCCAAGTACAAGGGCAGATGAGCAAATAGGTGACACTTGAGCAGGGAGTACCCCAAGGGGGGGGTACTGTCACCCACACTCTTCCTGGTGTATATAAATGACATTACAGAGAATATACCAAGAAGAGTTCATAGCTCAATGTTTGCAGACGATCTGGCTATGTGGACCTCTGAAAAGAATCTCACCATAGCAAGAAATCGGATGCAGACGGCCCTAACATCGCTGGAAGAGTGGGCGAACTCATGGCTGGTCAATATAAACGAGGACAAAACCACATGTACAATATTCTCGCTATCAATCAAACCCCAAAACACCAAATTAAGTCTAAACGGCAAATACCTCCAGCCAAACGACAACCCAAACTATCTGGGAGTCACATTTGATCGGCGCATGACATGGAAAAGTCAGATCGAGAGAAACCGAATGAGAGCCAGAGAAAGAATGGCAATCATAAGGAAACTTGCTGGCACAAGCTGGGGAGCAGACGAAAGCATACTAAAGATTCTGTACACTGGAAGAGTGAGACCAGTTCTCTGAGAAACTCCAAAACCAAGCCATGAGAGTTATAACAGGAGGCATGAAGTCAACGCCAATTGTAGAACTTGAAAAGATTACAAAACTGCAATCCATGACCGATAGAAGAGACTGCAGAGCCAAGCTGCAGTCAGAGAAACTCAGAAGACTGACTGACCACCCAATGCACCAGAGACTTAACAATTTCGGAAATGGGAAGCTAAAGCGAAGAAACTTTGCAGAAATAGCCAAAGCAAAGATGCACGAAGACTCTATGAACGCACTAACCACACCAAAGCCCATCCCTACTGTACGAAAACCTACCTGGAGGCAGCATATATTTCCAGAGGTAGTAGAAATTATACCAGGTATTAGAAACAAATCCTGCCAGTCTGAAAAAGAAAGAAGAGATACTACCCTGAGTTTCATTACGGAAAACTACCCAAGCATGGACTGGACCCATGCAAACACCGACGGTTCCGTAACAAATACAACACAGAACGGAGGGCCAGGAGCATTCCTGAGCCTACCAAATGGCAGAAAAATAACACTGTCATTCGCTACTGGAAAATACACAAGCAATTTCAGAGCGGAGGCAGAGGCACTGAGGGCGGCAGTGGAAGAAATGGTGACAGGTAAAAGGAATGAAAGCCATGTAGTCCTGCTTACAGATGCCTTTGCCGTAGTCACAGCACTGAAAAGCCAGAAAAATACTGAACTTAACGATTTAAGAGCTATGCCAGCAGGCCGCACCAAAAAGAGTAGTGGTGCAGTGGGTTCCATCTCACTGCAACATTAAAGGCAACGAGGAGGCAGACAGACTGGCAAAAGAAGATGCAAAACTACCACAACCCGATACTAGTATGACATACGAAGAGTCCAAACGGCTTATTAGAGCTAGATACATGACCAAATAGGAAACCGAACATACTGGTTACACCAAAAACGATGCCTATTACCAGTTGAACAGAAAAGAGCAGGTCGTGGTCTTTAGACTTCACACTGGCCACAATAGACTCAGGTACCACCTATTCAACAAATTGAAGATAGGTGGCACCGACGAATGCCCGTGTGGTACCGGGAAAATGACCGCTGAGCATTTGCTGCAAAACTGCTCGACATACGAGGATCAGAGAGAGCAGATGTGGCCATCACCAGTGGCAACACTAGACAAGCTTTATGGCAGTGTCGACAGCCTCAGGATGACGGCTGCTTTTTTCGAAAAAATAATGGTTACTGTCTGACTGCGTACGAAGAAGAAGAAGAAGAAGAAGAAGAAGAAGAAGAAGAAGAAGAAGAAGAAGAAGAAGAAGAAGAAGAACGAAGACACCGCCCCGGTTGCTGACTGCTCTAGACTCGTCACTGCAGATGCGGCCCACAGAGAATTGTATTTTCTCACATTGGCCTACCCTCCGATTTAGTTTGACACCCATGCCGTCGAGACATGATCAAGCACAACATACTGACTAGGACGTTTCGACAGGATCAGGCACAACATACTGACCACGGCGTGGCGACATGATCAGGCACAACATACTGACCAGGGCGCCATGACAGGATCAGACGGAACATACTGACCAGGGCGTCATGACAGGATCAGGCAGAACATACTGACCAGGGCGTCATGACAGGATCAGGCAGAACATACTGACCAGGGCGTCATGACAGGATCAGGCACAATATACTGACCAGGCGTCATGACAGGATCAGGCACAACATACTGACCAGAGCGTCATTACAGGATCAGGCGCAACATACTGACCAAGAACGCTATCTTTCTTCCATGTAGCGTTCCATTGAAACATTCGAGATGTGGATCATCGTGATCCCCGCAGTAGTAAATGTCACGGCATTTTTTTTTGTTTTTTTGTTTTTTTTGCGTTCGTCTTATTTCTCTAATCCCCCAAGGCGGTGTCCATTGTACTACGGTTTTTATTTTGCACCTGTCGGTCCAGTTCATCCGACTTGGGCATGCATTTTATGTAAGGGTCCGCTTTCTCCTGCATTTTCTAAGGGTTTGCTTCCCCGGGGTAACGGCCGGTGCTGTGATGGAGATTGAACCCAGCACCTTCGAATTGTGATCCGTGTCACTTAACCACTAGCCCACACCGTGCCACTGTCACGCTAATGGAGCCAAGCATAGCACAAACCCCTGGAAGACCGCGGTACACCTTCATCAGCACGCTCGGAATGTGAGGAAAGCTACAACAACCCACCACTTAAGATCCGCACAACGGAGTAAACTAACTCATTGGGGGCATTCAACAACAACAACATCATCATCATCAGTTCCGTAACCTGAAAGGCCATTGGGGCTCCAAAACTGCAGCTTGTTGGACCAGTTCCCGATACTCTACTCGGATTTGTGTCAAGATATGTTTTAGCTATGGACCTTCCCGTCCGCTCTCTGATGTCTTTCCGTCTCTTTTTCTGCCTCCAGCTTTTACAATTCCCAGGCAAAATACCCTGTAGGATCGTCTTGATCATCCCAGACTATATTGATACGTGTCTGTGCTGTGTTAGCCTAAGCACTTTTACTATAGTCAATAGGTCTTTATATTGGCCGACCTATCTCTCAACGGTTTCCCCAACTGTCTCTTCATCATGTAGCATGTTCTTTACAGAACGTCGCTCCCATGACACTCTGTCTGAAAGAAACACTTTCCCTTGCCAAAATCCCAACCTCCGCCACAGTTATTCTGGATATCTTATTGCCATTGTCTTCTTGGTCTACCCCTTCCTCTTTTGCCTGGCACCATACCTTCCATCACCGTTCTCTCAAGACCGTTGTGTCTCTTGGTGTGACCAAAGTATTTGCATTTTCTAGCCAAAATGGAATTGATAAACCAGTTCTCCTCTATGCTCAACTCTTGCAGAATGTCTACATTTGTTCTTTTCTCTGTCCAGGGTATTCTGAGGATCTTTCTGTAACATTTTAACTTGAAGTATTCGATTCTTTGTCTAGAAGTTTTGGTAATCGTCCATGATTTCAAATCATAAGCTGCCACATGAATAACACAGGCTCTCAAGACTTTTACTTTTGTCGTTTTGTTGGTGCTCTGCCATAATGTCATCAGGCTGTTCAGTTTCTGCATTTCCATGGCTAGTCTTCTTCTGATTTGTTTTTTAGCAGTTGCCCGAACTGACTAGAAACCCGGAATGGCGAGGAATCAACACAGGCATCGCATCTCCATTACACAAATTCTACGATGTAAGTGTGAGTCGAAGTTTCACACGCGTGAAGGTACACAGAAGTGACCAGCGCATACATTAAGCTCAACTTGATTTTCAAGCTGATGATTGTGACCTTCCATGGTGGTCTCAGTTTGGTCAAGGCAGCCATGCTATCGTTGGTCCTGCACCTACATAGACATAGTGACAATTGCAGATGGCAATATTGTGTCATCAGAACTGGGAAACACGGGAAGCACAAAACCCAACTCATTACAGGAACTACTCTTTTGTAGACCACCAAAATCTAATGTACGAGGATTAATATAGTCTGCCAAATCATATGTCTGCACGTGGCGCATTCCATAGAACTTTTGATATGAAGATTAGCTAATCCAAGAAAGAAAAGATGAGGATTAGCAGAACATCAGCTTCACTAAACATGTGTAAAGAATACCCATGATTCACTAGTGTTCTCTACATCCCACTCCCATAAACCTACATGAGTATTTGAACAACAGAATGAGTACTAGTTTTGTGACTATCTGTTGCAGTTTATGTAACAAAGTCATTTTACAAATTCGAATGTTAGCCCTAACAAAACATCCAAGCCTGGCCGATAGCTGTACGATTTTAGTCTAGCTTTTCTTCTTGTGACCTGTTCGGATTGTTTGAACCTGCAGAGAACACAATAATCCAGTCGACAGAGCCACTAGGATCATGGAAGCACTGAACCTGTCATACTACCCCAAGAAAGTGCACAAGGGACTGATTTAACTATATTTGGTAATGTACAAATCCTTTCTTAAATTTCTATGCTACTTGATTTGAACTTGCATTCACTAGTCTTCCTTACATTGAACGCTCATAAATCTACATGAAATGTGTACTCCAACTACACAATAATACCTACAGCAAACAGACAAACTGTGTCCGATTGATTTGATGGTTTCAAGGTTCGTGCTGTTGTTCGGTTCTTGGAATGGCCTTGAGACCTTAATACAAAAAAACAATTGAGGGGTAAATGTAAATAGAATAATATAACCATAATAACGTCATCTATTCTCATTTCTGAAGATCAGGGAAGGATAAAGGCTGCTTTGACGTGTAGACGTAATATACGGTGCAGGTTATGTTTTTATTTCGTTTTCAACAGAATAAATCAACACCTTATAAGGTTTAGAATACTGACCAGCGTCGGGTACAATACATTGACCAAGACCACAAACTCGCTTCTATGTAGTGTTCCCTGTTCAGGGCAGACTGGCTGACGAGATGTGGATCGATGTGATACCGTAGTAGTGAGCTCTATGCAGATGAAGCCAAGCATAGCACCACCGCCTGTTGGACCCCGGTCTACCTTCATCAGCATCATCAGGCTGTGAAGAAAGCTGCTACGACCCTCCACTTAACGTCCTTTTAAGGGCGCACAAAAGAGTAAACTTTATTGGGGACATTCAACAACAACAAGGTTCAGAAAGCATGTCCTCGAGGCCATACGACTGAGAACCAAACCCGTTCTGCCAGGAGCTTCAAAGTAAACCATACTATCAGTGAAAGTCAATTCTCTCATAGAAAGATGCATATATTTATTCTCGTATTATTCCATAACAAAGAGCACCCTCATTAAACTGATTTTATACAATAAAAGTGAATTACATTGACCTATATTTTCAAAGAATGCATTCTTAGACATATGGACGGATCAGTTACAAGTCAACTCATATTAAACAATCACCCACTCTCCACCAAAACACACTACAGATCTGCTCCTTTTTTTATACCACTCACAAGTTAATAAAATTATTTGTGTAAACACATCCAAACTGACATCGTATTTTAATTTAAATAAAATTTTAAAACACAACATATAATTCAGTGTTTGCTTAAAGACGACGGATGTTTGAATTTGGCTAGATATAATCAAAGAACAGTTACAATTGATCTGCTCAAAGTCTGAATGTTTACAAAAGTAAAATAATTTGCTGCTTGCCCTTAGTTATACAAAAACGTAGATTGTGTGTCTTAAATACATTCAAATATTTGATCTTAAAGGAGTTCTTCAGCTTATGTCCTTGACCTTGTGGACTAACATATGTTAGACGAGAGTGCAGTGTCAATACTACAGTAATTATAACGAGTAAAGCTGGCTCGTGTCTCCATTATACTTCCTTGTTAGTCTAGTCTCTTACATTTCTTTGGAAAAACATAATTATCTCTCTCTGTCTCTCTCTCTCTCTCTCTGTCTCTCTCTCTCTCTCTCTCTCTCTCTCTCTCTCTCTCTCTCTTACTGTCTTGAGTTTTGCCTTTAGAAAGGTAAAGGATGATATATATCTACTTCCGCCATCAGTATTGAGTTGTCCGGTATGGTGTTACCAACATTCAACCACAGACATCGTGTTTTGGGTTAGATTAGTTATTGTCTGTCTTCTTGTCTGTGATGGCTGTTAGTCTTGACTTTGTCCTAATGGCGAGGAATAATTATGTTTCATGTTCAGGTAACTCATGGTCTTAGACAGGTCTTGGTTCTATGAACCTTAAGATGGTTTTATAACTCTGGATCATAGACAGGTTTTGTGTTTGCTAGCCTTACGATGGTCTGATAACTCTCGGACTTAGAGAGGTCTTGTGTCTGCTAGCCTTAAGGCAGTCAGGTAACTCTGGGTCTTAGAGAGGTCTTGTGTCTGTTAGTCTTAAGACAGTCTAGATGTTTATTGAATAGTTTGACCGACAGCTTACATTCCTCGTGGTTCTAACCGTCCTGTTTAAACGTGGTAAATAGAAAAGGAGGTCTGAATATTCTAAAATAAAACTCTCTTCCGAAACCTAAATGGTAAATTAAACATTTACACACTTTAAATAATTAATATTGTTTACGGGTGACTAGAAATTATAATATGGTAAAGGCAGTAACTTTTGTAAAGTGATTGAGCAGATCCATTATTCGTTGTTTGTCGTCTTTCCCCTTAAGCTTACTACCAATGTATAGCTGAGTACATTAAATAATTCCGCGAGAGGAGTGCTAACCCGATTTATTTGCTGTGAGATACAGACCATTGGTGATTATAATATGATGTGATAATTAGAACAGTATGTATATTGTACCTTAAAGAAAACGGGAATCTTTATCAGCAGTGCATATTTCTTGATCTGTTTTGTATGTATTCCAGAAAATGTATTTTAATCCAAAGCCTCAATTTACAGTTGTTGACGAGAAAACAATAACCCTCAAAATGAAAAAATAAACTAGAGTATGTATAAAAAACGACTATACAAGGACATTGACAATCAATTTTCATCTCGATTTATTTTATTAATCCCATGCAACACTGGCAAAGCAATTTATGTGTTCAATGGAGAACACGATCTACGCCATCAGAATCAATTGAGCAATTAATTTTGTCTTCAACTGTTCTCACCAGCAAGTCACGTGAGAGGAACAACATTTACAGCTAGAAGTACCACCTGTGCAATACTTGATGGCGCCTGACAATAGCTCTCAGCAGAATCAACTTATCAATGATGCTATATTTAAACAGTTTATGTTTTATTTCTTCTCAGAAATTATATCGTTACTTTCTGTATTTGGTATTGTTGCTAATGTAGTCAATGGTGTTGTGTTTTACAAAATAGGGCTCAAGGACAGTGTCACTATATCACATTTGATGCTCTCTGTCTGGAGTACAAGTCTCTGCTGTGCTGGCTTGTTTTCATTGTGGTTCTTCTTGACTGCAAAATACGTAACGGTTTCTTCTGTAGACTTTGAAGATGTCTACTACATTTACGTCAGTAACACTCGGGATTTTATGTTCGCTCTGTCTACAGGAGTCATCGTAATTCTCTCTGTGGAAACATGTGTTTGCGTCATGTACCCTTTTAATGCTAAATTTATTGTTACCAAATCTCGAGCCATCAGCATTAATACCGCCTTATTTGGTCTTACTGCAGCCTGCCTTTGTCCAGCATGGATAACTCGAGGTTTACATTTTGGATTTGTCCCAAAGTTCAACCAGACAAGGCAAGTGATGTTGGTTACTAAGGAAACCTTCAATATTGATGTATTTCTGAATGTCTTTCTTGGAATATCTATACCCGTCACAAGTCAAACCGTTTCTATAGTAACCACTACTTTTTTAATCTCAAGGATGAATAACTCCGTGAAATTCAGAAACCAAAATGCTTATACATTTACCAAAGAAGCACACGCAATCTCTCAGATGACACATACACATAAGGGTATACCTGACAATGATGTATCGTGTACAATAAATAAAACTGTGATTAATAAATATAATAAATTAGCAAAACTTGTAATCTTGCTGGCTATCAAACATTTCGTATGTAATTTACCAGTCTTACTGATAGCTATCACCAGTGCCATAATGCCGGAGCTGTTCGCTAACACTAAGTACAGAATCATCTATGAATTGTCTTTCACGTCAATGTCTTTGATAGCCCTGATGGACCCGTGTAGTAACATATTCTTGTACTACTTATATAGCTCCAAGTATAAAAGGACATTTATAGCCATGTTAAATTGTTAACGAAAACAACGGACGTGTGAGACAAATCCGAATAAGCAATTAAGCTTCACTCAAAGCTCAACAATTTATATCGATGATCTCAAACACGCAGCCCAAGATATATTTTCTGTAGCCCTCAATATGATATCGTTTTAGTGTGTGACAAGAAATGATCAATTTTAGACAAGAATATAAAACTATATACTATGCTTGAAGTCTATATTTGATCTGCTTGTTCAGCTCGCATAGTCCGAACTTATTGAGCAGTTAATTTCCTGTTTGCCTTCTAGAAGTTTTTAAGTGCTATCTCTAATCCCGCAGCATTTGGTTTTAGATATATATTTTTGCGGCGGTGAAGCAATTTTTCAGCTTTTTATTTTCAACTGTCACATGTGACAGGTATGAGATTCTGCTCACTGCCAAAACTGCCGCCGAATTTGTTCTGTCAACCGGACATCATCAATTATTTTCTGGACCTTGAATCGCCTTGGGAATTTCGGTCCTACTAAAATTTTAAAAGATGACGTTTTTGTCTACGCTGGTTGTCGTAGCTGAGGTTCTAACATGTAATAGAAGATCTCGACATCGCCATCAGCGTACCCACTAGGGGGCGCTTATCACTGTACGATCAGCAGTGGCTATGTTTGATCTCTGACCTTCAGTTCTAGTGTTGCAATCCTAGATCTGATGTTCTGGACTGACTGAACATTTCTTGCGTATCGACAATAATGCCAACTCATAAACGTTAGGGATCAAGATGCTGAGCAGCTCATGAGCTACAGCCGTCAGCGACCCATAGCTGACTGCTAACGTCAAGCCAGCGAACCGGAGCTGCCAAGACCCTTCTACACCTCCACACGGTGATCCTGGCTAACAGGCTGCAACAGGGCAGACCGGATAAGGAGAAGGGATCGAAGAGGGGATGCTAACCCGTTACTAAAAAAATGCTTGCTGAAGTCGGATGTGTTGGACCGAAAGGTGTAAATATCACAGTCAAGCTGTAGACTACAATACAACGCATTCCGTTCTCTGGACTCCATTCTGCTACTTAAGCCCTTTCAGAGTTTGGTAGCGGGAGATTGAGAACGAACGAAGCCACGCCAAGCCAATAAACGTTATACTGGTCTTCCCCGGATCACCAATGTGGATTTCATCCTCAGTCAAGTCGTTTGATGTGGGATTCGCCTAGTGCACAGGTTTCACTGAGTCTAATGTTGTCATTGAATGATTTAAGACTTTCGATTAGTTGGTGTCGTCCATGTAGTCGAAATCGACGCTTTATGCTTCGAGTACATCTTACTGGGATGGCTGGCCTTACTCATAATTACCATTTATTTAAGAGGCTCTGTCCTATCGGACAGCAGAATCCATTGACCGTGTATTCCTTTAGTTATTATTTGGCGACTTGCATATAATAAATGTGTGGGTGGGTTTTTTTACCCGGAAATGATCTGTTAAAAATGTGAATTTATACATTTACCTAGGCGATGGAATAACAAACTTCCACTTAATAACCTGTGAGATTTTACGCAACATGGCAGCAGGACTGTTCAACTTCAATCGTATGAATTTCATACTTCAATAGGCGAGAAATAACACGGCAAGAATTCATAACTTCAACAGGCGAGAAATAACACGGCAAGAATTCATAACTTCAACAGGCGAGAAATAACACGGCAAGAATTCATAACTTCAACAGGCGAGAAATACACGGCAAGAATTCACAACCAACAGACGAGAAATAACACGGCAAGAACTCACAACCAACAGGCGAGAAATAACACGGCGAGAATTCACAACTTCAACAGACGAGAAATAACACGTCAAGAACTCACAACCAACAGACGAGAAATAACACGTAAAGAACTCACAACCAACAGACGAGAAATAACACGGCAAGAACTCACAACCAACAGGCGAGAAATAACACGGCGAGAATTCACAACTTCAACAGACGAGAAATAACACGTCAAGAACTCACAACCAACAGACGAGAAATAACACGGCAAGAACTCACAACCAACAGACGAGAAATAACACGGTCAGAACTCACAACCAACAGACGAGAAATAACACGGCGAGAATTCACAACTTCAACAGCATGGTTATTGCAGTCATAGAAATATGGCAGCGAGGTATGGAACTCACGAAATGCGTTTCAGAGGGCAATGTAGTGAATAACCTTAACTGTATTTCTACGGGAGGGGATCCTCACAGCAAAGGATGCTTGCGTCAAACTGTTTTCAATGACGTTGTAGATACTGCATTACTAAAATGTCGAATGGGCCAGACATGTGGTGCGTATGTCTGACAATAGGTGAACGCGAAAAGGGACTTGCTGATGCCTTTACCAAGTTATGTGCCCACGCATGTATCCACCAATGAGATAGAGATATTGTTTGAGTAAAGTCCTTGGTCCAACATGGTGAAGGTCAAGGTGGGTCCCATGGCAACAATTGCCGTGGGGATGAAGATAACTCTTCATGGACTAAGCCGCAGCTTATGTCAGGTGGGGTGGCGAGCTCCTGTAACAGACCCTCTGCTGCCGTGATCGAACTTAGACCATTCTCACACTCATCCACATCATCATGACCATACTCAGTAAATGACATATCACACAGCAGGTGGCATATTTATTAAATCATACTCATATCATAGAATGAGTAGAGAAATTACAACCACAATATAATACATATCTTAACTAAACATTCTACTAAAACGGGAATTGTAAGCATTAGCTATTGATGGAATTCCCAACTATCTAAAAAACCCAGTTCTATTGCCTTGCAATTGCATCACACACACATCGCCTTAACTGCGTCTTCAACACACCTTATCAAATACTCTTCCTCACTGAAATCCCCTCAGGCGGGCGATCTCGACATAGCTCGCTCAAAATGTGTCCTTGCTTACAAACACACTTTCAGATTATCCATTATTGCAAAACTCACACACCTATTTGAGCGATCCTGTTCTATCACTAAACATTCGTCCAACCGTCTATCAATCGCTCCTCTATCTAAAGTCGGTGAGTTAAACACACTATCTACATTCAGTCTCTCTCTCTCTCCAGCCTCACTCTCTCTCTCTCTCCAGCCTCACTCTCTCTCCCCTCTCGAGCTAAACTTTGTCTCGAGTTATATATCCTCAAGCAAGGCCAGAGCTTGACCAATCGATCTCAGGTATGGTCATCTTCAATCCCAATTGGAACGAAACACTTTGCCCACCTGTCATTCATTCTCTCGCAGCAAGCCCCGCTGCCAATTTCGTCTGTCAATCAATCTCCCCCTACCAAAATCGGAAGGACAGGGGTCAGTTTCTACCTGTCCACATTCCTCAACTCAACTCTGTTCTCCTTTGCTGAGACGGTGAGTGACCTTGACATGCATTCAGGTAGCTTTAATCTTTACATGTTCAGGCATCCTAAACTCCCCTTGCTCCGGCGGGAACTGTTACACTCCCTTCTTACGCAGCCGCTTCTCCTCTCCTTACTCAGTCGCTCCTCCTCTACCCTGAAGTGTAGAGTCTTCTACCTTACTCAGTCGCTCCTCCCTACTTACTCAGTCGCTCCTCCTCTAACCTGGCGTGTAGAGTCTTCTAGCTTATTCAGTCGCTCCTCCTCTACCCTGGTGTGTAGAGTCTTCTACCTTATTCAGTCGCTCCTCCTCTACCCTGGAGTGTAGAGTCTTCTACCTTACTCAGTCGCTCCTCCCCTACCTTACTCAGTCGCTCCTCCCCTAACCTGGTGTGTAGAGTCTTTGAGACTACTCCACTCGAGTCTGCAAGGGCTGGGTTTCGATATTGTGTTATACTGCCTGATTGCGTGTCTTGTTTCTTCTTGTTACTTGGGCTATCTTTCTTAGACTTGGACTTGGCTTCACTTGCGTGTTGTTGTTGTTCCTCGATTCACATCTGAAAGTCATAACAGGGACATAGGTGGAGTGCTATAAATCCATCTTGGTTTTCTTGCATTGTTATCTGTTACTGAGGAGTCCTATATTCAAGTCATGACAAAGATTACCAGTTCTTCTTCTTCTTCTTCTTCTTCTTCGTTCTCAATCTCCCACTACCAAACCCTGAAAGGGCTTAAGTAGCAGAATGTAGTCCAGAGAACGGAATGCGTTGTGTCGTAGTTTACAGCTTGGCTGCGATATTTGCACCTTTCGGTCCAACACATCCGACTTCAGCAAGCATTTGTTTAGTACCTGGTTAGCATTCCCTCTTCGATCCCTTCTCCTTAGCCAGTCTGCCCTGATGCAGTCTGTTATCCGGGATCACCGCGTGGAGGTGTAGAAGGGTCTTGGCAGCTATGGTTCGCTGGCCCTGACGCTAGCGGTCAGCTATGGGTCGCTGACCTTTGCAGCTCTTGCGCTGCTCAGCATCTTGATCCCGATTACCAGTTCGACTAGCCAACTCTTCCTAAATACCATCGTTCTGGTCTAATACAGCTTCAAGGTATTCTGTCCTAGAGACTGTTGACCCAACATAATGCGGTTTCCTAACTTTACTGGAGACATCATTGTCTTTGTTTTTAAAGTGCTAATGGTCACCTCTGTCTTCTCCATCTTCTCTTTCCAGATTTAAAATGTAGTCAGGATATAATATATTTTCATATTCTGGTCTCATTCTCCAGTATTCTAATATTGAACTTTCAGTGCTCAACTACCAGTTTTTATGACATCATCCATGAGTAGTATAAAATGATATGACGAAATAAATGTCGTCTCGTCTTACGACACCGTTGACCGTCAACTCTTCTGGCATGTGATCTACTGTGCTAATCTAGTTTTTGTGAGTCTTATAGCAATTCTGAATGACGCGATTAAAGAGTACTGGGATGTTCTCCCTTTTCCAGCATTCCCATATTCTGTTCCAATAAACGTTTTCAGATACAAAAACAGATATGTATTTCATTATTATACATGAGCTCTTTTCATTCCATATCGTCAGTTTTGGTGTTGCAGTTGTGGATTACAGACTAGGTAACCTTACACTATAAAGATTACTGTGTGAAAGGTTAAGGCACAGGGCAAGGCCTATGTGCGCTTTACCACAGACAGGCGGCACCCACTGCACAACACCCCCAACATCAAGTAATCAGGAATTAAGGGAGGAGAGTCATTGATAGCATAGATAAAGAGAAAAATTGCTCAGAAGACCACAGTTGAGACCATAGTTAAGGGAGAAGAATGTGCATTCACTGATTATGGAATTATTGATTCCCACAGAATTTCAGAATTTTCATCATCATGTGCTGGAAATGCAGAGAGTGGTGGAGGTGGAAGGCAGAGTTCGAGGTTAAACAATCGATAAATAACACTCGTAATTATGATCCCATCTTATATCACGATGAATCTGAGTTCCGCAGCGAGATGTCTAGTTGGGACTTCTCGGTTGGAATGAGAGGTCAGATCATCACTGAGCAGGGCAGGGCACACAGAATAACAACTTCTAGTACGAGAATGGAGATGGGGGCACTGACTGCAGCTCTGAGACTGCTAACTTGGACTTCTTTAACATGCCGATGATCGTGTCAGATTTTTAATCCTTGCTTCGGAAAGTACAGAAGTGTTGGCTAAGGCATGCGTGTAGGACAGCTGTAAAGACTTCACAACTGCAGGAGTTGGTGTGGATCTACTTTCCTAGTCATGCTGGGGTTCCGGACAACCAAGAATCGGACATCCTGGCTTCATAAGCACCAATTATGGGGACGATAGATACTGCTAGGAGTGACATTTTGAAGTATGTCAATGACCACCTGTTGATAACACAGTAACATATGAATCAGCTATTCACAGACAGCAGAACGTTTAAATCGAACGACTTTCGAGCGGATTGGGGCCCAAGAGAGGACGGAGCAGAAGTGTGTACAACAAACAAGCTGAAGAAACTATCAGTATCCACACCATTCGACATTTGCGAAGATAGACTGAGCACCTTATGGAAGTATGCCCAGAGTGTAGTGAAGTCAATTCTTAAGAACAGAACGTAATTCAAGTAATTGTTCATTAAGTTACTTGAGTGTTAAGATAAGGTCTTGACTACTTCGGTTTGCTTCGAAACCTCATTGCGATCTGTGCCTTAGCAATACGTTTTGGTTTCGGCTCCAGTAATCTAGAGAAGATCAATTGTCGAACTCTAATTGTGTTTATCGGTTCTTGTTGCATCTCTAATTTCTCTCTGACTTTCTTATTAATTGTGCTTTCTACGTTGCTTCCCATTGTTCTACATTCACATTCAAATCATCAATTGTTGTCTTAGTTTGTTCCTTGTCTACATTTCAATGCGGTGATTTCATTACAGGAATACATAGCACTTGATCATGCTCAGTTTTATTTTGTGAGTTACTTATTTGGATGTCACATAAGACTTCTGTTGGTTAAAACAGATTTTAACAAATGTATTCTTTTCTTCGTTTTCATTCTGCATCCTCCATCTTCATTAATTATGTTTACAAGATAGGAGAAGCTCTTAACCTGTTTTGTGTTCTATCGCCTATGTTCAAATGTGAAGTAGAGTTGAGTCTACTGTAACAGTTCCCGCCGGAGCAAGGGGAGTTTAGGATGCCTGAACATGTTAAAGCTTAAAGCTACATGAATGCATGTCATGGTCACTCACCGTCTCAGCAAAGGAGAACAGAGTTGGGTTGAGGAATGTGGACAGGTAGAAACTGACCACTGGCCTTCCGATTTTGGTAGGGGGAGATTGATTGACAGACGAAATTGGCAGCGGGGCTTGCTGCGAGAGAATGAATGACAGGTGGGCAAAGTGTTTCGTTCCAATTGGGATTGAATATGACCATACCTGAGATCGATTGGTCAAGCTCTGGCCTTGCTTGAGGATATATAACTCGAGACAAAGTTTAGCTTGGGCGACTGGAGGAGAGATGGAGAGTGAAAGGCTGTATGGAGAAGAGAGAGAGAGAGACTGAATGTGGATAGTATGTTTAACTCACCGATTTAGGTAGAGGAGCGATTGATAGACGGTTGGACGAATGTTTAGTGATAGAATAGGATCGCTCAAATAGGTGTGTGAGTTTTGCATTAATGGATAATCTGAAAGTGTGTTTGTAAGCAAGGACACATTGTGAGCGAGCCAGGTCGAGATCGCCCGCCTGAGGGGATTTCAGTGAGGAAGAGTATTTGATAAGGTGTGTTGAAGACGCAGTTAAGGCGATGTGTGTGTGATGTAATTGCAAGGCAATAGAACTGGGTTTTTAGATAGTTGGGAATTCCATCAATAGCTAATGCTTACAATTCCCGTTTTAGTAGAATGTTTAGTTAAGATATGTATTATATTGTGTTTGTAATTTCTCTACTCATTCTATGATATGAGTATGATTTAATAAATATGCCACCTGATGTGTGATATGTCATTTACTGAGTATGGTCATGATGATGTGGATGAGTGTGAGAATGTTCTAAGTTAGATCACGGCCAGGGCAAAGAAATAGAGGATCTGCTACACTACCTTAGCTAATTATCTTAGTTTTCGTTTTCTCAGTGTTAAATGAGTCCATCCATGCCACTGACTTGTATTTTTTACTTGAGTTCTAAATTGATGTGATTCTTGTCTGATTTCAGCCAATAGAAATGTGCCATCTTTATATTGTGATACTTTTTATTGACACTTCATCGATAACGAATGCTGTCAATTCATCTGTCCCTTGAACAATGTGTTCTGTGTAAATGTTCAACAAACATTAATCGGTGTACATTTATTCTCGCATCCCTCCATAACAAAGAGAGCGCTCATAAAATTCTCATTTTAAACAACAAAAGTGAACTACGTGTATATTAGCCTATATTTCCCAAGACTGCATTCATAGACAAAGGTATGATCAGTTAAAAGTCAGCTCAAATTAAACAAACACTACGCTCCACAAATATAACCTCCAGATCTTCTTTTACCACTCGTCCGTTATTAAAACTAACTGTGTAAACACATCCAAATTGACAAATGTATTGTAATTCAAACAAGATATTTGTCTAAATCTTACAGATGACGGATATTTGAAATGGCTAAATGTAATCAAAGAACATTGACAATTGATCTGGTCAAAGTCATAACGTCTACAAAGGTAAAATAATAAGCTGCTTGTCCTTAGTTATACAAATTGTAGAGTTTGTGTCTTGAATACATTCAAATATTTGATCATGAAGGCGTTCTTCAGCTTATGTCCTTGACCTTGTGGACTAACATGTGCCAGACGAGAGTTCAGTGTCAACACTACAGTAATTATAACGAGCTGGATCGTGTCGCCATTTTACTTATTCGTTAGTCTAGTCTCTTACATTTCTTTGGAAAAACATAATTACATCTCTCTCTCACTCTCTCTCTCTCTCTCCCTCTATCTATCTATTTATCTATCTCCCTCTCTCTATCTATATCTCTATTTCTCTCTCTCTTTATTATGTTGTGTCTTCAGAAAGGTAAATGTAGATAAATATCTACTTCCACCATCAGTATTGTGTTGTCCAGTATGGCGTTACCTACATTCAACCACAGACATCGTGTTTTGGGTTAGATTAGTTATTGTCTGTCTACTTGTCTGTGAAGGCTGTTAGTCTTGCCTTTGTCCTAATGACAAGGAATAATTCTTAGACAGGTCGTGTGTCTTTTAGCCTTAAGATAGTAAGATAAATGTGAGTGTTGGGGGGGGGGGGGGGGGGGGGGTCTTGTGTCTTTTAGCCTTAAGATAGTCTGGATATGTTTATTTAATAGTTTGACTGACAGTCTAGATTTCTGTATTTTCGTGACGTCGTACCTTCTTTGGTCGGTATTTAAACTCTCTAAACTATAAATATTGTTTAAGCAGAGTAGAGCAAGGAATTGCAAATATTGATAATTCGAAGCTATTAATCGTTGTCCTGCATTCTTTCACGTCAATCCAGGTACCCATTTATAAGGCATTCATATTCACTAGGTATCAAAAGTCGTGTGGCAGCTCTATCATTGTGTTATGAGAAACAATCTGTTGACATAGAAATACGCTTTGATAATAAGAAGGGTATGACTTTATACCCTTGTCCTTAATGTTCTCGTAATAGTAAACCCATATCATTACTGTCGTAGGGGTGTGAGGTGTTAGCATCTCACATTTCAAAGGCTCGGCTATATGAGGGCGGAGCCATCTCCTTTCCCTCGCCGCTTTAACTTCCCGGACTGAACCGGTACCCATTTAAGACTGGGTCGACTGTGAAGCCATCTGAAAAAAACATTTCCGCCTCAACTGGGAAATGCACACAGGACCACTCAGATACGAAGCCAGCTCGCTAACCACTGTCGCTACGCAGCTCCCTCTTCTTTCTTCTTTGCGTTCAGGATCTTATGGTAATGATATATCTGCAGGCCAGTCGCCATGATGAAGTCTGTAGACAGACAGACAGACAGGTAGATAGGTAGATAGATAGATAGATAGATAGATAGATAGATAGATAGATAGATAGATAGATAGATAGATAGATAGATAGATAGATAGATAGATAGATAGATAGATAGATAGATAGATAGATAGATAGAGATAGATAGATAGATATAGATAGATAGATAGATAGATAGATAGATAGATAGATAGATAGATAGATAGATAGATAGATAGATAGATAGATAGATAGATAGATAGATAGATAGATAGATAGATAGATAGATAGATAGATAGATAGATAGAGATAGATAGATAGATAGATATATATAGATAGATAGATAGATAGATAGATAGATAGATAGATAGATAGATAGATAGATAGATAGATAGATAGATAGATAGATAGATAGATAGATAGATAGATAGATAGATAGATAGATAGATAGATAGATTCACCTTCATAAACTAGCTTACGTACAATCTATTCGAACCGTAATATCATTAATAATAGTGTGAGAGTTGTTATGTATTAACTATTAAAAACGTACTGTTTTCTGTTTTACTCGTCAAGCAAACATTTTTATTCGTCACACACGAGCAGACGAGCGCTTTTGTCAAGTCCGTTTATATATTTATATGGAGAGAGAGAGAAGGAGCTACAGAATGAGCGGAATGTGAGGTGATTTATTTTAACAATGAGGTTTAATGTGTCAATCATCGGTTCCATCTTGAGATTGGTTAAAGCTTCATTGTTAGATACCTTAATCCTTATGGTTTGAGCGCGGTCCATATACTCGTATTCACTTTAGTTTCCATTCCCAGTACTCGTATTCGTTTTCTCTTCCCCTGTTTCTCTTCCCCTGTTTCTCTTCCTCTGTTTCTCTTCTCCTGTTTCTCTTCGTCCACTATTTCTTTATCTTCTAGTAGTATCATGTATGGTTAGGTCTCCAACTACGTATTTTTATATATGACCATGTACGTGATGGATTATTGTTGTTGTTGTTTAATGCCCATAATAAGTAAGTTTACTCTCTTGTGCACCATGAACAGACGTTAAGTGGCGGTTTGTAGTAGCTTTCCTCATATCCTGAGCATGCTGATGAAGGTGGACCGTGGTCCTCCAGGCGATTATGCTATGCTTTGCTTCATCTGTGTGGCGCTCACTACTACGGGGATCATATCGATCCACATCTCACCAGGCAGGCTGCCTTGAAAACAGCCTGACTTCAAGGTACGCTTCATGAAATAGAGATTGTGGTCTTGGTCAGTGTATTGTGCCTGACCCTGATGCAACGTCCTGGTCAGTGTGTTGTGTCTGACTGGACTAGCATCTCCCCTTGTATATGGATAAATATATACATATGTGCTTTACTTATTCCAGGCCACTATCTGAAAAATATGGCTGCCGACTCATTGCTGTATTTGCTGTAACGACGTTTGTATTTGCTTATTCTGTGAATTGCAAGATGTTTTTGTTCTTTATCCCTAACGAAGACCTTGTAGTTGTAACGTGAATTTTCGTTTGTTTCTGTCCAGTATTAGCCGTTGCCAATATATGTTTTAATCAATTACGTATTCGAGAAAATAGTGTCTGTTAACCCAAAGCCGCTTTTTCTTCTTCGTGCGCTGTCAGACGTAGCCTTGAATTTGTTCAAAGAAAGCATGGTCGACACTGCATGTCCAGTGTTGGCACTGGTGATGGCCACATGTGCCTTCTCTGGTCCTCGTATGTCGGGCAATTTTGCAGCAGATGTTCAGAGATTATTTTCCCTGTACCACAGGTGCATTCGTAGGTAACACCTATCTTCAGTTTTGAATAGATGGTACCTCAGTTTGGTGTGACTTGTGCTGAGTCTGAAGACCACAACCTGCTCTCTTCTGTTTAACTGGTAACAAACATTATTTGTTGTGTAGCCAGAATGTTCTGTATCTCAATTGGCCGTGAATTTGGCCCTAATAAACTTTTTGGACTCTTTGTAGGTCACATTTGAATCTGGTTGTGGTAACCTTCCACCTTCTTTCGCCAGTCTATCATTGATTCTCGTTGCCTTGAATGTAACAATGGGGTGGAACTCACTGTACTACGAAATCCAAAGTCTCAATTAATAATTGCTTCCAATTACAACTAAAACAGATATATATAAACCACAGTAACTTTAAGATACGATTATGAAAAGGCGTTGATGATTATTTCAAATGAAGATTTATTTTATTTATCACATGAAACACTTCTTAAAGTAATATACGAGGGCGATTTGAAAAGTTATACCTCAATGGGCATAACTATGGCAACATTGCGCAGAACAACGTGACACCTATATGAAAATAATCTCTAATAAAGTGACTATACGAGAAAGTAGTAGCATACGCCTGGAACGGAACGCATACGCACATCAAACAGAAAAATGGCGGTCTATGTGGAAATATGGTTAAAGCAGCGTGTTGTGATTAAATTACTGACGGCAGAAGGTTGTGTGCCCATCGACATGCATCGAAGAATGGCTGCGGTATATGGTGCCGCCTGTGTGGATGTCAGTATTGTCAGGAGATGGGCACGGACTGTAAAAGGTTATAAATCCTGCTATGACGAGCCTGCATGACAAGGCTCTCAGCGGACAACCGATAGCAGCTGTGCATGCACAGCACCAAGCTCGCTTGGATTAACTGATTCGTTCCAATCGCTGTGTCCAGCAGAAAGATATCATCGGAATGCTTATGATTTCGATTGAGCGAGTCTATCACATTATCCATGTCCTGCTTGTGGGTAGGAAAATGTGTGCGAGATGAGTCCCTCGCATGCTGACATAGGAAAGTGTGTGCAAGATGGGTCCCTCGCATGCTGACATAGGAAAGTGTGTGCAAGATGGGTCCCTCGCATGCTGGCATAATAAAGTGTGTGCAAGATGGGTCCCTCGCATGCTGACATAGGTAAGTGTGTACAAGATGGGTCCCTCGCATGCTGACATAGGAAAGTGTGTGCAAGATGGGTCCCTCGCATGCTGACATAGGAAAGTGTGTACAAGATGGGTCCCTCGCATGCTGACATAGGAAAGTGTGTGCAAGATGGGTCCCTCGCATGCTGACGCCCAATAGGAAACAGTGCCGACAGCAGGTGTGTCAGGAACTTCTGACGCGATATGAACAGGTAGGGGATTCCTTTATTCGCCTAATTGTCATTGGCGACGAGTCATGGGCACATCATTATAACCCAGCAAACAAGCACCAGTCAATGGAGTACAGGCATAAAAACTCACGTACTCCAACAAAGTTCAAGCTCACCGCCTCGGTGGGAAAAGTGACGATGACCATCTTTTGAGACTGCGAGAGCGTAGTCCCCACTGCATTTCTGGAGCATGCCAATACCGTCAACTCCGATCGATATGTGACAATTTGTCAAAAACTTCCAGCACGATTGCTGCGTGTTCGTATTGGCATGCACACACTGCTTCGGCATGGCACAGGTCACCCTCACAGGTCGAGCTGACGAATAATGGCTGTATTGGACCGCCTTAAGCTTGACATGTTACCGCACCCATCGTACAGCCCCGATCTGGTACCATGTGACTTCTTCCTCTTCCCGAAGCTGAAGGCGTCAAAGTACACAGCTTCTGATGAGAAGATGCAAACAGCTGTGCGTCCTGGTTTCGAGAGAATACGTCTGATTTTTTCCTCGACGTCATGCAACAACTTGTCAGACGTTGACGTTTATGTTTGGACCGAGATGGTGGCTACGTTGAAAAACAATAACACATCACACAAACGACATTCCAAGCTTCAAGACAATGTATGTATGACATGCAAATCGTGCACATGAGTAAAATGATATCCGTAAAGGCAAAACTTGTTTAATCGCCCTCGTATCTATTTAAAGGATAACACGAGCTACACGAGCATAAATAATTGAACAACAATTTTCCTTTTCAACTTTTCTCACCAGCAGGTCACGTGAGAGGAACAACATTTGCTGCTGGAAGTACCACCTGTGCAATACTTGATGGCACCTGGCAATAGCTCTCAGCAGAATCAACTTCTCATTGATGTTATTTTTAACCACTTTATATTTTATTTCTTCTCAGAAATTGTTGCGTTACTTTCTGTATTTGGGATTGTTGCTAATGTAGTCAATGGTGTTGTGTTTTATAAAATAAGGCTCAAGGATAGCTCAGCTGTTTCACATTTTATGCTCGCCACATGGAGTGCAGGCTTTTGCGTTGCTACCTTACTTTCATTTTGGTTTTTCCTGACTGAAAGATGGATCTCAGTTTCCTCTGTAGACTTTGGGGCAGTCCACTACTTATACGTTAGTAGCGTTAGGGGATTCATGTTCTCGATGTCTACCGGAGTCATTATAATTCTCTCTGTGGAAATATTTGTTTGTGTCAGGGTTCCGTTTTATGCGAGGCTTAAATTTAACAAAATTCTCGATCCATCATCATCAACATGGTCTTATTTGGTCTAACTGCAGTCTGTCTTTGTCCAACATGGATAACTCAAAGTTTACAGTTTAGATTTGACTCAAAATTGAACCGCACGCAGTTTATTCTGTTGCGAACCCAGGATAGTCGCCCTTTTGATATATTTGCGTCGTCCTATGCTGGGATAGCCTTGCCCATCTTTGGGCAAACAGTTTTCGTAGTAACCGCTATTTTGATAATATCAAAAATGAATAAATCTGTGAAATTCAGAAAAAAAATGTTTATACATTTACCACAGACGTCCATGCAATCTCTCAAACTGCACACACAAATAAGCGGATACCTAGCAAAGATGTAATAGGAGTCGAAGAAAATACTTTGATAAACAAATGCAATAAACTAGTAAAAGCTATAATTTGGCTGGCTATAAAACATTTCGTTTGCAACTTACCATTGCTATTAGTAGCTATCACCAGCGCCCTAATGCCAAAGATGTACGCTATGACCAAGTACAGAAATATCTATGAATTGTCTTTCATGTCAATGTATTCGGTGGCGCTGATGAGCCCGTGTAGTAACATATTCGTGTACTTCTCGTATAGCCCCAAGTATAAAAGTGCATTTTTTCTGACCATGTTTACTTGTTTACGAAAACAACCGACAGGTGTTAGACAAATCTGAATAAACATTTCAAGCAAGCTTAACTCAGATCTCATCGATTTATGCCGAGGATATCAAAGATGCGAACGAGAAGATTTGTGTTCTGTGGTCCTCTATATGATTGATATTTAAGTGTATGGTACGGAATAATAAATGTTAGGCAAGTACATAGGACTATATATAGTAAAGACGGGCCGCGGGTATATCCCCAGGTCTTCAATGTGCAGATAGCAACTAATCTGAACAGATCTGACTAGGAAGATGAAGGCGTATATCCATCGCTATTGTTGAGTATCAACTCATAGAAACGTTGATAAATTAAGTCCATCACACAAATATAAAAACTATTAAACTTCAATGTCCAGTCCGTGCTATTGTATGGGTAGGACACATAGAGAACAAACAAAATGCAACCAAAACAGTACAGACATCAGTAGATTATTTTGACACAACATAGCAGGATTTAAATGGTTTGATAAGATCACGTATATTGAACTGTTGGGCAGAATCAGTGGAATATGAAGTTAGGATGAGAAGACGCTGGCGTTGGCTAAGACCATAATAAGGCAATCCACTGACAGCAATACAAGTAAGTTTTTGCTGTGGGATCAGCAATGGAACATGAGCTTAGGAGGAGAAGACGCTGGTGTTAGATAAGACCAAATTAAGGAAATCCACTGATCCACAAGTCCGTTTCTGCTCTGGGATGATCAGTACAACACAATTTATAAATGTTGTTCGAAGCTGCTTGTGTAGAGTTGTCTTGGAGTTATCTTGGAAATATCTTGGAGTTATCTTAGAGTTATCTTGGAGTTATCTTGGGGTTATCTCTTGGCGACGTGCCATCCCGTGACGTAATTGAGAAGGCGGACAAGGTTCCTTCAGGCTATAAAGCAATATGAAGCTCCACTGTCAGCTCCCCACTATGGGGATTACAGCGTCGATGCTCTCTTCTTTGGTAAGGCTGATGTGACATAACCTTATTCAAAGAGTATGAACAAGGACTTGGTGTGCGCTTATGATCCGTATGTTTTATTTGACCCTGATAACTCTGTGTCCAGTAAGAGACAGGTAGAGACACACTAAAACACACAGATGGCTAAGCCAGCAGGATACAAACATAGTGAGTTGTCCATCGCAAGCGACGATAGCGATATCACCAGACAGTTTTGTCTTGATGATGTAACTTGCGCTGTATTTGGATTTTAGTGTGAAAGAAGCTGCGTTGGTTATCAACCTCAATCTCTGGTCCCTAACTACCTTGGGTAAGAGGCAAGACATAAGTCAAGACGACTGGATGTAATTCAGGATGCAGGCACTCTGGTCCCACCTCCTTTGAGACCAGGGGTCGCTTGAAACCTACGGGGCTCGAACCCACGTTCCCGTTCATCGCTTTGAGAGGCGAGTGCCTTACCTGTCTACCAACTCTCCGGTCTACTAAACTGTAAATGTGTTCCTGACTCACTGTTAAAAAGGAGATGCAGCAAACAGAGAGAGGATACTGGTCACTCCATCTCAGAACAAAACAGAGATTTCGTACAATGGATCTTTTATTACTTTATCCCCGATGGCAGTGTCTGCTGCGAGACTGCATGTACCTGTTGTTGTACTTACTTGTTCTTAATTAAGTATCGAATCCTCTTTTCCAGATATCTTCATGGAAATTGTGTGTATTCTTGTACTGTATTTTTTATGTCTTCATCACTATCATCATGTATCCGCCCGGTTCCCTTGGAGCATAGGGCCGCAAAAGAAGCTCTACACTGTTTCATATTCTGTGCCGCCTTCTCGAGTCCCGTTGACGAGATCCCGACTGAATTGACTTCTTCGTCGACCGTTATCGACATGTGTATCTATGCTTTCACATCCGTCTCTTTGCCAGTGGGTTCCAACTAGCTATCTAACCCGTAGTATGCGCTAGAGGCACTTGTTAAAGGAAGTCTGCAGTCTGTGTGTGATACCCATAGTCACATATCATTCATCCAAGTCAGCAAGACCAAATATTATTCGTGTTAGACAGGAAATACTTATTCTTCATCGAGAATTCTGCCGAGTCCATATTTGAGAAATCCTCGTTAATATCGATGTTATCATCTGCGTTTCTTCCTCCGTCTTTATCAATTTGACTTCCTAGGTAGGTAACAATGTTGCACTTCTTCAATTCATTTCTCCATAAATCTTTGTTAATTATTCTAATTTCCGCTGCTTTTTTCACACTGAACTGCAATCCCATCATTGCTGCTTCATTTGTAAGTATGTCTTCTGCTGCTTGTATGACAACATTTGTCCTCTGCGAAATTGAGTTCTTCCATCTATTTTTCAAATGTTTACTGTATTCCTTGTGTCTATCTTCTGTTGTTTCTGCGTTACCCAGTTCCTGACTATGAGAATGATTGTTGGAGATAGTAGACATTCCTGTCTGACCCCAATTTGAACTGTAAATTAATCTGTCAATTTGCCTTTGTGGATTATTCAACAAGTGGCTTCTTCATAAAAATCTTGTATAATTCTTATTTATTTATCTGGTATTCCATATTTCCAAATTGTCTAAATTCATCATCATTGGTTCTTTTCGTCTTGTCAGATGATAGTAATTGTGCTTTTACCAGAAGGCCCGAGCAGAAATATAGAGATCATGTGTTGCCCATGCAGTATGGTCCCTTTCTCGGTCTGCCTTGTTTGCTCCAAGCGAAAGGTGATACCAATACATTTGGAACAAGGCAAGCTGCACACGCTGCCGGATCAGCAGAGCAATGCTCTATCTGTTCGCCTATCGAGGCTTTACTCCTAGACCAGCCGCCAACCAAGGCTACGGGCCTGGTCTGCCCTGCCACAACACTGATGTTGCCTTTCCTCGCTCTAGGATAAGGCATTGTATCCTCTTGCGTGTGCCCCTTCACACATCGTCGGTTGTCAGGTTCGATAGATGCTGACCAACTTTCAGAATTTTCATAAAACAGGTTGTACAGCCACATCTGACAAAACCAGACAAGATACGCCAGTATCTTATCTGCAAGGCTTCAGATGATTTGAAATCAGAGTTTTGCTTTTCCTAGATGAGCTGCCTTCCTAGACTTTCGAGCCACATCTGCCCGAAACTACTAGTTTTAAGTTGCCAGTGGCTCGCCTTCCACCTCTTCTCCTATTAGTCAAAACAGTTTTGCCACGCGAAGGCCAGAAGATGGACTTTGTTGTCAGACGCACACCATGGGAGCATTTAGTTGGTGTTGAGAGTTTATCCCCAACTTCACCCCAGGCTATAACAACATTTAAAACTACATGTCCAAATTACTGCCCGGAATATACTATCCTCGAAGACTATACCGAAGGCAACAGCGATTCAGACGACGAATTACTGTTTGCAGTTTTCAAAAAAAGACTACGTAGGATCAACAAAGGTTGCCAGCCAATACGCTTCAGTGTAACAGGCAATACCTACTGAATACAACATCAAAGTAGAAAACAAATTTGAGGCATTGCTTTGCGGTACAGAAAGAGATGACATCTGAGGAGTTGACATCGTATGTAAGGGATATTTTAATCTCGACAGCGAAAGAAATTAACCCAAGATATCGCGCAAGAAACAGAGCTATATAACACAGGAAACACAGAAACTCATTGACGAAGGACAACAATTAAAACAAATGGGAAGTAAGGGGACCAACACAGTATTTAAAAACTGCGCAAGAAAAGTTAGAAGAGAAATAAGAAAAGATAAAAGAAGATACATAGTGGAAACGTGTAAGGATATAGAAGTCCTAAAGCAACACGGCAGAGAGAGAGATGCATTTAAGGCAATAAGAACACGGACAAGGGAGTTCCGTCCGGTTCCACATGTCATAAATGACAAATAGGATAACACATTAACAGAAACCAAAAACACACTGAACAGATGGAGAGAGTACTGTAGAACCATGTATGGAGATAGCACAAAGCGCTCAGTTACAATCCTACCAAAGGATGAGAAAGAACCTGAACCAACATTGGAAGAAGTACGCTCTGCAATTAAAAGCCTGAAAAAGGGAAAGTCCCCAGGATGCGATATCCAAGCAGAGCTAATACAAGCAGGAGGAGAGGCATGTGCTCGAGTCTTTCACAAGTTGTGTAAACAGATACGTCACAGTGCAGAGTGGCCAGAAGCATGGAAGAAATCAAAAAAGGCAAACTGAAGCTGTGCACGAACTACCGAACTATCGTACTGATCAGCCCCGCTAGCAAAATACTCTTGCGAATCCTATTAAGAAGGATAGAGAAAAGGTTTGAATCTGAAATTCATGTAGTCCAGGCAGGCTTTATAAAAGACAGAGGGACCAGGGGCCACATATTCAATTTAAGGAATATCAGCGAAAAATGTAGAGAGCTTAATGTAGACATGTACACATGTTTCATTGATTACACCAAGGCCTTCGACACGGTAAAACATCAACATATGTGGAGAATCATGAAGGAAATTGAGTTTCCTCTGCATATAGTCCATCTCATTGAAACATTATACCAAGATCAACAAGCCGCTGTCCGAGTATCTGGGCAAACATCAGATTGGTTTGCAGTACAAAAGACAGTCCGACAGGGATGTATCCTCTCACATTTTATGTACAACATATATGCGGAATGTATAATGAGAAAAGGTCGAGAAGACGAGAACAATGAAAGTTTCGACCCATTTACGATTGGAGGGTACAAGATTCCAGAGTCACGATACGCAGATGACACAGTGATACTATCAAGAAGTGCAGAAGGTCTATAGCAGCTACTTTCAGCCGTTAATGGACATATTAAAGATCAAAAAATGTTTATAAACATAAATAAAAGATAATGACCACCTAAAAAACACAATGTCAACATAAATTTTTATGTGGGTGGTGTGGAAATAGATCAAGTCACACATTTTGAATATCTGGGCTCAAGAATTGACAAAAATGGTGACTGCTCGAAAGAAATCAGAAGAAGACTAGCTATGGCGATGCAGAGACTGAACAGCCTGAAGAGATTATGGCAGGGCACCAACAAAACGACAAAAGTAAAAGTCTTGAGAGCCTGTGTTTTTCATGATACAGCTTATGGATGTGAATCATGGACGATTACCAAACCTTCCAGACAAAGAATTGAATCCTTCGAGTCAAAATGTTACAGAAAGATCCTCAGAATACCTTGGACAGAGAAAAAAAACAAATGTAGACATTCGGCAAGAGTTGAGCATAGAGGAGAACTGGTTTATCAATTCCATTTTGGCTAAAAAATGTAAATACTTTGGTCTCATCAGCAGACACAACGGTCTTGAGAGAACGGTAATGGAAGGCATGGTGCCAGGTAAAAGAGGAAGGGGTAGACCAAGAAGACGATGGCACCAAGATATCCAGGAATGCCTGAGTATGACTGTGGTGGAGGCTGGAGTTTTGGCAAAAGAACGAGTTTCTTTCAGACAGACTGTGATGGGAGCGACGTTCTACAAAGGACATGCTACATGAAGATGATATACTATCAAACTACTTTTCAAAATATATAAAGTTCATATAAAGTGTTGCTTGCCACTGCTTGGGTTGCTCTGTGATAATTCGTATCGCTGCTCTTTGATCTGTACAAAACCTTATTGTTAGGTATCCTGTTCTTCTTTTTTGTTTGTTTGTTTGATTAAAGGTTCGCTTTTCTGAATTCTACTGACGAAAACTCGCCTCTTTCCACCTCAAACCGTAGTCCTTTGAGCAATATCAGGAAGTATTGCCCAGTGTATGGATGCGTGTGTGTATCTGATTGTACGCATGCGACACTTTGACAGTCTATAACGGGCATTTCAGGAAACTTAATCGTTTCCATGTAAACTGTCTCCCCAGACTGGTCAGGATCGGTTGGCAGTACAGAGTGTTCAACTCTGAAGTCCTTAGCAAAACTAGACTCTCTAGCATCCATACGCTGCTACGAAGAGTCTATATAAGATGGACAGGTGATGTTGATGTCAGATGAGCGCCTCCCTAAACAACTGCTTAATGTGAGCTCATGACAGGACAGCGCACGCAGGGGAGACAAAAGAAACCATACAGAGATACTCTAAAAGTTTATTTGAAGATTTCTCCATTATTGTTTCTGACTGCGAGCTACTTGCTCGGAACCGCTCAGCCTGGCGCACTGCCGTCATACATAGTACTTACACCGTTGAGCAGAGAACCATCACGGAGGCGCAGAAAAAGCGAACTGCAAGAAAGAGAAGATTGCATGACTGCCCAACTACAAATGCTGTTCACGTGTGCCCTACGTGCGGTAGTTTGTCACGCTCAGATCGGACTGTACAATCAAATGCGGTCACATCTGAATAGACATGTCTGACGCTGTAGCCATTTTCGCTTGCGATGGGCAACTAACTGCTAACTAATCTGTTTGTAATATGTTCAACTATGGCAGTTTTTCAGCACAACAGTGTCGTCAATCTTTTCTGTGGTCATACCAAGAATATCTCCGACATGCCCTGTCAAATTTGGACACGAAATAATTTTGAACCCGGTATGTTGGGATTGCAAACCAAGATTGGGCTCGATTTTTTATCTAAAGCACCTTTTATAACAATAAGAATGATTCTGGTCATAATTTTTCAACCCCCTGCTAGTAGTGTTACTCCTTGCCAGTTACTGTAGAAGATTTCCCTTCTTTAGTAATTTCATTAGGTGACCCTCTTTCTACTTTTTGGTAATGACCTCTTGTCCTATCTTCTTTAAGAGCTAATGTAGCATGTCTGTGAGGGTTTGGGATATTCGCTTTCATGACTTCTGGATGGATTCTATCTGGTCCTGCAGCTTTCCTATTGTCCAATAGTTTGAGTGCTTGTGTGACCTCTTGTTTTGTTGGTGTATTTATATTTACATTTAGTAGTTCCTTTGCTGGTTCTATGTCAGCCGTGGATTTTGATGGATTTTTGTTTAATGATTCTTCAAAATATTCCGCCAATCTGTCTCGCTGTTTCTCTTCACTGCAAATAACAAGTCATTGTTTGCTTGTTTGTCTTTCTTTGGTGTGTTGTAGTTCGGATGTTTGTCTTTGACAGTAATCTGATTAAATTATATGTCTTTAGATCACATTGTCATGTGGTCATTTCAGCATCTTCAGCCATTTTATCTATGTTTTTTTTTTTTTTGTTCTATCCGGTCTGGCACTCGTTTTGACGATGTTGTTCAGAATATAATTTGCGAAGTATTGTCATTTCTTCTTCTCCTTCACGTGCACTAATTTTTTGTATATCATTTTTTTTTCATCTCGTTCTATGTGCATTCTTCGAGCTATTGCTTATGCTGTTTGCTTCTCTTTCCAAGAGCCTTTTCAGACTTGTTCCGAATTGTTTCTTCAAGCTTCTAGGAGAACTAATTTTTGTTGTGTGTTTGAAGTTTCCAATGATATCAAATTTGTATATTTAGTTTTTTAAATGTGTCTTTATTGTGTATGTTTTACGTGTCGTATTTGTGACTTGTTTCAACTGCCATGTCTTTGAATGCCTTCTGTTTTACTCGCTCAGTGGTTACGAGCAGGTGGTTCTGATTCTCTGCCTATTTCTTCTGTACCCGCCTTCCTGCAAGCAGCGTTACTATTTCTGATCTATTGGATCTATTGTGAAATTGTCAAACTGGTTTTGATGTGCCCATCTTGTGAATATCAAGTGACCTTTTCTAGACTTAAGTGTGGTAAGATGGTGCCATCCTATAACCAGATCATTGAAGATACAGAAGTTAACAAATCTCTTCTTATTTTCGAGTATGTTTCCCATGTCATTTTTGCCAATAACCAATTCATAATTACTAATGTATGTTCCGGCTTTTCCATACAGCTCTGCCATGATTGTCTTGATATCCCGTTTCAATTATTCCGAGTTCCTTCGAATAAATCATAGAATTCCTATTTGCTATTTTCATAAACGTTGTTTGTTGGGGCGTAGCATTTTATGGTTATTGATTTTGCCACTTTTGAATGCGATCTTGTGTTTATTTGTACGATTGTTACTGAATTCCATTATGTAAATGCCTTCCTTGATTCTATTGATAACATGAATGCGATCGCTTCTGTGTGTGTGTGCGTGGTTTTCTCTATCGTATTTTAAATCCTGCAGTGTTCCATCTTGCCTCTGCAAAATCCAGAGGACAACTTGGCATCTTGAGCCGCCTTTCCCTTTTCGTACAATGTTATGAGGTTCCATGACTTATATTGTTTTTTTCCCTTCATCGTCAGAAAATTTATCAACATCATGACATACATTGTCTGGATTTTCTCAGGAATCATCGTATGTCTCGGTCCTGAGTAATCCTCGAGAATCCGGCAAACAGTACAAGTATTTTGATTATCTGCTGCGGTTTATGTAACAAGTTTTTTTGCAAATTCGATTGTTGGCCCTAACCAAACCTCCATCCCTGGTCTATCGCGGTGTTCTCTGGCCTTTCTTCTTGTGACCTGTTCGGATTGTTTGAGCCTGCAGAGAGCACAGTACTCCCGCCGACAGAGCTCCTATGATCATCTTAGTACTAAACCGGTCCGGCCACCTCAAGCTAGTACACAGGAGATTGATTTATTTATACTCATCATCAACATGTAGCATGTCCTTTATAGAACGCCACTCCCTAACAGTCTATCTCAAATAAACTCTTTCCCTTGCCAAAACTCCAGCCTCAGTCACAGTCATACCCAGGCACTCCTGGATATCTTGGTGTCATCATCTTCTTGGTCTACTTTGCCTCTTTTGTTTGCCATCATACCTTCCATTCCTGTTCTCTCAAAACCGTTGTGTCTCTTGATGTGACCAAAGTATTTAAAGGTTCTGGCCGCGATGGAATTGATAAACCAGTTCTCATCTATGTTCCAGCTCTTGCTGGATAAACCAGTTCTCCTCTATGCTCAACTCTTGCTGGATAAACCAGTTCTCCTCTATGCTCAACTCTTGCTGGATAAACCAGTTCTCCTTTATGCTCAACTCTTGCTGGATAAACCAGTTCTCCTCTATGTTCCAACTCTTGCCGAATGTCTTTTTTTTTTTTACTTTTTCTCCGTCCAGGGTATTCTGAGGAACTTTTTGTAACATTTTGACTCAAAGGATTCGAGTAATGTAACAATCTGTTCTTCTATTTCTATGTTACTTGATTTCATTCTGTATTCACTAGTTTTCACTACATCGAACTCTCAAATACATACATGAAATGTGTATCAGTGTTTTAACAAAAGTAAGAGTTACTCCAACCACACAATATTACCTTTAGAAAACATACAAACTGTGTCTGCTTGATTAGATGGTTTCAAGATTCGTGATGTTGTTCGGTTCTTGGAATGTCCTTGAGACCTTAAAAACGTTAGCACACTCCAGGCCGTCTGACACAGCCAAACTTGTCACACTGTCAAAAAAAACATTTTTGAAATTTTTTTTTCTCTAAGTGCGGAGACCCTCCCAATAGCCATTTTTATACTGCTGGATTCCATCTACACACGCTTTTTGCCGGTAAAAGTATCGTATGTTAGATTACAAATGGCTTTTGAACGATTGAGTTAAACTTAACCGATAAACAAACCTAACTTTACGGCATTTGTTCATAAAACTGAGGTCCAGTGGGCGGATAAAGATCGCTTGTACCTGGAGTCGCCACGTACTGCGCAGGCCATGTTTTATTTCCTCTCCAACAGAATAGATCAACACATCATAAGGTTTAGAAAGCATGTCCTCATGATCATACGGCTGACATCCAACCCGATCAACCAGGTGCGTGTCAATTACAAATAAACCATACTGTAAGCGAATGTGAATTCTTGCATAGAATGGGGGCATTAATATGCATATATTTATTCTCACCCTTCTCCATAAAAAAGAGCTCGCTCATAAAACTCTTATTCTATACAACAAAAGCAAACTTAAATAACCTATATTTTTCAGTTACAAGTCAAATCCTAACAAACACTACGCTCCACCAATATACTCTGCAGATCTGCTCCTTTTTTATACCACTCTCCTGTTAATAAAATTAATTTTGTAAACACATCCAAATTTACGAATGTATTTTAATTCTAATAATATTTTATTGGGATCGAATTCTGTGTTTGCTTATAGACAACGCATGTTTGAATATGGCTAGATATAATCTAAGAACAATACCTATTGATCTGGCCAAAGTCTGAATGTCTACAAAGGTAAAATAATATGATGCTTGCTCTTAGTTATACAAAATGTAGCGTTTCTTTCTTAAATGCCTTCAAATATTTGATCTTGAGGATTTCATCAGCGTATGTCCTTGACCTTATGGATCAACATGTATCAGATGAGAGCTCAGTGTCAACACTTAGTAATTATAACAAGTCAAGCTGCCTCGTGTCTCCATTATACTTCCTCGTTAGTCTAGTCTCTTACATTTGTTTGGTCAAACATAATTATATCCCTCTCTCTCTCTTTTTCTATCTCTCTCTCTCTCTCTATCTCTCTTTCTACCTCTCTTTATTACATTATGATTTCAGAAAGGTAAATGTAGATAAATATCTTTTTCCGCCATCAATATTGTGTTGTCCAGTGTGGTGTAACCTACATTCAACCACACACAAAGTGTTTTGGGTTAGATTAGTTATTGTCTGTCTTCTTGTCTGTGAAAGCTGTTAGTCTTGACTTTGTCCTAATGGCGAGGAATAATTATGTTTCATTTTCAGGTAACTCTGGATCTAAGAGAGATATTGTGTATGTTAGCCTTAAGATAGTTAGATAACTGTGGATCTAAGAGAGATATTGTATATGTTAGCCTTAACATAGTTAGATAACTCTGGATCTAAGAAAGATATTGTGTATGTTAGCCTTAACATAGTTAGATAACTCTGGATCTAAGAGATATATTGTGTATGTTAGCCTTAAGATAGTTATGTCTGGGCCATAGTAGGGTCTTGTGTTTCTTAGCCTTAAGATAGTTAGATAACCTGGAAGTTTATTTCATAGCTTGACCTTCAGCTTGTATTCCTGTAGGTTTTTTTGTTGTTGTGTGTGTGTGTGGTTGTTTGTTTGTTTGTTTTTTGCTGTGATGTCATGTAAGAGCTCTTTAATTAGAAAGGTTTGCCTGAATACTCTTTAAAGAAAATTGCACACAAAAGTAGCTAGTTTCTTTCCCATCTTTGCCGTTAAGCAGCGATAGGGAGCCTTTGTCGTCCGTCCATCGCGAAGTGCGTTGCGTCGATAGTTGTGAACCTGTGTTGTTACACAATCACTGTAATGTCATTTGTACACTTACCTGGCGACCGCCCTCTTGCCCTGTATCCAGATCTAACAACGCTGTATGACATCAGTGCGAGTTGGTAAGAAGGGTGCATGTTCATGAGATGATCTAATCAGTGTATTTTTTGCCTGGAAATGTTCTCTGCAAAACATGTAGTGTCGATCATTTTAAATTAAACATTTTTACAAGCTCTGAATTATAAAATGTTTTGGCAGACATGAAATGTAAATGTAAAAGTCACTTTGTTTTGTTAAGTGTTAAGTGCTGCCTTGCCTGTTTTCATGATAAGCAGGTACCCATTTATAGCTAGGTACACTAGACCGTTCAAGGCATGTGCACGAACTCCTCTACCTAATTCTTGTGAGAGACAAGCCCAAGATGTTGACAAACATTCTAAGAACAGCCTGTATTGTGTGCCCTTAAGAAAACATGAATCTTTATCAGCTGTGTTCGTTTCTAGAAATTTGTTTTGTGTGAATTCCAGAAAATGGTGCTTGTTTAATACAAAACCTAAATTATCCGTTATCTACAAAACAAACAATACGACCAAAATGAGAAAATAGATAACAATACGTCTAAAATATGATTATGAAAGGACGGTGTCGGTTATTTCACATGTAAATTTATTTTATTTATCTCACGAAACACTTCTGAAGCAATATATTCATTTCATGGAGAACACGAGCTACCAAATCAGAAACCATTGAACAACTATTTTTGTCTTCAACTGCATTTTGCAGCAGGCCACCTGCGAGGAACGACATTCGCTGTTGGATGAACCACTTGTTTAATACTTGATGTCGCTTGACAACAGCTCTCAGCAGAATCAACTTCTCAATGATGTTATTTTTAATCACATTATGCTTTATTTTGTCTCAGAAATGATGGTTTTACTTTCTGTATTTGGTATTGTTGCTAATGTTGTCAATGTTGTTGTGTTTTACAAAATCGGGCTCAAGGACAGTGCAACTGTCTCATATTTGATGCTCTCCGTCTGGAATGCAGGTCTCTGCTTTATTGTCCTACTTTCATTTTGCTTCTACCTTGCTGAAAAATATTGTCTGGTTAATTCTGTAGGCTTTGGAGAAGTCCACTACCTATTGGCCAGTTGCGTTCGGGATTTCACATTCACATTGTCTGCAGGAGTAGTTATGATTCTCTCCGTGGAAGCATGTGTTTGTGTCACAAGCCCGTTCAATGCCAGGTTTATATTCACCAAATCTCGAGCCGTCATCATTAATACTGCCTTATTTGGTCTTACTATAGCCTTGCTTTGTCCAGCATGGATAATTCAAAGTTTACTTTTGGGGGTTGGGCCAACATTCAACCAGACAGAGCCACTGCTGTTGGTGACCTTGAACACCCACCATATTGATATATTTGTGATTGTCTTTATTGGAATATCTATACCCGTCATCGGTCAAACCGTATCCATAGTAGCCACTACTTTATTGATTTCAAGGATCAATAACTCTGTGAAATTCAAAAAACAAAATGCGCATACATGTACCAAAGAAGCAACCCCAATCTCTCAAATGACACATACAAATAAGGGTATACCTGACAATGACGTATCATGTACATTAAATAAAACTGTGATAAACAAATATAATAAATTAGCAAAAATTGTAATTTGGCTGGCTATCAAATATTTCGTTTGTAACTTCCCATTGTTGCTAGTAACTTTCACCAGCACCTTAATGCCAGAGCTGTACGCTAACACTAGGTACACAAATATCTATGAATTGTTTTTCATGTCAATGTATTTTATAGCGCTGATAAACCCGTGTAGTAATATTTTCTTGTACTACTCGAATAGCTCAACGTATAAAAGAACATTTCTAGCCATATTTTCTTACTTGAATCCTGGTATTCAATCAGGCAATGTTACCTGATGCCTGGTAGCCAAAAGCTGCTTGAACCAGTGACTGTCCTTTGCTTTAGAGTACTATGACGGTCCAAAGGCGTCGTACAGGTCATCTCTCTATCTCGTAGGCAGACGGCAGTGACGGCGGTTGTATTTGTATGTCTACCAGAACGACACCCTTCTCGTTCATCTATCGCTACTCACGTGGACCACATGGCTGTCCCATCGGTACGTTCGTATTGACGCAGAGCAGACGACATCCGGAAACTCAGTTTGGTCGCGGTTGTCGGTGTTTCGGATATGGTCTCTTAGGGAGATATGTATGACTCTCCTCCGTGAGATCTCTTATCAATGTTGTGGTTGTTGTTGATTTCTTGGCCTAGGTAGACAAAAGCATTGACATTTTCGATGGGCTCATCTTTCAATCGTAGTTTCCCCGTAGGGCAGAAAGTGTTCAGTAAATATTGCGTCTTCCTTCTTATTATGTTCAGGCCAAATGCATTGCCTGCTTCAGTTCGACTCGCTCAGGCTTTGTTCGGAATCTGCCTTGCCTGCTTCAGTTCAACTCGCTCAGGCTTTGTTCAGAATCTGTCTTGCCTGCTTCAGTTCAACTCGCTCAGGCTTTGTTCAGAATCTGTCTTGCCTGCTTCAGTTCAACTCACTCAGGCTTTGTTCGGAATCTGTCTTGCCTGCTTCAGTTCAACTCGCTTAGGCTTTGTTCGGAATCTGCCTTGCTTGCTTCAGTTCAACTCGCTCAGGCTTTGTTCTGAATCTGTCTTGCCTGCTTCAGTTCAACTCGCTCGGGTTTTGTTCGGAATCTGTCTTGCCTACTTCAGTTCAACTCGCTCAGGCTTTGTTCGGAATCTACCTTGCCTGCTTCAGTTTAACACGCTCAGGCTTTGTTAGGAATCTGCCCTGCCTGCTTCAGTTCAACTCGCTCAGGCTTTATTCGGAATCTGTCTTGCCTGCTTCAGTTCAACTCGCTCAGGCTTTGTTGGGAATCTGCAGTGCTATGGCTGAAGATCACAACCTAGGTGTGGGAGCCATGTTAACTTGTATATGAAAATAACCAACTGGTGTGAGACAAATCTGAATAAACAATTGAAGCAAGTTTTTCTAAAATCTTATCAATTTAATCTTAGTCTTAGTCGACCTGTACTTCTACAGTGACGGATGCCTTGCGTAGGTCTCAGCTCTGGCGTAAGCTGGATGTAGCCGGGAGAAGAATTTCATGCTTAGCGGGCTAGGTTCGAGCAGCTTATTAACCCGCTGCGTTGGGACAAGTGCCGGGTAGGATGGTTAACTGATGTGTGAGTCCATCTTTATAGACTCAAATACTAGAGCAAGTAGACCCACAGCCTGTTAGGCGCCACATATGCTGCTCTTAACAAACCACCTCACCATGGTCAGTGCTATGCCATGTCACACAATTAATCCCCTCTTACGAAATGCTCTCTGTGGGGCAGTGGTGCTATTCTTGTCTTTGTCCTACACAAAGACCATGGCGGGCCACTCGGCATTTATCAATTTATATCGGAAATCGCAAACTGGCAGCCTCAGAATACTATTGTTTGTAGCCCCGATTTTATGATCATTTTAGTGTATGTTAAGAAATGATAAATGTTAGACGAGAATATAAAACAAAGTTACCATACTTTAAGTCTGCATCTTGTCTGCTTGTTCAGCTCGCACAGCCCGACCTGATTGAGCAGGTCACAGTCTTTGAGCATTCACTTTCATGCAGCAGTTTTTGGGTGTAATTACTAATTCGACTAAATTTGGCTTAGTTAAGCATTTTTGCCGTCGTTAAGCAATTTATTCAAATTTTGTGTCAACGGTCACAGGTGACAGGTAAGAGATGCTACTCAATGCCAAACTTGTCGCCGATTTTGATCTATCAGCCTAACAGCATCAAGTATTTTTGGGACACGCAATCGCTATTTGTGAAGAAGAGCGTTCATATTGATAGTTGTTCTAAGCGGTCTATAGTCACTCTGTTTGTGTGTGTGTAGTACTAATGTAATAATTCCCGCCTGAGCAGAGAGTTTAGGACAGGGGTGGTGTGATTGCTGATAACAAATGTACCTGAACGCGTGTCAAGGTCACTCACCGTTTCAACAAAGTAAAACAGAATTGGGGCAAAGAATGTGGACAGGTAGAAGCTGACCACTGGCCTTCCGATTTGGGTAGGGAGAGAATGATTGACAGACGGATTGGCAGCGGGGCTTGCTGCGAGAGAATGAGTGACAGGTGTGCAAAGTTTTTCGTTCCAATAAGACTGACACTCAGAACCACTCAGAAACGTTTTAGTGGCCATATGATTATACACGACCAGACTGCCGCTCTCCCAAACGATGCGAGATGGTCTGCTGTGAGACCTAGGTCCAAAATGGTACGACACGACAAAAGGTTGGACTGCATACAGGATAATTTTGGTTACCTTACATACGGAACACGCGTAGCATGTCAGCAGGACTGTTCAACTTCAATCGCTGAAACCCCATACTTTAACAGGCGATAACGATATGGCAAGAGCTCACAAATTCAACCACATGATTATCCAAGCCATTGCAGCGAGGTATGGAACCTACGTAAAAGCAGATACAGAGAAGCTGCAAAATACTTAAAGGACAATGGAGCAAAGAACAATGGCCGTCTCTCTTTGAGGCCGAATTCACAAACAAATACTGAATTTTTAAGAAAATTAAAAATGGACCAGACATGTACACGCATGACAACAGATGGACACAAAAATGGACCAGGAATCTACCTGACATGCACACGCATGACAACAGATGGACACAAAAAATGGACCAGGCATCTACCTGATATGCACACGCATGACAACAGATGGACACAAAAATGGACCAGGCATCTACCTGACATGTACACGCATGACAACAGATGGACACAATAATGGACCAGGCATCAACCTGGCATGTACACGCATGACAACAGATGGACACAATAATGGACCAGGCATCTACCTGACATGCACACGCATGACAACAGATGGACACAAAAAATGGACCAGGCATCTACCTGACATGCACACGCATGACAACAGATGGACACAAAAATGGACCAGGCATCTACCTGACATGCACACGCATGACAAGTGATTTACACAAAAATGATGTCCTGGTGGCTCTACAACCACTCAAGAGGATGTCCACAAATGAGATGGAGAGATTGCCTGAGTAAAGTCCTTGGTCCAACATGGTACTTTAGGACAAAAGACCGCATTGAGTTTGGCTACCACGCATCAAACACTTGATATGCTTGATGGAACACCAGCGTTACAGATTACCGATACACATCAGAAGGAGTACATTTACATTTTTGCAGAATAAAAACTTCAGTTAACAAAAAGAGAAAACAATCAATGTGTTTACATAACAAAACACACGTATTAAAGAACTAGTGATATTTCTCCGGCTACCCACAGGATACAACATATTGAAATGTAATCTGTACAACCAGTTCAAAATTGGCACTACGAACGTTTGTGTCTGCATCACAGCCCCCATGACGGCAGATCATATTTTACAATCGTGCCCACTGTATACCGACAAAAGAAGTAGCATTTGGCAACAGACAGTGTCCTTCCACGAGAAGCTGTACGGAAATACAGGAAGCCTTGAATCGACTGCTGCCTTCGTTACAGTAATTGGTCGAGGTCTGAAGACGAAACGAGGAAGAAGAAGAAGGATTAGATTATCCATGAAAGCAAGCGACAGAGGACGTCGGAAGTCCATTATAGGCATCGATAAACAGCTTATCTGAGCTGCTCTGACTAGAGACAAGAAACTGTTTATGCCATCGATAGAATATGCTAGTTGACATATACAAATGATTGCTGTGGTTTTCAATAGATTATCTTGGATCCGTTTTGTTCATGCAAATTCCCATGCTAATTCCCTGTGTCATTTAAGACGATAATGTAAGATTGTGTAAGCTCTAGTGTTGAGTTCAAGCTTGCGGAAATCAAGCAAAAATTAAGACCAATGCGAACATCATTATTTTTCTTAATCCATTGTAAAGTCCATGGTATTGTATGGCTATGAAACATGTAGAATAAAATAAATCAACTAAAAATATAGATACTCGTACTTTTTTTATAAACGTGTGTCTGGGCATAATATTTGGAATGATATGGTATTGATTGATTTGGATTTATATGATAATGCCACTGATATGGAATTTTTTGAAGACACTAGACAAAGTTGGATTGATATGGTATGATAAGATCACTGATATGGAATTGATGGAAGTAACCAGACAGATTTAAATGGAATATGAGATTAGGAACAGATGACGATGGCAGTGCATAGGACAGACGTTAAGGAAACCAGATGATATCTTTACAAGATATCTGTCAAACCCGGAGCATGGCTGGTTTCTATTGTTGTTCGAAGCTAATTGTGCTGAGTTAACCAATCATTCTATTTCATTCATCCTCGGTGTACACCTCACTATACTGCTATCTTTACAATTGTGTTATAAAATGTATGATTGTGTTTTATAAAAACAAATATTTCAAAAAGGGGATAAGGGGATATATATATATATTTAAATTAGGAAAATAAATAAGATATCCGAATCAAGTATGAAGGAAAATAAATATACTCATTTCCAAAATGGTCCCAGGAAAACAATTGTGCACATTGTGCATCAGAAACTCGACTGGGTAAACCGATGAACACAAGAAAATAAAAAATAGCAACCAAATACCCACGAAGGACAACGAGGATCATCAGATGGCGAGGAACAACGGGAGGAACATCACATAAACACAATGCTAGGTACACACAGACACACATACGCATTAAAGCACTGGTTTCTGCGTCTTAATATTCGCCCAAATTGACTACTGTCTGTGGTGGAATAGGCGCCTCCGCCAGTAGAACTAGTGAGGCAAACACATACAATTTTTTCACAAAAAATTGTTTTAAGTCTGATGTGGAACAGCCTGATTTCAGGACCACGAACAAGGACGTGAGGGAGTCTTGATCAGTATGTTTCATCTGACCCTGATCATTCCTTACTCCCAGCAAGACAAGTAGAGGGAAACCAAAACACACTTGGAGAAAAAAGTTAGAGATAAACATAAAGAAAAGAGTCTATAAAAGGGGCTGATAACTCAGGAAAAGATGACTGGCATGTATTTGTTCTAGATCTGTACTCCACAGGGAACTCAACGATTTTTGATTGATTGAAAATCTGAGCCCTAAAAATGGATGAACTTCAAAACTGTTTCAGCTATTGAGCCTAATCCAGTTTTATTACCAGATTTCAGAAAGCTATTTTGTTTATTTGACTAATTCCAGCTGTTGTGATACAGAAAATAAACGCTGTCCTTTAATGCCCTTGTGTTTCTTTATATCCATGTATTGTATACTCTTGGTCTGTTTTAGCTAAACGTGTTGGGACTAACAGTTGCAGCTTTGTCTCGTTAGCTAATAGGACGGCAATCATTTATTTCTCCCTACTTTTTGAACAATAAAATATGAAGGTCTGGTGATTAGGCATCCATTTAAAAGAACATGCGTCTAAAGAGAGCAGCTCAGTAATAGGTGTGTCCAAGAGAACGAAAGATGAAAGGACACGTCACCTGACTAATATAACTAAGATTATACTAATCTCGTGTTCTTCTTTCGCTCTCATAAAAGCACATGCAACTAGCAAAGCCTCTCAGCCAATTTAAAAACTAGTGCAATATCCTATATTCTGGAGATATATGTTGTTCATTTTCTGTCTTTTATTTCTCTGAAGATGTCGTTTGTCATTCAATCTGGACTTTTCTTAAACTCTTTTATATGTTGTTTTTCGCTGCTGGTTTTTTTAATTGTGCTGCCTGATATGCGTGTTTTTAGAGAGTCCCACCTAGTGCTAACATTATGTTTTGGCTTGGCCTTTTGTGTTGTACCATGCTTTATGGCGGTAGACTATCATGTTTATTTTTTACTTCAACAAAGTATATGCTATATCGACATGGACATCCTATTTGTTTCATCTTTCTATATTTCCAGTCCGATGGAGATTTTAATCACTACAAGATTGGGATCTTAATTTATGTCTGCACTTGGACAGGTTCTTGCCATTGTGACCTTATTTTTTTAATCTGTCATTCATCATAATGAGGTCAATTTGATTTCTTGCAGGGTGCTTTAGAGATCCATTCTGGTCGACCGTTGATGTGGAGGTGGCACTCGAACTGAACAGGACTGAGACCTGTTTTTGCAACCACAGACATTTGGCCAGCTTTTGTTAGCACATGCCAGATTTTTTCTAGATTTGTTGCGATATGCTTTTTATCAGCCAATTTTGATGTATACCCAGCTTTTTTAGGACGCTCGGGTTTATTTTTGTCTGTTTTCCTTGGCATTTTGTGAACTTTCCAGTAGCATTTTAACTTCAAATATTCAATTTTCTTTTTTAGTGTTTGAGTGGTGAATGTTCTCATAACGGTGATGTTGTTTAACTGTCTTGTGCTATAGACTGTCGGGTCTGAAATATTAGAAAACATTCTTGTGTAATTACCAAAACCATATTATTCTCTGATTGGCTAAATAGCTCATCGATGCGATTGTTCGCACTTTGTGGGGAATTCTTCATTTCTCATTCTATCTCTTCTGGTTACCCTGGCCGTTTTCCGTAAGCATCTTATTGCACATGTTGAGATATGTCGTGGTGACGCCTTGATCATATAGGTTCATGTTTGACTCCGGCAGCAGAGTTAACTCTTCACTTTAAAAAATAATCTTTAGTTTTTAAAATGTCGCTAAGGTGCTTATTCCCATTGCAGAGGTTCGCCAGGATGATGTGTATAGCTGAGGAATAATGGCTGCTTGTCCCCAGTATCAGCGAAGTGTGATGATAATTTTAGAGTAATCTGAGTGATAGGACATAAAAGGACACACTTATCGATGTTAGAAAAATGTTGAAGTATTTGGTGTTTGTGGGTTTTCCCTGGCCAGCAACTGCTGTGTCATCAGCATAGATGAATTGTCTTGTGTCTGTGTCCATGGGTTGGTCATTAGTATATATGTTATATAGCATGGGTACTGGGACACTTCCTTATGCCAGGCCATTATTTTGGTTTCGCCATCTGCTGTCTTGTTTCCCCAAAGGGACATTGAACCGTCTGTTTTTGAGGAGGCTGTTGATGATATTGGTCAAGCACACTCCGCTCACTTCAGGCCAGGTCATCCCGTAACCAGTGAGGTCGTTGGGGAACACATGAAGACATCCTCACAACAACCCTCCACCCTTCTCTGTCAGCGGCCGCTGTCTGTGCGTCTTCTGGTCAGAGATTGGTCCATTCTGTTATGTTGTCCTCCCACCTCTTTTTGGGACGACCTCTTCGTCGTCTGCCTTGCAACTTTCAATGGAGGGTCGTATTTGCAAGACCATTTGATCTCGATTTGTGACCGTACCAAGCGAGTTTCCTTCTTTTGACAGTTGCCAAGAAGTCTTCAAAAGGCCCTATTGGATTTGTAATTCTATCTCGTATTTCCTCATTTGTAACTCGATCTTTGTACGTGACATTTAAAAGTCTTCGGAAACATCTCATCTCCAAGGCCTGTATCCTTTGCTGAAGGTCAACTGTAACTGTCCATGTCTCACAAGAATAGAGGAATATTGACAGGACCATTATACGCATTAAACTGATTTTTGTGTATAGTGCTAACCGTTTATCTTGCCAGATTTTGTTAAGCCGTGCAAGCGCCGATATTGTCTGTGCTATTCTGGCCAACACCTCACATCAGGTAGCAAGTAACAGATAACTCTGTCTACTCATTTATAATGCAGAAATGCATGATCGGACCATAGACAAGGTAAATCTTTTTACATCTTGATCCCCACGGTAAAATAATTTCAATTCAAAAATGGTAAGGGCTACATGCTAGAAACGGTATTCCAAATGAGTTGATGACTTTATCTCTCAGCTACAGCGACCCACCCCAACTCTCACCTACAGCGACCCACCCCAACTCTCAGCTACAGAGACCCACCTCAAGCTACAGCGACCCACTTCAAGCTACAGCGACCCACACCAAGCTACAGCAACCCATCCCAAGCTACAGCGACCCACCCCAAGCTACAGCGACCCACCCCAACTCTCAGCTACAGAGACCCACCTCAAGCTACAGCGACCCACTTCAAGCTACAGCGACCCACACCAAGCTACAGCGACCCATCCCAAGCTACAGCGACCCACCATTAGCTACAGCGACCCACCCCAAGCTAATACTTTGTTCTGAACCAAATCACGTACACTTCGGCCATATCGTTAGAGTGGAAGATTGGCAGAACGCTCGTTTCTCACGGCAAAGGTCCTGGTTCGATCCCCATTATTCACACATTTCAGTCGCCTTAGCTGCAAATGAGTATCTGCCTTACTGTTTCAGAAGTAAAAGCTGCGAGGAAGGAAACTGTCTACTCTACCTCTCAAGCCTAACACAATGAAGACCCTAACACATCATCTCCAACAGCAGATCATTCTATTTTATTCGTCCCAAACTTAATATCAATGGATAAAGAAAGGGACTGTTTGGATTTATTTTTCACATTAAAGATTGTTACGATTTAGCGTATCTGCTAAGATATTTTATTCTGCACTAATACAGCAAGCACATTGCTTGTTATAATGGCCCTATAGTTATCAGACTAGCTCAGTTTTACTTGACAAAGATAACAAAACGGTCTTGTACTTCTTGCTTTCAGAGTCGCAGGGGAAGTAAGTAGAATTTTTGCTTGAAAACGTCATAAATATCCAATAGGTGGACTGATACAGGCCCCCATGTGGGTCTTCCTAATTCAAGCTGTGGATTGAGAATCTTGGATATCTGTTAAAGGGTTTAGTAATTGTCTGTGGAGAGATGCATCTGTATAATCATTCCTTTTAAGGCCAATGGCATATTCACAAAAACTCGCTCCCTTTTGATCAAGCTCGCCATCTTTGTGTTCAGCGATGTCCGGCTTCTGCCACGCAAGGTTTACAATGAAGCTTCGACGCGAATGTCAACCGGACACGTCTGATGTTGTATTTTGTGAAAAATTGAAGGGAAATTGACATGTTTGTAGACACTTTCAACGGCGTTGTCAAGCCAACCGTTGCCCTAATCATCATTACCGTCAGTGGTGGATTAATTATCTAGGGAATTAAAACCTCCGGCATATTCAGACAAACGGTCGCAGAGACAGACAAATTCAACACTCACACTAGTCTCGAATCGGCTCAACCAACGAATTTTAAAGAAAAAAACAATCGGCGCAAAGGATTCTAAACTAGCCAAAAGTTTTAGTAGCAACAACATTTTTTTATTGTCCAGTTCTGATTGTTGCCATTGTTAGAACTTTTGTAGGAGAACTGGATATTGGTAAAAAGTACAACAATCTCTTCAACGTGGCTTACATTTTAGTCTACGATTTCGGACTGATAAACTCCAGTGTCAATATTATTGTGTACTACTCAGTGAGTGTCCGGTTTAAAGAGGTCTTCTTGTCATTGTTCTTTCCAGCCACAAAGCCAGTACAGCGTTAACCTTAGACTTGACCTAGTCGCACTTCATCTGTCAATTCGTGCAGAATTTGTCTTTTTTTTACTTTTGATTTTTTTCCCCTACATGATGCCACAACCGGCCCCATGCCCAAGCATGGCTTAGTACTGAAATATTTACTTACAGGACCATTTTCTGTCAACAAATTTATACAATTATAATTGACGAGATTAAAATCTATTGTCGGTGTTCCCTGACTCAAGTACTCAATGTTGGAAATACAGATGTAATGATAACATAACAACATACGCATTAGGTGACTTTAAAAAACTGAATTACAACATTATAAAGTCGGTGATAAGTCCTCACCATCATCAACAGATGTTCACAACACCTTTTAGTTAGCTCAAGGTCTGACTATCATTAACAACAGTTTACAACATCACCAAGCCAGTTACAAAGTCTCACCACCATCAGCGGAAGATTATAATACCATGGGATCAGCGTTCATACTTCATTATCTTTAACAGCTGTCGCTACATAAACATTTAGAAGACTACAACAAAAATGGTAACAAAGTTGAACCGATTCTTTGAAAACATTGAAAAATATCATCTCACGCTTTGCAGGATATGTAATCAACTGAAAGGCGTCAATCATTTAATTCTACCACAGAAATCCAGCCTGTGACTGACCTTTGGAGCAAAATGTTCACGGACATCATCTATTACTACTTTGAACTTTCAGTGCTTATCATTGGTGGTGGTTTGATGGCAGTGTTTGGGATTGTGTCAAACGTCATCAATGTTGTAGTGTATCAAAAACAGGGCGTGAAAGACAGCGTGACAGTCACGTTCATTGCTCTCTCGTTATGGGACCTGGGAAACTGCTTCACCTCATTACTGACAATTATTTGTTTTGTTATTGAAAATCACTTTCCAATACCAACAGTCAACTTTTTGTCACTACAGTACGTTTACTTTGGATACACGCGTGGATTTTTTTATGCATTATCTACGATCGTGACAGTGTTTTTATCTGTAGAGAGATGCATTTGTATCGTCATTCCTTTCAAGGCCAAAGGCATATTCACAAAATCTCGCTCCGTTTTGATTAACCTCGCCATTGTTGTATTTAGCGCGGCTTGCTTTTGTCCGGCGTGGGCCACCCAAGGTTTACAATGGAGCTTCGACGGGAATGCCAACCAGTCACGTCTGGTGTTATGGTTGGCGAATGAGAGACGGGAGATTGACATATTTGTAGACACTTTCAACGGTGTTGTTACGCCAACCGTTGCCCAAGTCATGATTACTGTCAGTGGTGGATTAATGATCTCGGGGATTAAAACATCCGCCAAATTCAGACAAACGGTCACACGGAAAGGCAAATTCAAAACTCATATTTTGACTCTTACAGAATCGAGCAAATCAACAAATTCTAAATCCATCGGTACAAAGGATTCCAAACTAGCCAAAGTTGTTATTTTAGTGGCAGCAATATTTTGTATATGCAATTTTCCAGTTTTGATAGTTGCCTTTCTTAGGGCTCTTGTACCGGAACTAGATATTGGCAAAAAGTACAATTACCTGTACCACGTGGCTTACAGTTTAGTCTACTATTTCGGTCTGATAAACTCCAGTGTTAATATTATTGTGTACTACTCAGTGAGTACCAGGTTTAGAACAGTCTTATTGTCGTTGTTCAATTCATCCACAAAGCCAGTTCGACGTCGACCTTAGACTTGACCTAGTCCTTCTTCATTTGCCATTACTAGCAGAAGTTTTCTTTATCTTGTGGTTTATAGTTTTTGAATAATGACATAGCTATCCCTATGCCCGATCCACCGCATCGCCTCTTCCGATGTGGCTGACAGGTTACAGTGTTACTATGCTAGGCTTCCCTTTTCGAGTTATGTGTCCCCTGGAGCACTTAAAACATTCAACATCATATTTGGGACTGTACATTATTGGGCATGGGCCAATATTCAAAGTCTTGGCAGTGGTCTGACTGTGGCGGGAATCACTGTCAATGAAAATGACGTCACTCCCAACTTCATCTACCTGAGCAGCAGACTGACTTATCAACCAATCAGTGGAACGGAAATCAGCCGGTGGACCGGTTTTGAACAGAGTCTGGTTCTAGCAGAGTATCTTCATGGAAACCAAGCTGCGTCTTTACAGATCCTGTGTCATTCCAATCTTCATGTATGATTTCCAGATGTGGACTGTTTTACATTGCATCAGAAGTGGCTCGAGGCCGCAATCGAGGTCGTATCCTTGGAGTTCACTGGCAAGAACTAGTCGTTAACATCGAGGTGTCCCTATGGATACAACTCGAAAGAATTTCCTCAGCGCTGGGTCGGCGTCATCTCTCTTTCTTCTGCCATGTGACCCGTCTCTCTCATGGCGTTCCAGCTGGCCAGCTTCAACACCAGTCCCTGGAAATCAAAGTTCGAAAAAGACGGCATCCTTCATGGAGTAGTCCCCGCCTGCAAACAACACCTGACTGAGGCACATAGCCTCCATTATATCTGAAGTGGGAGCAGGTGTTAGTCATGTCATAAACTTTCTGACAGCTACTTTCAGTTTTAAAATGTTTGTATCTCTTAATTTTGTTTTCAGCTGCTAAAAAATAGATCTTTGATATTTGCTCATGAAATGCTGCAAATAGTCTGTCCTCAAATGCCCAATATGATAATACAACTTTATCCTTGATCAATTTTTTCGCAAATCGTTCCTAAATCTTGATTTACACTTGATATTGATGACAATTTCACCAAAAATTTTTTTTAAATACATATTTCAATTTTCTATAACTCAAAATCTATTTAAGATATCACAAAAAGTTCAAGTATAAAGTTATGGCATGCACGAAAGTACACTCTAACAAAATGTGACACTCCTAGCTTTAAAAATAAATATGTCAATGCATTTAAAAAATATGATTAATATTCAATATAGCAGCGATTTTCATGACAGGAAATGATATGTCATCCAACTCTTTATTATTTGTATGTGCTATACGTGTATATTATACTACTGTTTTATGGATGCAATCCAACTAGTAGTCATAAAAATATACTTTTTAACCAGCACCTCCCATAAACCGTATTACTTATATTACTTTTTTGCAAATGGGTATTAGTTGTTCCTCCATGTTTCTTCTATGATTCTTCTTTCACGATTTGTATTACTCGCTCGGTATTTCATCTTGCCTTTGTCAAGTAATATAATCTTTCTGCGCCCTAGAAGTTAGTCATATTTTGTAGAATTTGGTTCCTGTGAACTGATTCTTGAACTTCAATATTTCACCAAGCTTTATGTTTTCTTTCCGTGTCTGTTCTTTAGTGTTTTGTTCCACTTCTGTTGTCTAGTACAGATGTGGCTAACCTTCGGCCAGAACCAGCCCGCCAACCAATTCTGATCGGGCCCCGAGGTTGATTTAAATTTACTATATACTCCGATTCCTGAGCTAAAACAAATTTTCAATAACACACTCCTGCACAACAAAAAAAAAACAAAACCCCAAAATCCCACCAAAACTGTACAGCACCTACCCTGTCTATCCTCTCCCCGAACCACCCCCTTCACCTTTTTAAAAATAAAAAACAAACACAATGAGTTGCTAAATAGCGACACAGGGGAAATGATTTCGTCAAAACTCTAATAGTGCAAGTTGACATACGAAGACACTATCAGTCGGTGACTTAAATAATGAGAAACTGAGACGATGATACAGTCAGCAAGTCTCGGAGATCAAAAGTGTGATGTAGCATTGTCTTTGGTATCGGTATGTCTAACTGATCGTGGGGTAGAGGTGGATAGCAAGTACATTATTATAAGGAAGGAGATCTTGGGAAGTGTGTTTACCAGATGTCAGCCAGTGTTACTGTTGGACCCATACCTGTGTAGGTGTTCATGTATCTCAGATTGCAGGTGTCAACATTTTTTCCAACTATAGAAATGTGGACAGTGAAAGCCGCACATTTAAACACGAATGGGATTTCGATTATTTGTTCATTCTCAATTAGGACAATAAATCACAATGCTTTTGTTTGCGTTAGTGAAGGAATATAGCTTGAAACGGCAGTACATCGTGCATCGTCGGGAGAACGATGACACACATGACAGAAGAGATTCAATAAAGAAAAGGTAAAAGAACGTCAATCTGTACCTGCGTAAACTGTCCCTGCGTAAACTGTACCTGCGTAAACTGTACCTGCGTAAACTGTACCTGCGTAAACTGTACCTGCGTAAACTGTACCTGCGTAAACTGTACCTGCGTAAACTGTCCCTGTGTAAAAAAAAAAAAAGGGAGCAGGGTAGCCCAGTGGTTTGCGCGCTGGTTTTGCATCTGAGTGGTCATGGGTTCATTCCCCAGTTGAGGCGGTAGTGTTTTTTCAGACCGCAACGGATCCCGGGTCGACCCAGCCTTAAATGGGTACCGGTTCAGTCCGGGAAGTAAAAGCGGCGAGGGAGAGGAGATGGCTACCATCCATCATACCTACCGCAGTAATGCTATGGGTTACTTTACTATACTTTTACCTGTGTAACAAACGGTAACTAGAAGAAGTGAAAATATTCGTTTTCTTTTGTCTCAGAACTTGAAATTTTGCATTGAAGATTGCCCATACCTTTTACTGGCTGTCGATTAAAGTACAAACATGACACAGAATCTAATTTTGATTAAAGTGATCCAGGAGGACTTGACTGTTCTTTGAGAATGGTTGAAAGTATGCTCCTTGCCTGGTACAAACAAAGGGGATGATACATTTTCTGTAGTTCAAAACGTCGTAGAAAAATATGTTGGGTTTGAAACATTGTTTGCTGCAGACACCGATGGTTGCAAGGCTATAGTTAGAACTAATATTTGTTTTGTTGAAATTTTGTTGCAAAAGAAAATTGTCGTGCCTACAATGCAATACATAGTTTACCTAGTGGCTCCTTGTGCAAAATCCATGAACCTAAATGGCGCTCTGGTTACTGTAGTGATCAGAGAAGAATCAGCAACCTAACTCACAGGAAGTTTCTTGCATTTTTAAAGAAAATGTAATCTGTTTACGGTGAACTCGTGCTTCAAACTGGGGTGAGATGGCTTTGTCAAGGAAAATGTTTAGTAAGATTTTGTGAGCTGAATGATCAAATACTTGCCGTCTTGCATGACAACTTTACACGTTCAATCGATTATGAAAATAAACTCAAAGATTTTCATTTCATTCATGATTTTGCTATTAAATGCATTGAATTTGCATTTACAAGGGAAAAGGCAAACAGTTTACCAAATGGTGGTTTATGCTCATGCGGTCTAGATGAAATTGAATTTACTTAAACTATCTTTGTAAAAGAATGTCTCGTTCCGTCTGTCTTGTTTGTAAATAGCTGTTGTGGGAAGAGAACGTTAACTTCAGGAGATAAGCAGATGACATTAAACATTAAATTTCTGAGTTTGGTCGTCAATTTCAATATTTTGAGATGCTCCTTCCACAAATGGAAGATTGTAATAATCCATTCAAGTGCATGGTGTAGTACCAGCCAGCAGTACAACAATTACAGTTGCACGAACTTGAATGTGACCCGTTCCTCAACACGACAGGAGCAGCTGGAGCTGTTAAGGGAGCATTACCAGCAAGGAAACGTTTCCTACTTTGTGTGAAAATGGGCCCTGAAAGTGTACTCTAAATTTGGTAGTACAAACGTATATTTGTAAAACAACATTTTCTGCCACGAAGCTTATTACAACCGAGACCAGAAACAGATACACTGACTGAATTATCCCATATTTCAATCTGCTGCCGCGTTATTGGGACAGCCCGAGAGTTCCAGACTCCCTTGATATTCACCTTCATCGACTATAAAAAAAAGGCTTTTGATCCGGTAGAACCAAAGATTGTCTGACTTTCACTATTGGAACAAGCTGTCGATCCTGGTTACATTAGAATTCTCGTCAACAGTTATACGAAATGCACTGCAACATTTCGTCACTTCCAACGTCCAATTGTGAAACTAATTCAAAAGGGGGTCCGTCAGGTCGATCGAATCTCCTCTAACCTCTTCTTTGCATGTTTGGAATAAGTCATTATCCGATGTAACAGGGACAACTTTAGCATCCTTATTGACGGCAGACGCCTCAAATATCTTCGATTTGCCGACGACATAGTGCTCCTCACAGTCAGCAGCAGAAGCCAATGAAATGATGCAGCTAGTCAATGGAGAGTGCAAGAAAGCGAGACAGGATGAATGTCTCTGAGACCGTAGTGTAGCCCAATCGCTTCGTCACTTGTGATCTAGTCTTCCTGGTGATGTACAATTGAAGAATTTCAACGAGGACATCTATCCTGGACGCCTTCGGTATATGGAAAATAACCTGGAACCTGACAAGACGTCGACGCGTGGGTTAGGCAGCCTTCTCATCTATTAACACGGTCATGGACAGTTGTCATGACTAAGACCTACGAGTCTCCCTTTTCAATTCCACTTTACTCCCAGCGATGTGCTACGGTGCTGAGACGTAGACATTAACAAAATCACTAGAGGACAAATTGAGAATGACCCAGACCTTCTTTGAGAGACGCTTGGTCGGAATCGCTCTCTGGGACCAACGTATACAAGGTCTCCACAACAACAGCAGTTCGTTATCCCCGAGGCAAGAAGAGACAGCGGTAAAGACCTCTAATGCGTTGCTCTGACTTCCTTGATTTACGCTGGATCATCCGAGATGCCTCTAGAGAAGCACCACGCACTGGACTTCCGTGGCCCAAAACAGTGTCCGCTGGAGACGAAGTTGGGACCCACAGTTGCGCTGAGCAGCTGGTCATCAAGTTCAAGATCAAAGTCAAGATTATCCAATATTCTCATATTCGAAAGTATATATGAAAGTAGACTTCAAATTAATGGCGACAAGTTTTCACAAGATATTTTTGAAATAAAGAATTAAATGTCTTATTAAAAATAATGAAACAAATTAAAACTATCTGTTCATTATTCATTTAAATGTAAGAAGATAATTTTTAAGAATGTTATTGGTCTCTGGTGTTACCTTTTACTAAAATCTGGCCCTCAGCCAACCTTTAATTTGCCATCGATGTTATAGATCCACTAAGTAATGTATTTCAAGTGTACAGGCAGAACCAAAGCAGATACGACCGCTAGGTACTACATGCTAAAAACTGTATTCCAAATAATTTGCTTTCAGGATAGTTGTTGGGGGAGCCACTCATACTGAGTTAATTATACCATTCTTTAGTTGCAGGTTGCAGTGGCTCTTCTTACATTTCGAGAAGTACTTGAGAAGATGGAAAGGGGTCGTCCTGATAGTAGTGCACTGTGGTGCTTCTCTGTAAGGTCTTCACTATGAGAATTGAAATTACGAAAACCAGTTCGTTGCCCAGACTGCTATGCCACAACGTGTTTCAAGAGAGCCATTCGTTAACGGGAGGTGGGCCCTTTTAAACAGTATGGTTCACCTGACTCTGATATTACTCTTCGTCCTAACTTGTTACAGTATGGTTCACCTGACTCTGATGTTACTCTTCATCCTAACCTGCATCAGTATGGTTCACCTGACTGAAATTATTCTTTGTACCTACCTGCCCCTGTATGGTTCACCTGCCTGATATTACTCTTCGTCCCCACCTGCATCAGTATGTTTCACCTGACTCCAAATCTCCGCTACCATCATGATCAGCATGTTTCTCCTGACTCCGATACAAACCTCCTCTACCATCATGATCAGCATGTTTCACCAGTCCCAGCTACAGCTCCTCGATTCTTAGTTTTTTTTTAGTTAAATTGGCCGAGACCGTTTTCTGCATTCATGTCCTGCCTATCCTAACTCTAATGAGGTCAAGAATTTATTTAGAGTTGGTAGGATAGAGTATTGCACGACTAAGCCACGAATCCAGCAGTTATTGCCCTGTACGGTAATCTAACCAGCTCTTCCCGTCAATCTAACCAGATCGTGCCATGGTGAATATGATGATTAAAGTTGAGTTTGTATCATTAATATTCAATTTGTTAAATGAATACTAAGGTTATTAAATGAATGTAGGATTTGTGATCAATATTGGGATTCATGACTAAAGGTAAGTTTGGTGAATTACTGTTGTGGTTATAGTTCAGTTTAGTGAATTCGAGTTTTGTTTGGTCATTTAATGTTAATTTTGGTAATTGAATGTTCAGTTGGTAAATTAATACTCAGTTTGATTAAATAATTTTCGGATAGATTTATCCCGGTTTATTCTGGTGAATTAATGTTCTTCTTCTTCTTCGTACGCAGTCAGACAGTAACCATTATTTTTTCGAAAAAAGCAGCCGACATCCTGAGGCTGTCGACACTGCCATAGAGCTTGTCTAGTGTTGCCACTGGTGATGGCCACATCTGCTCTCTGATCCTCGTATGTCAGGCAGTTTTGCAGCAAATGCTCAGCGGTCATTTTCCCGGTACCACATGGGCATTCGCCGGTGCCACCTATCTTCAATTTGTTGAATAGGTGATACTTGAGTCTATTGTGGCCAGTGCGAAGTCTGAAGACCACGATCTGCTCTTTTCTGTTCAACTGGTAATAGGCATCGTTTTTGGTGTAGCCAGTATGTTCGGTTTCCCATTTGGTCATGTATCTAGCTCTAATAAGCCGTATTTACTCTTCGTATGTCATACTAGTATCAGGTTGTGGTAGTTTTGCACCTTTTTTTGCCAGTCTGTCTGCCTCCTCGTTGCCTTGAATGTTGCAGTGAGATGGAACCCACTGCACCACTACTCTTTTTGGTGCGGCCTGCTGGCATAGTTGACAGAGTACTGCTCTTAATTCATTAAGCTCAGTATTATTCTGGCTTTTCAGTGCTGTGACTACGGCAAAGGCATCTGTAAGCAGGACTATATGGCTTTCATTGCTTTTACCTGTCACCATTTCTTCCACTGCCGCCCTCAGTGCCTCTGCCTCCGCTCTGAAATTGCTTGTGTATTTTCCAGTAGCGAATGAAAGTGTTATTTTTCTGCCATTTGGTAGGCTCAGGAATGCTCCTGCCCCTCCGTTCTGTGTTGTATTTGTTACGAAACCGTCGGTGTATGCATGGGTCCAGTCCATGCTTGGGTAGTTTTCCGTAATGAAACTCAGGGTAGTATCTCTCCTTTCTTTTTCAGACTGGCAGTTTTTGTTTCTAATACCTGGAATATTTTCTACCACCTCTAGAAATATATGCTGCCTCCAGGTAAGTTTTCGTACAGTAGGGATGGGCTTTGGTGTGGTTAGTGCGTTCATAGGGTCTTCGTGCATCTTTGCTTTGGCTATTTCTGCAAAGTTTCTTCGCTTTAGTTTCCCATTTCCGAAATTGTTTAGTCTCTGGTGCATTGATTGGTCAGTCAGTCTTCTGAGTTTCTCTGATTGCAGCTGGGCTCTGCAGTCTCTTCTGTCGGCCATGGATTGCAGTTTTGTAATCTTTTCAAGTTCTACAATTGGCGTTGACTTCATGCCTCCTGTTATAACTCTCATGGCTTGGTTTTGGAGTTTGCTAACTTTATCGAAGTTTGCCTTTGCTGCTGTTGTCCATGCCGCAATGCCATACTCGAGAAGTGGTCTCACTCTTCCAGTGTACAGTTTCTTTAGTATGCTTTCGTCTACTCCCCAGCTTGTGCCAGCAAGTTTCCTCATGATTGCCATTCTTTCTCTGGCTCTCATTCGGTTTCTCTCGATCTTCTTCTTCTTCTTCGTACGCAGTCAGACAGTAACCATTATTTTTTCGAAAAAAGCGGCGGTCATCCTGAGGCTGTCGCCACTGCCATAGAGCTTGTCTTGCAGTTCCACTGGTGATGGCCACATCTGCTCTCCCTGATCCTCGTATGTCGGGCAGTTCTGCAGCAGATATTCAGCGGTCATTTTACCGGTACCGCACGGGCATTCGTCGGTACCACCTATCTTCAATTTGTTGAATAGGTGGTACCTCAGTCTATTGTGGCCAGTGCGAAGTCTGAAGACAACGACCTGCTCTCTTCGGTTCAACTGGTAATAGGCATCGTTTTTGGTGTAACCAGTATGTTCGGTTTCCCATTTGGTCATGTATCTGGCTTTGATAAGCCGTTTTGACTCTTCGTACGTCATACTAGTATCTGTTTGTGGTAGTCTTGCACCTTCTTTTGCCAGTCTGTCTGCCTCCTCGTTGCCTTGGATGTTGCAGTGTGATGGGACCCACTGTACCACTACCCTTTTTGGTGCGGACTGCTGGCACAGTTTGCAGAGTGCTGCTCTTAAGTCATTAAGCTCAGTGTTTTTCTGGCTTTTTAGCGCTGTGACTACGGCGAGAGCATCTGTAAGCAGGACTATATGTCTTTCATTTTCTTTATTTGTCACCATTTCTTCCACTGCCGCCCTCAGTGCCTCTGCTTCCGCTCTGAAATTGCTTGTGTACTTACCAGTAGCGAATGACAGTGTTATTTTTCTGCCATTTGGTAGGTTCAGGAATGCTCCTGCCCCTCCGTTCTGTGTCGTGTTTGTTACAGAACCGTCGGTGTATGCATGGGTCCAGTCCATGCTTGGGTAGTTTTCCGATATAAAGCTTAGGGTAGTATCTCTCCTTTCTTTTTCAGTCTGGCCGTTTTTGTTTCCAATACCTGGTATATTTTCTACCACCTCTGGAAATATATCCTGCCTCCAGGCAGATCGTCTGCAAACATTGAGCTATGAAATCTTGGAAGAGTGTGGGTGACAGTACTCCCCCTTGGGGTACTCCCTGCTCAAGTGTCACCTTTTTACTCATCTGCCCTTGTACTTGGACTGTGGCCGTTTTGTTTTTGAGGTAGTGGTTGATCCACTTGTACATTGAATTAATGTTCATTTCAATGAAATCATTGCTAGGTTTTATAAACGAATGTAGTTTGATGAATTAATGTTACCTTTTATGAAATAGAGATTGATATTGTGAATTAATGCTGTTTGATTTTTGGAGTTGATTTTGTTTAATTAATTATCAGTTTTATGGAATACATGTTGAGTATTGCAAAAGATCACGTTCATGGAGTAGGTTTCCTTATCCACACGACGTGTAAGACAGACGATATTAGATTGTCAGCTACTATCTGCTAAAATAATTAAGATACATTTGATCGCAACATCATTCGACACTACATATCTATGCACTAGACTTCAATAAAACAGATCTTTGCACTGCAAGACTACCACAACCAGATACTAGTATGACATACGAAGAGTCAAAACGGCTTATTAGAGCTAGATACATGACCAAATGGGAAACCGAACATGCTGGCCCCACAAAAAACGATGCCTATTACCAGTTGAACAGAAGAGAGCAGGTCGTGGTCTTCAGACTTCGCACTGGCCACAATAGACTGAGGTACCGCCTATTCAACAAATTGAAGATATGCACGAATGCCCGTGTGGTACCGGGAAAATGATCGCTGAACATTTGTTGCAAAACTGCCCGACATACGAGGATAAGAGAAAGCACATGTGGCCATCACCAGTGGCAACACTAGACAAGCTCTATGGCAGTGTCGACAGCCTCAGGATGACCGCTGCCTTTTTCGAAAAAATAATGGTTACTGTCTGACTGCGTACGATGAAGAAGAAGAAGAAGAAGAAGAAGAAGAAGATCTTTGCACCAGATCACAATAATACAGATCTATTCACCAGACCACGGTAATATAGATCTTTGCACTAGATCACAATAATACAGATCTATGCACCAGACTACAATAATACAGATCTATGCACCAGACTACAATAATACAGATCTATGCACCAGACTACAATAATACAGATCTATGCACAAGACTACAATAATACAGATCTATGCACAAGACTACAATAATACAGATATGTGCACCAGACTACAATAATACAGATCTGTGCACCAGACTACAATGGTACAAATTACCACCAAAAAAGAAAGTTTGGCCACATCAAATGGCCTAGATAGAACCAAAATGGAGGGTTTTGGAGGCAGACCGAGGAGAGGAAAGACACACGGCATCTCGGAGGTCCTGAAGATGATGGCTACAGGGGCGGTAGTTCTGGCCAGAGATCGAGAGTCTTACAGATCGGCTGTTGTGAGAGCGACGTTCTGGCTAGAGATCGAGTCTTACAGATCGGCTGTTGTTAGAGCGACGTTCTGGCCAGAGATCGAGTCTTATAGATCGGCTGTTGTGAGAGCCACGTTCCGGCCAGAGATCGAGTCTTACAGATCGGCTGTTGTGAGAGCCACGTTCTGGCTGCATCTTTCACCTGATGTTTTATATGTGCCCAGGTATTTAAACGTGTTAACTTGTCCCAATTCGGTCCCCTTCGCTTTGACACAGCATTTTGGAGTCCGGTTTCTTAGTCACTACCATCATCTACGATTTAAAAAAATTTAAATTGAGGCCTTTGTTTTCACTTTGCTGAAATAACCTGTTTACCATTTCGTGCCAGTCGGTTTCATTCTGGGCTATCAATACAGTCTCGTCATCATGTTGTAGATTATTTATGTTCTGTTCGCCAGTTGATATTCCTGGCATTGTCTGCGTGTCTCTCAAGATAAACTCGGTGTACAGAGAAAACAGACCAGGTGATAAAACACAACATTGCTTCACTCTAATTTTTATCTGTTTATGAAGACATATATGTCTTAGTTAGTTAGTTAGTTTTCTTTCCACTTGTGTCGTTTAGCGTCGTGGGGAGCTTAAGTCGTCTATCCTGCGCCAAGTGCGTTGCGTCGGTCAATGTGAGCCCTTGTTGCACAATTACTCTAATGGCATCTATCGACCTACCTCGCGGCCGCCCCCTTGCCCTGTAGCCAGATCTACCAGCATTGTAAGCATGATGAGGGTGCATTCTCATGAGATGACCAAACCAACTTATTTTCTGCCTGGAAATGTATTCGGCACAAGAAGTAGTGCCGACCATACTTCAAACGTATATGTAAATGTTTCTTTGTTTAAAATCTTGATTGTCTCAAGACAGCATCTACCATTAATGTGCTTGTTCTCATTGCTGGCATCCACTAAGAGGATATATATTACTGTTAAATAGAGACTGCTTGCTATAGCAGTCGCCACGTAGTGTGCAGCTTAGGTCTTCACCTTCTATATTTTTTAAAGACCTATACCTTTCCAAGATTGTGAATGTGTGTCCGGACCTTTCACCAGGACACCACCATACTAGCGGCTTGGCCTTCCTCTCCTCTAGGATCTGGTTACCAATACTAAAAGTATACAAGACCAAATGATTATTTGTCTATTATAATATTTCTTTAGTGCAAAGCAGTGGTGAAAGATTTACATGATCATTTGTAAAGTAATTTCTTAAAATCGTTAGCCTGGAAATGTTAGTGTTTGTTTAAAGTATGTTTCTCGTTATGATAATTTGTTAATGTTCGTCGTTTTTTGTTTAAACTTGTAAAATAATTTGTGTACTAAACATTTTAACACTTTTGTATTTCTTGTACCAGAAATAATTACTTGTTCAAGTTTCATTATCCTCCAAAGAAGGTCATGCTGCTGGCGTGCATATGATAATATGTTTATTCTGTAATTTCTTGTTAGTCACTTGAGCAGAAATAATTGTATTTGCAAATAGTCCTGAATGATTAGGTAAACTGTGACGAGGAAACATTTATATTAGCCATTTTGAAGTAAGAAGATCAATATCGACCTGGGTTGTCAGCGTCGAAACTGGGGGTCATCACGTGGTTTCTGGAGATTGGCTTTCCAACTGTCACAGGCGATCAATTCGCGTCACATATCGTGTCTCTTTCTTTGTAAGTTTGTTTGTAGACTCTCTCAATGCGCTGTTGTTATTAAACTGTCTTGTCTATTCCATCTTGACATTCTGTTATGTTATGTTGTTTGCCCATCGTTTCCGAAGAAGACCCCATTGTCATCTGTCTATCCGAAAGCGTCTGCCATACTGAGAGCAGAGAAACACTGTCTGACCGTCAAGCGGAGGCAATTTGGCTCTTGCCTTTCGGGTCGCCCGTCTCCGTGCAGCTTCCTTGATTCTTGTTTATTCCATGTGTGTTGTGCCAGAAGAGATTTTACCACACCAGGCAGAGCTATCTTCCTTGACATTCTTGATATTCTATTGTACTGTTTACTTTCGTACCTTGTTAAACATGTTATTGTGTTTGTTCTCTGTAAGTTGTGTCACAAACTCTGTCTTGTTTCAAAACTGTCCTTTATATGTATTATCTGTCATTGTGTTTGTTCTCTGTAAGTTGTGTCACAAACTCTGTCTTGTTTTAAAACTGTCTTTTATCTGTGTTATATGTAATTATCTATTACAGACACACTCCTGTCTGACTGCTAAACTGTGTTAACCTCTCTTTGTCTCTCCCCTCTCTCTCTCTCTCTCTCTCTCTCTCTCTCTCTTTCGCTGTCTGTGTATATTATTACTCTATATCGTGCATCCGTTCTTTGAATGTTTACCCTTTCAGACCATATACTTACATCTTTTGAATATTAACTATTTCCTTAGTTATATGTACATTGTAGTTGTAAATTATCCGCTTTTCCCAGTGCCTTCGTGTTAAACTATCAAGCATTATCAAATTTTTATATTCTGTTATAAGCCGTCTCATCGTCTTGTACTTAAACTGTTTAAAATACAATCTTTGCTGATTGTCTGTTTCTGTTATAAGCCGTCTCATCGCCTTGTACTTGAGGTAGTAGGATACCAACAAAAGATGAAACTTGAAATTGTCCTCTCAGAATCAAACAACTATAGGTATAGTACAAGTTTAGACAATCATTTTTTGCAACATATTGGCCTGATCAATTATGCAAATTAGTTATCCAACATCGCCGTCAAAGCGAATATATGAACTTCTGGAAAACATCAAAATTATGGTATTTGATTGGTGATATACTGATTGAAGACATGAACTTGGCACATTGATTGATGATATGATGCGTGAGGACATGAACTTGGCACATTGATTGGTGATATGATGCTTGAAAACATGAACTTGGCACATTGATTGGTGATATACTGATTGAAGACATGAACTTGGCACATTGATTGATGATATGATGCGTGAGGACATGAACTTGGCACATTGATTGGTGATATACTGATTGAAGACATGAACTTGGCACATTGATTGGTGATATGATGCTTGAAGACATGAACTTGGCACATTGATTGGTGATATACTGATTGAAGACATGAACTTGGCACATTGATTGATGATATGATGCGTGAGCACATGAACTTGGCACATTGATTGGTGATATACTGATTGAAGACATGAACTTGGCACATTGATTGGTGATATGATGCTTGAAGACATGAACTTGGCACATTGATTGGTGATAATATTCTCGAGGACATGAACTTGGCACATTGATTGATGATATACTACTTGAAGACATGAACCAAAATAATAAATATTGTCTTTAAAGTTTATCTTAACGAATTTCTTTAGAAATTGTTAATTATTTGTGTCTTATTAAATATGCATTAAGGTCATAAAACTAAAACTTTGAATACTATTGAATCCATTTTGGTTCAGAATCTCTATCATCATGTGACAGACTTACGTTTTAATTTTGTTGAAGCTAATTCCATATTGGGATCCAGAGTTATGCTGGTTCAAAAGTTGTTAAATATTCAGAGAAAACAGAGAAAAATGTAAAACGTACACACACGAAATTCAATAAACTCATTTTATTGTTTAAAATCACCTTCTGCTACTGGAGCAGTGTCTATTGATCCCTTTTTGAATCATCCCAGGGTTTTTCCTTCTCTTTTTTTTGCCTTAAAATTTGGACTTAATATCAGATTCAATATATACACAGCACGTCTTTATTTGGTAGACAATTTCATTGTATGAAATCTCAAAAATCTTAATCTTTCAAACAAGTTCACAGCTGATACTGCTCCATCAATGAAATATGAATTTGCACTAAATTCAGCCTGCGTAACTGCTTCTCTCTCCACATACACAGTTCAAACATGTGATACTGATTTCGTGACAAAAGCTATTCTGCGTCTATTCGACACGAGATTTGTGACATCTGAAGGTGGTGCACACAAACTCAGACAGCAGCTTTCCATCCATTAAAAATAAACACAGGTCCTATGTTGTCTTCTCCACCTTGTCTTTCACGTTCTTGTATTTTCATTTTCTTCGCTGATAAGGACATATGGCTCATAGCGTCCCTATCAACAACAGGTGTCATAAATTCTGACACCAAAGTTTTTTTAAATCAATTTCCAGAACTGATTTTCAGAGAATTTGCGTTTAACACGCCTTCGACGTATGGTCTTGTTTCCCATTATGGATACAAGACGACGTTCTGCTGACTATGATGTACGGAATCATTATAAAATAAGTAACAGATAAAGATTTTGTGAGTGACAATGCACGATGCTATTAACAACTGTTCAACTTTTCAAAATTATAATTTGGCAGTTTCGCATAATAATTATATGTCCACGTGGAAACCAAATGTACATATTAGTTGTTATCCAAGTCCCTCAAGTGTGTGGGTGTAGAAAAACACCGATTTCTAGAAAACCAGAGCATATGTAGGCTTCTATGAATTTTAATACAGGAATATGTTGAAGATGGTTTAAAGAAAGAATCTAAATATTGTAGTTTTTTTTTTTTAAACAATGTATGTTAATCGGTGTGAAACTAGCTAGAATTATCGTTTCTATCCCAGGTTTTGTAAACTGTTTCATCGGTATATATATATATATATATATATATATATATATATATATATATATATATATATATATATCTACCGCGCTCTCGCTCTATTTATATGTGCGTGTGTTTATTTGTATGTGTGGGTGTGTGTTTATGTGTGCGTGTTTATGTATGTGTGGGTGTGTGTTTGTGTGTGTGTGTGGATGTGTGTTTGTGTGTGTGTGTGGGTGTGCGTGTCTGTATTTGTTTGTGCGTGTACGTGTGTGTGTGTGTGTGTGTGTGGGTGTGCATGTGTGTCTGTGAGCGTGGTTGTGTGTGTTTGTGCGTGTGTGTGCGTGTGTGTGTTGTGTGTGTGTGTGTGTGTGTGGTCAGTATGTTGTGTCTGACTCTGACGAGACGCCCTGGTCAGTATGTTGTGTCTGACTCTGACGAGACGTCCTGGTCAGTATGCTGTGTCTGACTCTGGCGAGACGTCCTGGTCAGTATGTTGTGTCTGACTCTGACGAGACGTCCTGGTCAGTATGTTGTGTCTGACCCTGACGAGACGTCCTGGTCAGTATATTGTGTCTGACCCTGACGAGACGTCCTGGTCAGTATGTTGTGTTTGACTCTGACGAGACGTCCTGGGCAGTATGTTGTGTCTGACCCTGACGAGACGCCCTGGTCAGTATATTGAGTCTGACCCTGACGAGACGTCCTGGTCAGTATGTTGTGTCTGACCCTGACGAGACGTCCTGGTCAGTATATTGTGTCTGACCCTGACGAGACGCCCTGGTCAGTATATTGTGTCTGACCCTGACGAGACGTCCTGGTCAGTATATTGTGTCTGACCGGACTAGCGACTCAGATCCCAAGGATTTGGTCATAGATGTAAGCAAGGACACATCATATCAATCTCTACAGAAGGTGAAAGCCAGTAAGATGTGGTCATCCACTTTCTTATTCAACCTACCACTCTACGCATTAGTCGTCTTAATAAGCTCCACATTTTCAATTGTGATCTCCCAATAGTTTGTTAGGGGGAAAAAATAAAATATGCACTACGTAAGGGCAGGCATGTCCTTTGGTTTAGAAGCAAATTTTGTGTCTTAGTCCAGGGTTAATATTTTGTTTGTCCTCGGCGACTGAACAGCGACAGAAATATGGTTCTAAATTTCCTGCTACCGTAATAATACACAAAAATACTGGCACTAGAATTGAGCATAGTGGAGGTATAAACAGCAAAATACAAAGCCCCGTACAATTTTTGGTTCGTAGATATCTCTGGCACTACAGTTCTAGTCAATGCAACCACTGCTACAGGTATATTACAAACTGTAAATATGACTGTGATCAGAGACGTGACTTTGGCCACTTTCGTGTACATATCACCCATGCCTTTGTTTGTTATGACTTTGTTTGTTTTGAAGGACCCGTTACCGACGAGAACAGTGGAAGTTATTTGTATTTGACTTATCTGCACTGTGATGGGACGTTCTTTCTGTGTGGTAGAAATATTCTTTCGGAATGTTGCTGATTTATTAATACCTGAGATTAGAAGAACAGCACACACTATGCAAAGGACTTGAGCTGTCACTGGTACCACGTTGCCATTGAAGACGCCCAAAAAGATATCAGTACCGGGTCTGTCTCTGGAGAGCCACAACGACAATCGAGAGCGGTTGAATACGGGAAGAAATTGCCAGCGCAAACCTTGCGTAGCCCAGGCTGGACAATTACAAGCAACACTGAAAACAGATATCGCGAGATTTACTACAATAGCGCGAGATTTTGTGAAGATGAGCTTCACCTTCAATGGGATCATAATGCAGACACACATCTCCATCGATAGATACACAGTAGTTATTGTAGCCAGCATATGTGTCACCGACCTCGTGTAACCAACATACACGAACTGGACAGAGTTGAAGTCTACTTGGGGTATTGCATGTTGGCTTTCAATTGTTATTAAGATGATAGTAACCATTGTTAAGAAGCACAGCCCAGTGTCCCAGACCGACAGCGCCAGATACGTAACCGTCACACTGTCCTTGACACCTTGCTTGTAGTACACCATAGCGCTGATCAAGTTGGATCCTACACCAAATGCACACAGAAAAACGCCAAGTCCAGTGACTACGTACATCTGTAATAAATAATACACTTCATCAGAGATATACAACTTTTGTATGGCGGCGAGGACTCCCGATGTGGGCAGATAATGCATGACCGACTCATTTGTAAACATTTGTTTAACTCCTTTTTGTGCCATGGTTGGATCAGTGTATGAGTTCTTTTATCGATTATGCTGGTGGTGTAGTTTCCAGGACCGCCATAAGTCGCCAATAGCGCTATCAACGATAGATGATGCAAGCTAAATGAAATAAGAAGATAATTGCTTTATCGCATGTATGATCTAATGGTTATAGCTAATAAAGTCACTTGAATGTTTGTGTTTATAATATCTTGTATTTTGTGTTGATAGTTTCTTGGTCAAACTGTTTGTATGTTCTTTGTGTTTAGTGCAATGGCTTCTCAGAAGTCTAGTGTATAATCGCATGATGGTTTAGTGCCACGACCTCCCGAATGTTTACTTTATTTTTCTCTTGGTTTTTAATTGTAGTGGACTCTCAGAAGTTTTGCTTATATTCTCAAAAATGTGTAGTGTAATAGTCTCCCAGATATCTAGTTTATATTCTTTGTCGTGTTTAGTGTAAAATTCACTCAGATGACAAGTTTATTTTTTTTTTAAATGTTTAATTGTACAATCTCTAAGATGTCTAGTTTACATTCTCTAGAATTGTTAATGTTACAGTCTCTAAGATGTCTAGTTTATATTCTCTAGAATGTTTAATGTTGCAGCCTCTTATATGTCTAGTTTAAATTCTTTAGAATGTTTAATGTTACAGTCTCTTATTAGTCTAGTTTATATTATCAAGATTATTTAGTATTGCATTCACTCATGAGTCTAGTTAACGTCCCCTAAAATGTCTAGTGTTAGTCTCTCGTGTGTCTAGATTACGTTTCTTAGAATATTGAGTGTTACAATCTATCCGATGTCTAGTTTAAACTCACTGTGATGTTTTATGTTACAGTCTCTTTCTTGACGTATAGCTCATATTCTCTGTGTTGTTTAATGTTCTTAGTTCTTAGTTCGGCCCGTTCTTCGTCAACGGGTGGTCACCCTTGATAGGGTCCCAACTCAGGATCTAGTCGTTCTGTCGCGGATGCGTGTCATCCAATGTGATAGTAGTCTGCCTGTGGGGTCGTGAATGTTGTATTTTTCTAGTGAATCTCGCCAGAGAGTTGGGGGCCGTCCCCGAGGTCTCTTTTTTGTCGCGTAGGTACAACATGGTAGTTATGGTACTCAATCGTTCATCTTGTCTTCTGGATATATGACCAGACCAGCGGTGTTTCAAATGTTTAATGTTAATCTCTCAAATGTCTTGTTTATGTTCTTCCTCTGTGATGTTTTAAGTTACAGTCTCTCGGGTCTAGTCAATATTCCATAGAATATTTAGTATTGCATTCACTCAGTCGGCTCAATGGTCTCAGGTGTCTCAATGGTCTGAGACGGATGAGTGGTCTCAGCGACTCAATGGTCTGAGACGGATGAGTGGTCTCAGCGACTCAATGGTCTGAGGCGGATGAGTGGTCAGGCGGCCCAATGGTCTGAGATGGATGAGTGGTCTCAGTGACTCAATGGTCTGAGGCGGATGAGTGGTCAGGCGGCTCAATGGTCTGAGACGGATGAGTGGTCTCAGCGACTCAATGGTCTGAGGCGGATGAGTGGTCAGGCGGCTCAATGGTCTGAGACGGATGAGTGGTCTCAGCGACTCAATGGTCTGAGACGGATGAGTGGTCTCAGGTGGCTCAATGGTCTGAGACGGATGAGTGGTTTCGATGTAAGGTGTCCGGCTTGAGTGCTGGAGGTCGCCGGTTCAAATGGATAAAATTCCCATGATCCCTGGGTAGTGAGATCACACTACCGTTTTCAGGATCGAGCACGTTAAAAATCCCTTGGCAGAAATCGAAAATAGTGGGCTTAACGGACGCTGCCCGGTCTAAAATTATAGTTAAAAATCTACCCATATTATTTGTATCTTTCCTCAGGTCTAGTAAGCCACAAGAAGTTGTGAAATACCTACTACATATAGCCGAAGCATTGGGCTACCTGGCAACAGACATTAACATACATATATGTTTGAATACCAGGATTCCAAGTATTCAAATATGTGTTTAGTTTACGTTTTCTAGAATATTTAATGTTATAGTCTCTCAGTCATCTAGTATATATTCTCTGTAATGTGTAATATTACATTCTTTTATATGTATAGTATATATTCTCTGTAATGTGTAATATTACATTCTTTTATATGTATAGTATATATTCTCTGTGATGTGTAATATTACATTATTTTATATGTATAGTATATATTCTCTGTAATGTGTAATATTACATTCTTTTATATGTATAGTATATATTCTCTGTAATGTGTAATATTACATTCTTTTATATGTATAGTATATATTCTCTGTGATGTGTAATATTACATTCTTTTATATGTATAGTATATATTCTCTGTGATGTGTAATATTACATTCTTTTATATGTATAGTATATATTCTCTGTAATGTGTAATATTACATTCTTTTATATGTATAGTATATATTCTCTGTAATGTGTAATATTACATTCTTTTATATGTATAGTATATATTCTCTGTGATGTGTAATATTACATTCTTTTATATGTATAGTATATATTCTCTGTGATGTGTAATATTACATTCTTTTATATGTATAGTATATATTCTCTGTGATGTGTAATATTACACACTTTCAGATGTCTAGTTTATATTCTCTGTGATGTCTTTCTGATGTCTACTGTTTTTCTTGGTAAGTGTTAACACATATTGTGTATCCGTTCTACAACCTCTTGAATGTTTCATGTTGCTACTACAAATGTCTATTGTTGAGAGGGGATGGCATCAAACACGGTTCAAGCAGAGAGATTAACCTAAAAATACAACAATTAAGTGTGTACAAGCAATAAGTTGAAAGAACATTTAGTATTCTACGCTTGACATTTGTTGAAATCAGTTGAGCTCCCGTAGTTCTGCCAAGAGTGCAGCAAAACTGATTATATATAACATATACATTTTACGACTACCAGAAATTATTATTTATGATGTTATACTAGTTTGAAGCATTTAGTTCATAGTGATCTGATGTTCCAAGCAAGTAATATTCTCTTATATTGTCTTGTGTTTTTGTGTCTTTGATGTGTTATACCCTGCCGTGTGTATCTCTTTATAGTCAATTATATGTTTATTTGATGTCTCTGTGGTTTTGAGTGATATAGTGTCCTGATTCTTTTCTTGGACAGTTACTTGCGGATTTGTTGGCTGCATCACACAGATTGAACTTCGCTGATTGGCTCACAAATATTCAGTGCGCGGCCTATCGGTTTACAAGTATAAGCTGTTTTCCAATTACGTTTCTCTGGAATATTTACAGACCTTCATTTCTAAAACTATTTCTCATGTGAACATTCTGAGAAAGGAAAATAAAATCAAATTTGAAAAGGTGCTAGTGATTAACTTAAATGTTAATGAGTTACCAGTGATTAACTTAAATGTTAATGAGTTACCAGTGATTAACTTAAATGTTAATGAGTTACCAGTGATTAACTTAAATGTTAATGGGTTACCAGTGATTAACTTAAATGTTAATGATTTACCAGTGATTAACTTAAATGTTAATGAGTTACCAGTGATTAACTTAAATGTTAATGAGTTACCAGTGATTAACTTAAATGTTAATGAGTTACTAGTGATAAACTTAAATCTACATGAGTTACTAGTGATAAACTTAAATCTACATGAGTTACTAGTGCTGATGACAGTGAATTATCTGTCTAGCCTGAAGTCTTGTCCTAGTGGTATCTAGGATGAGCATGTATGTGACCGAGACAAGAATAGCACCAATACCGCACTGAGAGCATGCCACAATATTGAACAGCTCGGTCTAACCTGTCAAAGGCAGAAGACTTGTAAACTCGTGGTTTTGCACATTGTGTAATTAACATGGGGCAATTCAATTTAAATTCCATCTCCAAGTCAAAGGGCTATTGCAATGGATCTCCAACATCCTCTGTCTCTTGTCTTGATAGTGAAGCCTGCCAGGCGTTCCCTATTCATCTTGTAATGAAATTATCTAACTAATATCGTTGTTTTCTTCTGGCGCGATGGCTCTGCAGCATTTCTTCATGTAATATTTTTGATGTGACCAGAATACCTTAACTGTCTAACTCTTATTTCGTTCATCAGAGTACACGGAAGAGTCTAGCTGAGAGGAGTGGTCCAGTGTCGATACAGAAGATTGATATATCGCTGGTTGACAGAGAAACCCATGCGACATGTCAACTTACAAAAACTTGACGTGCGGGGTTGGTAGAACAATGTTTTCGCTGACTGGTAGGAGAGATTCGATTGTCAAATAAGCAAAGATTTCCTAGAAGAGACAACTCTGGCTAGAAACAACTGATGCCTTATAGGTCGGCTGGGGACAGCCAAACGCTAGAAAAGCAGTCCCAACAAAATAATACAACCGCTTGTAAAATGGGGGAAAGTAGTAGAAATCTGGCTTAAAGAAATGTGCATCCTTAGTGGAGGGAGACTGACTGAAGCCTCGCCATGTATATACCCTACATGGGAAGAGATTAGGACCTCACCGGGTATATATCCTACATTGGAAGAGATTAGGGCCTCACCGCGTATATATCCTACATTGGAAGAGATTGGGGCCTTCCTATGTACACAAGCTACAGGGGAAAATATTGGAGGTCTCGTTATGTACACACCCTATGTTGGAAGAAATTGATGCCCCACCATGTATTCATCCTTCAGTGAAAGAGATTGGAGCCTCAACATGTAGCCCATGCAATAGGAGACCAAACAAATGAGTACAGCTGTGCTGATATTTCCGGGTTCCCTGAGGGACAATGTGCTGTATATATTATCAGAGGAAAGTGGCAACACCTCTGGTGAGTAAGGAGATCTGTAATGAAGAATACTTCCCAAATAATAAGCGATATAAGCTACCTGAGAAAAGAAACCTACAAGCTGAAAGGATTAAACTAGCAATTGTAACCTGGAACGTCTGTGCATTTAAAATATTAGAAAAGGTAGGCATTTGCAGATGCCAGTGAAATTAACCTTAGCAAAATGGGAGTGGCAGAGGCGAGACTAGCAGATGCAAATACTTCCGGAACTTGCAGCACACTTAATACATTCAGGAGAAGTAAGTCATGAATGAGTAGGAATATTATTTTTTTATTAAACAGCTCGACAATTGCGTCGAATAATGTTGTTGAAGTTGGAGAATAAACCATTCGATATTATCATCTTATAAGCCTAAAAACCAACTCAATAAAAACAGTGATGAAGAAGTAGAAGAGTATTATTAGAACTTACAAAAGACCCTAAGAAAATCTATTAATCTTCTGATAGCAATGCGAGATATGAACTCCAAAATAGGAAATCGAACATACAAGAATACAATAGTGCAATTTAGACTGAGGGAAAAAAAAAGAAACGGCGTAGGAGACAAGCAAATACATTTTTCTGAAGAAAATGAGTTTGTCATGTACAATGCTTTTTTCTGAAAATAATCGCGGTTACTCAGTATTCCCACCTGTTAACAAAATGAATTTAAGTTTTCTTTTTAAAAATTGTTTGCATTTCGATTTATTTAATTCTTTGCACAACAAACTCAGTAAACCCACCTATTTTTCTTGAAGAAAAACACCAGTTATGTGTGACAAGCTTCGTGTAGATTGTACACGTGAAAATCCAGCAGATATAGTAAGAAGTCAAAATGACTGTATAATGATAAAGGACAGATTCAAATATGGAGTCATGATGTCAAAAATATGTCCAGTTTCAGATATGTTCCGATCACAATCCTGTTATGATTTCAATAACCATCAAACTGAAACATATATAAAGAAGATATATAAAGAACCCTACAAATACATATATTAGTATTAAAGTATCCACACATTAAACAGGAAACCTTGAGGATGCCAAAAATAAATGTAAAAGCCTTAAGTCAATAAACCATGATGTGTCAGATTAACTCCAATGCACGTAATTCTATTAGAATTAATTCCATTTGAACTTTCATCTATTTCTGTTCTATTCTTTCCAAACTTCTATTCACTGACGACTTGACGCTAGAACGATTCTTAAGAAATGTATAATTATTATTTTTTTTTATTTTTTTTTAAAATTTTATAGCAATAAAATAATTTCAGAAAAATCAAGTACGGATGACAAAATTAAATAGTATAAGAGAGCAAATATATAACGTACTGGCCAAACTGGCATGTACTGTGTGCTGACAAACGCAATAACTATGGACGGACCAACAATACAAGATAATGGAGGTACGAATCAGACGAGTAGCTGACACCTGTTCTTGTACTACATTCATGTTACAGCCAAATAAAAGACTGGCTTTATATTCTGACCTACATCACAAATAGTATGCACATACATCAGTAAACACATATTTTCGATACCTAAAGAAATATATTTATTTTAATTCCAAAAGGTTGCGTGTTTCCTATAAATATTTGTTGATATTGTTTCTTGGTGTTTTATTTTGTCTGCTTACTTTCGACACATCAGCTCTACTTTCTAACAGGGTACGTGTTCTAACAATGCCATTCACTATGCATGATGCCACTGCCGTGTGTTATTTTGGTGTCCAATTGTAACTACACAATTAGTTTTCGACTGTCAGCTATATCGACACTGCTAAAGTAACTCACTTCGGTAACAAGGCTTCAAGTCACAAGACTTAAGTCAGTAGGCGTAAGCTGCACTGCATAAGTTGCACGGCTTAAGTTCCATGCCTTGAATGTGGCGACCAACCTGGCAAGGTTTTACTAAGACGTTCATCAAACAATTACCACAGGAGCTTCCACTGCTGAGGCTGGGTATATGAATGAGTCATTACTTTGACATCTCTAACACGTCATCAGAGCCAGCGGTTGTCGTCAGATATTTTTATTTGTGTGTTATGTTTCTCATATTTGCCTTATATTGCTTAAATTTTTTGTTTGTTTATTTATGCTTATGTTTTGTTGTTTTATTAGATCAAACACACTCTTACAGAGAAATCTGACACACTAGAAATGTTGTAGTCTGCTTAATTATAAATGCTTCCTTACTCTCACTGGTGAGCAATATATTCTAATTTTCTTAATTTCTGATTAGTAACTTCTCTAAAATAGAGATCTAATTTAAATGCACTTTCGCGGTGATGGCATTATTACACTGTCACAAATCCGTAATCCAGGCATAATTTGATTTTTTTTTTTTTTTAATGTCTATTAATTTCAGCCAATTATACACACGGTTGTAGTATCAATAAGCAATTAATGAATTATTCGTAGTATGACCGTCACAAACTACATTTTGTGTCTGTTGAAACCGGTAGCGTTGTTTAATCTGATAGATCTTCAAACATTCACTAAAAGTTGAAATACGCAGATGAAAATTTCGGATTTAAGAAGGGAAGTAGGGAGTAGTTTTGATTAGAACACAATTAAATATGGTAACTGATTGTTTAACAAATGTTACATTATTTTACTTTGATGATTGATTTATATCTGATATTTGACTTACCTACGTGCCCCCCCCCAGCCCCCCCAAGCCCCCCCCCCACCCCAGCCCCAACCCTACCCACTCCTTCTGGCGTACTAAAGATATTATATTTCTATGCAGTTGTTCATTACAGATCTACCTTGCTTTCTTGTGCATAGACAGTCTTTCATGTCAAGTCAGGACGTATTAACCATTGTGTGAATATTTGTGCTTCACTGCAGTGGGCCCCTTGTCGTGGGTCAGCGCGGCCAATTATCCCAAGTTTGTGAGGTCCAGCCCACAATACGAACCCACCACGGCAACACATGTTATTATGTACTTAGCTGTATTTTATTTTTAACACGAGGTTACTCCAGAGAACACAAAGACAATCAAAGAGAGAGAGAGAGAGAGAGAGAGAGAGAGAGAGAGAGAGAGACGCGATGGGAAATAAAAACATTGATTAATATTGAATTGGTAAAGGACTATATAACACTCTTTAGGCCTTTTTCTTTCCTTTGGGGGGGGGGGGGGGGGTGGAGATTTTGAGAAAAAGGAGTGAAAGAGAACATATCTACGCAAAGAAAGGAAAAATAACTATTTATATATCATATACATATGAACTAATCATATTGTTTGTGATAATTTGAAAATCTTGTGGTTTATTATTAGGTTATACTTATGTTTGGTTTTTTATTAGATCAAACACACTCTTACAGAGAAACTTGACACTCCAAGTTCACTGGAATGAACAGAAAACAGAACATAACTTTTTTTAAAGGAGCATAACTAGTTACAAGACGTAGAAGCACAAGTATACCACGCTTACACGTGGACAACCAGGCCCTTTAAAATAACAAGGTTATCTTACTGTTGATGACTATTTGAAAGTCTGTGTAGATTACATTATTATTTTGATGGGAAATGAGGAATAATATCATAACCAATTGATTAGTAGGAATGCAAAGTCAGATTTAGGGCAATTTGTACACGGTAAGAAACATAAAGGCTTGTAATATAACTATTTAAACCCTCTTCATACGCACACAGACACATACACACACACACATACAGGATTAGACTAACACACCTGTATATAATCTGTTGGGATAATAAATATGTTGGGTCAAAGAAGTCCCCACCATTACTGCGCTGCGTAGACATGTCTTCATCGCTATGTGTCTAGAAACGTGCATTCGAGTATGTCCACACTTATAAACATATATATACTTATATATACTCACACAGGAGCAGACTGCGATACGGACCATGAATTACCTTTTGCAGTTTTTCAAACAAGACTACGTAGGATCAACAAAGGTTGCCAGCCAATACGCATCGATGTATCAGCAATACCTACTGAATACAACATCAAAGTAGAAAACAAATTTGAGGCGTTGCTTGCGGTACAGGAAGAGATGACATCTGAGGAGTTGACATCGTTCGCAGGGGATATTTTGCTCTCGACAGCAAAATAAATGATTCCCAAGATTTCGCAAAAGACACAGAGCTATATTACAGAGGAAACACAGAAACTCATTGCAGAAAGGCAACAATTAAAACAAATGGGAAGTAAGGGGACCAACACAGCATATACAAACTGCGCAAGAAAAGTTAGAGGAGAAATAAGAAAAGATAAAAGAAGATACATAGTGGAAACGTGTAAGGATATAGAAAACCTACAGCAACAAGGCAGAGAAAGAGAGATGCATTTAAAGCAATAAGAACACTGACAAGGGAGTTCCGTCATGTTCCACATGTCATAAATGACAAAGAGGATAACACATTAACAGATACCAAAGACATACTGAACAGATGGAGACAGTACTGCAGAACCATGTATGGAGATAGCACAAAGCACTCAGTTATAATCCTAGCAAAGGAAGAGAAAGAACCTGAACCAACATTGGAAGAATTACGCTCTGCAATTAAAAGCCTAAACAAGGGAAAGTCCCCAGGATGCGATGATATCCCAGCAGAGCTAATACAAGCAGGAGGGGAGACATGTGCTCGAATCTATCACAAGCTGTGTAAACAGATATGGCACAGTGCAGAGTGGCCAGAAGCATGGAAGAAATCAATTAAATTCCTCTCCCCAATAAAAGGCAACCTGAAGTTGTGCACGAACTACCGAACTATCGCGCTGATCAGCCACGCTAGCAAGATACTCTTGCAAATCCTATTAAGAAGGATAGAGAAAAGGTTTAAATCTTAAATACACGTAATGCAGACAGGTTTTAGGAAAGACAGAGGGACCCGGGACCACATATTCAATTTAAGGAATATCTATGAAAAATGTAGAGAGTTTAATGTAGACCTGTACACAGGTTACATTGATTACACTAAGGGCTTCGACACGGTAAAACATGAAAATCTGTGGAGAATCATGAAGGAAATTGGGTTTCCTTTGCACATAGTCCATCTTATTGAAACATTATACCAAGATCAACAAGCCGCTGTCCGAGTATCTGGGCAAACATCAGATTGGTTTGCAGTAGAAAAGTGAGTCAGACATGGATGTATCCTCTCACCTTATCTGTACAACATATTTGCGGAATGTCTAATGAGAAATGTTCGAGAAGATGTGAAGATTGAAAGTTTCGACCCATTTACGATTGGGGGGGTACTTCTTCTTCTTCTTCTTCTTCGTACGCTGTCAAACGTCAACTTGTATTTTTTTGAAAAAAGCAGCGGTCATCCTGAGGCTGTCGACACGGCCATAGAGCTTGTCTAGTGTTGCCACTGGTGATGGCCACATCTGCTTTCTCTGGTCCTCGTATGTCGGGCAGTTTTGCAGCAAATGTTCAGCGGTCATTTTCCCGGTACCACACGAGCATTCGTCAGTGCCACCTATCTTCAATTTGTTGAATAGGTGGTACCTCAATCTATTGTGGCCAGTGCGAAGTCTGAAGACCACGACCTGCTCTCTTCTGTTCAACTGGTAATAGGCATCATTTTTTGTGTATCTAGCTCTAATAAGCCTTTTTCACTTTTCGTATGTCACACAAGGATATGGTTGTGGTAGCCTTGCACCTTCTTTTGCCAGTCTGTCTGGCTCATCGTTGCCTTGGATGTTACAGTGGGATGGAACCCACTGTACCACTACTCTTTTTGGTGCGGACGTTGGCATATTTGACAGAGTACTGCTCTTAAATCATTAAGTTCAGTATTTTTCTGGCTTTTTAGTGCTGTGGCTACGGCCAGGGCATCTGTAAGCAGGACTATATGCTTTCATTTCTTTTACCTGTCGCCATTTCTTCTACTGCAGCCCTCAGTGCCTCTGCCTCCGCTCTGAAATTGCTCGTGTATTTTCCAGTTGTCACTGACAGTGTTATTCTTCTACCATTTGGTAAGCTCAGGAATACCCCTGCACCTCCGTTCTGTGTTGTGTTTGTTACAGAACCGTCGGTATATGCATGGGTCCAATCCATGCTTGGGTAGTTTTTCGTTATGTACCTCAGAGTTATGTCTCTTCTTTCTTTTTCAGTCTGGCTGTTCTTGTTTCCAATAACTGGTATATTTTATACCACCTCTGAAAATATATGCTGCCTCCAGGTAGGTTTGCGTACAGTAGGGATGGGCTTTGGTGTTGTTAATGCGTTCATAGGGTCTACGTTCATCTTTGCTTTGGCTATTTCTGCAAAGTTTCTCTACTTTAGTTTCCCATTTCCAAAATTGTTTAGTCTTTTATGCATTGGATGGTCTGTCAGTCTTCTGAGTTTTTGTGCTTGCTGCTGGGTTTTGCAGTCTCTTCTGTCGGTCATGGATTGCAGATGTGTAATCTTTTCCAGTTCTACAATTGGCGTTGACTTCAGGCCTCCTGTTATAACTCTCATTACTTGGTTTTGGAGTTTGCTAATTTTGTCAAAGTTCGCCTTGAATTTAAAGAATATCTATGAAAGATGTAGAGAGTTTAATGTAGACCTGTACACATGTTTCATTGATTACACTAAAGCCTTCGACACGGTAAAACATCCAAATCTGTGGAGAATCGTGAAGGAAATGGAGTTTCCTCTGCATATAGTCCATCTCATTGAAACATTATACCAAGATCAATAAGCCGCTGTCCGAGTATCTGGGCAAACATCAGATTGGTTTTCAGGGAATACGACATGGATGTATCTCCTCACATTATCTGTACAACATATATGCGGAATGTATAATGAGAAATGGTTGAGAAGACGAGAACATTGAAAGTTTCGACCCATTTACGATTGGGGGGTACGAGATTCTAGTTACGATACGCAGATAACACAGTGATACTATCAAAAAGTGCAGAAGGGCTAGAGCAGCTACTTTCAGCCGTTAATGGACATAGTAAAGATCAAAACCTGTTCATAAACATAAATAAAACAAAGATAATGATCACCGACAAAACACGATGTCAACATAAATTTACAGTGAGTGGTGAGGAAATAGATCAGGTCACACATTTTGAATATCTGGGCTCCAGAATTGACAAAAATGGCGACTGCTCGAAAGAAATCAGAAGAAGACTAGCTATGGCAATGCAGAGACTGAACAGCCTGAAGAAATTATGGCAGGGCACCAACAAAATGATAAAAGTAAAAGTCTTCAGAGCCTGTGTTTTTCCTGTGGCAGCTTATGGCTGTGAATTATGGACGATCACCAAAACTTCTAGGCAAAGAATCGAATCCTTCGAGTCAAAATGTTACAGAAAGATCCTCAGAATAACCTGGACAGAGAAAAAAACAAATGTGGACATTCGCCAAGAGTTGAGCATAGAAAAGAACTGGTTTATCAATTCCATTTTGGCTAGAAAATGCAAGTACTTTGGTCACATCAAGAGACACAATGGTCTTGAGAGAACGGTGATGGAAGGTATGGTGCCAGGCAAAAGAGGAAGGGATAGACCAAGAAGACGATGGCACCAAGATATCCAGGAATGCCTGAGTATGACTGTGGTAGAAGCTGGTGTTTTGGCAAGGGAACGAGTTTTTTTCAGACAGACTGTGATGGGAGCGACGTTCTACAAAGCACATGCTACATGATGATGATGATACACACACACACACATAAAACTACATATCCTGAGAAAGGCGCCTGGCCTCTTATCCTGCACGTCAGCTGGGTAGTGGAAAGCTGAATGACCTCTATATTTGTAGCTTATCTATTCTTTTTAAATAAACTGGCCTGCAATGAGAAAAGATGGCCTGCAATGAGAAAAGATGGCCTGCAATGAGAAAAGGTGGCCTGCAATGAGAAAAGGTGGCCTGCAATGAGAAAAGATGGCCTGCAATGAGAAAAGGTGGCCTGCAATGAGAAAAGGTGGCCTGCAGTGAGAAAAGGTGGCCTGCAATGAGAAAAGATGGCCTGCAATGAGAAAAGGTGGCCTGCAATGAGAAAAGATGGCCTGCAATGAGAAAAGATGGCCTGCAATGAGAAAAGGTGGCCTGCAATGAGAAAAGATGGCCTGCAATGAGAAAAGGTGAGCTGCAATGAGAAAAGGTGGCCTGCAATGAGAAAAGGTGGCCTGCAATGAGAAAAGGTGGCCTGCAATGAGAAAAGATGGCCTGCAATGAGAAAAGGTGGCCTGCAATGAGAAAAGGTGGCCTGCAATAAGAAAAGGTGGCCTGCAATGAGAAAAGATGGCCTGCAATGAGAAAAGGTGGCCTGCAATGAGAAAAGGTGGCCTGCAATGACGCAAAAATGAGGTAGCACCTACACTGTGCAAAGGCAGAACAGGTCAATCGCCTGTTTGTACATATTTGCTATTATGAACATATAAAGAGACACAAAGCACTGTTGAAAACAATATTGGTGGGGATAAGGGGAAGGTAGCCGCAAGAGGAAGACAACGCTATAAATGGGAAGACAACATCACGTTATGGACTGACAACAGTTTGTCGGCGAAGTGTACCATCAAGACAAGAGACAGAATATGTTGGAGGTCAATTGCAGTCAGCTGTCGATGTGAAGACGGCACTTGATAGTTGTGTACCACGATCCTAAATGGTTCTAGGAAGCGCTGAAAGCACTTTACGGTTCACGATCTTCTAATAACTCTCCAGTTCGCAACGCCGATGAATTATTGATAACAGATCACATTTCTGATTGTAATTACATAAGGAAAGAAGATATTGAACTATACAACTGTTGTTTGATGTTGATGTTCGATTGTTCTTGTCGTGATAGTATTTTGCTTTGAGGTTTTTAATGTTTCTGCTTTCATTGATTTCTTCCGGTGTTTTTCTAAAATCACTTTGGACTTCCCCTTTTTTTCTTCTTGTAAACTTAGCCAAATACTCTCCTGAATGTAGTGTTAGATCTTTTCTGTGAATGAACCTTATTCATCTCTACTTTATCCATCTCTCTTTGTTTCTGAAATTGCAACTCTATGCAACCCTTTGACACCCATCTTTCAGAAAGCGTTACCAGAATATTAGGTAAACAATACAATTCCGATTTAACAAAATATGGCACTTACTTTCGCTGATGTGAACTGGTCTCAGATGCGATCAAAGTCTACTTGTTTTTCTTCCGTTTTATCTGCTTCTGCGCAAAATATTGCAAGATCACAGTTGGATGCCATCAAATATGAAAGTAATAGTTATAACTTGCCGAATGATCTTTAACAGCTAATAATAATAATAATAATAATAATAATAATAAATGTTCGCGTAGGCGTCAAAGTCAATTGAGCCTATCGACCACTGCCATGTCCGACTGCTGAGGCTGTGTTCATGCGTAGCCTGTCGACCGAAATCCCTGCAGACTCCCCAGGTAGAGCTGAGTACTCCGCTGCCTTGGAAAGAGGACCGCGAGGAGTGTATTAAACCAATGTTTGTGTCAGTCTTTCCGTGTCTGTCCGTGTCAAACTCCCTGTTTGTCCGTGTCCAGCCGCGGAGACTTCTGACTGTGTCCATCTTTTAGTCAGCGTGAATCTTGCTGTACTGAGAATAATAGGATCCGAGAGGTATCGTGTAACTTTCAGTGGAGGGAGGGGTGGGCAGGAGGAAGTCGGCTTCAGTCCGCGCACAAAGGTTCTTGAGTAGGGGTACCTTGGATTGAATTCTGGAGTGCAGTTAAGCGTAACGTTGAACTTTGAAATGGACTGGTCTCTCGCGGATAAGCTACGAAATGCAGCATAACAAACAGGATAACCGATCAATTCCACAGAATAAAAATCCCCACCTGGTAAAGGAGTTGCGAAATATAATCCGAACAGGAACCACCAAACATCGGGAAACGACACAAACACCTGAGCGAGTCGAGAGCCCAGCCGTTAAGGCGCGGCCATCTTACGCTTTCAACCTGCGATGGTTATCATAATTTAAATAGCCATGCGGTGATTACGGGAAATTCTCTCATGATATTTTCATGTCAGCTCGACTTGGCAGCAGCAACATTAACCTGTCCTATCTGGCATGTCCATGTCCGCTCTGGCTCACAATCTCCGCACGGATGTTGACTTTATGTGTGCGTTAGGCAAAGCATTTTCCAACCAGCTTCTACAATACCAGTAGAGCTCGCCGTGGTTGCAGTGATTAATCCCTATACAGCCGCAACAAATTATTGTAATAAATATAAACAGAAATGCGGTACCAGAGTGACAATATAAACAGGCATGCGGTGATTGACAATCGCGGAGGAAGATTAGAGAAAGAGGTGGTTTCCTAATATTTGTAACTGTAAATGTTAAAGCGGCCGGAAAATAATTGAAAAAAAAATAGAAAAATCAAAATGTAAACGATTCATGGAGACGCAGAATAGGACCACTATTTTCTTCTTCGCATGACGTGATGGACGACTGAAGAGGGAGGCTATGTGGCTGGCAACTTGACCATGTAAAATTATTGCAATGAAATTAGAGACTAGCTATCAAAACCATTCTCTATATTATGTTGTCAGTCACTTGCAAAAGGGATTGTTCCACCGGATTGGAAAGATGCAAAAATGATCCTCTTATTCAAAAATAGAAATAAATTAGATCCAGCAAATTATAGACCAGTGAGTTTAACGAGCATAGTCTGTAAATTGTTAGAGTCAATAATTAAATAAAATATTATTATGCATTTAGATAAGTTTTATATAATCAGAAATAGTCAGCATTGGTTTATTAGAGGGAGATCGTGCTTAACAAATCTATAAGAATTCATGGAGGAGGTTACAAAAATAATAGATAAAGGTAAGATTTCTTATTTCATTTTCATAAGACCTTTGATAGAGTACCTCATCAAAGATTATTTAGAAAGTTAAAATCACGTGGAATAGGTGAGGTTGTTGCCAAATGGATTGAAAATTGGTTAACGGGAAGAAGGCAGAGGGTGGTCATTAATAAGGAGTACTCTGAGTGGTGTGAAGTGAGAAGTGGTATGCCACAGGGCTCGATTTTAGGACCAATTTTATTCTTGATATATATAAACGATTTGGATATTGATTTCGGATCCATGATTGCAAAATTTGCTGATGACACAAAACTATGCAGTTGTGTCTCATCTAAAGCAGAATTGGATATATTGAGGTCGGGTTTAGATAAAATTCTATAATGGCCTGCGAGCTGGCAAACGGAGTTTAATGTAGATAAATGTATAGTCATCCACATGGGTAGATTTAATATGGAACATAATTATAGAATGGGCGAGAACAATATTAGAATGATAGAAAAAAAGGGACCTAGGGGTTATAATAGATCATACAGGTAAGGTGAGTGAGCAAGTTCATGTAGCGGTGAAAAAGGCAAATGCAATGTTTGGTATGATAACAAGAAATATTAAACATAGGAGCAAGGAAGTGATAGTCAAACTGTAGAATGCATTAGTTAGACCTAGATTTGGAGTACTGTGTACAGGTGTTGAGATCTTATTGTAGATTGAATATTAATATACTGGAAAGCTGATAGTGGGATTCCAAAATTACAGTTATGAGGAAAGAGAAAAACGGCCTACAGTGACTAAAAAAGAGAAGAATTCGAGGTGACAATACAGGTTCATCAGATAAGGAACGGAAAAATGAGATTATAACATTTTTTTCAAAATACAAACACCTACAAGAACAAGAGGACATAGCTACAAATTAATTAAAGAGAGGTCAAGATTAGATATTTTGAAATAGTTTTTTTGTCAAAGAGTGGTGAATGCTTGGAATGCATTACCACCGGAAGTAGTGAAAGCAGGGACAATTAATGCATTTAAGAATAGATTGGATACACATAGCTTTTAGAGCAAGGAAATGTAAACGAAACTGGTGGTTAACAGATTCTGCAGAGTTTAAACCAGTATAAAAACGTTAAGTTAAGAAACCACACTGTACATGACTTTTATGGAACAGGTGAGTGTAATTGGGGATGATGGTTATAATGTTAATTGTGGGGTCAATAATAATGAGGATCGTAGTAGTAGTGGTGTGACGACAATTACGATAATGATAATGATGCGATAAAGATTTTGGTAATGATGACGACGATGATAATTATCATGAATATTATGATGAAAATTAGGATGATCAAGATAATAAACAAACAGCCATACCACCACCGCAACAACAACAACAACACAACACACAACCCAAAATTATATATATATATGTTGGTGATACAGTTCTGCTGGCTGAAAGCAGACAAGAACTACGGGAATTGGAGATTCAGGTAAAAAACGAATGTAAGATATGGGGATTTTAGATAAACACAGAAAACAAAAACTATAATCATTAACCAAATAGACTCTAAATTGGCTCTACAGATCTAGAAAACTGACGGTGACATAATGAAACAAGAGAGCTTCTCGTGTCTTGGTAATTTAATATCGGATAATGGGAGATTCAATATGGAAAATAGGAAGAGAATAGGAAAAGACAAATTTGTTTTGATCAACACGAGTCATATATTAACCTCCAAGCAAGTCACAAAATAAAAATGAGAGTGCTCAGATGTTATTTGTATGATGTACAAACATGGACAGTGAAAGATGATTAGAGAAAAGAATCGATGCTTTGAGATGATCATACATGCACAGAAAAGACAACAAATAAGGAACATTCTGACAAATTGGGGTAGGAAGAAAATTAATTAACGAAATCCGACATTTTAGATATTTTGGTCACATTAAGAAGACATAACACCTTGCTGGCAAAGATGGCGCCGTAACTGGCTGCGAGTCTACATTTCTCTACTGTTTTGGATCATTATCGAAGAGAGAAGAATTCGTGGTGACTTAATACAGGTTTATAAGATGATCAGAGGAATCGATAAATTAGACTATAACAAGTTTTTTTAAATACAGCCACCTACAATAACACGAGGGCATAGCTACAAGCTGATTAAAGAGAGGTCCAGGTTAGATATTAGGAAATATTTTTTTAGTCAGAGAGTGGTATCTGCTTGGAATGCATTGCCAGGGGAGGTAGTGGAGGCAGGGACAGTTAATGCATTTAAGAATAAACTGGATGCGCATAGATTTTAGAGCAAGGTGATGTAAATGTAACTGGTTGTATACAGACTCTGCAGGGTCTTCTAAACCAGTATAAAGATGTTAAGTTAAGTTAAGTTATTATGGATGCCACCAGACCACGGATTGGCCTGGAATTCACACTAGTCGACGACTTACACTTGTGTTTACGGATACGTGGAGTTGTTTTCCGCCTGGATTTGTTATTTCGTTCTTTTTTGTGATTTCTTCCATCCGTTTATCCTGGTCTGGACGCCGGCTGAATGGCGCTACGCTTAAACTAGTTATACCTGTGTCGTATCTCACGGGTTAGTTCTGCCGGTTCACCTTCACGAATATGGCGTGTGGGAATTTTAGATGCTACTATGATGAACTGAATACAGCTGGGGAGAGATGCCAGACTCACTCACACGCTGAGTGTTGTCCATACGACCTCTTGTGGTTATCGAAAAGGCACGACAAACTGCGTTAGATACCTTCCCACCTTTCTACCCTGCGGGTTACATGTTTACAGAAAGGCTTCGGTGGTAACCCAGAGGCAAAATCTGCATCCTATGCTATCTCCAGTCGTCTCGATGAATGTCTTACCACTGGCAAAAGGTAGCTTAGGCTCTGTGAGTGAGGTTGACAAAAGGCGCAGTTTCTTCCTCACTTTAATCCAAATCTCCGCGCAAGTCACCCATTTCAGCGGACACAGCAAGAGATACGACTGTCCACACGGCTGAACAAAGAGAGTGGTCTTCATCACTTGTGATGGACAAACTATCAACACCTTGCTGAAATCAATAGTGGAAGGACAGGCGCAAGACGAGCGTGCCAAGGGTTAAAAAGGCTATAAGTGGTAACATGACATCATGAGATGGATAGGGAAAAGGGGGAGGAACGAAGGGCCAGAGGTTAACAAGGCTATAAGTGGTAACATGACATCATGAGATGGATAGGGAAAAGGTGGAGGAACGAAGGGCCAGAGGTTAACAAGGCTATAAATGGTAACATGACATCATGAGATGGATAGGGAAAAGGTGGAGGAGTGAAGGGCCAGAGATTAACAAGACTATAAATGGTAACGTGACATCATGAGATTGATAGGGGAAAGCCTTGGAGATTGTACCATCAAGACAATAGACAGAGGACGTCGAAGATCCTTTGCAGCCGACATCCGGTGTGGAAGGGGCACCTGAAATAAACATGATAATGTATTAACCTCGCTTTTTTTCTTGCGTATTTCCACAGAACAGCGCCAGAAATAAATTTTTAAATTTGTTACTGCCAGTATAATATACAAATATACTAGCATTTGCGTTGGCAAGTGTAGAGCCGTACACTGCATAATACAGTAGATCAAAGAGATTGATGTTGTTTCTTATTTCTGGAAGAATAGTTCTTGTCAAGGAGACTATGATCACTGGCATGTTACAGATTAAAAATATGATTGTGATCAGGACGGTTATTTTAGCCAATTTTGCGTACTTGTGGCCTATGTCTTTCTTTGTTGTCGTTAATTGCTTGACTTGAACAATTGCACCGATTGTTTTAGTATTCTGAAATGACTTTGGGGTATGGTTATCTTTCCGTCTTGTAGTGGAGTGAGATGCGTGCTGTCTGAATTTGGCAGATTTCTTTATGCCAGATATCAAGAGAACAGCACAGACTATTGATACGACTTGAGTTGTTACTGGTATCACATTGCCAGTGACAACGGCGAAAAACATGTCAGCGTCCCGTCTGTCTTTAGACAACCACAAGCTCAAACGTGTACGGTTAAATTTTGGGTGGAATCTCCACTGAAGTCCTTGTGTGGCCCACGTTGGACAGTTACAGATAACTGCAAAAATAAACATCGCGAGATGTATCAGAAAAGAGCGAGATTTAGTAAAGATAAACCGGACTTTGAGAGGAACCATGATGCAGACGCAAAGTTATATTGACAGATAAACGGTAGCAAATGTCGACATCATATGGGTAACAGATCTCGCGTATGCAAAAAACACGACCTGCATAGAGTTGAGGTCTATATCTGGTATAGGGCTTTGCTTTTCAGTGTTACTGAAAATGATAGAAAGCAAAGTTAAGGCACATTGTCCAGTGTCCCAGATTGACAGCGCGAAATACGTGATAGTGAGGCTGTCCTTGACACCGTACTTGTGATAAACCACAGCGTTTATCACGTTGGAGGTTGTTCCAATCGCTGATAGCAACACACCTACGCCCATGGTGAGGATAAACCGAATGTACTTAAATTTTTCATCTGAGATAAACATTGTTTGTGCTATAGTTAAAACGTTCTCTGTGGATTTCCAGATAGGAACAGAATCATTTGTTAACACACCGCGTTGCGCCATCGTTAGCTCCAGACGACTTGAATAATTGCCATTACTGTTCTTTGTTGCGTCCTTGTCTTGTATTAATGTTAACTGTGATTTAAATGGATATGATATGGTAAAATCGATGTTGTAGTTTTGTTTTTAAAGAACAATACAGTTACTAGGCAACAGTTTTTTTTTAAATATAATCTCTTCTCTCACGATAAAACTCACTTAGTTCAGCTGCATAGTTGTGTTCTAGTCTAGTCTAGACGGCTGTGGTTAGATCATTGTCTCTGATGATTGTTCTAGCACAGTCTAGTCGGCTGTAAGTAGATCAATGTCTGTGAAGATTGTTTTAGCCCAGTCTAGGATGTAAGTAGATCATTATCTATGATGATTGTTGTGTTCTAGTCCAGTCTAGAAGGCCGTAAGTAGATCAATGTCTCTGATGATTGTTGTGTTCTAGTTCAGTCTAGAAGGCTATAAGTAGATCAATGATTGTTCTAGTCCAGTCTAGATGGTTGTAAATAGATCATTCTGTCTAATGATTGTTCTAGTCCAGTCTAGACGGTTGTAAGTAGATCAGTGTCTTTGCCGAGATATGGAATAATCACCACCCATTACTCACATCAGGGACTTCGTTTAAAGATGTTAAGTTTCCAACATGTCATTACAACACCAGTATCTGCAATGGGAGATCTTTTTTATCGTTTTTTTTTCAGTGTGCTAATAAATCTTACATCCATCTCCTCACATCTCTCAATATTTAGTACCTACAGCATGCTAGATTTCTCCTTATATCTCCTTCTAGGTCTTTCATAGTAATAACATGCGTAAGGATAATAATAATCTTCTCCCCTGTCTTTAATCTCTTATATGCTTATTATTATGTTATGTATTCAGTATTTGCTCTCTTAAACGTCGGATTTGACAATTATCTTTATTGCCTCATTCTGCGGTGTACGATCTGGGGCGATGATGACTGCCTCATTCTGCGGTGTACGATCTGGGGCGATGATGCCTGCCTCATTCTGCGGTGTACGATCTGGGGCGATGAGGCCTGCCTCATTCTGCGGTGTTTGCACGACCTGGGATGATGATGTCTGCCTTATTTTGCGGTGTTTGCACGACCTGGGGTGATGATGTCTGCCTTATTTTGCGGTGTTTGCACGACCTGTGGTGATGATGTCTGCTTCATTTTGGGGTGTTTGCACGACCTGGGGTGATGATGTCTGCCTTATTTTGTGGTGTTTGCACGACCTGGGGTGATGATGTCTGACTTATTTTGCGGTGTTTGCACGACCTGGGGTGATGATGTCTGCCTCATTTTGCGGTGTTTGCACGACCTGGGGTGATGATGTCTGCCTTATTTTGCGGTGTTTGTACGACCTGGGGCGATGAAGTCTGCCTCATTCTGCGGTGTTTGTACGACCTGAGGTGATGATGTCTGCCTTATTTTGTGGTGTTTGCGCGACCTGGGGTGATGATGTCTGCCACATTCTGCGGTGTTTGCACGACGTGGGGTGATGATGTCTGCCACATTCTGCCACGTTTACGTAGGAATGCTTGAACAAGGCAGGGAACTGAATGTTTTTGAAAGTTACTTCCAAAACGAGAATTCGAAAAATGATTGCCAGAGCTAGCGAAGTAGGTGAGAATATCCAGAGGACAGCAAATGTGTATCGTATATATGAGTTTCAAAGATATGTGTTGTCAGTTGCCTGAGTATCTTCTGTCAGTTGTTTGTGTATCTTCTGTCAGTTGTGTGTGTATCTTCTGTCAGTTGTTTGTGTATCTTCAGTCAGTTCTTTGCGTATCTTCTGTCAGTTGTTTGTGTATCTTCTATCAGTTGTTTGTATATCATATGTTAGTTGTCTGGGTATATTATGTCAGTTGGCAGGGTATCTTCTGTCAGTAGATTGGGTATCTTCTGTTAGTTGGTTCAGTATCTTCTGTCAGTTAGTTGGGTATATTTGTTAGTTGTCTGGCTATCTTTTGTTAGTTGTCTGGCCATCTTTTGTGAGTTGTTTGGCTATCTTCTGTCAGTTGCCTGGTTATCTTCTGTCAGTTGCCTGGTTATCTTCTGTCAGTAGGTAGGGTATCATCCGTTAATTGTCTGGGTATCATTTGTTAGTTGCCTGGGTGTCTTCTGTGAGTTGCCTGGGTATCTTCTGTCAGTTGGTTGGGTATCTTCTATCAGTTCTCTGAGTATCTTCTGTCAGTTGGTTGGGTATCTTCTATCAGTTTTCTGAGTATCTTCTGTCAGTTGGTTGGGTATTTTATGTCAGTTGGTTTGGTATCTTGTCAGTTGGGTATCTTCTGACGGTTGCGTGGGTATCTTCTGTTAGTTGTCTGACTATCTCCTATCAGTTGTCTGGGTATCTTTCGTCAATTGGTTGGGTAGCTTCTGTCAGTTGGTTGGATATCTTCTATCTATCGCCTATATATCTTCTATCAATTTCCTGTGTATCTTTTGTCAGTTGGTTGGGTATCTTCTGATGGTTGCCTATGTATCTTCTATCAGTTGCATTGTTTCAACTTCTTAAATGTAAAACCGTTAATGGCTGTTAAATAGACACACTTTTAGAACAGCCAACATTTCCCGATTAAATGATAAACATCACTCAATACCTACTTCCTTCTGTCAATCATTCTTTCATTTTGAGACATAATTTCCGTTACCAATGAAATACTTTGGCAATCCAGCTGATTCGACTGGCTCTGTGCCTGAACGTACCAATACTATATAAAACTGTTATTAGTTAATCTGTTTTTTTAGTTCAGTTCTCAAAATGTTTGTTCACTAACGAAGACATGTGTGCTGTTACACTAGAATGTGTTGCTGATGTACCTTCGTCACGTTGTCGAGCCGTCAAGCTGTCGTGCCGTCAAGCTGTCGTGCCGTCATGTTGTTGTGCCGCCAAGTTGTCGTGCCGTCAAGTTGTTGTGCATTCTGTAATATGATGACAGTGACGTGATCCTCATAACATGGTATTTACGGTTCACCTGAAATCTAAACCTAGATTGTTTTTAACGGGGAAGTACATTTAAGGAATAATAACGCTGAATCGGATGGTTCTATATTGTTTATAATGATTTAGTTCACGTAACAAAAGTCTAGAAGAGATGTTAATATATTTAAATCAGTTATGAATCTTGGGCAAGATTTATTGAGACATCAAAAACACACAAAATACAATTAATGGAAGAAACTCAGTATTTGCTAGTTCAAGTTTGAAATTTAAGTTTGAATCTCGTGACAAATATGCTCTCTATTTGTGTACTGAAAATTTAAATGGTGACTCTAACATCATCTTCTTTCTTCTTTGACCCTTGTTACACTACTAATAGGCTGAGGTACCACATATTCAACAAATTGAAGATAGGTGGCACTGACGAATGCCCGTGTGGTACCAGGAAAATGACCGCTGAGCATTTGCTGCAAAACTGCCCGACATACGAGGATCAGAGAGAGCAGATGTGGCCATCACCAGTGGCAACACTAGACAAGCTCTATGGCAGTGTCGACAGCCTCAGGATGACCGGTGCTTTTTGCGAAAAAATAAAGGTTGATGTCTGACTGCTAACGATGAAGAAGAAGAAGAAGTTACTCTACCACCATCTTCTTTCTTCTTTGACTCTTCTTGCTCTACCATCATCTTCTTTCTTCTTTGACTCTTGTTACTCTACCATCATCTTATTTTTTCTTCGGCGTTCATCGCTCTAAGATCATCTACAACTTCTAGCTTATATCGGTGTTTTGTCATTATCTTAGTGATTGAAGAAAAGAGTTTCCTACAAATATTTTTACATCCCTCGAGAACCCATTTGGGTTATTGACCTCACTGTTGTGTATCACTTGTTTAGACTACCGCCATCGCGTATTTCATTTATCATGTTTGAAGCTTTTTTATGTTTTATCATTACTTATGAAAAAATCTCAATTGAAGATAATACATAACTTAACTTAATTTAACATCTTTATACTGGTTTAGAAGACTCTTCAGAGTCTGTATACAACCAGTTACATTTGTATTACCTTGCTCTAAAAGCTATGCGCATCCAATCTATTCTTAAATGCATTAACTGTTCCTGTCTCCATTACCTCCTGTAACAATGCATTCCAAGCATTCACCCCTCTCTGACTAAAATAATATTTTCTAATATCTAATCTGCCCCTTTCTTTAGTTAATTTGTAGCTGCGACCTCTTGTTCTTGTTGGTGGTTGTATTTTGAAAAAACTTTTTAAAGTCTATATTTAACCTTTCCTGTGATTATCTTATAAACTTGTATTGTCACCTCGAATTCTTCTCTTTTCAAGACACCGTAAGCCGGTTTTTTCTTTCCTCATAACTGTAATTCTGTAATATAAAAACCATCCACATGTATAAATACTAACTGTCTCTCCCTGTTTAATTCGTTTACACTGCGGAATTACCAATGTCCAATATATACCAAAGCATATACTTCTATACACGCTAACATGTGTTTATCTTACAAAGTTTGGAGAGGAAATTCTATAGAGAAAACTGCAACGGCTGATATTCTAGAAGCTGTTCACCGTCTCACAAGCGTTGCTGTCCTTCCGCGTCATGACTCATGTGAGATCCTTCAGCTGCAACCTCTTTTGACCTTTCCAGGAATACGATTCGAACCAACAAGGGGGATCAAGATGCTGAGCAGCACATGAGCTGCAGTGGTCAGCGACCCATAGCTGACTGCTAGCGTCAGGGCCAGCGAACCATAGCTGCCAAGACCCTTCTACACCTCCACGCGGTGATCCTGGATAACAGGCTGCAGCAGGGCAGACTGGCTAAGAAGAAGGGATCGAAGAGGGAATGCTTACCCGATACTCAAAAAATGCTTGCTGAAGTCGAATGTGTTGAACCGAAAGGTGCAAATATCGCAGCCAATCTGTAAACTACGATGCAACGCATTCCGTTCTCTGGACTACATTCTGCTACTTAAGCCCTTTCAGAGTTTGGTAGTGGGAGATTGAGAACGAACGACGAAGAAGAAGAAGAAGAACCAACAAGGTTTAATTGAGACATATGCCAAGCTTTAGCTCTGCTGTCAACTTCATATGCTAAAGAAAAATGGTATTTAAATATATATATAAACTTGCTATGGTGTATCCCAATTCAAATTACTTTGTTTATAGAATATGGTATGGCGATAACACAGTGTTGGAAATCTGTTATACTTTCGAGTTATTTACATGCAGCCTTAAGTCCCAATACGACTCATTTATATCATGATGGCATACATTGTTGTCTTTCATTGGAGAAGGATAATTATGTTTGCTGATTGAATCTATGGCAATAATGTTGTAAACTGATTAGACAACAGAAACATCGATCTGTATGCCAATCTGACATGCTTTTTGATTTAATGAACTAATCCTTACGTGATCTGATTCTACGTTGATAGCAGCAGATAATCTCTCTTATCGATTGAAGAAAAACAAAGCAGTAGCATAGTGTACATTATAATTTTGTTGAAAAATCTTTACTTGTTTTGCTAATTTGTATTCGATTTTTTCTTAGCAATATAACAAAACTGACAAAGAGACATGTAGACACAGTTATGTGTATGTATATACGCACAAAACAAATCCAAGTTATTGACAGATTGAAGTTTCTGCGACCAAGGAATTTTAACACTATGAACAGAAATAATTGAAAGAAAATTAATATACGAACGAAACGCGTTATACTAAAGGCAAGAGAGAAACACATGAGTGCGACATCGAATATAACAAGTATATATTATTGTGCAACATTGTGAGACCAATCGATTGTTTGTATCCGTATATGCTGTTCATTTCTTTAACCATCCAAAAAGATACTCAAGTTTTACATTATGTTAATATTTCCATTATTTCCCATTATATACAGACCAGTTATTTGAGAACGGGTAAGCTCAGTTTTTAAAATGCCAGAGGTTTTTATTTATCAAGTTTGCGACCTATTCGTATCATGTGTGTGCTTACTACGAAGCATAGAGTCATGAATGCATGTTGACCCTCTGACACGAAAACTTCAACAACAAGCTTGCTGTTTTGATTTCTGTAGCAATTCTGCTAGCCCCCATCTACAACCTTCTATAGTGGCTGCTTAGGACATGTTTAGGAGATTGCAGTGGGTATATTCTTTGCTCCTTGGGATTCACATTGGAGAACCTGACAAATAATACTGACTACTTTTAATGTTAATGTGTGCTTATCACTTTAATAACATTGTTTTATTATAAAGCAGCGTTAGAAATACATCGGTATCCTCAAACGTCAAGAATTTTATGACAATCTAATCATGGACAATCCGAGGATAAACAAGAGAGGCACTGGAAGCAACCGCTTCCAATAGCTGTAGTGAGGGCTGTGGAGAATTTCGCGGACAGTAAACAAGTCCAGCATGTTATAAACTAAGAAAACCCCAACTGGAAATGTACGTAATGTTTTGTATACACATTGGAAACAAGCAGAAACTATTTTTTTAGTCCGTTCCGCGAGGGGATTGGGGGGGGGAGGGGGTGAGAGATCGCTTCGAATTTATTTGATGGGGGAAGCAGGAAGCATGTTGTAGTAAAAGGAAAGTCAGAACATTCAATGATATCAGGAAATATTGCGCTAGTACAGAGGTGAAGGACGCGAACAGAAAGGATGCTGGGTCATTTTCTTTTTGGCTGACGTCCAACCTGATACGGACTTTGTGACGTTGTGTCGTAGTTTACAACGAGGTTGCGATATCTGCACCTTTTGGTCCGACGCATCTGGTTTTACCTGGGCACCGGGTTTTCCTTCCCACTGCGATATCTAGTCTCAGCAAAACTACAATACTGCAGACTGTTTTCATGGCCGACTCTTGAAGACGGAGTATGGTATTGTGCACCCCTGGTTCACTGAACCTGAAGCAAGCAGCCAGAAATGAGTCGCTGCCTGTTGTCAGATCATTCACTGTACTGCATCTTCAGCGCACAGAGCATTTTTAAAACGTGGCATTGGTCTGTCAACATCAGAATGGAATAATATCGTTTGTGATATCCGGTTGTGGAACGACACACTCGCTTTTGTCTACTGCCCCTGGACAAAGTCCACTGTGACCTAGTGCGTTTTCTTCTTCTTTGCGTTCAGGATCTTTTGGTCATGCTTTATCTGCAGGCCAGTCGCCATGATGAAGTCTGTAGTCTTCACCAGGTCGGAGCGTCTGCCCCACAGCTTTTGTCTCAGCTCTGCACCCCTGGCCAGGTCTGGCATCTCCTTTCCCTTTAGATTGGGCATTCCTGTAGAATATGCTCAGGGTTCTGGCCTCCTGTTCCACATGGGCACTCATCGGTGTGTGAGATCTTCAGTCGGTTCAGATATTCTAGTAATCTGCAGTGTCCAGGTCTCAAACGAAATTAGGTAGTTGGTGCGTTTTAAATTCATGTATCTATAAGTTTGACATTAAGTCCTATTTTACTCATTATAATAGCTCTGAAACCTTTTTTGGCAAACATAAAAATCATGTTACACTAGGGTTCAATTTGTTCCGTGTTTTTGTTGTTTTGTTTATTTACCTATTAAGTGTTATAGTGCTACATTTGTTTTATTTGTTTTAACTGGATACAATTTTCACTCAATGCTTTAATGAGCCCTTAAATAATCTTGAAATATTCAAAGATACCTTACAAGAGCCGTCCATTGTTCTACAAGGCAAGTTCACGTGTTGGTGGTTGAGAGACAATGTAGATAATGAACAAATGGAAGACAGAAAGCCGCAGCACAATAGAATATCATCCTCTAGTTATACATTCGTATTCGTATTTTTTCAAGGTTTTAAATTTCTATTTATTGTTAATATCGGTACTGCCTTAGTTGTAAATATATATTTGGTTATAGTAATATGCATTTTCCAGTTAATTAACTTCAGTTTCAATACAACATCTTCAGTGATACTGCCTTTTGGGCACATTGATCCAGAAAATAATTTTAATTAATGGTTAACGGAAGGCAAGGCTGCGTAGATTGCGGAACTCGTTCAGTTCTAGAATACTATTTTTAATTAGACGAGTTGCATCAAATGAAAATAATTCTTTGGTTGCACCGTCTTTTTTAATTATGGATTGTCACCCAATTACCAATTTCGACATTCCAATGCTGAAGTCATAGGGGTAGGGGGCGGGGGGAGGGAGGGTTGAGTGAGGGTGCGCGGAAAGGGAATGGGTCAACAATTGTCAAATATAACTTCATTCTTATCGTCATTAGCATAAATATCGTATAAATATCGCAGATAACCGCTGTCCACATTATTACGTGTAGGTCCATATATGGTTAGTATTTACAGTCAATTATTATTTGTAGTATACCAACAGATGAAAGATGAAATTGCGAAATGAAATGCAGAATGGCCGATGCAAAATCGGTCTTCCAGACCATGAAGGAAATGTTCATAAAATCTTTTCACTGGAACTGAGAAACAGAGTGCTTAGATGCTACGTGGAACCAGTACTGACATATGGCAGTGAATCATGGACAATCAGCAAGCAAGCACATAGACCTTTGGAAGCAACGGAGATGTCGTTTTACAGAAGAATGCTGCGGATCCCATGGAATTCAAGAAAAACTAATGATACAGTACTCGTAGAGGCACAAAGACAACTCATTGCAAAGATCAGAACAAGGCAGTCATCCATTTTTGGACATGTCATAAGAAGAGGCGGCTTGGAACATGTTGTGACAACGGGAAAGATAGCAGCAAAGATAGACAGAGAAAGACAAGCCTTTTTCCTCAGTCTTTTTCCTCGCTCTTTGTAGATTCGTACAACTAGTGCATCAGGTCTACTTCCAAGAAGTATTGATTCTCTTCCAGGAAGTATTTATCAAAGCACTTCCGATCTACCTACGGTTGGGCATTTCCTTTCTTCGACGTTTGTTCTGAAAAGGACGTTGTGACGTTGGGACGTACTGTATAGTTAGGCCGCGCTATCTGCGCCTTTCAGTCAGACTCATTGGATTGTAGCTGGTTTTCCCTTTCTTGTTAGCCAGGCTATACTAGTGCAGCCTGTTTCCAGAGCAGCCACTTGGAGACTGAATAGGGTCTTGTCAGCTGCGGTTCGCTGACCCTGGTGAAAGCAGTCATCTATGAGTCGCGCTCTGCTGTCAATTCATTCACTGCTGCATACTCGGCCCCTTGTGCAATGTGAAGCAATACATTGAACATGATAGACTAATAACTCTTAGCACATCCCTCTTACCTGGCACGAGATATTTTGAAGGTTACACTTGTCCTGTTAGTGACCCTGCAAATGATATTATGAAATCACATCTCCTGTTTAGCTTTAATTATATATTCATTAATACTAGATATATGCAGATGAAAAATAAGGAGAAGTGAAGATTTTGTGGTTTGATAAAATAGTTAATTTTATTTATGTATTTTATTGGCGTTAAAATTATAGAAAAAAAATGAAGATTTCCAGCAATACAAAAATGTCTGCACAAAGGCGTTCAACAAAACGGGAAGGATGTTTATATCATACTAACTATACTGGATGTTGTTATTGAGAGCTGTTCTCTTAGTAGCGATAATAAATGGAGGGGTGGATGTGGCGGAGGTGGTTTTGGTGGTGGTGGAGGTTCTGGCAGGGATGGTGGTGGTGGTGATGGTGGTGGTGGTAGTGGTGGTGGTGATGGGGGTGGATGGGGTGGTGGTGATGGTGGTGGTGGTAGTGGTGGTGGTGTGGTGGGGGTGGATGGGGTGGTGGTGATGGTGGTTGTGGTAGTGGTGGTGGATGGGGTGGTGGTGATGTTGGTGGATGATGGTGGTGGTGGTGGTGGAGGTTGTGGCAGTGATGGTGGTGGTGGTGATGGTGGTGGTGATGGTGGTGTTGGTGGTGATGGTGGTGGTGGTGGAGGTTGTGGCAGTGATGGTGGTGGTGGTGATGGTGGTGATGATGGCGGTGGTGGATGTCGGAGTGGTAAAGATTGTGGCAGTGATGGTAGTGGTGGTGATGGTATTGGATGGGGTGGTGGTGATGATGGATTTTGTGGCGATGGTGGTGGTGATGGGGAAGGTGGTGGATGTGGAGGTTGTGGTGATGGTGGTGATGGGCGTGGAGGAGGTGGTGGTGGTGGATGTGATGGTGATGGATGTTGTGGATGTGGAGGTTGTGGCAATGGTGGTGTTGGTGGTGGGGTGGTGAATGTGGTAGTGGTGGTGGTGGATGTTGTGGCAGTAATGGTGGTGGTGGTGGTGGTGGTAGAGGTTGTGGCGATGGTGGTGATGGTGGTGGTGGTGGTGCTGGTGATGGTGGCTGTGGTAGAGGTTGTGGCGATGGTGGTGATGGTGGTGGGGTGGTGATGGTGGTGGTGGTGATGGTGGCGGTGGTAGAGGTTGTGGCGATGGTGGTGATGGTGGTGGGGTGGTGGATGGTGTAGTGGTGGTGGTGGATGTTGTGGCGGTGGTGATGGTGGTGATAGTGCCACCTAGGAGGTTTGCGAATGTATAACCAATGTTATAGTGTGGACGTGAAATAATGAGCACATTATTAAGTAAACACAGAAGGCATTTAAGTGGCAGAAATATGGATTCAGTGCAGGATGTTCACTGATTACTCGTGGGGCTGCAGTCAAACTGCACAAATAATGCCTGAAAGCCAATAGAGTTAAAATGCTTTTTATAAGAGAGTATACACAACGTCTGGTAATGTGCTTGTGTAAGACTGCTTGTTAACTATGCGTGTACTTCATGTGTTAGTGGACTGCTTGTGAATCTTGTTTGTACTTCATGTGTTAGTGGACTGCTTGTTAATCTTGTTTGTACTTCATGTGTTAGTGGACTGCTTGTTAATCTTGTTTGTACTTCATGTGTTAGTGGACTGCTTGTTAATCTTGTTTGTACTTCATGTGTTAGTGGACTGCTTGTGAATCTTGTTTGTACTTCATGTGTTAGTGGACTGCTTGTTAATCTTGTTTGTACTTCATGTGTTAGTGGACTGCTTGTTAATCTTGTTTGTACTTCATGTGTTAGTGGACTGCTTGTGAATCTTGTTTGTACTTCATGTGTTAGTGGACTGCTTGTTAATCTTGTTTGTACTTCATGTGTTAGTGGACTGCTTGTTAATCTTGTTTGTACTTCATGTGTTAGTGGACTGCTTGTTAATCTTGTTTGTACTTCATGTGTTAGTGGACTGCTTGTTAATCTTGTTTGTACTTCATGTGTTAGTGGACTGCTTGTTAATCTTGTTTGTACTTCATGTTTTAGTGGACTGCTTGTTAATCTTGTTTGTACTTCATGTGTTAGTGGACTGCTTGTTAATCTTGTTTGTACTTCATGTGTTAGTGGACTGCTTGTTAATCTTGTTTGTACTTCATGCGTAAGTGGAGGAAGGGCAGTAATCTCTCAGAAGAGCAATCCAACATGAGATTACTTGAACGTCAGAAGACTTCCCTCATTAGTAGAGGTGGAGGTGGATGTACGTGGTACTTGGTCCACGGCTGCTAAAACGTGACAGGGAGAAACATTCTGCAGGTAAACGTTGTAGTTAATAGTTAGTCAGGTACCTATTCCCAGCAGTATCGACTGGAACGTACCGGTAACTGTTGTTACACCCGTGTCTTTGCCGTAAAAAGCTAGTGCTCTACCACTCGAACTAGGAAAGCAGAACTGCATAATTGCTGGTCACAGAAATGAAAGAAAATGAAAGTAAGTAGCCTGTCCTATATAGAACGTATCTTTTTACAACCGCCAGCCTATTCGGCTGTTATAAGTTTCTTGGCAGGTGTGCAGTACGGTAGGTTGCCGTTACTTTGCGTACGTGGAGGAGTGATCGCATGGATACACATCCCGTGTTTGCCAAACTGGACACAGTGGGATTCGAACCGGGTGCGTTGGGAAATTGAAACTGAAGTTTCACCCCTAGGCCACGCAGACATCCAAAAACAAAACAAGATGACCAATTTCAGAAGCATACATTTTTACAAAGAATGATTTGGGAAACCTATAACTTCATTGAAGTCTGAACGCCCTAGTTGCAGTGTGGTAGAACGGACGCATCCCACGGCAAACGTACTAGGTTATTTACCGTTGTATGCACACTCCAGTCTATTTAGTTGTATTTGTGCACCTGACTTGCTGTTTGAAAAAAGAAAAATAACGAGGAAGGGAACTTGTCCCCCAACCCGACCTCGCCCCTCCTTTTCTTCTTTTTTCATAAAAAGTTTAGATCCAGTACAACAGAGCTTCAAACACTTCATCCCTGACAGCAGTGTCTGCTATGTCCTACATTTGCGAGTAGTATGAAAGTTTGAGCGTTAAAAATATCTGGGAGAAGGCAAGTTTAAGATTGTGGATGGCGAAACATGTTGCCAATGGCAGCAGCCAGAGTAGGAAATAATATAATGTCATAAGACGTGCAATTCATGGGGAGGGAAGGGAAAAGGATGTCGCTAGACATGACACTTGATGATGATGATGATTCTATTGATGATGATGATGATGATAGTTATGACGATGATGTAGATGAAGTTGATGATTTATTTGTTTTGCCAGTAGAGGAGGAGGTTAGGACAACATGAGTTTCGGGGACGAAAATCCAGAAAGTTCAATATGAAAATCGATAATTGCAATCAATTACGTGTGTAAGCAAAACAAAAAGTGGACAAATTCAATATGCCAACATAAATGTGTTCTATAACGCAATTTCTCTTACAGAAGCTACATGTGATATTGTGAACTGGTGGAAAATATGCTATCTGTGTTATTTGGTCCATAGAAGAAAAAGAGCAGCACACTAAAGATAGGAAACTCATGCAAGAACTATATGAACGACGTGCAGTTTTCGGCGGTCAAGTAATTGATTTATAATCGATAAATCGAAAACATTTTGATGAATTTGATTTTCACAGAGATTCTCGCAAATTTGGCTGACTGTTATACATGCATTTCTTGGTGATCCCTGCGACTATATGCGGTCTTATGCAGAACTTGTATGTGACCTTGATCAACACACATTAACCATTCAACCAATATTAACACTTCATGTGACGTGTGCTATAGAAGACACCTATGTTTTATGTATTAAGAGTGCCAATATTTGTTGTCACTGTCTGAATATTGAGGATACATTACTTTGTACTGATGTTTGAAACTGCAACGTATACAATAGGTTACCTTCCCAATTAAGAATAGAAGATTTACATCAACGTTTCTTTTTCGTAAAATACTTATTACAGGAAGTGACTGTTTTTATGTCCATCCTTGGGTACGCATTTTTATACAGAAAAACGGTAGTTCAAAATAATTACATAATTAAATGTACCACTAATCTGATCATATGAAAACATCAAATATTCACATCTTGAAATATGCTACTAACATGTTGATATTGAATGTTTAAAAACATCACATCATGAAATTGAGTTCTAAACTATTGTTTATGTGAATATTATCTCTGGACATATTTATTCTGTGAACTCAAGCACATAAGTGACACTCATTGGCATAGAGCTCATACACGGTTACACTTGCCAGGTTGAACACAATGTATTTTTTTCGGATTTACCTATTCCGATTTGTCTCTTATGCGTATTCCTTCTGCATTCATTTTTATCTCAATCATTTCTTCTCAGTGCCTAGAGCTAGACTATTTGTCCTTTTATTTGAAGTGTTGATTTGATAGAAATAAAAGAAAAAAGAGGTTCTTCGATAATGATTGATAGTATGGTGTGTGTATAATAAATGGTTACTACAATCATGATTGATAGTATGGTGTGTGTATAATAAATGGTTACTACAATCATGATTGATAGTATGGTGTGTGTATAATAAATGCTTACTACAATCATGATTGATAGTATGGTGTGTGTATAATAAATGCTTACTACAATCATGATTGATAGTATGGTGTGTGTATAATAAATGCGAAGACTAAAAGATGTGAATTTTTTTTTTATAATGCAACTATTTTCACGCAGATGAAGCCAAACATGGCACAGCTGCGGTACACCTTCATCAGTACGCTCGGGATATAAGGAAAGCTACTACAGCTGGCCACTTGGCGCTTTTTTCGTGTCGCACAAAAGAGTAAAAATACTCATTGTGAGCATTAAACATCAACAATAACAACTGAGAGTAAACCATCCATTTTCTTGTATCGTTTTCGTCATTTAGAAACGCCATGTAAAACCACGATGTGTTCAGGTTTCTAATTTCTCATTTTGTTATATCTCATGATCATGGCACCTCTAGCTACCCTGACATTCGGGGCGAACCCCCCCCCCCCCCCCCCCCCTCAATTCCCATTGTCCGTCACTGCTGGCGCTACTGGGACTAACCTAGCCCACCTACAACCAATATACTATTGCTGTAAAGATATTAAATGAGCTAAATCGGACTGATCTCGACAGAATATAGACTGGAAATGCTAAAAAAACAGGAACAGTCGATAACAGAATTATTTATGTAACGGCTCAGTGACCGTACCAGGACAAAAACGAAACGAAACCAACGTGTACGGCCCAATGACTTTTGTCGGTGACAAAGAACGAATGAAAATAATTAGCCAATCACAACAAAAGAAAAGGCACGATGCATATCGAACTGTTTGATTTGGCAGCCATACCTGGAAGTGGCCAGATAAGTGTGAACCACGGTATGCCAGTTATGAAAAATGTAGACCAATAAATAAATGGTCTGTATGATTTCGCACAGACAAAAAAAAACTGACCAAAACGTAATCATGTCACACACGCAAGAGGCACACAAAACAAAACAAAAAACACAGAAAAAACACACAAAAAACACACAACAATATCAAGAGAAAATATACACAGCTATGAATAAGAAAAAACCTACATATGCGCGCATACGTTTACAGAAACTGGATACGGAAATGGATAAATAAACACAATTAAAAAGAGGGTAATGATCATAGAAGCTCACACAAATGTCTGAAATGTATTCAAATGAAGAGGTATAAGGTCTCCCATAAGGATAATCAAATGATTATCAAGCTCAAACCGGTGTCGATCATCGGTGAAGCAGTAGACGATGCCATAAGATTTGATATCAACCTGGTCATTATTGCATCCAGGGCTATTGAAATGACTGGCAACTGGAGAACCGGAGTTATTGAAAATTTCATCAAAGTGTCGACAAAAGCGAGAACCAAGGCCAAGACCTGTTTCCACGATGTATTTCATGTGCAGCAGTTGCAGGTAATAGAGTAGATTGTGTTATCTAATTTGCAGGTTAACTCCTCTTTTATTGCATAAACTGATTACGGGAAGAACAACGAGGGATAGAATAGCAGCTGAAAAAACGGGAATGAGTCTCTACAAGAGTGAGGGTGAGAAGAAGTTAAAAGACATAGCTACGTGGTTGTGGAGAGACGTCATGAGAGCAAATAGAGACAGTGATGTTAAGGAAGTTGACTGAAACACAGGAACATTTAAAACACATTCAATGAACAAAAGAAGGATGAGATCCAAATAAGTTGGCATGAAAATACTGAAAGTCTCAACATGGACAGGGATACAAGTAAACTGGAACCTGACAAGCAGCCAGCTATGAGTTGCTAGCTGCTGTCTGCTCATGCATGGCTGCATCTTGACCCTCGATGAAAACTATGTACTCTTGTGGGGCGATCTAGACAAAAGCGAGCTAAACATGGTCTAGTCTCTCTTGTACATTCAGAAAATATCAAAGTTATTTGTAGAAACAGAAAACATCATTAGAAGACTGCAAACAGTCAAAAAGGAGTGAAAAAAACAATAATAATACAGGTCAACGTCCAAGCAATGATGAAGACAGGAAGAAATTAAGTGAATTTATTTGAGACATCGTTACTAACTAAGGTAAGCGACTGGCCAACGGTTTGGATGCTTCTCAATTACTATGAGAGCTATTAATACGCTAAAGTAAACGGGTTATCTGGCCATAATAGAATATTTTAATGATCGAAAATTAGGCGTGGTAAAAGAGGCTTGATGTTGCTCTTAATTACACGAACCATACACTGTTATAGTCTATATTTGGGATCAATATGCTGAGCAGCGCATAAGCTGCAGTGGTCAGCGACCCATAGCTGACTGCTAGCGTCAGGGCCAGCGAAGCAGAGCTGCCAAGACCCTTCTACACCTCCACGCGGTGATCCTGGATAACAGCCTGCAGCAGGGCAGACTGGCTAAGGAGAAGGGATCGAAGAGGGAATGCTAACCCGGTACTCAAATCATTCTTGCTGAAGTCGGATGTGTTGGACCGATAGGTGCAAATATCGCATTCAAGCTGTAAACTACGACACAGCGCATTCCGTTCTCTGGACTACATTCTGCTACTTAAGCCCTTTCAGGGTTTGGTAGCGAGAGATTGAGAACGAACGAAGCCAAGCCAAACCATACTCTAAACTGTAATTGTCAGTAGCGAACATTCACATTCCAATATCGATATAAAGTACAGTACACTGCATACATAGGCATATACTATGACTATCAAGGCATATGTACTGTATTATAGGATATATCTATATCTGTACTGTACCATTACACGCTTGGCATCTGAACTACTTTTTTAATAAAGGTGGTCCGGGGTAATCCAGGCGGTTGTGTTATGGTTTACTTCATCTGCGTGTCGCTCACTACTACGGGGATCATATCGATACCTCATCTTGTTAACCAGGTTGTCATGAAAACAGCTAGTTTTCAGGAAATGCTGCGAGGAAACCAAGGTGTGGATCTTTGCCTGACCCTGACTAACATGTCTAATCAGTATGTTTAGCCTGACTCTAACTAACATGTCTGATCAGTATGTTTAGCCTGACCCTGTCTAACATGTCTGATCAGTATGTTTAGCCTGACCCTAACATGTCTAATTAGTAGGTTTAGCCTTACCCTGACTAACATGTCTGATCAGTAGGTTTAGCCTGACCCTGACTAGCATGTCTGTTCAGTATCTTTTTCCAGACCAGACGTTAGTATTCCTTCCCGTTAACTGATGTAAAATGTGTGTATTATTGGTTCTTCCACACAAAAATGTTGGTACAACAAACAAAATAATAAATAAGAAGTAGGCAGAAATGATCAGAGTAAAAATATAAACATAGCTCGCAGCAAACGTTGCACAGCTTGATGTCAGTCAGACGAAAGTCAGGGGTCATTCTGTTATTACTTTATTTCAACTACTTGTAAGTTACACCGTGCACGCAAACAACAGGCAGAGCTATTATTCGTAGTCGCTCGTGTCGATCAGCTTGTCCATCAGAGCTATTATTCGTATTCGCTCATGGGGATCAGCTTGTCCATCAGAGCTAACATTGGCAGTCGCTCGTGTGGATCAGCTTTGTCCATCAGAGCTAACATTCGCAGTCGCTCGTGTGGATCAGCTTGCCCATCAGAGATAGCATTCGCAGTCGCTCATGTGGATCAGCTTGTCCAATATTAGTGGGCATAGATTTACGTCAATGCTTCCTACCAAGCAAACAGCAAAAACAGCTAAGGTCATACATAGAGTAAGCAAACTACATAATGTAAAGCAAAATGCTAGAGTAATCAGGAATGCAAAGTTACTACTTTATAGCTTTGCTGACTTACTTTCCGCGTCCGACAACCTCAGAAGGTATTGGACCAGAAATTAATATCACTGGAAGCTTTTTCGTTCGTCGCAATGCGATCCGCCCTAGTAACGGCTCTTGCATTCCTCGACAGTGGTACAGAAGTTCGGGGTCTTGGACGACTCCGGACTCGCAGACATGATTGTCCGCTTGACCCCATTTATCAAAGTCACGAATGTATTGGGTCAATTGTGTTAAGTGAGTCGTGTCCCCTCCTCTCCACTGTCCACGAAAAAAGTCATGGGTGCAAGCAAATTAAATAGGAATTATGCATGTTTATATAAAGTGCAGTAATTAAAAATTGATTTTATAGAAAATCTATTTCAAGTATAATTACATTTTACTTTCAGAAGCTCTTGATTATTTTCAGAATATGCATCTATTTGGGAAGACACAAACACTTGCCTGAAACCCTGCAATCTTTAAAACACTGCAAAGGATTCACTGCAACGTATTGTTCATATTAGATTTCAGCTCCACTTACAATGATTTTGTTACATACATAACGCGTGTTTAAATCTTTGAACCACAGACTGAACAGCTTTCTTTTCCTGAGCAAAAATGTCTGGCTAACCGCAGCTGTTTGTTCTGTTTTCGTTTGTTGATTGCGAATGTTCACAATGAGAAGGTTACTCTTTTGTGCTCCCTGAAAAGGACTTTAAGTGGCGGGTTGCAATAGCTTTCATTACATCCTGAGCTTTCTGATGAATGTTGACCAGAGTCCACCAGGCGGTTATGCTTAGCTTAGCTTCATCTGTGTTTCACTCACTAGAACGGGGATCACGTCGATCTCTCCCCTCGTTAGCCAGACTGCCATAAAAACAGCCCGTTTCCAGGGAGGGCTACTAGGAAGCCGAGGTGAGGGTCTTGGCCAATGTATTTTGTGTGACCCTGACTTACATGTCTGATCAGTATATTTTGCCTGACCCTAACATGTCTGATAAGTATATTTTGCCTGACCCTAACATATCTGATCAGTATATTTTGCCTGACCAGACGTTAGTCCTCCTCCCCCTGTTTTACTTTAATTCAACTTAATCTGGGAAACAGTTTTTCGATCTTCACATTTATTTTTAACTCCTAGAAGTTCCTGGCACAGGACCGCCAAACATGACATAGAACCACCCATAGAGGTGGGGGCATGTGCATGTGAATAAGATGAATGACAGTACACATGTGCTCTTGCAAGTGTATCTGTTTTTACTTGTACATAAATTGTAAACACATGTCAAGCAGGATTTATTGGTCTGACACTTCCAGGTGGTCAGTCTAAGAATGTTCTGAAAATAAAATGCGACAAACTGAATCAAAACAAAGGGGACCAGGTTGCACCGTAAGGCAGCTTCGTGAGGAACCCTGAAGTTGTTGTTTTTTTAAAGTAAATCCTTCCAGAAGCCAATAGAACAAGTTCAGGGTCCCTTATACAACAATGGGATTAAGCTAAAGATGACCACAGGGTAACAGTAAGCACATATGAAAGGTACACTCGCCTCCTACCTGTGGAATTCGAGTGAGGTGATTTTTTGAGGATGGGAGTCACAATCCGGAATCCTGCCTATCAATTCTACATTTTCAAGCAACAATTATCCCTATTCATCACCATCATTCCTTTCATAATATGTAACGTCTACCATCTCATCATGTCATTTCACGGGCTCTACATCTACTCCACATGTTACATCGTAGACACTTTTCTTCAGAAAAAAAAAAGAAAGCCAATGCAGGTCCAATACTTGGACAATTCGTGCATTGTGGACAGATAAAACAACTGAAACTCACATGTCCAGCCCTGCTCTTATAAGTTGCATATGCTAGACTCGAACTACAATCGGAGACATATGGTCGAATTTACGATGAAACTGGATGAGAGTATTTCTCCTTCTTCTGGGCCGTTCGTCCTGATATTTTCAACTTCTGAACTTCTGTTGATGATGTCAATAACTTGTCCCCTGATACTCTGATGTTATAAACTTCTGTAGATGATGCCGAAAAATTTTCACTGGTAATGTGATGTTATAAACTCCTGTTGATGATGCTGAAAACTTGTCACTGACTTTGTGATGTTATAAACTTCTGTTGATGATGCTGAAAACTTGTCACTGGCAATGTGATGTTATAAACTTCTGTTGATGATGCTGAAAACTTGTCACTGACTTTGTGATGTTAACAACTTCTGTTGATGATGGCAAGGACTTGCCACTGACTTTATTATGTTGTCATGACATGTGTATTTTCAACATGAGTACTTGAGACAGTGACGCATGATCCTAATAAAGTGAACACCGAATTATCGCGTAATTATCGTTGTAATTGTAGAAATAAATTTGTTCATAGAAAATGGTTCTGTAAGTAAATATTCTTGTGATTAGCCAAGCTTGGGCATGAGGCCAGCTATGTCATCCTGTAAAAACTAAAAACTATTTGAGAAAGAAAAGAAGACTTCTACACATAATGACAAATGAGGAGCGACTGATGCAAGTCTAAGGTTAACGTTGTACTGGCTTTGTGGCTGAAGAGAACAATGACAAAAAGACCTCTTTAAACCTGGTACTCACCGAGTAGTACACAATAATATTGACACTGGAGTTTATCAGACCGAAATCGTAAACCAAAATGTAAGCTACGTGGTAGAGATTGTTGTACTTTTTGCCAATATCCAGTTCTGGTACAAAAGCTCTAACAATGGCAACGATCAAAACTGGAAAATTACAAATAAAAAATATTGTTGCTACTAAAACAACAACTTTTGCTAGTTTGGAATCCTTACTGCTCATGGCTTTGTCTTTAGAATGTGTTGCTTGAGCCGATTCGGTACCAGTCAGAGTCTGTGTGTTGGGTGTGTCTGTCCCTGCGACCGTTTGTCTGAATTTGGCGGAGGTTTTAATCCCTGAGATCATTAATCCACCACTGACAGTAATCATGACTTGGGCAACGGTTGGCGTAACAACACCGTTGAAAGTGTCTACAAATATGTCAATCTCCCGTCTCTCATTCGCCAACCACAACACCAGACGTGACTGGTTTACATTCGCGTCGAAGCCCCATTGTAAACCTTGCGTGGCCCACGCCGGACAAAAGCAAGCCGCGCTAAACACAACAATGGCGAGATTAATCAAAACGGAGCGAGATTTTGTGAATATGCCTTTGACCTTGAAAGGAATGACGATACAAATGCATCTCTCTACAGACAAATACACTGTCACGATCGTAGATAAGACATACATAAATCCACGCGTGTATCCAAAGTAAACATACTGTACTGACAAAAAGTTGACGGTTGGTATTGGAAAGTGATTTTCAATAACGAAACAAATAATTGAGAGTAAAGACGTGAAGCAGTTTCCCAGGTCCCATAAAGAGAGAGCAATGAACGTGACTGTCACGCTGTCTTTCACGCCCTGTTCGTGATACACTACAACATTGATGACGTTTGACACAATCCCAAACACTGCCATCAAACCACCAACAATTATAAACATCGAAAGTTCAAAGTAGTAATACAAAATGTCTGTGAAAATTTCAATCTGTCGGTCAGTGACAGTCTGGATTTCTGTTGTGGAATCAAATGATGGATACATTTCAGTTGATCGCAGAGATTGCAAAGAGTAGGACGTCATTTTCCAACAATTTGTTTTCTTAACTGATGTAATACTATTGGTATTTCTGTTGTAGTCTTCTAAATGTTTATGTAGCGATTACAACAACTGTTGAAGATGACGAGTCTGAACGTTGAGTCTATTATGATGTAAACGTCTGTTGTCCGTGGTGAAACCTTGAAACTGACTCTGTGCTGTTAGCTTCTGTTGACGATGGGGAAACGTTGAAACTGACTCTGTGCTGTTAGCTTCTGTTGACGATGGGAAAACCTTGAAACTGACTCTGTGCTGTTAGCTTCTGTTGACGATGGGGAAACCTTGAAACTGACTCTGTGCTGTTAGCTTCTGTTGACGATGGTGAGAACTTGAAACTGACTCTGTGCTGTTAGCTTCTGTTGACGATGGTGAGACCTTGAAACTGACGCTGTGCTGTTAGCTTCTGTTGACGATGGTGAGAACTTGAAACTGACTCTGTGCTGTTAGCTTCTGTTGACGATGGTGAGAACTTGAAACTGACTCTGTGCTGTTAGCTTCTGTTGACGATGGGAAAACCTTGAAACTGACTCTGTGCTGTTAGCTTCTGTTGACGATGGTGAGAACTTGAAACTGACTCTGTGCTGTTAGCTTCTGTTGACGATGGTGAGACCTTGAAACTGACGCTGTGCTGTTAGCTTCTGTTGACGATGGTGAGACCTTGAAACTGACTCTGTGTTGTTAGCTTCTGTTGACGATGGTGAGACCTTGAAACTGACGCTGTGCTGTTAGCTTCTGTTGACGATGGTGAGAACTTGAAACTGACTCTGTGCTGTTAGCTTCTGTTGACGATGGTGAGAACTTGAAACTGACTCTGTGCTGTTAGCTTCTGTTGACGATGGTGAGACCTTGAAACTGACGCTGTGCTGTTAGCTTCTGTTGACGATGGTGAGAACTTGAAACTGACTCTGTGCTGTTAGCTTCTGTTGACGATGGTGAGACCTTGAAACTGACTCTGTGTTGTTAGCTTCTGTTGACGATGGTGAGACCTTGAAACTGACGCTGTGCTGTTAGCTTCTGTTGACGATGGTGAGAACTTGAAACTGACTCTGTGCTGTTAGCTTCTGTTGACGATGGTGAGAACTTGAAACTGACTCTGTGCTGTTAGCTTCTGTTGACGATGGTGAAACCTTGAAACTGACTCTGTGCTGTTAGCTTCTGTTGACGATGGGGAAACCTTGAAACTGACTCTGTGCTGTTAGCTTCTGTTGACTTTGGTGAGAACTTGAAACTATGACGCTAAAATTTATGTTGATGGTGGAAGACCTTGACATTGACTCTAAGATGTTAACTGCTGTCGATAATGGAAGACCTTGAAACTGACTCTGTGCTGTTAACTTCCGTTGACGACGGTAGGAGACTTTGAAATTGACTCAGTGCTGTTAACTTCTGTTGATGATGAAAAAAACTTTGAAGCTGGTTTTATTATGTGAATATCTCGTTACGGTGACGAGAACAGGAAAACGGCTTTATGACATTATAAACTGATATCTCTTACATCGAGAGCTTGTCATTGACTTAATGCTGTAAACTTATGTTAATGATGATGGTAACTTCCCATTTAGTTTATGATGAAATGTACTTGAGTCTATGACGGCGAGGACTAGGTATTTCCTCCCTGATCGGGTAAACCATATTCTACAGTGACCTTTTACGTAAGTTGTATTGTTGTCATACTCGTAGATTTAATATTTTAAACATAAATATTTCAGTGCCAGTAACACGCGTTGGAAATAAAAATGAAAAAAAAAGAATTTATAAGTTCGGTTATAGTAGTATAAATTTGTTTATGGTTAATGGTTTATCTGTAAATATTCCCGTGTTTAGCGTAATACGGAGAGGGTGGGCCTCAGCAAGGCATATGCACAATCGAACTAACGATAATTTATATGGATTAAATCACACGGCTAACCTCCATGAGGAGTCCATAAATGAACTGCGGTTTCTGAAGATCAGATAATCTTTTACCAAAATGAACAAGACATACAACGCCACCCAAGCTACCTCAGTTGTGCTTGTAACGAATATGGCATGAAGATCAATACAGACAAGACGGATACTGCGATGATATCTCGTGAACATGTGCAGAGAGGTTTCTACAACAGTGACAAAAGTATCAAGCAAGTAAGGGAGTTCAAATACATAGGTCCAATGTTCGCTGATGATGGCAAAGTTTACAGAAAGATTGCACACAGAATTCAGAAGAAGAACAGTGTCTACTGACAATTTGCACCGATTTTGAAACTACCTAGAGTGCTTTTTCAACTAAGAGGAGGGTGATAAATACACTATTTATTCCTACATTGCGTTACCAAAGTCATCTTGGGCTTTACTAGAAACACATAAGATTCAGATCCAGAGCTGTGAGATGCGCTGTGGGAGAAGTGCAGCCGGAAAGGCAATCCGAGACCGAATCCGCAACTCGACACTGAGGCAGACAGTGGGGACAAATCCAGTTAGTGCTTACATTGACGCCCATAAAATCAAGCGACGGGGTCATTTAGTCATAATGCATTGTATGACCAACCTGCAGCGAGAGCATATCATATGCAGGTCTCCGGTCCACATGCAAATGGCCGACCTCGACGTCAGTGGATCGAGGGTGTATCTGACACACTCGAGAAGTTACATCTGACGAGAACACAAGCCTCCCACATGGCGATAACAAGGAATCTAAGCATCCCGCCTCTGTACGACGCTTTTTGTAGTAGAACAGAAGAAGAAGACAATGATCGGTGACAGGATTTGCTCGACTTGACAGAACATTTAAGTATAATCCAGTGTTTGTGATTGCTTATACTATTGTTAATGTTACATCATCTTAATCCTTGAGTGCAATGTCAACTGTCAAAGGCGATCCTGCTCCACACAATTCCATGTCTCTGGTGCTGCTTATCTATTTTTTATTGACCTTTCTTCAATGCCTTAAAGTTACTCCGTAATATTTTCTTTTTATTCTATCTCAATATGTCTTTCTCTGTATCTCTATATTTCGCTCCATTTATTTCTCTCTCACTCTCTCTCTCTCTCTCTCTCTCTCTCTCTCTCTCTCTCTCAATTGTAAACTGTTGATGTTTTATATCAAGTTTTAAGTGTAGTACGGCAGTCAGTCCCATGTCCAATCTTCATTAGTCACTTTTTAGGCATGTCTGTAGAGATCCAACGCTTTGCAGATGTCGACAGCTGGTACCATACATATAATCTGTGTCCGTCCATGGAGAGGTTCAGGGACATAAAGAGGTGCTGCAACTTGAACCGGACTCCATTTTGTAATTTCTCGAACCTAGAATTACCAACTCAAAGTTGTGTTTACTGTACACGTCATTAAGTCGGACATTTAATAAATAAATAGAGCAAAGTTATATTAGTGGCTTCTTCAAGTTGAATAAGCCAACGACCGCAGACTTCTTCATCGATTATCTTACCTGATGATGGAAGAGCTCCTGTTTGGTTGTGTATTTCTGCATTAGATATTATATTTATGACACTCTCTTACTGTATATTTTCCATAACCACTTTGAATGTATACATTTAAGAATGTCATCACGCTGTTTTCACATTGTTTCTTTATTTTTTTAAACATGTCTAACGTTGATTTATGAAGGAAAAAATGTATGTGTATTTAACTATTGTAACGTACTTTTTTTGATTTTTTCAATGACATATTTTTTTTAAGTGTGTTTATTTTATATTTGTGATTACAATTTTGTACAAATATGTTTGTGACGTTAGATCGATAACACTCGCTGGTCGTTGAAAGTAAATTATTTACTAGTCTAAATAATTCTATCTTTTCACTTACTAGAAAACATCGCTTCCTTTGATAAACACTCAAAGTATCGCTACCTTTGATATCCTCTCAAAATATCGCCAACTGATATCCTTTTAAAAAATCGTTAGTTTTATTCTCTCAAAATATAAAATATCGCTAGCTTTAGCCTCTCAATCTACCGCTATCTTTTATACCCTCTCAATATACCGCTACCTTTGATATACTCTCAATATATCGCTACCTTTGATATCCTCTCAAAATATCCCTACCTTTGATACCCTTTCAAAATATCCCTACCTTTGATATCGTTACCTTTGGCATCCCATTAAATTTTTTTAAGGAGGAAAATAAAATGTATTTTGTTTTATTTTTCAAAGCCAGCAAAAAACAAACAGCAAACTAGTAAACGTTTACAATGCAATATAGTATCTGCTACTTGAAGAGTATAGAACTACTCTTTCCTAACAAGTATAATCTTAAAGGAACAAATAAAGTTATGGTGCATGAGACTAACAGCTTTGCCATGCAAAAGACATTGCTATAGAAGTGCCTTCTGTACGAACACGTGAAACTTCTTTACGGAGAAATGGCAAGTAACAAGAATATACTTATATTACTTAACCAATGACCAATTCAAGATAAAAAGTAAATATCAGGCAGGTTCTTATCCTTATCTGATTTTGTTGTAGATGTTCTATGAAATTTTACTGCGAAGATTTGCTGAAATTTTGTTGATAATTTTTTTATAATAGACTGATGATTTGCTGATAATTTGTTAATTATTTGCTGATAATTTGTTGATTATTTGCTGATAATGTGTTGATAATTTGTTGATTATTTGCTGATAATTTGTTGATAATTTGTTGATTATTTGCTGATAATTTGTTGATAATTTGCTGATAATGTGTTGATAATTTGTTGATTATTTGCTGATAATTTGTTGATAATTTGTTGATTATTTGCTGATAATTTGTTGATAATTTCTTAATTATTTGTTGATAATTTGTTGATTATTTACTAATAATTTGTTGATAATTTCTTGATAATTGGCTGATAATTTGTTGATGATTTGTCGCATGAGTTTTGAACAATAATAAGTATGCAAAATTGTTAATATATTTCTTTGAACTTGTTTACAAATTAAAGGATGTGTCGATAATATTCTGTACACAATCATTTGATTAAAAAATATTGACCTACCAGTTCTTAAATACGAAAAATAAATGTTTTCTAACTATGCCTCATAACTGTGATAACGTAAGGTAACTGATATAAACATTTAATACTTCTACAAACGTCGATGCTAAAGATATTTCTGCTTCAAACACAACACAAGTACTCTCGATAATTATTGCTGCGATTACAGCATTTTATAACCTTAGGATATACGAGAAGACAAACACTCAAAATTAATTGTCGTATTCGATTTATAATGGAAAACTAGAATACAAAGAGAACATAATGAACTTAGGCAGTTGGTTGACGTATGCATTGCTTGAGATCGACAAATATACTTAACTAAAGCTGCGATTCTGGCAATTGTATTTATTAAACGAGTGCTCATGTTGAAATCGATTTTCTCAGTTGCCAAGTGGGTTTATTCATTTGCTATCCAGCATTGTATTTGATCGTGATAGAATATAAACATAGAAGTTCTATGGAAATAAAATCACTCCTGCTGCAACCAATCGAACAAACGGTTTACTTCCCCCTGTTGAACATAGGTCGTCAACAAATACACGCCAAGACTTCCTATTCCATGCATTTTCGCCAGAATAATCCATGTCGTCCCAGTCTCTGATATTTGTCTTAAACTATCTCTGTCATGGATGAGTATGCATGCTTTTACTTCTCTTGCCTCAAGCTGTCTCCTCCCTAATCAAGTATGCTTATCTCTACTTCTCTTGTCTCTAGTTATCTCTGCCATGAATGAGTATGCCTACCTCTACTCTTGTCTCTAGCTATCTCCATCATGAATGAGTATGCCTACCTATACTCTTGTTTCTAGCTATCTCTGCCATGAATAAGGAAACCAACCTCTACTCTCGTCTCTAGCTATCTCCATCATGAATGAGTATGCCAACCTCTACTCTTGTCTCTAGCTATCTCTGCCATGAATGAGTATGCCAACCTCTACTCCTGTCTCTAGCTATCTCTGCCATGAATGAGTATGCCAACCTCTACTCTTGTCTCTAGCTATCTCTGCCATGAATGAGTATGCCTACCTCTACTCTTGTCTCTAGCTATCTCCACCATGAATGAGTAAGCCTACCTCTACTTCTCTTGTCTCTAGCTATCTCCACCATGAATGAGTAGGCCTACCTCTACTTCTCTTGTCTCTAGCTATCTCCACCATGAATGAGTAGACCTACCTCTACTCTTCTCTCTAGCTATCTCCATCATGAATGAGTAGGCCTACCTCTACTTCTCTTGTCTCTAGCTATCTCCACCATGAATGAGTAGACCTACCTCTACTCTTGTCTCTAGCTATCTCCATCATGAATGAGTAGGCCTACCTCTACTTCTCTTGTCCCTGCTGTTTCAAAACAGAGATTGTCTTGCAATTCTTCCAATTGATTTCCTTAATGTATGACCTGTCCACGACCAACTCCTTCACTTCATGTCCTGATCCACCGCTATCTGCCCGGATCTCTCACCCAGATTCAGATTTCCTTCCCTTTATTCTCAGCAGGCGTCCATTTATGAAAGTCTGGGCCTTTGTTGTCTTAAGTGGGGGTCTCCTTGTTACAGGGTCATACAATAGCACCGACTGAACATCTGGGGGGGGGGGGGGGGGGGGGGGGGGGGGAAAGAAGTACATTCGAGTTAAAGATTTTTTATCTTTGTGATGAATTTAATTTCTCTTGATTGCCATACTTGTAATGGAAGCGCCCCGCTCCCATCACCTCTTCCCAACCCAACCAAACCCCCCCTCCTCCCCGTCACACCCCACCCCCTGTTGTATGAGTATTTATGCCTCCCTTTTTAATCAGTATTACTACTAAGATTTATGAAAGATCTTATATCTTGTTAAAGTGTGTCACCTAACACAATCTGATCAAATAGTTGTTTTGATTCTCACAGCCTGAGTTTTAACCCTGTTATCTGTAGATGATCTTATTTGCCAACTGATCATGGGTATGGAACAGAACAGCCGCCATTTCATCGGATAAGTCCAGATCAGCTAGCCACTTTGCCAAAGTCCATATAATTTCGTCACTGATGATCGATGTTGTAGGCTTCATAATCCAGTCAATAGGCAGCAGAAAGAGAATTGGTGACAATATACATTCATGTCGGACTCCAGTTTGTATTACAAAGCGTTCAGAAATATGACTGCATTGCCTAACCGAACAATTCATATTTGCATAAGCGTTCATAATTATGTTAGTTAGCTTTAAGGACATTCCATAATAGCTGAGCAACTTTCAGAGTGATTTATGATCTAAACTATCAAATGATTTGTCGAAGTCCACGTGTCCTACATAAAGTGGTGAGATCCATTTCACAGTCTGTTCAACAATTATGAGTCGTGTAACTATTTGGTCTGCACATGAACTATTTTGTCGAAAAACTGCCCGTTCGTCTCGCAGCTGCTTGTTTACAGTCTATAGCTTTGTTAAATATGTGTATTCAATATTTTCCTAGGTATTTTCCTCTATAATTTACACACCGCTGCAGCTCTCCGTTGTTTTCGCAACTCAATTACAAGGAATTTCTTCCATTCAGCTGCTATCTCTTCCCAATCTAACATTTGTCCAAGTAATGTCCATAACATCCGTATGGAAGTATTCGGGAACTGAGTAGTCTCGAAGTAAAAGGTCGGCCTCGAGTGATGGAGATTGCGGGTTCGAATCATGGTTGAGACTGGGATTTCTTTCCCGTGGACTTTCTGGTATTTCCCCTGATCTCTGGGTAGTAGAGATCGGATGCCCGTGTACAGTGTCGCGCACGTTAAAAACCCCTCGGCAGAAATCGAAAGGAGTAGGCTTAACGGTCGCTGCCCGGACAAAATGGAAAGTTATGTTTAAAGTCTACCAAATTTATTATGGGATCTTCGCTGGTGCTGCGGAGGTCGTGAATTGTGCTGAGATTCTCACAAAATATAGAGAAGAACGGAACACTTATAGGTTAAACCGAACACTTATAGGTTAAACCGAACACTTATAGGTTAAACCGAACACTTATAGGTTAAACCGAACACTTATAGGTTAAACCGAACACTTATAGGTTAAACCGAACACTTATAGGTTAAACCGTGTGCAAGGACGTTGATTCTTCAACTAAACTAAACTAAACATGGAAGTATCAATATCAACCTTGATTGCTTCAGCTGAGATACCATCTTGACGGGCTACCCTACCATCTGTGGCAGTATGGCCTTCTAAATGTCATCTGTGTTAGGCCTCCTGTAATTAACATGTATATCCATATATGCCAACTGAATGTTAGGGGGAACCACTGAAACCGGTCTCTTCAAAATGTCTACCCACCTCCACCCCTAAATTCATCTACTTCGCGGTGTTACTAATTAAGTTCCTATTCTTATCTTTTACAAAGCCGTTTATTTGCTTATATTTTTCAGTTAATTTTTTTCTTGCTGTTGTAGATGTCTTTCATATTTCTTTCAGTGTAACTGTCTAGGTTGCTTTCGCCAACTCATCTATATATTTCCGTGTGTCCGTTCGGATGTACTTCCTGACTTCCTGGTTGGCCACACTCTACATTTCATAAACCATTGCTCCTGATTCTGCGGCCTCTCGTCTGATTTCTTTTTCTTCTTATCCTTTATCTTGGTGATTTATGTGTTGTAATTCGAGCCTGTTGGCTGTGTTCTTTGTTTCCCATAACTTACCTGCAAGTTTGATTTCAGATACCCTTTATCCGCCGCTAATGGTTGTCTGTGTCTCTTATATACGTTAACGTTATTGATCAGAGAAACTACACTGCCATTTTTACTGTTACTAACATGTGTGAGCATTCGAGGGTCGCTGTAGTCAAGAGGTTAAGGCTCACGCCTCTCAAAGTGATGAACAGAAACGGTGGGCGATCGAATCCCGCAAGTTTCAAGCGACCCCTGGTCTCATGGGAGGTAAGACCAGATTGCCTACATCCCGAGTTACCTCCAGTCGTTTCGACCAATAGTCTTGCCACTGATACAAGGTAACTCGGGATAAGAGTTAGATTGATGACCAGCGCATAATCTCCTCACTATAATCTAAATACAGCACACATCACATTATTAAGACAAACCCGTCTGATGTTGTGGCCATCATCGCTTGTCTATGGACAATAACTTTAACATGTGTGAAGAAGTGATGTGTGCTGACCGCGGCTCTGTTCGGTATGTCATCTACCATGATGTGGAATGCCTATAGCGATTGCGACGTTGGCTCCACTACCGGACTGACGGCGGGTTATTTAATCTAAGAAGGCTCAAACCTGAAACCAAAATTCACAAAGTAACACTGTACCTGATTTCTTCTTCTTCTTCGTACGCTATCAGACGTCAACCTGTATTTTGTACCTGATTTACTTTGTGCGGATGACTGCTTTAAATTCACATACAGAGGTTGACATGCAGGGATATATGGCTCGGTTTGCCACTACTTGAAAACATTTGACCTCATCATCTCTATCACAAAAACAGTGGTTCTACCTCAGCCGGTTGCAGGTATGGTCAATTCAGAACCTTCAATCACAGTATACGGCCACTGTTTTTTAAAAAAATTGTAACAGATTTACGTACTCTGTCAGTACTCTGTCAGTACTCTGTCAGTACTCTGTCTGAGGTTATTCACATAGATGATGAGGTAAATGCAAGAATAACTATAGCAAGTGCAGCGTTTGATAGCCTTCATGGTAAGGTATCTTCTTCTTCTTCCTCGTTCATCTTCAGACCTCAACTTCAATTACTCTAACGAAGGCAGCAGTCGACTCAAGACTCTGTACGCTTCCGTACAGCTTCTATTGGAAGGACACTGGCTGTTGCCAAATGCTACTTCTTTTGTCGGTATACAGTGGACAGGACTGCAAAATATGTTCTGCCTTCATGGGGGCTGTGCCGCAGGCACAAATGTCTGTAGTTCCAATCTTGAACTAGTTGTACAGATGACATCTAAGTCCGTTGTGACCTGTGCATAGCCAGAGAATTATCAGCTGGTCTCGCCTGGAGAGTTGATAGTAGGCATCGTTTTCTATGTGGCCAGGGTAGGGTTTTTTTTCATTTTGCACTATACGTTGCCCTGATGAATGCTTTAGTCTCATTGTATGTGATTTCTGTATCACTCTGCTGTAGCATTCCTCCCTCTCTGGTCAGTCTGTCTGCCTCCTCGTTGCCTGGAATGCTACAATGGGCTGGTATCCACTGGACTGTGCTTTTTTTTTTAAGCACTGGGACAGGCGTTCGAGCGAGTCTGCCAGAGCACCGAGTTAATTTTTGTATGGTAAGGTATGGGATAGGCGAGGGATCAGGACTCAAACTGAAGGTCTTCACTGCAGTTGCTATACCTGCCCTCTCTGCGCGTGAGACCACCTTTAATCGTCATGTCGGGAAATTTAACGACTTTTACCTGCGGAAACTACTGTTGATTAAATGGCAGGAAATGGTGACAAAAACAGATGTGTTAGCACGGTCGGGCATGACAAATATGCACAACATGGAATGTGCAGCACATCTTAGATGTGGTACGCATGTCAGATCAACGTCTACCAAAAGCGCTGCTCTATTGTGAACTGTAAAATGGCAAAAGAGCAAGTGGCGGACAGCGGAAACGGTACAAGGAAACAAAAATATCACTGATCCAGTGAACCATTATGACTGAGAAAGAATCGCCACCAATCGCACAGACTGGCACAGCACTATTGCGGAGGATGCTAGGGGACACGATGTATCAAGATGAAATGAGGCTATCCAGATACGATCGCTCCGCCATTCGGCTCACAGCAATCCTTCCTCAACTCCAGGGGAAAGGTGTGCCTTATTTCTCTGTACTAAGTGCATCACACAATTCGGCCTGTGATTGGCATAGTTAGCCATCTTTTAACTTATTCGAACATTGAATGCCGACAAAGTGGTCCTCATCGATCACGATGGACGAGCAATGTATATGTTAATTGTTGTAATACCTGGTAACTATTTGAAATCATGCCTTTAAATTCGTTACGTTTGTCGTTGCTCTTGAAGAAACTCACACTGAACTGTTATCGACGGTCATAATATGTAGCATACCTTTAAAATTTCAATTTTACTTTAGCCACTTTAATATGGTGACTTGTTACCACGTCAGTTACCCTACATACCCTTAGATCGTGCAGTAATGGTCCGAACTTTTTATTGATACATAAACGGTAAGTCTAGTTTTCCGTCTTAAGGCTGCGCGATACGTACGTTGCTTTATGGATTCTCGTATGTGAAAACAGGCTACAGCACAAATAGATTAATGTGCCAATGGTATTTAATGAATTGCTTGAGAACTACAAATTATTAATAGTAAATAGATCAAGCAATTAAGCAATTAAACGAAGGACTTAAACGGCAATCCTAGTTGTTAGCGATAGAATGTTGTTTGTACAATTAACATTATTTGAATTTGCTAGATCTATTATGTACCGCAGTGGTAGCTGGCCAATTCTTGTATATGTTTTTATCGACGTATTTAATTAGTATCACTGTCAAACAAAAAGTAACTGTTTCGTGTTTCGTATGTTGAAGAAATATATAATTTTTGTGTTTGACATATAAAACTATTTGTGGTGCATGTAAATATATCGATTACATGTGTGGTTTGATTCAGCGATGTTAAAAAGACGTGCGTGAGTGAATTGAGATTTGAATAAGCAAACTTGAACGAGCGTGCTAATTGTTTCGCAATATCTGTTGATTGACACGTGTCGTTGGTGGAAAGTTTAGAATCTTCTTCTTCTTCTTCTTCTTCTTCTTCTTCTTCTTCTTCTTCTTCTTCTTCTTCTTCTTCGTCTTTTGGCTAATCATATTTTGCCTTTTAGCGTCAAGTTATGAAGTGATCTCTAGAACGAGCCCTTCTGTGTGCTCATGGACAGTGGTATTCACCGGCTCAGATATTTCTAAGTCACATTTTTCGTGGGCGGCATTTGGCTTTGAATCCGTTGTATCTAAATAGCATCGTTTCCTGTGGTGAAGGTGGGGGAGTGTGTGTGACTGTGTGTGTCTGTGTGTGTGTGTCTGTCTGTGTGTGTCTGTCTGTGTGTTTGTCTGTCTGTGTGTGTGCTCACGCGCGCGTGTGCGCGTTGTGCTTGCTTGCTGTGTAGTGCTAGTCTTGTTACGTGGCGAAAACATTTTAGTTCCTGTCTTTTGATGAAGTCTAATACTGGTGTTGTTCCCACCAGTATCTAGTATCCTGATACCATTGTTTCTGATCATGTTACACCAAATATTGATCGCGTGCATTTCATTTCTACTATTACGATGTGTCGTTTTTCAATTGATGTTGGTGTCAAGTTTTGACATTGGAAGCAAAGTGTCTGGACGAAAATCTTGTTGAATTAAGCTCTTTTTGTAGTTATTGTCACGTGCTTGCAATTAAGTATTGGTGTTAATTGTCCACTGATCTGTATTGCCTTATTGTATCTGTGTTGGATTTCCGATGTGATTCTTCCGTCGGCTTAATTAAGTAAATTTAAGTAAAATAAAAGTAAAATATAATAAAGGAACTTGATGTAATAAAATCAATCACTTACCTTTCTCTTGTAAAGATGTTGAAATGACAATCGATAAATGAGCAAATCCGATTGCAGTTAAATAACACGGCTTCAACCCGAAGGTGGTGGGTTCGCTTCCCATCACTCCCCGGCCGATACCCCGAGGAAGCTAACCCTTAGAAAATGAATGCTGAAGTCGGATGCACTGGGTCGACAGGCGCAAAATAAAAAACATAGTGCAACGCACACCGTCTTGGGGAATAGACAAATAAGTGCCCATATAATTCAGGAATGACATTTTTAAACAAAAAAAATACTAATAAGTTCATTTGAATTATTTCATGACCTCACTTCCGCCGTCCGTGTAACGTAAACGTATTAACTTTACAAGGTAATTTGAGGTATGGTTGGTTAAGGTGAAGCTAACGTGGCAAGAAATTACCAATAAAAACCCTTTAACGAGATTTGTTTAGTGCACGCAATTATAACGTTCACCCACCACTGTGTGTATGGAATTGATGTTTAGTAAAGTTTAAATATACGAGTTTTTTTTATTTCTAAATTTATTAAAAATCGTGTGATACATTGCGATCTATTATATTAGTTTTATTGTGTAATAATTGTGATGCGTTTCAAATTATTAAGACGACGTCATTGAAGAAGATGACAATGGACAGTGGGAGTGGTGTATTTTTAGAGAAGGAGAAATCATTATTTCTTTTGTCCTGCAGTATAATACAAATCACGTCATTTTCAACGATTTCAAAAGTCAGCTGCTAAAAATAAGATGTACAACTTTAAAAAGAGTTCTTCAATTCAAATGATGCTTTCCCACAGACGAAATAAATAAAGCTGACAACATTGTTTGGGCACGATTTGTCATTTATATAGCGAAAAAAAATAGGGAAGTACTATGTCCTGATAAAGGCTTGGACATTGAACAAATTAGTCGTTCTTATTGGACAGAAACGAGACGCATCAACAGAATGGTCGAGAAATTACGTCAATATAAACCTGAAAGAACTAATTTTGAAGCGTTTTCAATTTCTCACTACAGCACAAATTCCACCGGTATCGTTCAGTTTGCTATATTTGTTGGTGAAATTTGATGTTATCTCCAATTATACGAAAAAAATTGTTTACCTTTCTACTAATTACAGATATTGTATGAGGAGATAACATTTTCCAGAAAGAAAGAAATGTTTTGGTATATTCGACCTTTAGTGGAAGAAACTAAACTAGTGCAATCTGATCGAGAAGGCGCGAGAACACCAAACACCGCTGATGCCCACATTCAAGGACTACAAAAAGGCATTTAACTAAGTTGAAACTGAATTCGTGTGGAAAGCGCTGGACGAGCAAGGAGCAGACATTCATTACATAGAAATACTAAAGAAATGCTACGACGGATGCACAATCGTCATACGCCCATACAGACATGCCTCAGGAGGAGCGACTCAACCACCTTCACTCAATCAACCAGATAATTGAGAGGTGGTGTGAAGTACAAATGCATCTGTGTCGTGTGATCTGGGACTACGAAAAAACCTTCAACAATATTGAAATAACTGCAGAGATAAATGTCATAAGAAATCAAGGTATTGAGAAAAGTATGCTCAGCTGATAGAAGAGATAAATGTCATAAGAAATCAAGGTATTGAGAAAAGTATGCTCAGCTGATAGAAGAGATAAATGTCATTAGAAATCAAGGTATTGAGAAAAGTTTGCTCAGCTGATAGAAGAGATAAATGTCATAAGAAATCAAGGAATTGAGAAAAGTATGCTCAGCTGATAGAAGAGATAAATGTCATTAGAAATCAAGGTATTGAGAAAAGTTTGCTCAGCTGATAGAAGAGATAAATGTCATTAGAAATCAAGGTATTGAGAAAAGTTTGCTCAGCTGATAGAAGAGATAAATGTCATTAGAAATCAAGGTATTGAGAAAAGTCTGCTCAGCTGATAGAAGAGATAAATGTCATTAGAAATCAAGGTATTGAGAAAAGTTTGCTCAGCTGATAGAAGAGATAAATGTCATTAGAAATCAAGGTATTGAGAAAAGTTTGCTCAGCTGATAGAAGAGATAAATGTCATTAGAAATCAAGGTATTGAGAAAAGTTTGCTCAGCTGATAGAAGAGATAAATGTCATTAGAAATCAAGGTATTGAGAAAAGTTTGCTCAGCTGATAGAAGAGATAAATGTCATTAGAAATCAAGGTATTGAGAAAAGTCTGCTCAGCTGATAGAAGAGATAAATGTCATTAGAAATCAAGGTATTGAGAAAAGTTTGCTCAGCTGATAGAAGAGATAAATGTCATTAGAAATCAAGGTATTGAGAAAAGTTTGCTCAGCTGATAGAAGAGATAAATGTCATTAGAAATCAAGGTATTGAGAAAAGTTTGCTCAGCTGATAGAAGAGATAAATGTCATTAGAAATCAAGGTATTGAGAAAAGTTTGCTCAGCTGATAGAAGAGATAAATGTCATTAGAAATCAAGGTATTGAGAAAAGTTTGCTCAGCTGATAGAAGAGATAAATGTCATAAGAAATCAAGGTATTGAGAAAAGTTTGCTCAGCTGATAGAAGAGATAAATGTCGGTATCCCACTCTAGACTACCATATTTTACCAGCCAATCAACGCATTGCAGCGTTCATAAGGGCGATACTATATCCCCAAATCTCTGTTTATAGGCCCTTGAGAAGTCTGTGCCTGTTATTAATTTTTTTTTTAATTGAGTATACATTTATCGTTTTTATTATATTTCGTTGCTAGCATGTGCTCATATTCTTCTCGGGAACCAAAATTATATTTGTTCATTCATTGTTCAGCAGTAGTTAAAAACAGAAGCGATTCTACGTAACACTGGTAGAAAGAACATTGCTGCTGATCGCTCTGCCTGGCGAAATAAAATCTCTTCTGGCACGGTACATGGAGCAGACAAGAATCAAGGAAGCTGAACGGAGACGAGCGACACGAAAGGCAAGAGACGAGTTGCCTTCGTCTGACAGTCATATGATGTTTCTCTGCCCTCAGTGTAACGGACGATTTCGGGCTCGTATTGGCTTGATCAGCCACCTACGAACCCACTCCAGGATTGACAAATGACAATGTGATCCTCTTCGGAAACGATGGACAAATAACAACGGCAAACCGGCAAACTGGCATCTTGTTTTGTTTTCTGTTCAAGGTTTGCCTTTCTGGATTATACTGGGGGGGGGGGGGGTGGCATGATCCTTTCAGCCCAAGACCGTGGTCTTTTATTTTATATCAAGACGTATTAGCTAGTGCATGGATACGTGTTGTAAATCTGTTTGCAATGTGTTGTTGTGTGTGCTCCAATATGACAGTTTTCCAGTACAGTAGTTTTGTCAATACTTTCTGAACGCGGAGAAGTGGTCATACCGAGAAAAATCCCCGACAAGCCCAGTCAAACTGAACACGAAATGATTTCGAACTCGGTATGTCGGGATTGCAGGCCAAGTTTTGACTTGATTGAACACCCATACAATATGCGTAACTCCTTGTTAATTCTCCGTGCTTGCTTTGTAATATGTTTCATGTATGTTTTACGTGGTCAAACGTTTCGTGCAATGTAAACGTTACATGTCCTCTGCAAGTACTGGACAGTATGAGAAATGCTATTTTGGTCTCAACTCAATGAAGAGACTGCACCTCCTAGGGGTAAAGGACGGACAACGCAGACTTGTGGACCTAGCATACACCGGTATAAGTGGACAACTCTGCGGATCTGCAGAGCAGGGAACTCGCTAGTCCTAGCCGCTAGAAATTGATGACAAAAGACGAAGGTCACAAACCAGCCCCGTGGAAGAAGGGGAAACCACCACATTATATTTTTCTCCAATAAATGTAGACTCATGAAATGTCACAACATGATAACACGCCACTGGCAAATACGTAAACGCAAATGTTGAGTCCAGCATGAAAGATCGCAAGGCTTCACATGTGGACGTAAGCAAAAAAAAACCTTGTCTAAATACGGCAACTTGAAATATAAGGACAGCGATGAAAGTTGAAAAAGTGGAGAACATTAGAGAAGAAATTAAAAGACGTAACATTGACATCCTTGGTCTGATGGGTGGGCAGGGTGAATTCCAAATTGATGATTATCAGTGAGTTAGTCAGTGAGTAAGGACAAAGGAGGGGTGAGGAGAGGGTTCCGCAATAAAAGACAATAAATCAGCAAAGGTATTGATGGGTGTAACCATGGACATTACAGCAATACTGTCATCGAAAGTGGTGGATATAGTGCAAATGTGAATGCCCGGCACGAGGAGGAAGAGGTTGAGGAATGTATACAAGTTTGGAAGAAGCCTTGGTGTCAGCTAAGTCCGCAGACAATGTAGTAATAATGGGAGACTGGACTGCAACAATAGAAGAAAACATTGAGAGTAACTTTGTGGGACAGTGCGGGCTGGGAAACTGGAATGGAAGGGACCAAATATTGCTGGACTTTTGTGAACAGGAAGAATATGTCTTAAAGAATACCTGGTATGCTTTCTCCCAAACAAAGGCGATACACCTGGACAAGCCGTCGAGATAACAGACGTTACAAGATTGACAACATCCTTGTGGAAGCTAGATACAGAAATCAGGTTAAACAAAATATGTTACCTACCCTGGAGCCGACGCTGTTACGGATCACCACCTATTGGAAATGAAAAGCCTGTTGAGCTTGAAGAGACTAGTCAAATCCAAGAGGAAAAGCAGGTGGAGATATATTGGTGCACAGAGTGAACTGGCCACAAAAATTGCCTCTCTTCTTCTTCTTCTTCTTCTTCTTCTTCTTCTTCTTCATACGCTGTCAGACGTTAACTTGAATTTGGTCGAAGAAAGCAGCTGTCATCCTGAGGCTGTCGATACTACCTTAGAGCTTGTCTAGTGTTGCCACTGGTGTTGACCACGTGTGCTTTCTCTGGTCCTCGTATGTCGGGCAGTTTTGCAGCAGATGTTCAGCGGTCATTTTCCCTGTACCACAGGTGCATTCGTCAGTGCCACCTATCTTCAGTTTGTTGAATGGGCGGTACCTCAGTCTGTTGTGGCCTGAGCGGAGTCTGAAGACCACGACCTGCTCTCTTCTGTTCAACTGGTAGTGGGCATCATTTTTTGTGTAGCCAGTATGTTCTGTTTCCCATTTGGCCATGTATCTGGCCCTAATAAACCTTTTGAACTCTTCGTAGGTCAAACTAGAATCTGGTTGTGGTAGTCTTGCACCTTCTTTTGCCAGTCTGTCTGCCTCCTCGTTGCCTTGGATGTTACAGTGGGATGGAATCCACTGTATAACTACTCTTTTTGGTGCATGCTGCTGGCATAGTTGACAGAGTACGCTCTTAAATCATTAAGTTCAGTATTTTTCTGGCTTTTTAGTGCTGTAACCACGGCCATCGCATCTGTAAACAAAATTGACTCTCAAAAGGGAGTGGAAAATCGAATTGAAGAACTCACAAACAAAAGAGCAGACATTGGAACAGCGGAGGAAAGCAATAAAGTTATCAATCACGAAGGTGGACGAACGAACTATAGGGAGAATCAAGGACATGTGAAGGAAACTATTAGTGACAAGAAATGATGCACAGAATAGCAGAGAAGTGAAAATACAATACGACTTAGAGACGTATAGACAATTAAATAACAAATCAGACCATGAATGAAACAGAGCTAGTCATAAATGTTGAGAAGACAGCTGTAATGAAATTGAACAGCTGAAAAAGATTGGCGAGACGGACAAAACGATTTTTTAAAATTTTCGTACAAGCAAAGAGTGATAGTCGTTGCAAGAGAACCACAAGCAGCAAATCTAGAAATCAAAGGTCAAAATATGGAACAAGTAAACCAGGTTCAATATTTGGGGCAAACCATTACAGAGGATGCACGATGTCGAAAAGAAAGAAGAGCTTGATTTTTTTCAAACAATGAATTTATCACCATCTCACATGCAGACAATGAGTCTCTCACAAGCTGACATACAGACAATGCGTTTCTCACCATCTCATATACAGACAATGAGTTTCTCATAAGCCCACAAACATACAGCGAGTCTCTCATAAGCTGACATACAGTCAATGAGTTTCTCATATGCTCACATACAGACAATGAGTTTCTCACCATCTCATATACAGACAATGAGTTTCTCATAAGCTAATATACAGACAATGAGTTTCTCACCATCTGTTCTACAGACAATGAGTTTCTCACCATCTCACATACAGACAATGAGTTTCTCACCACCTCATATACAGACAAATAGTTTCTCACCATCTTTTCTACAGACAATGAGTTTCTCACCATCTCATATACAGACAATGAGTTTCTCACCATCTCATATACAGACAATGAGTTTCTCACCATCTTTTCTACAGACAATGAGTTTCTCACCATCTCATATACAGACAATGAGTTTCTCACTATCTCATATACAGAGAATGAGTTTCTCACAATCCCATATATAGACAATGCGTTTCTCTATCTATCTATTCTATCTATTTTCTGATCATGGTTTGCCTTTCGGCGTCAGGTGTATACGTGACATCTGGACAGCGTTTTATGTGTGCTTCGTATAAGGTGGAACTGATATTCCGTCAATCCATCTTTTGCGGGATCGGCCTCTAGCTCTGGTACCCCTGTGTTTAAGTGATAAAGCAATCTATGGGACGCTGCTGTGTTGTTGTGATATGTGGCTAAACCACTGAATTTGCTGAGTTTGATTTGTTTTGTTTTGTGTTGTTTTTATTTGCGTTCGCTTTATTTCTCTTATCCCCCAAGACGGTGTGCGTTGCACTGTGGATTTTATTTTGTGCCTGTCGGTCCAGTGCATTTTATGTAAGGGTCTGCTTCCTCCTGAATTTTCTAAGGGTTTGCTTCTTCGGGGTAACGGCCGGTGCTGTGGTGGGGATCGAATGAAGTCTAGCACTGGCGTAGTGCCAATTTATTTCCTGATCTCATCGTTTCTAATTCTGTCACATTTAGCATTCGCCGCAGGAATTTAATTACTGTTGTTTCTATTTTTCTCTTATCTGTTGCTGTCAGTGTCCAAGTTTGACACTGGTAGCATAGTGAAGGCATGAAAACTGTGTTGAACAGCGCTCTTTTTGTGCCAATCTTTAGTGCTTGTTCTTCAGTATTGTTGACATCTGGCTAATGATTTGGTTTGCTTTAGTGCATCTGTGATCGATTTCTTCTTACATTCTTCCATTAGATGATACTAGGCTTCCTAAATATTTGAAATCCTTCACTTGCTTGAGTTGTTGCTGTTCTATGTAGATCTTAGCCGTTGTTTCTGTTCTGTGTAAATCTTAGCCGTTGTTTCTGTTCTGTGTAGATCTTAGCGGTTGTTTCTGTTCTGTGTAGATCTTAGCCGTTGTTTCTGTTCTGTGTAAATCTTAGCCGTTGTTTCTGTTCTGTGTAGATCTTAGCCGTTGTTTCTGTTCTGTGTAGATCTTAGCCGTTGTTTCTGTTCTGTGTAAATCTTAGCCGTTGTTTCTGTTCTGTGTAAATCTTAGCCGTTGTTTCTGTTCTGTGTAGATCTTAGCCGTTGTTTCTGTTCTGTGTAAATCTTAGCCGTTGTTTCTGTTCTGTGTAAATCTTAGCCGTTGTTTCTGTTCTGTGTAGATCTTAGCCGTTGTTTCTGTTCTGTGTAAATCTTAGCCGTTGTTTCTGTTCTGTGTAGATCTTAGCCGTTGTTTCTGTTCTTGCTATTGTCATTGTTCCAGTTTCACTCACGTTGATTCTCATGTTGTGTCCTTCTGCAGTTAAATTAAAGTTGTTTAAGCGTTGTTGCAGCTGTTCTTCAGTGTTTGTAATGTGTGCTTGTTCGTCGGCGAAGAGGAGTTCGCTACAACTGTTATCATCGTTAGATTGGGCTTCTTTGCTGATTTGGTCCATGTAGGTGATGAACAACAGGGGAGAAAGCGCCCACCCCTGTCTGATTTGGTCCATGTAGGTGATGAACAACAGGGGAGAAAGCACACACCCCTGTCTGATTTGGTCCATGTAGGTGATGTACAACAGGGGAGAAAGCACACACCCCTGTCTGATTTGGTCCATGTAGGTAATGAACAACAGGGGAGAAAGCGCCCACCCCTGTCTGATTTGGTCCATGTAGGTAATGAACAACAGGGGAGAAAGCGCCCACACCTGTCTGATTTGGTCCATGTAGGTTATGAACAACAGGGGAGAAAGCGCCCACCCCTGTCTGATTTGGTCCATGAAGGTGATGAACAGCAGGGGAGAAAGCGCCCACCCCTGTCTGATTTGGTCCATGTAGGTGATGAACAACAGCGGAGAAAGCGCCCAAACCTGTCTGATTTGGTCCATGTAGGTGATGAACAACAGGGGAGAAAGCGAACGCCCCTGTCTGATTTGGTCCATGTAGGTGATGAACAACCGGGGAGAAAGCACACACCCCTGTCTGATTTGGTCCATGTAGGTGATGAACAACAGGGGAGAAAGCACACACCCCTGTCTGATTTGGTCCATGTAGGTGATGAACAACAGGGGAGAAAGCGAACGCCCCTGTCTGATTCGGTCCATGTAGGTGATGAACAACAGGGGAGAAAGCGCCCACCCCTGTCTGATTTGGTCCATGTAGGTGATGAACAACAGGGGAGAAAGCGCCCACCCCTGTCTGATTTGGTCCATGTAGGTGATGAACAACAGGGGAGAAAGCGAACGCCCCTATCTGATTTGGTCCATGTATGTGATGAACAACAGGGGAGAAAGCACACACCCCTGTCTGATTTGGTCCATGTAGGCGATGAACAACAGGGGAGAAAGCACACACCCCTGTCTGATTTGGTCCATGTAGGTGATGAACAACAGGGGAGAAAGCACACACCCCTGTCTGATTTGGTCCATGTAGGTGATGAACAACAGGGGAGAAAGCACACACCCCAGTCTGATTTGGTCCATGTAGGTTATGAACAACAGGAGAGAAAGCGCCCACCCCTGTCTGATTTGGTCCATGTAGGTGATGAACAACAGGGGAGAAAGCGCCCACCCCTGTCTGATTTGGTCCATGTAGGTGATGAACAACAGGGGAGAAAGCCCACACCCCTGTCTGATTTGGTCCATGTAGGTAATGAACAACAGGGGAGAAAGCGCCCACCCCTGTCTGATTTGGTCCATGTAGGTGATGAACAACAGGGGAGAAAGCACACACCCCTGTCTGATTTGGTCCATGTAGGTAATGAACAACAGGGGAGAAAGCGCCCACCCCTGTCTGATTTGGTCCATGTAGGTAATGAACAACAGGGGAGAAAGCGCCCACCCCTGTCTGATTTGGTCCATGTAGGTTATGAACAACAGGGGAGAAAGCGCCCACCCCTGTCTGATTTGGTCCATGTAGGTGATGAACAACAGGGGTGAAAGCGCCCACCCCTGTCTGATTTGGTCCATGTAGGTGATGAACAACAGCGGAGAAAGCGCGCCCACCCCTGTCTGATTTGGTCCATGTAGGTGATGAACAACAGCGGAGAAAGCGCGCCCACCCCTGTCTGATTTGGTCCATGTAGGTGATGAACAACAGGGGAGAAAGCACACACCCCTGTCTGATTTGGTCCATGTAGGTGATGAACAACAGGGGAGAAAGCACACACCCCTGTCTGATTTGGTCCATGTAGGTGATGAACAACAGGGGAGAAAGCCCCAACCCCTGTCTGATTTGGTCCATGTAGGTGATGAACAGCAGGGGAGAAAGCGCCCACCCCTGTCTGATTTGGTCCATGTAGGTGATGAACAGCAGGGGAGAAAGCGCCCACCCCTGTCTGATTTGGTCCATGTAGGTGATGAACAACAGGGGAGAAAGCGCCCACCCCTGTCTGATTTGGTCCATGTAGGTGATGAACAACAGGGGAGAAAGCGCCCACCCCTGTCTGATTTGGTCCATGTAGGTGATGAACAACAGGGGAGAAAGCGCCCACCCCTGTCTGATTTGGTCCATGTAGGTGATGAGCAACAGGGGAGAAAGCGAACGCCCCTGTCTGATTTGGTCCATGTAGGCGATGAACAACAGGGGAGAAAGCACACACCCCTGTCTGATTTGGTCCATGTAGGCGATGAACAACAGGGGAGAAAGCACACACCCCTGTCTGATTTGGTCCATGTAGGTGATGAACAACAGGGGAGAAAGCGCTCACCCCTGTCTGATTTGGTCCATGTAGGTGAGGAACAACAGGGGAGAAAGCGCTCACCCCTGTCTGATTTGGTCCATGTAGGTGATGAACAACAGGGGAGAAAGCGCCCACCCCTGTCTGATTTGGTCCATGTAGGTGATGAACAACAGGGGAGAAAGCGCCCACCCCTGTCTGATTTGGTCCATGTAGGTGATGAACAACAGGGGAGAAAGCGAACGCCCCTATCTGATTTGGTCCATGTATGTGATGAACAACAGGGGAGAAAGCACACACCCCTGTCTGATTTGGTCCATGTAGGCGATGAACAACAGGGGAGAAAGCACACACCCCTGTCTGATTTGGTCCATGTAGGTGATGAACAACAGGGGAGAAAGCACACACCCCTGTCTGATTTGGTCCATGTAGGTGATGAACAACAGGGGAGAAAGCACACACCCCAGTCTGATTTGGTCCATGTAGGTTATGAACAACAGGAGAGAAAGCGCCCACCCCTGTCTGATTTGGTCCATGTAGGTGATGAACAACAGGGGAGAAAGCGCCCACCCCTGTCTGATTTGGTCCATGTAGGTGATGAACAGGGGAGAAAGCCCACACCCCTGTCTGATTTGGTCCATGTAGGTAATGAACAACAGGGGAGAAAGCGCCCACCCCTGTCTGATTTGGTCCATGTAGGTGATGAACAACAGGGGAGAAAGCACACACCCCTGTCTGATTTGGTCCATGTAGATAATGAACAACAGGGGAGAAAGCGCCCACCCCTGTCTGATTTGGTCCATGTAGGTAATGAACAACAGGGGAGAAAGCGCCCACCCCTGTCTGATTTGGTCCATGTAGGTTATGAACAACAGGGGAGAAAGCGCCCACCCCTGTCTGATTTGGTCCATGTAGGTGATGAACAACAGGGGTGAAAGCGCCCACCCCTGTCTGATTTGGTCCATGTAGGTGATGAACAACAGCGGAGAAAGCGCGCCCACCCCTGTCTGATTTGGTCCATGTAAGTGATGAACAACAGCGGAGAAAGCGCGCCCACCCCTGTCTGATTTGGTCCATGTAGGTGATGAACAACAGGGGAGAAAGCACACACCCCTGTCTGATTTGGTCCATGTAGGTGATGAACAACAGGGGAGAAAGCACACACCCCTGTCTGATTTGGTCCATGTAGGTGATGAACAACAGGGGAGAAAGCCCCAACCCCTGTCTGATTTGGTCCATGTAGGTGATGAACAGCAGGGGAGAAAGCGCCCACCCCTGTCTGATTTGGTCCATGTAGGTGATGAACAGCAGGGGAGAAAGCGCCCACCCCTGTCTGATTTGGTCCATGTAGGTGATGAACAACAGGGGAGAAAGCGCCCACCCCTGTCTGATTTGGTCCATGTAGGTGATGAACAACAGGGGAGAAAGCGCCCACCCCTGTCTGATTTGGTCCATGTAGGTGATGAACAACAGGGGAGAAAGCGCCCACCCCTGTCTGATTTGGTCCATGTAGGTGATGAGCAACAGGGGAGAAAGCGAACGCCCCTGTCTGATTTGGTCCATGTAGGCGATGAACAACAGGGAAGAAAGCACACACCCCTGTCTGATTTGGTCCATGTAGGCGATGAACAACAGGGGAGAAAGCACACACCCCTGTCTGATTTGGTCCATGTAGGTGATGAACAACAGGGGAGAAAGCGCTCACCCCTGTCTGATTTGGTCCATGTAGGTGAGGAACAACAGGGGAGAAAGCGCTCACCCCTGTCTGATTTGGTCCATGTAGGTGATGAACAACAGGGGAGAAAGCGCCCACCCCTGTCTGATTTGGTCCATGTAGGTGATGAACAACAGGGGAGAAAGCGCCCACCCCTGTCTGATTTGGTCCATGTAGGTGATGAACAACAGGGGAGAAAGCGAACGCCCCTGTCTGATTCGGTCCATGTAGGTGATGAACAACAGGGGAGAAAGCACACACCCCTGTCTGATTTGGTCCATGTAGGTGATGAACAACAGGGGAGAAAGCACACACCCCTGTCTGATTTGGTCCATGGAGGTGATGAACAACAGGGGAGAAAGCACACACCCCTGTCTGATTTGGTCCATGTAGGTGATGAACAACAGGGGAGAAAGCGCCCACCCCTGTCTGATTTGGTCCATGTAGGTTATGAACAACAGGGGAGAAAGCGCCCACCCCTGTCTGATTTGGTCCATGTAGGTGATGAACAACAGGGGAGAAAGCGCCCACCCCTGTCTGATTTGGTCCATGTAGGTAATGAACAACAGGGGAGAAAGCGCCCACCCCTGTCTGATTTGGTCCATGTAGGTAATGAACAACAGGGGAGAAAGCGCCCTTCCCTGTCTGATTTGGTCCATGTAGGTTATGAACAACAGGGGAGAAAGCACCGACCCCTGTCTGATTTGGTCCATGTAGGTGATGAACAAGAGGGGAGAAAGCACACACCCCTGGCTGATTTGGTCCATGTAGGTAATGAACAACAGGGGAGAAAGCGCCCACCCCTGTCTGATTTGGTCCATGTAGGTGATGAACAACAGGGGAGAAAGCACACACCCCTGTCTGATTTGGTCCATGTAGGTAATGAACAACAGGGGAGAAAGCGCCCACCCCTGTCTGATTTGGTCCATGTAGGTAATGAACAACAGGGGAGAAAGCGCCCACCCCTGTCTGATTTGGTCCATGTAGGTTATGAAGAACAGGGGAGAAAGCGCCCACCCCTGTCTGATTTGGTCCATGTAGGTGATGAACAACAGGGGAGAAAGCGCCCACCCCTGTCTGATTTGGTCCATGTAGGTGATGAACAACAGGGGAGAAAGCGAAAGCCCTTGTCTGATTTGGTCCATGTAGGTGATGAACAACAGGGGAGAAAGCACACACCCTTGTCTGATTTGGTCCATGTAGGTGATGAACAACAGGGGAGAAAGCACACACCCCTGTCTGATTTGGTCCATGTAGGTGATGAACAACAGGGGAGAAAGCACACACCCTTGTCTGATTTGGTCCATGTAGGTGATGAACAACAGGGGAGAAAGCACACACCCTTGTCTGATTTGGTCCATGTAGGTGATGAACAACAGGGGAGAAAGCGCCCACCCCTGTCTGATTTGGTCCATGTAGGTGATGAACAACAGGGGAGAAAGCGCCCACCCCTGTAAACTCCGGTTTTGACAAGAAACCGGTCCGACTCACCGGCACTACTTAACTTAACTTAACTTAACTTAACGTCTTTATACTGGTTTAGAAGACCCTGGAGAATCTGTATACAACCAGTACCGTGCACTGACTATTTTTATACAAACGTTCACATATGAGTTTCTTACAAACTCATATACAGACAATGGGTTTCTCACAAGGCCACATACAGACAATGAGTTTCCCCACCATCTCACATTCATTCAATAAAATTCTCACCATACAGACAATGAGTGTCTCACAAGGCCACATACAGACAATGAGTTTCCCACCATCTCACATTCATTCAATAAAATTCTCACCATACAGACAATGAGTTTTCCCCCATCTCACATTCATACAATAAAATTCTCACCATACAGACAATGAGTTTTCCCCCATCTCACATTCATACAATAAAATTCTCACCATACAGACAATGAGTTTCTCACAGATAATGCAAGTGTATAAAGAGTGCAATATTTATTAAAGTAAGAAAGTTGAAACAATCAAAGTATAAATTAGCACAGGCCACTCAACAACAATTACAATAAATAAATTAATTAAACGGCAAGATATCAATATTTCCGTAAACACCAAAATTCAGACAATAATAATAGCAATACTTAAAGATTTACTCAGGCAGTATTAACATGAACAAGTGTGCAGCATATCCCCTTTGTTGATTTCTGTGCAGTTTATTGGAGAGCTGTGAATAGAATCACTGAACCTTGCTCTGCTTGTCGTGAAAGACAACTAAGATGGTTTGTGCAAGGAGCTGGTGACTTCATAATTTAAAACTTAATGATACAGAAACCACAACAACAAAAATCCATTCATGGTTTTTATGAAGGTTTCTGGCAAGAAAGCCAATGACAGTTGCCTCTCTATTTTCCTACTTGAGCAATAAGAAAGGTTGAGTTAAGATGCAGTAACCAATGTGTCTGATGATGTTGCTTCTAACAAATAAAAAAAAAAAAAAAAGGTTGAGTTAAGATGCAGTAACCAATGTGTCTGATGATGTTGCTTCTACTTGAGTAATAAGAAAGGTTGAGTTAAGATGCAGTAACCAATGTGTCTGATGTTGCTTCTACTTGAGTAATAAGAAAGGTTGAGTTAAGATGCAGTAACCAATGTGTCTGATGTTGCTTCTACTTGAGTAATAAGAAAGGTTGAGTTAAGATGCAGTAACCAATGTGTATGATGATGTTGCTTCTACTTGAGCAATAAGAAAGGTTGAGTTAAGATGCAGTAACCAATGTGTCTGATGATGTTGCTTCTACTTGAGTAATAAGAAAGGTTGAGTTAAGATGCAGTAACCAATGTGTCTGATGATGTTGCTTCTAACAAATAAAAAAAAAAAAAAAAGGTTGAGTTAAGATGCAGTAACTAACGTGTATTTTTTTTGGTGCATTCGCCTTATTTCTCTATTCCCCAAGGCGGGTGTGCGTTGCACTGTGGTTTTTATTTTGCGCCTGTCGGCCCAGTGCATCCAACTTCAGCAGAATACATTTTATGTAAGGGTCTGCTTCCTCCTGCCTTTTCTAAGGGTTTGGTTCCCCGGGGTAACGGCCGATGCTGTGATGGGGATCGAACCCAGCACCTTCGGGATGTGAGCCGTGCCACTTAACCACTAGGCCACGCCGTCCCCCACCAATGTGTCTGATGATGTTGCTTCCAAAACTAAGTCAAAGAACCTACATATTTCTTCTCAAATGCTAGCCATGCTTCAGATATTTGTGTATGAGCAAACACTTACCACAGAAAACACTTACCACAGAGTCAATGTAAGGTGAGATGGGCTAAACAAGAGCATACAGAGTCAATGTAAGGTGAGATGGGCTAAATAAGAGCATACAAAGTCAATGTAAGGTGAGATGGGCTAAATAAGAGCATACAGAGTAAATGTAAGGTGAGATGGGGTAAACAAGAGCATACAGAGTCAATGTAAGGTGAGATGGGCTACACAAGAGCATACAGAGTCAATGTAAGGTGAGATGGGCTAAACAAGAGCATACAGAGTCAATGTAAGGTGAGATGGTCTAAACAAGAGCATACAGAGTCAATGTAAGGTGAGATGGTCTAAACAAGAGCATACAGAGTCAATGTAAGGTGAGATGGGCTAAATAAGAGCATACAGAGTCAATGTAAGGTGAGATGGGCTAAACATGAGCATAGAGTCAATGTAAGGTGAGATGGGCTAAACATGAGCATAGAGTCAATGTAAGGTGAGATGGGCTAAACATGAGCATACAGTCAATGTAAGGTGAGATGGAACACAAACATAATCTTAACTATAAAACAGGAAATGTGTGTGTCTGTTTGTCTGTGTTGCAAAATTTCATGAGCAGTGAGCTCTAGCAATGTGAAATTTGCACAGCTCATTATGTCTGGAATTTCTAGGTCAACACAACTATTTTCACTCGCTGCATCAATCTCTTCCTCAGGAAATTAACATTAATGAAGCTAAACTATTTACGGCAAGTGTATTCTTTTGCTATACCATCTACAGTGAAATCTTTTTTGGTCTGACTCTTCAAGCTCAGATACTCAAAGCTCCAGGACCGGTCAATGTTTGGAACTGATCAGTATAAGGGGAGGTCAGTACTCTGACCCTTGATAGCATGCAAGTTGGGACATCATGACATTGTGCTCTGCCTGCAAGATTTCAGTTTTGCAACTTTTGTTCTGTCACTTGATTGTAGTGTTGTTCTGATTGAGTTTTCTGTGTTAAGTGAATATTTTGTATCGAGTGATTATTGTAATGCCACCAATTCAATTACTAATTACATAGAAAAACTTTTCAAACCCACAAAGTCGTATTGATCAACACAACTAATTTTAAGTCACTATATCAACTTGAAGTTATTATTGAATTGTGTGTACCGGTATTCAAAATGTGTTATTTCCTGGGCAAAGCTCGGGACTGAAGTTATAGTAATTTAATCAAATTAATAACACTTTATTTTTGTTAAATTATTATTAAGTCAATCAAGGGGATGTATAGAGCTGTGGAATAAAGGTTGCTTGTCTTTTAGGTCACCATGTAGTGTGTAGTTTTTAGTTTTATTTCACCTCAATTTTTAAAAACCTAGACCTTACCTGGGCTTGAACTTGTGTCGTCCATATCCTAACTGCCTCGCCTCCGAAAATATGACATCTTTCTTTTATAAGAAGACACATTTACAGCAGATATACACAGAATACAAGCTCACACAGAATGTGTAGGACTGAACTACATTATGATGCTGCAATCAGTGAGGTTGCCGAGTGCCACCAGTGCATGAAAAGGAAGCAAAGAAAGGCAACCCCGTAACCTACCAGGCAACTAAATAGGGTTGGACATAGAGCTGGCTAGGCTACTCCATCCTCATCATCATCATGTAGCATGTCCTATGCACAACGTCACTCCAATTACAGCCCGTCTGAAAGAAACTCAATTTCTTGCCGAATCTCCAGCCTGCTCCAGTGTCATGCCCAAGCATTCCTTGACATCTTGATGCCATTTCCCTTCTTGGTCTGTCTCTGCCTCTCTTGAACAACACCATACCTTCCATTATCATTCTATCAAGACCGTTGTGTCTTTTGATATGGCAAAAGTATTTCAATTTTTTTGTTCATGATGGAATTTACGAACTAATCCTCTTCTGTGTCAAACTCCTCTCGACTGTCTACATTTTTTTTTTTTTTTTTTTTTTTTTTTGGAGGGGTGCAAGGTATTCTGAGGATTTTTCTATACCATTTTGACTCAATGGACTCGATTCTCTTCCTTGAGGGTTGGGTAACTGTCTTTGTTTTGCAGCCATATGCTGCCATGTGAAAAGCACATATTCTCTAAATGTACACTTTAGTTGGTTTGCTGGTGTTCTGCTATTGTTTCCACAGATTGTGTAGCCTCTACATTGCCATTGTCAACCTCCTTCTGATTTCTCCCATCATATAAAAACTTGAAACAACAAAAAAGACATAGACAGCTCAACATTTGATGCCCTGGAATGTATTTTCTGAAAACCCTGCTTCACAGGGAGCTGAAAAGGTTTTGATCAATTGATTTAATCAGACATACTTTGTGTGAGCTTGGAATCAAACATAGGATAAGTAGGAAATCACACATGAAGGATTAAGAGTATATTAAACCTACACATACCTTTAGCGTGTATCTCATTTACTTGTACAACCAGTTGAAAGATACCTCATTTGGATCTGCCTGGTGTACAGTGATGATATTCTGCTTGATATAAAGTAACCTATGATAATGATGCCATGACATCAAAACCCTAGAGTGGGAAAGACCTGTAGGAAATAACTGATGCCCCAGTGGAGGATATTCAAATAAGCAAAACAGGTAGAAGTACAAATTACCCACAGTGCAACATTACAGGAAATTGAAAACCATAAAACAAGAACACAATATAATTAGCTGAGTAGTCTATCAACACCACATGAGGTATCTCAGAAATAATAACTAAAGCAATTCAACAAGAAAAATGTATAATACAATAAAGCATTTAAGAAAATAAGTATTCTATAACTTGTTTGCTTTCTAAGCTACTTGTACTGGGGTCTTCATTCTTAATGTTTCTTTGGTTGCAGGTTACAGTGGCTCTTCTTACATCCTGAGGCATACTTGAGATGGATCTGATTTGTCATGGCTGAAGTACAATGCAAGGCTTCACAGCAAGCTTATCATTATGTGTTGATTCTCAATTCGTTGGCCAGATTGCTGTGGCACAACCTGTTTCCAGGACAGCAAAGTATATGAGAGGTTGGATGATTGGCAGTGAAAGTTAAAAGAAAGTAAATTAATGTTAAATAGAAACTGCACAACCAAATTGAAGGGAACTATCGACAAGTAACTAACAAAATTATCACTAGAAGCAACAGAAAGATTGCTTTTAACGAAGAAACATATTGAAGGAGAAATCCTGATGGAAGACAGTGTTCAGGGGACTAAAATATAACTACAAAGATAAGAAAACAGACAGTGTACATTCAATGGAATATTTGAGAAAGGGAAAATCAAAACACGCTGTTACTTATAATAAGCAAATTTGAGAGGAAGGTAAAGGGACAAAGGTCCAGGGCAGTCAAACAACATAGCATGATAAAGTGTCAGCAACACAACGGATAGTAAACACTGTGGAATGGAAGTTGTAGAGAAACAATGTTGCCTTGGCACTTAGAATGACAACACATAGGTCCCCATGAAAATTAAGCAAATGCTCACTTTCAATCTGCAACTGCATATGGCAAATACAAAAGTTAGTTGCCCAAGCGACACCATCAGACAATTTTGTCTTGAAGATGTAACTAGTGCTGTATTTGGAAGAAGTGCGCTTGTCATCAACCTCACTCTCTAGTCCCGAACTACCTTGTGCCAATGGCAAGACATAAGTCAAGACGACTGGAGGTAATTCAGGCACACTGGTCCCACCTCTTTTGAGACCAGGGGTTGCTTGAAATCTGCGAGGTTCGATCCCACGCTTCATCGCTTTGAGAGGTGAGTGCCTAACCTTTAGACCGCAGCGACCTCCATAGCAAATACTCTATATATGTACATACAAAGTATGTTTAAAACATGTAGGTTTATACACAATTATTTACTATCTTGGTGAAGTTGGTTATAAAAGCATAAATAGTTTACTCGTATTAGTACAGTGTGGCTTACAATTATTCTCACAATTCAGAGTTACCCCCAGTCATCTCGACCAATAGTCTTGCTACTGATCCAAGGTAACTTGGGATAAGAGTGAGATTGACGACCAACGCATATTCTTCCTCACTATAATCCAAATACAGCGCACACCACATTATTAAGACAAAACCATCTTCTTCTTCTTCTTCGTACGCTGTCAGACGTCTACATGTATTTTTTCTAAAAAAGCAGCTGTCATCCTGAGGCTGTCGACACTGCCATAGAGCTAGACAAAACCATCTGATGTTGTGGCCATCATCGGTTCGCGATGTGCAATAATTATTTTCACAATTAGCGTAACTTTAATCCTGTTCACTGTTTTAAAATAGAAAATGGCTTTTAAAATATATTATGGTAGAACAGGGTAGACTGCTGAATTTAAATCATGAGGCATTTCCTGAATAGAAAGCATGTGGCTTTCAACCTCATTGTTTAAAACAAATTGATATATCAATGCAGTAGCTTTGCTCTGGTTTAGCAATTTTGCAAGGTGAACAATTACAGAAGTAGTCCCAAGCTCATTCAGGGGTAATAAAAGATGGCGCGAAGAATGAGAAAACGAATAAAGCCACACACAAACATGAAACAGTACAAAATCAATTTAGTCCGATGATAATTTGTGACTTGGCATTCTAAATAGTTTTGCTCCGCCTACATGGTACAATGAGTTGTTCTGGTGGTAAATATTTGTTTCCAGTTCCATCATACGTTTTGCCTGCATTTATTAATATTCTATAACAATATAACTAGCTTTGTAAAGCTTCAATAAGCCAATCATTAATCTATAGCTATTTAGCCAAAGCAATAAAAGCAGTACTTTCTTACAGAGTTCAGTCAGTTGTTTAGGAGAAGACCTAGTGACACAACTTGTTAGAATCAAAGCCCAGGTACATCTTAATATGTAGCAAATGTCATGTTCTGAAGCAATAAGGACTGCACACATCTTTATTTGTTTTATTTCCATATATTTTGTTTCATCTTTCCAGCTGTCCCTCTTTCTCATAGTTTTTTGGCCAGTAACTGACCATCTCGCTTGATGTTGTCTTTCATGGCAGCTTCTTCTTCTTTCTTCTTCTTCGTACGCAGTCAGACAGTAACCATTATTTTTTCAAAAAAAGCGGCGGTCATCCTGAGGCTCTCGCCACTGCCATAGAGCTTGTCTTGCAGTTCCACTGGTGATGGCCACATCTACTCTCTCTGATCCTCGTATGTCGGGCAGTTCTGCAGCAAATGTTTAGCGGTCATTTTACCGGTACCGCACGGGCATTCGTCGGTACCACCTATCTTCAATTTGTTGAATAGGTGGTACCTCAGTCTATTGTGGCCAGTGCGAAGTCTGAAGACAACGACCTGCTCTCTTCGGTTCAACTGGTAATAGGCATCGTTTTTGGTGTAACCGGTATGTTCGGTTTCCCATTTGGTCATGTATCTGGCTTTGATAAGCCGTTTTGACTCTTCGTACGTCATACTTTCATGGCAGCAATTCCGTTCACTTTCCTCAGGCCTGCTGTCATCCTTTGGTTTGTGCTCCAGCTCTGGCTCATGAATCTCATTACAGCTTTTACAGTTCTTAGCTAAGTTGTCATAAGCTAGCCGCTATTCGCATTCCCTTTGGGCATAGGTTGGGAGTTCTGGTAATAGTATTAAGGTCTCTTCTGAGGACATGGCTGATCCAATTCCAGTGCCAAGTGATCATGATGGTGTGCATACCTTCTTGATTGCTCCAGGTAGGTAGTTCTTTGGTGGTGGTGATGTTCTACAAGAAAACTTTATTCAAATTGGATAGATCATATCTGGGAGATTTCTGTTTCTGTCCCTCTCCAGCACTAAATAAGGTACACAAAATGAGCAACTCTTGTATATTCTTAGTTTGCTGTTTGTGTTGAAATGTGAAGACTTCCAAATGTTGCTTAAGCTATAATAAAAGTATGCTTAGATGTCCAGGGTTCATTACATCAAAAGACCATATCGAAAACCACGTCTGATGGCCTGCAGTTCTGTTGGAGAGATTGACGATCTGTTTCTGCCAGATGTTACGAGGATGGCCACAGGGATGTCTCCAGGATGAACACGGCTTTTCCCGTTCCTCGCCCCCACAGCGAGCCAGAGCATCTGGTGGACTGGGAATTCCTGGGGAAGACACGCCACATGATGGAAAGGTGACGGTAACCTATTGTCAAGGCAATGCCTGCAAGATTGGTACGCTGAACTACCTCGCTGTTGGAAATCATGTCATGCAAGTGGATCCCTAGGATGTGCCTCTGGTTTCACAGATGGAAGGTCTCAAGACGCTACCGGTTTTGCTGCAATAGTGTCCAGTACTCTCAATCATACAGGAGGATGGGGGACAACACAGAAGATGTAGATACTGAGCCTGGTCTCCAGGGCAAGCCTTTATAAAGACCAGGCTATGCAGAGAGAGTGCATGGATGAAGCCGCCAGGTCCATTCTGCAGGAGATGTGACTGCTACATGTGTCAGAGAACTGCCAAAGTAGACTAAGTCCTCAGTGGCTGTAACAGGGTTGTCGTTCACTGTTTAAGCTGGCACTGGGTATTTCTGTACGAGATATAAATTCCTTCTAAACAGCAACATAACATTGCAAACAATTGTTTGGTATACCATCCTGACCCAGGCAATCTGCTTTAGTCCTCCTTATTTCTATGTCAAATTCTCTTATCATTCTTGTGACTCAATGGCATGGAATGTTTGCTACTTCCTCATTGTGTTGTCCTTCAGTATTGTTCCATTTTATGACACAGACCTCAATACACTAGTCCATGGCATCTGGTTATTTCCTTCAGTTCATCACTCATAATCACAAGAGACAGCTTGACAAACCAAGACTAACATATTCACCTACTAAATGCTTTGTCTTTGTAAACACATGGAGGTCTGAGGTTCGAATCCGAGCTGTCCATTTTTAAAAATTTGAAATATATCTTTTCTGAGTGCTTATAATATTGTATTGTTTGTTGCTGTCCCATAAATAAATTGTTTATTTGTGTGAACAAGGTTATCAACGTGTTATATTATTATGTACGAATATCCCACCTGTAACTTTAGATTTTCATATCTAAACAGATATAAGTGATTTTATGTTATCTATATCACATCCATAACTTTATATTATCATTTCTAAACAGATATCAGTGATCTTATGTTAATATGTATGACCATCACACCTGTAACTTTATATTATCATATTTTAACAGATATAAGTGATTTTATGTCATCTAAATCATAACTATAACTTTATATTATCATGTCTAAACAGATATTGATTTTTTTGTTATTATTTATGAGTATCACATATGTAACTTTATATTAGCATATCTAAACAGATGTTATTTTATGTTATCTATATCCCACCCGTAACTTTATACTATCATATATAAGCAGATATCAGTGATATTTTATGTTCATATATATAAGCATCACACCTGCTACTTTATATATTATTATGTGTAAGCAGATATCAGTGAATTTATGTTATTATATATAAGTGAATTTATGTTATTATGTATCAGTATCATACCAGTGACTATATATTCAAACTTTATAGTCAAAATGTAAACAAATTATTTTTTTTTATTTTTTATTATTTTATTTAAACCCACGTAAAATTAATGAACACATATTTTAACTAAAAAAAAAAAGCACTATTCCAATAAATGTAAAAATCTTCTAGAAATAGCCTTTTTTTAAAAAACCAAATGCGTTAAATGATATGAGCATTAGAGCCCATATATTGGCTCACAAACTTTCTTACAGTAACGCAGTTGAACATTTGTCATATTTATATATAACAGTTGCTCCATACCAAGTATTTCTAAATTTATTATAAATATACCTGTATTTCCTAGCAGCAGTTTTGTATTGTAAGAATAGGTGGTGAGTGGCTCAAAGTATTGCGGAGTGAATAAGATAATATTTTATGCAAGGTCAGTGTTATTGTTGCGGTGATTACATTAGAGACATGTCAGATTTTCATCTAATTGTTCGAGACTGAATTTCTAAGAACGGATGTACCGAGTGAGATCTTAGACACTATAAACCTTGTGTGTGACATCATGTTGATTGCAGTGTTCATTTTGTTGGCTCATGGTTTTTGTATGTTTTTTGAGAAACTCGAGAAAATAGTGTGAAAGCGAAAGAGATGAAGAGTGACATAGACCATAAAATGAGGCACAAAGGAAAATACATAAGATTGAGTCATGAAAAGAGCAAGGGAGAGGATATGGTGTATGTGTGTGTGTGTGTGTGTGTGTGTTGCAGATAGGTGTAAAAGTGAAAAAGTAAAAGAGATGAGAGAGAAATGAGACAAAATACATGACGACATATATATGAAAAGAGAAAATTAGAAATAGATATGATGATACAGGTGAAAAGACAAAGAATAATTGTTGGACAACATAGCTCACCATCATTCAATTTTGCTTGAGTGGGCTCATTTAGATTGAGATACAATATTTGTTGCTTTAATCACAAAATACTGGTTCCAAAATTGTTCAAACAAGACTACATTTGTAAAGATGGAGACAATATTTTAGCAGATTATACTCACAAACTGATTCATAAGGCAGTATACTTCCAGTCTCACAAATCCGATACTAGCAACACACAAATTACACTTAAAGCAGACAAACAGTTAAAAGATTTACCTGGAACACTAAAGACATCGAATTTGTTACAGGAAACTATTCAACAATTATAGGGGCTCAAACCAAATAGTATTTATATGTACAGGCATTGATAATTTGTGGACACACCCTCCAAATGGCTAATGATGAATGCCTTTGTTGAAACATGTGTTCAACATTGGCTTAGATATGATTATTTGGAATTGGTTGAAAAACAAGAAGGGTTAAAAAGTAGTTTGACATGAGAACATGCATAGAAGGTCCTTATCAAGGACTTGACAAATGAAAATGGCACAAATGAAAACAGCAAACTAACTTTAAACAAATGTCAGCATTAAAGCAAATCTTAAACTCACCCGAGTGGTACACAGGGACATAGTAGACTTAGTGCTTTGATTGAAGATCACTCAAGGTTGTATTGAACCAGCATTCTAAATTCAATTTTAAAATGTCTGTGTCAGCAAAGATATGATAGACTGTAGTCAGCTTTCTAGGAATGTTATTGTTCTCATGTCAAACTGTATTTTAAACTTACTGCTTCTGTCAGCCTAAACTGGAAATCGGTTTTACTGCAATCCTTCACAAATTCAACTAGACAGTATGTACAGCATACTACTACCCCATATACCAGTCCTGACTTATGAGCCTTTTGCTAAGGGCAATGACAACAACCCAAAAAAAGCCTGCTCCAAGCATCAGAAATTATAAATCTAAGGAAGGTGGTCCAAGTAACAAGAAGAGACAAGGTACACAGTCAGATAATGCAACAAGTGTTAGGTAGTCCAGACCTTACAGACTCGAGTGGAGCCATCAACAACTTTGGTGGTTTGGTCATGTCAGCAGAATAAAAGAAGATACCCTGGCAGTCATGGGAAGCAAAGAGTCAAGGATCTAGACCCCCAAGAACAATCCAAAGCCTGTTGAAATGACAACATAAGACAATCTATGAGATCGTGGACTAGACTGGAACCAGACCAAGAGGAAGACAGTAGATATCATGTTTTGGTGCTCTTCTTTCTAGCAAACCCCTACACCCCAGGGTATAGGAGGAGCAACGAAGTACATACATACGTACAGCTCTTCTCTTGACAAATATATCTTTCCCAACACAGGCCATATGCTGCCCCTCAGGTTGCCACATATAAAAAGAAAAAACTAACAGTGAAGAATATAAAGGGCCTGGGACACATAGGTAAATGAAACTCAAAAAGATGTGGCCTTGATAAAAAATTGTTTCAGAAATACTGATCAAGGCAATATGCATTTACACAGAAGAATACAATCTGTGTTGGTTTGAGGTGTCTCATAAATTGTAGCATTGTTAGTGCTATGGTGCTGTACATAAGGAGAGATTTGACTTTTACAACGTTCACAAATATTAACAAATGTAATATCAACTATCAACTAATAAATCAAAAAAGTTAAAAACTTATAATCAATTAAAACTTCAATAAAAGTTGAACTACTACAACATACACAAACACTAGTAAAAGTATGATCGAGAGAATGTTGAACTACTTCACATCAATAAATCCAATGTGTGGCATTCTAATTACACGTCCATATCATTTTATTTTTACTGCCTATCAGTAAGAATAGAGCAATATCTAAAATTGTTGATGCAAAAATGCACAAAACCATTACTACTTGGCAAATATAAAATTAAGTATTACTATGTAGCTGAAACAAGCATAAGCAATACAAATTTTCAAAAATCTTGAATAAAACTTGTTCTAATTCTGAGTTTCGGGCAATAGTTTGTGTTTCTGATAGTGAAAAATTTGAATTAATCGTAAATATTTTTAAAAATTATGTGTCAAATTTATCTGCTTCTTCATTTTGTTCAGTTCTTGTTCATTGGTCATGCCATATATGCAGGCCTACCATCAGGTCATGCAAGCCGATCATAAGGTCATGCAAGCCTATCATAAGGTTATGCACGCTGATCAGTAGGATATGCAAGCCTATCATCAGGACATGCAGGCCTATCATAAGGTCATGCACGCAGATCAGTAAGACATGCAAGCCTATCATCAGGACATGCAAGCCTATCATCAGGTCATGCAGGCCTATCATAAGGTCATGCAAGCCTATCATAAGGTCCTGCAAGCCTATCATCAGGTCATGCAAGTTGTTCAGTAGGACATGCAAGCCTATCATCAGGTCATGCAAGCTGATCAGTAGGACATGCAAGCCTATCATCAGGTCATGCAAGCTGATCAGTAGAACATGCAAACCTACCATCAGGTCATGCAAGCTGATCAGCAGGACATGCAAGCCTATCATCAGGACAAAGTTTAGTCTCAACTAGCTCTAGGTGACAACCGTGCACCTTCTTTCTGCCGGATCTCTGCACCTCCTGACCAGGTCTGACATCAAAGGTCAATGCATATTATGGATATTTCTGAAGTTGTTTTTTTCAGGGGTTTAAAATTTAGCCCCAGATGGTCATTCATTTGTGTTAGATATCAGGATATTATAGAGGCCAGTTAATAATATGCAGCTGACTATTCTTAGAAGAAAGAGAAGTCCATTAATGTTTTTGTCAATAAAACTGGTGGATTTGGTCATATATGTTCTCATTTACTGATCCCTCTATTAGGATGGACACAAATTGTGGCTGAAGATTTTGATCTGTCAGTATAGCAGTAATTTTTACCGCACTATGATTAAATATATGCAATAACAAATACGAGGCGCGTTAAAAAAGTATCCGGCCTTAATTTTTTTTTCCATCTAAACAAATGAAGCATGGGTGTTGTCCTTCCGCATGGAGGTATAGGGGACCGTCATGAGAATGTGTGAATTTTTTCCCACCCACAGATTAGGTCAGTCGTTGGCAATCAGCCTTTCAGTGTTAAATGTAGTGAGCGCCCGTCAGGTTTTCATTCACCATGAAATGACAGAAAGAATTGGGCAACAGTATTGCATCAAATCTTGCCAAAAGCTAGACGATATCTAAGTTGAAACCATTAGAAAGATTCAACAGGTATTCGGTGATATTGCCATGAGCATGATGCAAATTAAGGAGTTGTACAATTGCTTCAAATATGGCTGCACGTTGGTGGAGAGCGGATCATGTTCCGTTGGGCAATCAACGAGTCGAAATGATGAAGTCATTGACCAAGTATGGGCCTTGGTCTTACAGGACCGTCATGTCACCATCTGATAAACTTGGCAGATGAGATGAAGATAAGCATTGGTTTGGTACACTCCATTTTGAGCAAGATTTGGCTATGCGAAGAGTGTCCGCAAAATTTGTGACATCACACATCCGCCAATTCTTCACATCTGATTCAGACTTTCTTGGCCAAACACAACATTCCTCTGGTTCGTAAGGCTCAATATTCTCAAAACACGAAGCTGAAAATTCAGTTGAACGGAAACCCAATTTCAGTTACTAGAAGACATTATGCGGAATGCTAAGACTCAGTTGTACTCCATTCCCTAAGAGGCCTTTCTGTAATACTTCCAACAATGGCAGGACCTCTGGGAGAAGTGTGTGGAGTCACAAGGAGAGTACTTTGAAGGGGATTAGGGTTTGGAGTAATTGTATTTTTCCGGCCCAAAGAGAGTATATAATGATAATGATGACATTATCAGTGGACTTCTTTCATGCAAACAAGAACATTCACTTGCCCACCCACACAGAAACAGCAGGATGTGGTCCAACAAGAAAAGATAGTACCAAGTAATTGCACCATAAAACCAGGTATTTTTAGTGCTTTGCTTCCTAAGGCAGAATGCATTGTATTGTGTTTCATGTCTTACAGCCCAGCACAGCTCATCCGACTTCAGCACATATTATTGTTAAGTGTTTACTTTCCATAGGGGCACTACCTTGCTGAATCAGAACACATACATATTTTGGTAGTCAACCCCTTCCTCATACAGCCCACAAAAACCAGGTATACACTACAGCTATCACAAAATTAATTTTTTAATTAAAACCTTACGCCATTTATTTTTACCGCTTTGGTGCACCAAGAAGATTTATCAAACTGAAAAATGCAGGTCAATTGCTCCTGCAGTCATCCTAAATCCACACGCGAGGCCTAATGATTTCGATGTCTGTCTGCTGACGAGGAGGGCAGCAGATCGAATCTCGGTAAACCATATGTTGTTGTTCTGTTGGGGATAAAATAAAAAAACATAGACAGCACACAATGTCGCGACAACAGTGGCATGAGTCCTCAGTCTAAAAACTCCTCTACCGCAGCAATGGGAATAAAGATGTTTAATTAAACTATTTTCAGTCTCAGAAAATGACCCTGATCAAAACATAAGAACAATAGACCACAGCATATGAATTTTTCAAAATGTCACTAGAGGAGACAGAGTAATGAAGGAAGAAAGTTCACAAAAAGACAAAGGGTAAGTCGGGAAATAGGTCACAAATGTTTATTTTTTTTTCTTTAAGTTAATAAATGAGATGTGAATTTAAAAACCATTTATTATTGCACTTACATTGTTCTATATTTCTCAGCATAATTTCCACCAGCATAGATACTTATCCCATCACTGTATCAATACAAGGACATGCCCATTTGGCTTATTTTGTATTCGTCTGTCAGTTGTTCTGTTAGAACAATTTCTTGATCATACATTATGATGATGGTTAAACCATGTAAAAACCTGAATTGCAGTTGCCACATTGTCTATCGTTATTTGCCTGTCAGCTCGAATCATCTTCTCCAACAGCAGCACATATATTTCTGTTGGGCTTCATCAGCAATTTTTGAGCATCCTTGAGTAAATGTTTCTTTCCAGTTATGCACAACTTTATGTGACATACACTTCTCACCATAAACAGAAACCATTTCCTAATGTCTATCCTTTGCAAAAAAACCTTTTGCTAACAACAAAACATACAACAGCATGCTGTTCTTTGATTGTACACTCTGATAGCCTGGACCACTATGTACTTTTACTGCACACGTGAATGCAACACCTAGTGTCTACTCATCATCATCATGTAGCATGTCCTTGACAGAACATCACTCTCATCACAGCCATTCGATAGAAATCTCGATCAGCAGTCAGTCTACCCGCCTGCTTCATGTTCATGTTTAGAGTGTCCTTGATGTCATGTGTCCATTTCCACCTTGGTCGGCCTCTGCCTCGTCTTCCTGGAACAATACCCTCCAGAACTGCTTTTTCCAGTCCGTCATGGCACTTGATGTTGCAGAAAAACCTGTTTCCAAGAAATAACGTGGTTTATAAGCCAGTTCTCTTCGACGCTCAGATCTTGCAGGATGGCTTTATTTGTTATTTTCTTTACCCAAGGTATTTTGAGGATTCTTCTTTGCCCCGATCCTTTTTTTCTTAGTATTTGTGTGATGGTCCATGTCTCGCATCCGTACATTGCCACTGGGAATATGCATGTTCTGAGGATCTTCAATTTTAATTCTATGTTAGTATTGTGCCACACATTTTGTATACTATTCAGTTTCTGCATCGCTATGGACAATCGTCGCCTTATCTCCCCTTACACAGTCCCCCATCGTTTGTTATCAGAGAGCCAAGGTATTCAACCCACATGTTCCAATTTCTTCATTACCAATAGTGATCTTGGGTTGGGGGCTGTGAGTGCCAGTGGACATTATATTTGTCTTTTTTATATTTAGGAAAAGATTCTGACTTCACTGTGTTTCTTCAACCAACAGTAATTACAAAGTTGGATGTTGCTGCCACTTAATGACACATTTAGACAATAACTGGTTACATTTTTCAACCATCCCATATCAGTTTGTGACCTATTTACTGATTTACCCTCGTACAAGCTAACAGAAAATGTAATGGTTCGGAAATGGCAAGGATGTATTTAAACCTATCCGTAACCTGGGGCTATAACACAAGACAGCAGTGCTGAGGAAGATCAAGAATAAGATAGATTGACTTTGTTAAAGAAACACCAAAGTATCACGGATTGAAAATAACTAACAATGGCTACACACATGGCACATGAAAGAAGTATGCACCTCCCCACACTAACATAATTGGACAAATGAGATTAGAATAACTTCAGAGGTATCTGCCCTTGGATTCTACTTCCTGTGCCTTAATTTCAGAGCTTTGTTTCTGTTGATATGTCATAGGACAGATTTTAGTTGTTTCTGTATGGCTTAAATTTCCTCCTCTTTTTATTTAAACTTCATTAGTAACTTGCTGTTAACAGAAAATATAAGCAGTGTTCAAAGAACTATTCACTGCCTAAGATGTGTTTCATTAGCTTATAGTTAGTGCCATTTTTGTACTTATTGAACTGTACAATAACTGTCCACTCACTGCATGTAAGTATATGGGAAAAGTTGTGACCACTCCATTTTTAAAAAAAAAAAATTATTACACAAAGAGGCAATGTTTATTTTTTTCAAACCACAGCTTGACTGGTGTTTGAATCAAAGACTTCCAACTTTTGCCAAAACCTTTTGCTCATAGATCAAAAAGCCAACATCAAAATGAAGTTGTAAGATTGACAGAACCCTGGATAAGCCAAATATATATTTTGACATCAATTTATAAACAGTATGCACTACCTGTGACTGCTGTTTGAATACACACAACTGATCCAGAAATATAAAGTGCACAAATAAGCAAAAAATACACAAGCATAACCACAAATAAGACTTGACACCTTGATTCCCTTGGAGTATAAGATTGCAACCAATACTCTCTACTTATTCCTATTTTTTTTCTTGTTTCACTCTAGCCGGAGATGACCACCTTCATGAAACCTGCACCAAAGCTCTTTGCATGCTCTTGCAGTAGTGGTTTCTGTAAAACTTTGTTTCTCCCTATGAGGTTGCTAGCCTCATGCACAACTCTCTTTAATCACCTTTCACAACATGCATGGAAGTGCAGCATATCTTTTTTCTCCCCACAGTAACATACCCTTGGATCCACGGCTGGTATTCCTATTTTGGCTCCACCCATGATAGTGTGATTAGCATAATGGCAGAGTCCTCACTTTTCATGGCAAAGATGTTACAACTCCAGTCAACCCAGTTGTAAATGGATACCTCGATTACTGTTAGACAAGGAAATGCAGCAAAGGAAGAAATTGGGGCCACCCCTCATAAAAAGCTGTGGCCTAGTTAACACTTCATCTCCGACAGCAGTGTCTACTATGGAACTAGCATAACTGATACATTAGGGCCCATCTCACCTGTCCTCGTCTACCATCTTCACCAGCTGTGTTTTTACCTATGCACTCTTGTTCTTCCCTATGAGTTTTATTGCAGCTCATAAGGCCAAGACAATTAATACAGATATCAGTACACTATCAAATGTTTGCCCTACAAACACAAATAATTATCCACATAAATTGTACAGTCAAATGTCAAGTATTACAATACAATGATAATTCGATAGGTTTTGTTAAATACAATAATACATTATTTGTTAATAATACTCCAGATAAAAAACAAAATATGAAATAGTGATATGAAATGGAATTAATGAATATGTTCTTCTGCTTTGGAATGTTTAACATTAGTCACCACTGCACATCTCTTCACGCATTCCTATATTCACTCACCAAACATAATACAAAGCAGAATAGCAAAAATGGTTCTAGATAAAATTAAAACATTTAACAACATCTACGAACTTCATTGAAATAAATTACCATGTTATGTTATATGAAGAGATATGAAAATTTGAATTATCAAGACACATATACAATTGAAGTATCTTACAAAAATTAATTAATAATTTATTCGACGTTTTCCAGATTTAAACAGATGATTAAAGCTATGATCAGATATATTATAAAATCAAGAAGATCAAACTTATAATCAAATGAAAATAAATACCAGATACATAATTGAACTAACCTGATTCATATGCAATTTAGCCACAACTATACAAACTGCCAAGTGTCTCAGTTCTTTCTCTACATTGTGAAGGCTAGACAAATTTATTCATCATTTATTTAACTTTTACTTTTTAGTTTAATCAGTTGATTTGACCTGTGATCTGATAGTAAATCACAAAAATCTAACTTTTGATCAAATAAATACCTTCTTCAGATAAATTATAGAAATTGCCCGACATATGCAATATTGATTGAAAATTGGCAGAAATATATATCAACTTTCAAGTAGTCTTTCCACAACATTAATCCCTTCAGAGAAATAAATTATTCATGTATTTAACTTTTTCCAATTTATTCAGTTGATTAAACATATCTCAGCATCAGAAAACTGTAACCAAGAACCTCTAACTTTTGATCCAATAAATATTAACTTCCAATAGATCTGTTTCATGTGAAAGCCTGATAAATGAGGGACTGAAATAAAACTCAATACCAACAATGGTTGAAATACAAACAAGGTTTAAAAAGCAGTTTTACTTGAAAATAGCGGGAGACATTAACTGACTGGTTGCCATGAATGGGTCTTTGTCAAAGTATGGAAAAAAATCAGAACAACACAAACAAAAACAACGATTAAGTGTAATTGGATGCCTACACAGAATATTGCGGTTGAAATGGTACTATAAGTGGCAAACATGGACCTATAGCACATAACTGGGACACTTGGTAGTAGGTCAGGAGATAGCTAGGTATTGGACAAATTTTGTATAAAAGGGTGAATTACTTCACGAGACAGTCGCTGTGCTGGAACCCAAAAGACAAGAGACATTAGAGGATGTCCAAAACACCATTGACTAAGAGAACTAGAGATAACCATGAGAGAGGCATGCCAGGCATTATTGGATACTGGAGATAAGGGCAAAAGGCAGACATGCTTGGTGTGTTAGTTGAACACATGCTTCAGAGGGGGGGAAAGGAGGTTGATTGATTGATTGATTGATTGATTGATTGATTGAAGTTTTAATCTAAAGAAAATCATGAAGAAAATTCAATAATTTGTCTGTTATTTTTGTGTCTGTGTTGTTCTGGTTTATCCAATCCTTGATAATAACCTTTTAAGGTTGAAACATTTGTCACTGTTACCATATAAAATTGCTTTAAAACCTTGTGGTTTGCATGCAGTATAAACAGAACACTTGACTTAGCCACATTTTAGCCTTGTGATTCACATGTAGTGTAGATAGAACATTTCAGTTAGCCACCTTGATAACCTTGTGATTCACATGTAGTGTAGATATAACACTCAACTTAGGCACTCCTCTTCTACAGTGGGGTATAGTCTTTTTCCTGTGGCTTATAGGACATAAATTTTCTACAGGATAGGGGAGCCAGCCCCATGCCCGTCACATCTTAAGGCATGCGTGGCAGGTTATAGTGCTACTATTCTTTGATCCTCTTATAGTCCCTGATAACACATGAAGGAGTGAAGAGGGAAGATATCAACTCTTAAGATCTACTGTACTCTTTAATCTTGTCATCCAATGAGAAAGAATTTGTGTATGTCATATAGCCAAAAGCTGTTTTAATTTATTTACACCTTTTGCCATGAGGCACCATGTTGAACCAAGAACTTTGTTCAGTCCCCATCTCGTGGGTAACCACTTTTATTGTAGGACCACCAAAACATCCCTTTCCTTGTCCATCATGTCAGGGGTGCGTTTGTACCCAGCTCATCTGTATTTTCATAACAGCTCAGTATCTGCACCATCATTGAAGGAGATTTGCCGCTTGATTTCAGTGTTGTGAATTCAGTAACTTAGAGACTGGCTTCCACTACTACAGCTGGCGTAACAGAACCCTTGGCAATTGAAGATGTATAAGAAAAGGGTGTTAGCCGCTATCCAGACAAATTTTAAAGAGTAATGAAATTTCTGTCCCCAGTGGTCCGCCGAGGTATTTGTGTACGACAATGGACAAGATTAGCACCACTGTACCACAGACAACATGTCATAAGAGGCGATTAACTGCATGACATGGCATAACACCCGGCCATGGTTAGGTAGTTTGTTAAGAGCAGTATAGATGGCATCTAACAGGCTGCGGGTCTACTTTGCTCTAGTGTTTGAGTCTATTAAGATGAAACACATTAGTTAACCACCCACCACGGCACTTGTTCAAATGCAGCGGAGTAATAAGCTGCTCGAGCCTAGCCCGCTAAGCAGGAAATCATTCTCCCGGCTACATACACTAGCTGGGACTTGCTCCTGTAGAAGTACAGGTCGACTAAGAACTAAGAATGAAATTTCTACCCAATATGCAATCTACTCTCTCCCAGTCATAGAAAATCACAAGACGTAAACATTGCAAAATAAAGAAGTACTACAGATAGTCTTTGGCTACCTGGTAGCATGCATACACTTTCGTGTTTGAATACCAGGATTCAAATAGAGACTCAATGTTTTTTGTTCCATTGCACCTCTTAGCATCTGGGTTTTCGTAGTTTCCACGTACAATAACTGGAATATCCATGCTGTTGAACGTGCGAGCTGTTACCTTGATATGTTGCATCAAATGATGTATGGGTATGCTGTAATTGAAGCTGAGTCATCCTGTCAATTCCCTTCTTGGCCCAGGTAAAAGCACAAATTCAATTTTTTGATGGGATCATTTCCTGGCCACAGTTCTTGCGAGCAAAAAAAGATCAATGTGTACCGAGCTTTCTTTCTTTTATTTTAGGCTTGGTCCATTGTCCTCATTTTGGCATTGCTCAGCCTCATTTTGGCATTGCTCAGCTTCTCGGACTGTTACTAAAAATAACTGTCATCATGAAACAGGAAAGCGAGTAATTTCTGTCTTGGTTGATGGTTTTATCTTCCCAATTTAGAAGTCTAAGGATTTCCTCAAGGCTGCTGAGTCACAATATCAAAGTTGTTACTAACGTAGAAGGTGTTGTATCGTCTCAGTGAGCACAGACATATTAGAATAATGATGAATACGTACACTTCCTAGAAAACGGCAATTCCAGATTCTCACACTTGATGCTACTAAGCTAACAGAACAGATTTGACAACAAGATTGACAATACACAGGATCTCCTTCCTATCTGTCCCATGAAACAACTGGTGGAAACGCTAAAAAAATTACATCACTGTTGTAAAAGTACCCAAAACATAAAAACATGTTGGATCAGTAATTATACTCTAAAATTTCTAGCAAAAGAGATAGATCACAGACAGAGGCCTGCTGGATAAGATCATTAGATGCATCTTAAAAAAAAAGATCTGGATCATACTTAAAGATGACTGCAACATAGTTTACACAAACAGGTCAAAGCAGCTAAGGCAAGAGGTAGTGTAATCAACTGTAGAAAAGAATAAGTCTTCAAAAGTGTCTTATAAAAGCCCTGTAGACCGCAGTAATACCACCCTGACAGATAGAGTAGAAATAGAGGGGAAAAAAAGGAAGAAACATTACACTGACCTCTTCAAATCAAAGACTGCAGTAAAAAAAATTTTTAAAGAGAATGAAGAAAAAAAAAAGGCACACAAGACAATTTGCATGCCATATGTGCCACAAGACAATTTGCGTGCCATTATCAATGATTGAAATGGATGATAGGGATCATAATGCTGAGCAGTGCATGAGCTGCAGCGGTCAGCGACCCAAAGCTGACCCTTAGCATCAGGGTCGGCGAACCAGATCTGCCAAGAGCCTTCTACACCTCCACGAGGTGACCCTAGATAACAGGCTGCAGCAGGGCAGACTGGCTAAGGAGAAGGGATTGAAGAGGGAAGGCTAACACGTATCCAAAAATACCATGCTGAAGTCGGATGAAAGGTACAAATATCGCAGTCAAGCTGTAAACTATGATACAATGAATTTTGTTTTTCCTAACTACATCGTGCTATTTGCAAAGGTCTTTCAGGGCTAGGTAGCGAGAGTCTAAGAACGAATAACGAAGAAGAAAAATGGATGAGGAATTATATGTGATCAATCACTTAAAAACAGGAAATGCTCCTGGACTGGATGGAATCACTAAAGAAGTAATTCAAGTGAAAGACATAACACTAACACAACAGTTAGCTCAACTATTCAACAATTACCTTCAAAAACTACAAATCCATGACCAGAATAACATTTCAAAAACAAATTTGATCCACACAAAAAGGGAAACTGGCAAATTACTGTCCAATTTGTTTGCTTTCATCCATTTACAAACTTTTCACAACAGCAACTGAACAGACTACAGAAACTTGAGAATCAACAACGACAGCAGCTAGGTTTCAGAAAAGACTACTCAACCACAGAACTTCTGCTCTTTCACTAAATTAAACAGATCTGAATCATAAATAAATCATTTATTTGACATTATCTTCCAAGTTGATTCAAGATGTCATAAGACATGCTTTAAGATCGGAAAACTAAAATCCAGAAATTTTTAACTTGTTACACAATAAACAATGGCTGGATTAAACAGTGTTCAGAAGGAACAGAGGAGAAGTGACAAAAATTAATACAGTAAAAATAATGTGTAGCTGTGTCGGTACTGAAAGCGTATAAAAACATGTACGTGTGGCTCAGTTACGGTACAGGGACAGAAACAAAATGAAACCCATGTTACAATCACATGATCTTCATAAATGACCGAAAACAAACAAAAACACCAAACAAATCAGAAAATATACAAAGACACTGCACTTGACAACCTATACAATACTTATGGCAGTAACCATTAGCCAGAGAGTGGCAGAGAATGTGTGGATCATGATTTGCTACTTAGGACAGAGGTTCCACGTGAAATTAGAATACAATATAGTGCATATACTTACTGTTTCATGTATTGTCATTTCTGTTTCGCCTACTCTGTCCTAAGTGACATACCATGATTCACATATTCTCTGTCACTCTCTGTCTAATGGCTGTCACTTTACGTATAGTATTGGTCATCGATTGCATTGTCTTTGTTTACTGTGTGTTTTGTTAGATATTTTTGTATGTTTTGTCCCCTGATGGTCGTAACATTGGTTTCATTTTGTTTCTGTCCTGGAACAGTAACTGGGAGTGCCTATGTTTTAATCCAGGAGAACAGTAAAGGATGTTTCAGATGTTTCTGTCTAAATAGGTCTTTATCAATGACTGGACAAATGAAAACGATAACAGTGAACTAAGTTAATAAATATCTGTGTTAAAGGTAAAGTCAAGAGTTAAGCATCTGATTAATGTAGTGATAGATCACTAGCTTTTCAAGGCAAAGGTAACGAGTTCAACTCCATTATCAGTACGTTCCAGTCAAACCAACTATAAATGGGTGCCCAGTTTAATCTTACAGACGGAAAGGTAGTGAGGAAGAAAGCTGGCTACCCCACCTCATAAAGAATTGTGGTCTCATACAATGAAGTCTCTAACACTTCATCCTTGACAGCAGTGGCTGATATTGGGCTATTTTTACCTTTTATAACCAATAATGAATCAAATTAAATGTTTTTGTGTCAGCAAGGAAGCTGTAGCATTTGTGCAGTGATTCCATCCAGACCAGGCAATTTGCGGGACTTTAGATGTGTGTCAAACACCATTTGTTTCCAAGGCCATTCCTTTTCAAATTTGCATTTATTGTTTGTTAGTCCAGTCTTTTAAAGACAAATTATGTTGAATCATGAGTACACATCTGCTACTGTTCTCATGCAAACCTTCATACGAGTCTAGCTTGTATTTCAGCCATTACTGGTATTGAGTTTTACTAGTCCCTCAAATGAATATTAACTTCAGATACATTTTTAACCTTGCCTGATTCACATGTTGCATAGACAGAAAATATATAATCTGTCCAAAATTGCAGCCTTTTCACTACATTAAAAATATGTTCGAAAATTGATAACCCCCCACAAGTCCAATTTGAACACTAAACACAAATATACAGATCTACATTCTGAAAAACAATGGCTGGTCTTTTTACATATACAATAAATACATTTACTCATGTTTTTAATTCTAAACAATGATCATTTTTCTCTTTATCTACTGTCAAATATTGTTCCATAGATGAGTCTCCTCTGCATCACGTTAACAATAGCTGTAGGTCAGATAATTCCATGTGGGCAGATATTATTCACTAAAGTTTGCAAGAAAGCATTTTCTTTTCTCAATTAATAATAACAATAATATTCGCTTAGGCGTCTAAGGTCCGTTGCGTCGGTAGGCCACATCCATGACTCACTGCTACAGTGTGGTTCTAGGCCTCGTCCAGGGCGGACGTGGAGGTTGATATCTGCTGGAGCTATACCGTACGGGGAAGGCCTCTTCTATGCCTCCATCCGGTCGGAGGAAGTCCTTTGGCGCTGAGGAACAACTTGTGTAGTATCTTGTGTGCCAGGGTTTCTTGGTCCAGCCGTACAACATGACCAAACAAAGAAACTCGGCGGCAGTCAAATGATTCTGAGATTGGGAGAATGCCTGTTTTGGCGGAGACCTCCAATGTTGTGGATGTAGTCATGCTATCGGATGCCCAGGATGCACCACTGGTTGAGCATGTGGAAGGCCTCTAGTCTTGACATGTCGTGTTTCAGCAATGTCCAGGTTTCTAGCCGTAGAGCAGGACTGGAACAGCGCAGGACTGGTAGATCCGAATTTTTGTCTCAAGGGAGATCTTGCCATTACTCCACACATGTCGGAAGTCATGCATAGCAGACGCAGCTAGTCTGATCTACCTTGACATATCAGGACTGCTGCGCACATCAGATGATATCATGCTACCGAGATAGATGAATTCATTGGTTCCCTCTGCAGTGTGACCTTGGGTTTCAATGCCCTGGGGTGCTGTGTCGGAAACAAGGTTCTGAACTTTTGTCTTGGTCCAGGATATAGACAGGTCTAGAGATGGCATTTCCCTGTCTAGCATTTCCAGAGATAACTGCAGCGCATAGCTGTCTGTGCTGAACAGGACGATGTCATCCACGTAGGCGAGATCAGTGAAAGTTGATCAATAGCAATACCCTCTTGGCGCGTGCTGAGTCGTTTAAGAAGCCAACTGCCCTGCAGAATAGATCAGGGGCAAGAGCACATCCCTATCTGACACCAGAAGTCGTGGGTAATCTGTCAGAGAGAGTGCCACCAACCAAATTCTGGCGCCAGTGCCCGTGTGAAGCGCCTGGATCAAGTTTAATTTAACGGGGGGGAGGGGGGGGGGGGTTCCTATTCCCTGGAGGGCTTTCCATAAAGCTAGCCGATCGACCGAGTGAAGGCGAACTTCAAGTCCACGTATGCAGCACACAAGGGGCGATTGAAGGCACTGTGCAATTCGGTGAGGAGGCACAAAGCAAGGATAGTACGACCCAGGGTGAAGCCAGACTGTTGTGGGGAGGTGTTTTGTGCCAAGAGAGGCTAGATTCTGGCCAGTAGCACGTGAGCAAACACCTTCACCGAAACCGAGAGTAGTGTTATAGGCTTATAATTACTGCAGTCTTTGTGACTCCCCTTGCCTTTGTACAGGCAGAAGACGATTCCATTGCGCCAGTCGGTCAGGACCTGTTCCGTCTTCCATACTTGCAAATATACTTGCAAACATACTTTCTCATTGTCTTCACAATTTTCAAGAAAATAAAATATTTGTTCTTAAATTTTCAATAGAAAGATTATTAAGGAAGAACTTTGAAAACAACAAGCAATGGCTTAGTTACTGGATCTGTAAGAAGATGAGACAAATAAACACAACTTCTATCTCAGATGTAAGAATGAACAATATTGTTAAATATGCATGATAAAAGTAAATATTTGTTTTTCAACTCTTCAACAATAAAATGGAATATAAATGCACAAAGTTGCAAAATTTATGTAGGAAACAGATAAATATCATAATGGAAAATGCCAATTTGTTTTAAAAAGATTCCATTTAATAAATGTATATAATATGCATATAAGTGATAGAAATGGAATTACATTTGAAGATTATTGTGAGGCAACATGATTTAAAATGGTATTAGTATCAATGTGCTTGGTGCAGCTCTGTTATCATGGACATAAAGTGTTACACCAAGTGACTAGGGTGACAGCAACAGCTCCATGGCATTCTTAGTTTATACATGACGACAAACACAAATCTCAAGCTGGCAGCACCAGTCTTAACACTACACAAGCAGCTAGGGCTACTTTTATAATCTGCCTCTCCTGGGACCTATCATCTGCTTTTCCTAGGATTAAAATCATCCTCTGCCTCTCCTAGAATTACTATCAACTGCCTCTCCTAGGACCTATCCTCTGCCTCTCCTAGGACTACTATCATCCTCTGCCTCTCCTATGCCTCTGCTAGGACCTATCATCTACCTCTCCTAGGACTACTATCATCCTCTGCCTCTCCTATGCCTCTGCTAGGACCTATCATCTACCTCTCCTAGGACTACTATCATCACCAACCTCTCCAAGGACCTATCATCTACCTCTCCTATCATAATCTACCTCTCCTAAGACATCATCTACCTCACCTAGAACTATCATAATCTACTTCTCCTAGGACCTATGATCAACCTTGTATAGAACTCCTACCATCATCTACCTCTCCTAGAACTCCTATCATTATCTAGTTCTCCTACGACCTATCATCTACCTCTCCTAGAACTCCTATCATCATCTAGAACTATCATCATCTACCTCACCTAGAAACCCTATCATCATCCTCTCCTAGGACCTATCATCTACATCTCCTAGTACTATTACCACCATCTACATCTCCTAGTATTATTATCACCATCTACATCCCCTAGTACTATTATCACCATCTACCTCTTCTAGTACTATTACCACCATCTACATCTCCTATTACTATTATCACCATCTACCTCTCCTAGGACTACACTCAGTAATTAGCTGTCTTTGGACTAGGAAATGCATTCCTACAAGGGTGGCTTCTGTTACACTTCGTTTTACATGATGAGGATGTTAGGGTCATGGAAAACCCTTCTTAGGTCAGCTTTTACAACATTCATTATAGAGTACAGCAACCCTATTCTTCTTCCCCAGTAATGGCATCAAGGAAGGTTCACACAAAGGTACAACCATCACACAGAAGCAGTCTATGTTTTTGAGCATAGTGTAAACATAAAAGAAATTAGAACACATTACGACAACAGGCAAAACTACTGGAAAAAGGGAATAGAGGATGATGCAAAGAGAATGTACTCGACAAATTTGAAGATATGGATGAAAACAAGAAAGATAAACAGTACCTGGCTAGCAAGTAGTGGCAAGGCAAGATCATCATTACCAGTTAGCATGGCAACTGAAGAAAAGGAAGTCTAGGACAAAAGTTTCATCTTGATAGTAACATCAAGAAGGCAATATTCGTTTCTAGTATATTTTAGCTAGCCTTAGCTCTCCTTGCTTTATAAATTTGACAGTTTCAGCAGCCATGTGGCCGTAACAAGATATGGCTGCATGTTGTTAACCTTCAGAATGCTACATTTTTTTGGCGAACATTTGCACAACTTTATATTTTGCTTTGGTAGTTGACTTTCAAAGCTTGTAACTTTTCTGTTTGTTTGTCAATAAATATGATTTTCCTGTAGAGACACAATTGAATAAAGAACTTGTGGGTGTTATTGTTTTTGTTGTGTGTTTGTTAGTTTCTGAGATACAAAAAGATGAAAGTGAAAATTTATGGAAAATCCAAAAACAATTTGGACTCGACCACTAGGCCTAGTCACTCAGATAGAAATCCACGAAAACCACAACAACGTATCAATACTGTGTTTACAATATCGGCACAACTGTTAGTTTCCAATTCAAACGTAGTTAATAAATCTAAACAAACAAAATAAACAGATCTACTCGTTAAAGATCTTTCCCAACAACCTACTTCACCTTTCGCAAAAAGTCGGTTTGTTCCAATTAGCGTAATGAGAAGAAAAATCTTTCAAAATCCATTTGTAATCTAACATACAATACTTTTACCAGCAAAAAATCATGTGTAGATGGACGTGACGAATTCAACATTTAAATAATTGCTTTGGATAGGGTCTCCATGCAAAAAAAATTGTTTTTTTTCAATTTCGAATAGGCAGCGGGCGCTAGCACGCTAAAGGTTAATGCAGTAATAATAAGCAAAATGTTCCAAAATTCTCATTCAAAAGGCCAAAATTAGAAACAAACTTCTTCCTGTATTTTACTCCTAAAATCCAATTGAAAATCACAAATAGATCAAAACTATGGTGGAGCATGGCCAAGTTAATAATCACTTGCTATGATGTTTTGCCAGTGAAGTCATTAAATTTCTGATTTCAGTATTCAACACATGTAAGGAAACAGAATGGATACTCAGAAAGTGAATTAACCAAACTTTCACTGGTGATGATAAAATGAATTGTCTAATATCTCTGAGTGTCTTTGTTTAGCAATTCTATTCTCTGGATATGTCAATTTATAAACAAACTGACTATTATGTCTATTCTGTTATCTGGTATATAGTCTTAATCGAAGTGCCACATATTACGTTATCATGATAGCAGACTTTCTTGGCCCACTGCTTTGTCCATAATATTAATCTATAAAATACTCAAACCTTTCTGCACAGTTAATGTTTTAAAATGATTTATACGTTTATATGAAGGAAGATAGCAAGCATATTTTTCTAACAATCTGATAAAACTAAAATCGTTACAGGCAGCTGGTAAAACAAGCTCTAAGATGGACAAACAAACAAATAAATCTGATTTAACTCTTTAGATTGTATCTCACGGCGCTGGTCACCGAAAACTTACAAATGGCCGCCTTCTCAATCAAAATGGACTTCTGAAGCATTCGTTTGTGTTTCGTCATTTAGTTTGCCGAATTTCAATGTTTTTTTAATGATGCTACATGATGGTTGCGTACACGCATGCACAAATGACATTTAACTATTCTATTATTTCCAGTAAGTTGCTTACAAATCATGATATGACATTTGAAAGTCTACCCATTTATTGTGACAAAAGATGGGCTTCAAGATCGTAGAAATGATTTATTATTTGATCAGTCCAATGATCCCACATCTGGATTACTTGTGGATACTCAACACATGCCCAATTCAGACTTTGACTGGGGCACATAATACAAAAGGTAAGTATTAGAATTGACAGATATGTCTGTGAAACATGCGAAGGGGTAAGTATTAAAAGAACATTTCTATCAAATTTCCACCTCCGAATTAATATAATTTAACAGCTCATACTAATATATAACAATTCATGTCATAGATAGTTTAATTATGTGTCTCTCAATGTTTAGATCATAATTTTGGCTCAATTTGTTCAGTAATAGTTTTATTTAGAATAAAACTTTGACGCACGGAATTCCTGCATTTTTGCAAAATCAGCCAGGACTGGAAAAGGTTAAGGAGAAGACTGTTACCAGCCCCTTTGATGATAAATGACTTGAAGCTCTACTTCAGTGTCAGACTCAGGTAAATGACCTGAAGAAAGTGTCAGACCCAGGTAAATGACCTGAAGCAAGTGTCAGACCCAGGTAAATGACTTGAAGCAAGTGTCAGACCCAGGTAAATGGCTTGAAGCAAGTGTCAGACCTAGGTAAATGACTTGAAGCAAGTGTCAGACCCAGGTAAATGGCTTGAAGCAAGTGTCAGACCCAAATAAATGACTTGAAGCAAGTGTCAGACCCAGGTAAATGACTTTAAGCAAGTGTCAGACCCAGGTAAATGACTTAAAGCAATGTGAGACCCAGGTAAATGGCTTGAAGCAAGTGTCAGACCTAGGTAAATAATCTGAAGAAAGTGTCAGACCCAGGTAAATGACCTGAAGAAAGTGTCAGACCCAGGTAAATGGCTTGAAGCAAGTGTCAGACCCAGGTAAATGACCTGAAGTAAGTGTCAGACCCAGGTAAATGGTCTGAAGCAAGTGTCAGACCCAAGTAAATGGCCGTCAGACCTAGGTAAATGACTTGAATCAAGTGTCAGACCCAGGTAAATGGCCTGAAGCAAGTGTCAGACCCAAGTAAATGGCCTGAAGTAAGTGTCAGACCTAGGTAAATGACTTGAAGCAAGTATCATCAGACCCAGGTAAATGGCCTGAAGCAAGTGTCAGACCCAGGTAAATGGCTTGAAGCAAGTGTCAGACCTAGGTAAATGACTTGAAGCTCTACTCAGACCAAACAATAAAGCAATACTAAACCCAGAGTAACAAACCATTAATCTTTTTACAAAGATAAAGTCAGGCCAAAGATTCAATCCAAGCTAAGTAGTCAAACATTATAATATAACTGAATTAAACTATCCATAGGTTGAACAGAGTGAATCTCAACTAAAAGGAAAACACATAGAAGAAAATTTTTTAAAGTATTATCAGGCCAAAATAATGAAAATGAGAATTGTGACATGTCTCACCATGAAGCTCTCAAAGAGTTCAATTTTATCTCAAAATATCAACAATATAATTTTCAATTATCAAGTTGTATCAGGATTAGCTTGAAGATGCTGGCACACCACCACCCCTTTCATCTTGGGCTGACCGGCCGCAAATGTCACTCAACACTGACAGCCACTCAACCTTTTCTTGCTCATCTTTCATCTGGAAGGTCAAAGTTTTCCCTTTCTTACTGCGGATGACTAGACGAAATCGAGGAGTCTTTGAAGCAACTCCCTCAACAGCACTACTGCTGCTGCCTATATTTGAAAAATGAAAATGTTAACATTTTATAAACTGCTTAAAAATAAATTGAAGACATGATAAAAAAATATATATTTCCTCTAAAAATTATCACTAATCCATCCCATAACAGACACTGCAGTCAGTACTTCATTGTACCAAGCCACAGTTTTGTATGAGGTCGTGGACCAGTGTCCATACTCGCTGTCTTGCTTTCCCTAACAACACATTTATTTTGTGATAAATATCAGGACGGGCGAAGTTTCAATATCATCGCATCTCCTGTAAGTTCTGAAAGGACACTAACATTTTGGCATTCACCTGCATTATTCTGTGTTTAGGGGCAAAGATGCAGCAGGGAATGAGCTGATGGCAGCCAGCAAATCACAGCAGACTGCTTGTATCAGAGTCAGTGAACCAGAGCTGACTAAAACTCCATTGCCCCTCCTCCAAGTGGTATTCTTGGAAACATACATCAACCATGCAGTCTGGCTCACAGCAGACTGCTTGTATCAGAGTCAGTGAACCAGAGCTGACTAAAACTCCATTCCCCCTCCTCCAAGTGGTATTCTTGGAAACATACATCAACCATGCAGTCTAGCTAAGAGATTATGAATCAAAAAGAGAAGGCAAACCCAATCCCCAAAATGCCATGCTGAAATCAGATGTGTCGCATGAAAGAAACAGATATCGCTGTAAACTATGACACATACATCCTTTTCAGGACAAACACTGAAGAAGAAGTAGTTCTAGCATCCTACATCCCAATGTATTCAATTTTGGCATACAATTTGTTCATGGACATACCTCCTATAGAGTACAAACGTTACTGGTTCATGAATCTGAAATAAAAGCAAGCTTAGTTTGAGAGCAGTGCCACTAACCATTACGCTATGTTGTCCAGGAGAATATATGAACTAGCTTTTCCTGTCAAATGCAGCTAATCTTAGCTAATAATTTCAATTTGAACTAAATGCCCTTTACAAAAACTGATAGCCCAAATATAAGAGGGAAGGAATATATATTAACAGAAACAGCTACTGCAGTTTACACAAACCTTTGGTGGCTGAAGGAGGTTTAATGATTTCTATCACTTTGCACGTGTTCAGATGTACTGTCTTGATGGGAAACTTGTCCTCGGTTGTCTGTCAAAAACAAACAAACAATAAACACTATCGTTTTGGCTAAACAGTAAGAAATAAATGAAAGCAATTGTCCAAACGGTTAGGACGGTGTCTCCTCGTTTTCTACCCTGAAGGACACAGGTACAAACCCTGGTAAAGTCTAGGATTTTTCTGTTGGGATGAAATAAAAATTTAGCCTGTACACTGTGTGGTGACTGCAGGGGCAAAACAATCTTTATTCCTCAGCCCTATACATCCCCCATGGACCTCAGCGGTAATTTTTATTTTTTTAAAGCCTGTCTATTGAAGTTCTTTTGGCTTTAAATTTCTACACAATAGAGAATCCAACTCTATGTCCAACCATCAATGGTCACCTCTTTTGACATGTCTGGCAGGTTACAGTGTTACTATTCTTTGGGCTTTTTGAGGCCACTCTATAATCTATTAATTGCGCGCTGACATTCGAGGGTGTCCCATAACTGCAAAAAAAAGTCTAAAAAGAAAGACATTTATTTGTCTTCAATCATGGTCTTTCACAAAACTTCTGGAGTACTTTTGTGGAACCCTGAGTTAAGGGAACACCAGATGAGAAACCCTTCCCTATTTCACACTTGCATATTTATATAATTTGACTGGTTGAGAAACTCTTCACTGTAGCACACTTGTATGAAATCAAGATGCTGAGCAGTGCATGGGCTGCAGTGGTCAGCGACCCAAAGCTGACTGCTATCATCAGGGCCAGCGAACCAGAACTGCCAAGACCCTTCTACACCTCCACATGGCGATCCTGGATAACAGGCTCCAACAGAGCAGACTGGCTAAGAAGATAGAACCAAAGAGAGAAGGCTTATCCGGTACCCAAAAATGTTCAAGAGATATGTCATACCGTAAGGTGCAAATATCGCAGTCAAGCTGTAAACTATGACACAGAGCATTCCGTTCTCCAGACTACATCCTGCTACTTGCAAAGTCCTTGTTAGAGTTTGGTAGCAGGAGTTTGAGAACGAACGATGAAGAAGATGAAGCACACTTGCATATCTATATTATTTAACTGGCTAAGAAACTCTTCACTATAGCACACTTGTATATCCATATAATTTGACTGGTTGAGAAACTCTTCACTATAGCACACTTGTATATCCATATAATTTGACTGGTTGAGAAACTCTTCACTATAGCACACTTGTATACCTATATCATTTACCGGTTAAGTAACTCTTCACTACAGCACACTTGTATACCTATATCATTTACCGGTTAAGTAACTCTTCACTATAGCACACTTGTATACCTATATCATTTACCGGTTAAGTAACTCTTCACTACAGCACTGGTTTCATTACTGTTCATAACTTCATTGACTGCTATAGCAATAAAACTGAAAAACAACGAACAACTCACAGCTGCAAACTTTGCTCTGTAATATTGTAATGATGGAGGCGTTTCTCTAGCTACCACTTTTTTTACTGTCCAGCCTTTCCTAATGTTTCTCTGAGGAAAAAATATTTATTTTTAATAAATAGGTCAGGCAGAAAGAGTTTTGAATGAAGTCATCACTATGTCTCTGTTCATTCCAAGAGGAGCATGGGGGCAGCACTAAAGTTGGTCCCTCCTTGCTGGATGCCTATCTTAAAGTATGTTTTGTGCTCTTACTTACTTACTTAGTCGCTCCTCTTCTACCGTGAGGTGTAGAGGTTTGCCAAAGAGAACGCCACACTGCTCTATCCGCCGTCTTTTTCCTGGCATCTTTCCAATCCAACCCTCTATCACTTAGGGACTGTCGTATGTTGTCTTCCCAACGTACTTTGGGACGTCCTCGGGGTCTGCGTCCTTGACTTTTGATCTCCCATGACCGCTTTGGTATCCGATCTTCTTCCATTCTACAGACATGGCCAAACCACTGTAGTTGGGACTGCTCCACTCGTGTCTGCAGGGGTTGAACTTCAAGATTGCTACGTATTGTCTGGTTACGGATCTTGTCCCTTTTCGTCACCTGAACTGCCTTTCTTAAGTACCTCATTTCTGAAGTTTGTAATTGCCTTTCTTGGGCTGTAGTCATTGCCCATGACTCACATTTATATGTCAGGACAGGCACATAGGTCGAGCAGTATACATCCATCTTTGTTTTCCTGCTTATTTCTCCTCTACTGAGGAAACCTCTGTTTATTGCATGGAACAGTCTACCTGCTGCTGCCCTTCGTGCAGTTAACTCCTCTTTGATTCCTCCCATACTGTCTATTACCACTCCTAGATATTTAAAGTTGCTGACCTGCTCCAGTGCTCGTGTTCCCAGGGTTATCTGATGTCTCTTTTCATCTCTGGCGATCACCATGGTTTTTGTTTTGGAGTTGCTGATGTGCATTCCTCTCTTCTTCAACTCTTCTTCCCAGACCTGCAAGTTGATCTGGAGATGTGCTTCGGTTTTCGTGATCAGGGCCACATCGTCTGCAAATGCTAGTTCCGATATGTAACTTGGTCATATCTTCCAGTACTTCATACTTTTTTGTCCGTTCCTTGCAGGCTTTGATGACTTCATCCATGAGGAGTATGAAAAGGTACGGTGATAGAATGTCCCCCTGTCTTACTCCGCTAGTGGTCTTGAACTCCCCTGACTTTTGATTTGATGTCCGCACATAATTTCTGCATGTTTTATAGAAACTCTGTATGGCAGAGATCAGGGGTCCTGGGATGTTCTTCCTTGTCAGGCACTTCCAGAGTTTGTCCCAAGGAACTTTATCAAATGCTTTCTCCAAATCCAAAAAGCTTGTGCTCTTACAATGATAATTTTTGCGGACACTTCGTTTTGTATGAGATGCAAGCCTTATGCATTACACTACTTAGTTGCCTTTTACCACATGCTTAGCAGGGAGCAGTGGTAGTATTCATTCCTCTCAAGTAAGTGATCTTGCCACTGGGGTCGGGCAGCTCGAGACGAAAGAGTGAGGATAAAAAGTAGCGCAGTTAATCTTTACTAAAAATAGCGCTAGCAAAATTAATTATGCCATCATCATCTAAGATGGACGACGACCTTTGCCTTTTTACTTTGCAAGTAAGTGATCTGCAGGGAGACAAAGATTTGGTACACATAAATTTATTATTGAGCAAGATAAAACGAATAGGACTTCAAATATTTACCTCGTTCTGTACGGCTTAACAGTAATCAAGACGACATGTGACGGCTTAAAAGTAGTCAGAGACATGTGACAGGTTAAAAGTAGTCAAGAGACGTGGCATTTTCTCAAATTAGCAATATACTAGCTTGAGTACCTAGCAAGCCCGGATAACTATGAATGTAGTTAATTTTTTTAAATCTTTTCCTTGCACCTCTCCCCTCCCAAACATCCCCATCACACTTCTTTCCTGCCCTCACACCCACCCATCTCTCTCCCTCAACTCACCCATCTTTCCTGCCCACATACCCACCCATCTCTCTCCCTCAACTCACCCATCTTTCCTGCCCTCATACCCACCCATCTCTCTCCCTCAACTCACCCATCTTTCCTGCCCTCATACCCACCCATCTCTCTCCCTCAACTCACCCATCTTTCCTGCCCTCATACCCACCCATCTCTCTCCCTCAACTCACCCATCTTTCTTGCCCTCATACCCACCCATCTCTCTCCCTCAACTCACCCATCTTTCCTGCCCTCATACCCACCCATCTCTCTCCCTCAACTCACCCATCACACAACACACCCCCCACCCAATCCCAAACCACCTCATGATAAAAGCAAATTCGCTCATGGTGTAACAATTCAGATGTATTATAAACATGCAATGGATTAGTTATTCGTCATTTCTTGTTTTGGGATTCCGTGGCGAAGTGGTTAAGCCATCGGCATCATGATCATGTGGTGTGGGTTCGGCTCCGGACTCTGCCATCTTTTTCACGGGTGCTTGATGCGGAGTCCCCTGCATCTCGTAGTCGCCCCCTAGTCGTCTTGTCCTTGATTTGCCTCTTGATGACAGAGTGAGGATAAAAGGTAGCGCAGTTAATCCTTACTAAAAATAGCGCTAGCAAAATTAATTATGCCATCATCGTCTACGATGGACGGCGGCCTTTGCCTGCTTGTTTCAACTTTGGGTTACTAAATGTCATCCAAAGTAATTATGAAAGTAGTTAAAATACCTGTTCATTCCACAAGCCAACCTTGTAGTCTCTTGACTTTTCAACTGTTCTCCTCTCACACAATAGGGAAGGGCCCTTGAGAAATTATGGTGACGTTCGGCTGCCCCGGGAGATTTATTGCTGTTGTCCGTCAGTGCTATGTGATGGGCAATTATTTATTTTACATACATACATATTTATTTATCAGTGATTGCTAACCTTTTTTTCAGCTTAATTGTCGATGTGAGTGTCATAATTAATGCAATACTTCAAATGGGGATCTCCAAACTATTTAAGAACAAATATAAATGATGTATACAAATACTATTTCTGCAAAAAATTACCTTTTTGCCTAAGAAGGCCTCTTTCACAACTTTCCCTTTCTTCAGTTTAGGCTCACTTTTATCACAGTCCCCATCATCATCCTCCTCAGAAGAACTGGAGTCACTGTCTGTGCTGTCATAAAAACTATTTCTGGTTGCTCCAAGATTAATGGAAGTCTGGGGAAGAATAAAGCCTTTAATATGCTAGAAGTAACAAGTTTTAGTTAAGCTAACCATCTCTAAGTTCTTACGTATATCATCAAATAAATTGTCATTTACACTATTTACACATGTGGTACGCGAGATCAAAAGAAAAAGAACCACTGCCATCTACCAAACAATGGTGACTAAAGAGAGTTGTGCTTCAGATTGGCATGAATACATATGTGAGCTGCTGTTTGCCAATGTGGTGGTCCTGATAACAAATCAAGCCATATCTCCAAAACAACTGCAAGTTTGGCAGAAAATGAAGAAGAGAGAGGTCATCATTAGCTGCTCCAAACAAAGACCACAGTGATCTTGAAAAAACAGCACCTGTAAAAAAAGTCAGCCGTTTCAAATATGTTATAGCTACAATAGCCCAGAAGGGAGACACCAAACAAACGTTGGCCACCCAAGGACAGTAACTCATATATTTTCATGGAAAATAGAGAACTTCTCAGAGAAGAAAAGAAGGGACAAGGTCCACAACCAGACAAAATGCAACCATCTCAAAATGTCACCATCTCAAAGTCACCATCTCAAAATGTCACCATCTCAAAATGTCACCATCTCAAAATGCAACCATCTCAACTGTGTTAGTTCCATCATATCTACAGAACGGATGAATACAGGCTATTATAACATTCATGAGAGGCCAAGAGCCAGATATTCTGACCCCCAGGACCTAAAGTACACTGGAGCAACAACATATGACGATCCGTGAGACAGTCAAGACCAGACAAGATAATCTGGCTCCCTTTCTGACAAATGTCTACGTGTAAATGTATATATTTATATGTATTTATTTGTGTGAATACGCTGGTGTCTATACGAGAATGTTCATAGTTTGTCTAGTCCTTTATAACCATCAGCAGCAAAGATGGCATCTAATCGGCTGCTGATCTATTTTGCTCTCATGTTTGAGTATATCATGGATGCAACCAACCAGGCCACGGATTTGACTGAAATTCACACTAGTCAATGACTTACACCTGTGTTCATTGAAACGGTGTGTGGTTTTCCATTTGGATTAATTTGTTTATTTCATTTATGGTGTTTTTCACTCTGACTGGCGAACCCATGAGCTACTACTTCAGTTGCCCCTGGTCATATTTCCACTGTCCAGTGTACTAGGCTGAACTTGACGAGAATAGTGCTGTCCACCTTGTTTGATGACAGTGTCAATTTTGATATGGCTTTAAAATATTAACTTTTTTTTACTTCTTCTGGTCCAACGGCGTGAGATTATGACAATTTGGCTCCGGTCCACTGGTGTTGAACGCCGCCAGCTCTAGGGTCATTGCTTTATCGTATATAAACTACCAGGTTAATAACATAGATATGGCTAAACATACTGCTCTTTTTATTGTAGAGAGTTCTAACTTCTGTCATGTACGGTTAGATGAAAACAATGGCAATTTTCACATTTGTTTTAGACTTTTGCAAAGGATTTCTTATGTTTTTCAGTTTGATTTTTTTAAGATTCGCCGATTATTGGGTATGTGAAAGTTCAGTTTTTGCAACTGATTTTTCTGAGGTAGATCTATTCAGTTTGTTTATGTAGATACAATAAATAATTATGTTTATAGTCAATACTGACAGATATGGCCATTATGGTAAACATTGATAATTCATTTTCTGTGGATTTTTAATTTTGTTTCCAACCAAGGGACACTGAAAGCGGGTGAATCTACATGTTTGCGCTGTTTTTCAATACCATCACCATCTTCTTGTTTCTAAGAAATTAACACACAGACAATAAAAACATTAACACCAACAAGTTCTTTGCTAACATATGTCTCTACACACAACAAAATCATACATATAAACAAACTTTTAAACAGGTTAGAGTCTCTGAAAGTCAACAACCATGACATGACGTGACATGTTGAAAAATAATGCGGTTACAGGAAAAATACGGTATGGTAAAGATTAACACAGACCAATAATGGACTCACACATCGTCCGAGAGAGGATTGTGCATGCCCACTGCTCAGGTAGGAACATGCCCAAGACACATCACTCAGCTGATTGATGCCCTTACAACGTCTTAGGGCAATGGGAAAGATGAGACAATAGACTACCATCCCACTCATTCACATTAGCCAGATATTCTCACTTGTGTTGTCCTTAGTCTATGACTAAGACCTTCAAGTTTCAATATACATTGTTTTCACATTGTTGTGTTTGTGGCACATACGTGTCTCTGTTGTTTACATGTATCTGTACCTACTTATGTGTTGCTGATCATATATGTTCATGCCACATCAGAAACTATTACAAAAGTAATGCTCACAAATCTATATAGCTTGTCAGTATCATTGAACCTTGGACTGTGTCCACTTGTTCCATCTCTCAAATCCACTTCTTGGATGTGGCCAAGTTTTAACAAGGCTTGACCCATTGCTGACCCATTGTCCCGATTTCGTACCAACGACCACCTCAACAGCCAATCAACTATCATCTTTCCTGAAAAGAATCAATTGAATTACCTATGAATAAATCATAATTATAGCATTAATATGCACGCATATGAATGGTGGTGAGGTAAAAGAAAAAAAGAAACAACCTAAACGGTACAGACTTTCATAAGTGGATGCCTGTGCAGAATAAAATGGTTGAAATGGTTAAGATCATGATACTAATGTGGAACTGTTGAAAAGAACCCAACAAATATTAATGAAACACGGGGTGACAAGAAGGTGCTGGCGTTGTATAGAATTCACATTAAGGGAAGTAGCTTTAAAAGGCAGTCTGTATTTCTGGTATTCTACCAGGCAAAGGAAGTACTTGACACCAGGAAGTCAAATGTTGTTTAAACTCAATGCTGTCATTTGCCTTGCAGTACTATGCTGGAACAAGATCTTTGCTTAGGCCATCTCACTGGTGGATGTCTGCATAGGAATTAGAAATTGTTGGATCACAGGACGTCCAAGTGCTGCCAGGAATATGCACCACATGCCCCGCTTATCTGCATTTCTTTTTAACTGTGCAGCATTTACAACATCACTGAAAGCGGTTGAGTGCGTGATTTCTGTGTTATGAATTTGATCTCAAAAAGATACTGTCGATGTTCTTCACCCCATTGTGTTTTCAGCAACTTAGAGCTTCTCTGCATCTGCTTTTTGTAGGTTCCATACCCCACAACTATAAACCATGGCTGGAATAACCATGCTTTGTTGTTTCTCATTTGTTGAAGAATGGGTTTGATATGATTGAAGCTGAACCATCTGCTGCTATCCTGCATGAAATCTCATGGTTTCTTTTGGGGAGTTTGTCATTTCTTGGCCAAGGTAAAAGTACAAATTCAGATTTCAAACAGGATCATTTCCTAGCCACAGTTTCGCATTTGGGTAATAAGTGATCAGTATGTATTGGGTTTTATTTCTATTGGTTTTTAGACCTACTGCTTGACTTGTTTCATTGAGTTCATTTAGGCACTGCTCAGACTCTCTGGCCCTGTGACTGACGATTGTGTCATCAGAAAACGGTAAGACTTCATCAAGGGAATCTGTGAAGATTGTAGTGCCCTGCTGGTGGACTAGGTCAATCTCAGTTGAGCAGCCCCCAATTAACTCTTCTTTTAGTTGAGCATATTGTTCTACAATAAACTGATTTCTTGGGGGCATTTACTAATGCAATAATTTCAGGGCTGTTGAAGGCTTTTTCATAGTCCACAAACACAAGACCCATTAACTGTTTGTGTGGAGGACGTCAGTGACCTGCTCTTGCATTTGATTTTCATCAAGTTGCTTATCCAGAATGTTCCCAGGCAGTCTTGTGGCAAGTTAGTACATGAACGAAAACAAACAGATTGGACAGACGGTAGTACACACATGTTCTGGTGTCTCCTTTCTTGCGAATCAAAATTGATTTTGATGTTTTCAATTGGTCAGGGATTCGACCCTAAATAGAAGGCAGTCTTAGCTCCGATGAAAAGTGTACTTTAATGATAAGCAAACAAACAGTGTCCTTTAATAAAATGTATGTCTTGATGATGTTTCTTGCCCTGATGGTACACCCCGACAGACTTATTTTAGTCCATTTCTCAATGTTTTTCTCCCAATTATAGCAATGTCCTCCTCATGTCCTCCTCATGTCCATCTGCTGTTCACCTTTCGCTCCAGTACTGTTTTAGTAGTGTATCATTAATTTGCCTTATTTTAATATCTTTCCCTATTTCCATCATATCTACAGAAAGGATGAATACAGGCTATTATAACAATCATGAGAGGCCGAGAGCCAGATATTCTGACCCCCAGGACCCAAAGTACACTGGAGCAACAACATATGACGATCCGTGAGAAAGTCAAGATCAGACTGGATACAGGCTAGTAGTAAGTCAGCAGATAAGATAATCTGGCTCCCTTTCTGACAAATGTCTACGTGTAAATGTATATATTTATATATATTTATTTGTGTGAATAAGCTGGTGTCTATACGAGTATGTTCATAGTTTTTCTAGTCCTTTATAACCATCAGCAGCAAAGATGGCATCTAATCGACTGCTGATCTATTTTGCTCTCATGTCCTATTCTTGTCAGGACTTCTTTATTTATTAGTTTTTCTATGCACAAAAATCATTCTTCTGTATAACCACATTTCAAGGTCCTCTATGTTATCATCCAACTGCTCATCATCCATGTTTCCGCACTATAAAGTAATGATGAATATATAACACCTGATATTGGCCTGGATGTCAATACATTTCTCATGTTTTTGTTTTTCATCATTCCTAGGGCTTGACAAAACTGCTCGTCTGTGAGGAATAAACATTTTTGCTTGACAAGTAAAATAAAATCTGTTTTAAATCATTAATTATGTTTTTAATCGTTACTGCATTACTTCATCACGGCTCTTGCACGATTATAAATGATATTACGGTTCAAATAGATTTTACATTAGCTAGTTTATGATGGTGAATCTATTCTAAATGGACCTCCACTGCCACAATTAAAAGTTACTAAAGTCATTAATAAATGGTACTACGGTTCTAAAACTACTAATAATGTTCTAGGACACACATGCCATGCCTCTGACAGCAGTGCATTTTCTCTTAAGAAGAAATAGACTAATACTGTGTAACTTATACATATATTTTGGTTTGGTATGCATTGTTATGTATAAATAAAGGTGAATTAGTGTCGACATTAAATTTGTTCACATAAATTGCATGACTGTAGTCTGACCATGCTGACTGGTGAAATTTTTGACTGACTGGTAAGCCCCCTTAAAAGCTTTGGTCATTCCTATTCTTTTGCTTTCACATCTACCATCACTTGTTATTATCTATCCTAGGTACAAATAACTGATCACGATCCAGTATCTTACCAATTACTATGATGTTTACCGTGGTAAGCATGCCTGTTTTGATATTATCACAGTTTTTGTTTCTCAAATGTTAATGTCCAATCCATATTCTTTACATTGATTGTTGACTATCTCCACCAGTTCCTGCAACTCTTGCTCACTTTCAGCATACAATACTGTGTGATCAGTAGCATATGTAAGATTATTGCTTACTCTTCCAATGATGTTTAGTTCTGACATCCCTTCAATGTGTCTGAAAAATCTCTTAGTGTAGATGTTAGACAAAGTGACAACACACATCCCTGTCTCACACCTCTTTTTATATTAATTTTTGGTCAGCAATTCAATCCATAGCTTGCCCCTGCTTCCTGACCTGTTCCCAATATTACAAGCTACTGTGGATCTAGAGACCTTTCATTGGGGATGAAAAAATAGAATAAGCCTACAGCGTGCTACAATACATTTCACAAAAGGTGACTAAAGAGGGTTGTGCATAAAATGATCGTTTAAAATGAAGTGCCACAGCACAATCACATCTGCAAGAGCACACAGATGTTTTGTTGCTGGCCTTCTGCTAGAAGATCAAATGCAGTAGTAGTCTCATGATCCTACTGGAGCATGAAAAGATTTTGGTAATTTCAATATATAGGTTCTGTTTCATAACATAGCGTATTTGTAAAACTCAATCTGCCTGCAATCAAATGTGAATGTCTTTACACTTTGTTAAATGACTCTTAAACCAATCTGTAAAACAAAGAGAATATGCATATACTTAGCGAATGACCTCAAGATACTGCGCTAATATATTTAGTCAAATTGTGACAGGACAGAACAATAAAAATTATTTCATAACTATTAGTAACATTCAATGCAGAAATACAAATTACCTGTAAAGCAATTCTTGAAGACAACACCCCCTCGTAGGTGGCTGGTAGACTCAATTCCAGCATCTGGGTCTTGAATAGCTCCAATTATTTCACTGTTGATACAGATAGATTAAACAGTATCAATTCACGCAAGACCAAGGGACAAAAGCCAAACAAAGTTTGGAAGCGAGTTCAGAGGCTGGATTAATAATCCAAAACTAGGGGGGAAAATGTTACAGAACCTACAATAGAAGATGAAACTGCCTATATGCTACTTGTCATAATTTTGAAGATTTCTCACAACCGAGGTTCATGATGTGACCTGAAAAAAGCCAGTTATAAAAAATGAGGTTGCTTACAAATCTTCTGATGTTGAAGGCAAAAACCAGGATAAGGACATGGAACATCAGGACCTTGTAATGATGGAAGAGAAGACTAGGACAGCTGGAGTCTTCTGGGTGGAACTCAAGAAGACAGTCTAATATAAGAATAGATGGAGGACATCCATGTTCTAAGAACTAGATGGATTCAGTCAGTAAAGTCATTTTTGCAAGGATTAGACCCATAAAATGCCACGTTTAATGTTTGAAATTTGCTTGACCAGTGAAGAATATGACTGTAGAAATATGACTGAATAAACTCAATACTTTCAAACAATAATATACCAGATGTCACACAGAAAGATGTTACTCCTAACAAAGACAAAGCTGGTACAATGCTATGTTTTACCATACCCCGTATAGTTATGTTAAATTAATTATCTCAACCAAAACATCTGTGGCACTATTAGTATTCCTTAAGGTGAATTACTTGGCCATTGTATGCAGATGATAATCCAGTTCTGCATAATCCATCACTCCCAAGTTATGTTTCTCATACATGATTCAGTTCAAAGTATTTTACTAAATAGATTTTCTTATTCTATACCTCATTCACTATTCACATTGAAGTAAGCAAATGCAAGCCTACAGAACACACTGGATAAATAATTGACACAACAGCACAGACATTTCACACAAACAACTAAATGAGAGCTGTACTGAGTATTTTTTAGTTATTATTTTACAACTCGTTACAGTTCCATTCCATTAAAATCAACAATGTGCAAAACATTAGTTACCATAATCAACAATTTACACAAATGTTCCACCGTTACATTGCAATAATGTTAAGGTGTTTGGAATGACCTCAAGTATATCGAAATTTCCAGCGCATATGCAGATTTAGTTTAATGAAGTCTTCTTCTTCGTTCATTCTCAATCTCCCACTACCAAACCCTGAAAGGGTAAGTAGCAGAATTAGTCCAGAGAACGGAATGCGTTGTGTCGTAGTTTACAGCTTGGCTGCGATATTTGCACCTTTCGGTCCAACACATCCGACTTCAGCAAGTATTTTTTTAGTACCGGGTTAGCATTCCCTCTTCGATCCCTTTTCCTTAGCCAGTCGGCCCTGCTGCAGCCTGTTATCTGGGATCACCGCATGGAGGTGTAGAAGGGTCTTGGCAGCTATGGTTCGCTGGCCCTGATGCTAGCAGTCAGCTATGGGCCGCTGACCACTGCAGCTCATGCGCTGCTCAGCATCTTGATCCTGTTTAATGAAGTTATTTCCACTACGTATTTATATTTTAATTAAATATTTAAACTTCTGACTTTCCGGTAACGGAATTAGGACATAAAATCAAATTGATTGACACGTCCTGTCCTCCCCTGCCTGCAGACCAACACACAAAGCCTGCCTCCAGCTGGGTCTGTCCTTGGCAAGTTCCTCCCAGTTACAGGTGTTCATATCCAACGCCTTCAGGTCACACTTGCAAACATCTTTGTAGCAGAGAAAGGGTCTACCTTTTTAATGTATGCCCGTGGTCAGCTTTCCGTAAATAATATCTTTTGGTATTCGTTCATCCTTCATTCTGCACTAGTGACCAAGCCACCACAAGCGGCGCTGTGGAGGATCGTAATTAAGTTGACAATCTTTGCATGGCCCAGCACTTCAGTGTTAGTCACTCTGTCACTCTATGAAATTCCAAGTATACGTCTCAGGCAGCACATATGAAAAGCATTTCGCTTTTTTCATGTGAGGCATACAGAGTCTTTCTTTTGCTATCATAGCGCAGGGTTTGCATCTGTGTACACATCTCTCATGATCTGTACACGGCAACCTTTATGGAGATGGTCAGCATGTTGTTATTCTACACTCTCTGGAAAGAGCCTGGAAAGTGCTGATTAGGCCATTCCCAATCGCTTCTGCGGCTCTGCATCCAGTGGAAGGTTGTCGGTGATGATAGATCTGAGGTAGTTGAAGTGATTTACTACCTCCAGATTTTTATCGTTTAAGACAATGTCTGGAGGATCTGCACACTGAGCCATCACTTTTGCCTTTTGTATGCTGATCGCCAGTTCAAACAGATCACAATTTTGCCAACCTATTAATGAGGATCTGTAATTCAGCTTCAGTGTGGGCGACTAGGGCAGCATCGTCTGCGAAGAGCTTATCCCGAATGACGTTTTCCCTTATCTTACTTTTTGCTCGCAGTCTGGTTAGATTGAACAGTCTCCCATCTGACCTAATGACATAATATGCAGAAAGACTCCAACTGTGGTAGTTCCAAAGGCGTGTCTAAGCACGATGGCAAAGTGAACAGCACATGTGTATTTTGAGTGATGTGCATAACTGTCTGCAGAAAAAACAGCCTGGTTTAATTACAGATGGCGTCCTATTCCTGCAAGATAACGCTCAACCTAATACAGCTCACCACACTTTGGGCCAGTTGCATGCAACTCGTCTGGGAGGTATTGCCACATCCACCTTACAGCCCCGACTTTGTTCCAAGTGATTTCCACCTGTTTGGACCCCTAAAAGAATTCCTGGGAGGTCAGCATTTCAGCATTGATGACGAAGTGAAACAGGCTGTCCTGGATTGGTTCAGACATACTGACAAATATTTATACGCTGAAGCTTTTCATGCATTACTTAAAGGCTGGGATAAGTCCATAAACATTGCAGGAGATTATATAAACAAATAAATGTCATTTTGACTACTTGAACAAAAAAATTGTTTTCCTGAAAAAAAATCATGGTTTGACTTGAATGCCCCTAGCATTAAAAATTAGATCAGACTGTAAATAATTTAAGCAACAATCTTTCAAAGCCTTGTCACAGTGCTTACACAAACAACAACAAAATAGCATGTCAGCTGCCATTTCATATCACTTCACTCTATAAACAGTTGTTTTAAAAGCCAATGATCTTTCAATGCCCTTTTGGAAATACAAGCAAACCAGCAACAACAAATTTTACATATTTAACAACAGAATAGCATATTAATAAGATCAATTTTTTTCAAACACCACTATCATATAAATCAGTACTATCACATGTCTAATATAAGATAAGTGTCTAAGCACTATGTTATTTGACAATGTTAGTGACAATAATAATAGTTGCCCATCCCAAGCAAAGATGGTGATAGCATCAGACTTGTGCTGCAAGAAGTTAACTTATATGGCTGCAAAGTTCAATCCCTGCATGGCAAACTCTGTCACACTTGGGGCACACATATTTGGGGTCATCATGTGTTTTATTAATTTTGGCACTAGTTTTAACTTAACGTCTTTATACTGGTTTAGAAGACCCTGTAGAGTCTGTATACAACCAGTTACATTTACATCACCTTGCTCTAAAAGCTATGCGCATCCAGTTTATTCTTAAATGCATTAACTGTCCCTGCCTCCACTACCTCCCCTGGCAATGCATTCCAAGCAGACACCACTCTCTGACTAAAAAAATATTTCCTAATATCTAACCTGGACCTCTCTTTAATCAGCTTGTAGCTATGCCCTCGTGTTATTGTAGGTGGCTGTATTTTAAAAAACTTGTTATAGTCTAATTTATCCATTCCTCTGATCATCTTGTAAACCTGTATTAAGTCACCACGAATTCTTCTCACTTCGAGACACTGTAGGCCGATTTTTCTGAGTCGTTCCTCATAACTGTAATTCTCGAATCCCACTATCATCTTTGTCGCTCTTTTTTGTATTCTTTCTAGCATGTTTATGTCCCTTCTATGATAAGGACTCCACACCTGTACACAGTACTCCAATCTAGGTCTAACTAAAGCTTTATACAGTTTGACGATCACTTCCTTGCTCCTATGTTTAATATTTCTTTTTATCATACCTAACATTGCATTTGCCTTTTTCACTGCTACCTTAACTTGCTCGCTCACCTTTCCTGTATGATCTATTATAACCCCTAGGTCCCTTTCCTTATCTATCTTTCTAATATTGTTTTCTCCCATTCTGTAATTATGTTCCATATTGGATCTACCCATGTGGATGACTGTACATTTATCTACATTAAACTCCATTTGCCAGCTTACAGACCATTCTCGAATTTTATCTAAATCCGACATCAATATATCCACTTCCACTTTAGATGAGACACTACTGCATAGTTTTGTGTCATCAGCAAATTTTGCAATCATAGATCTCATATCAATGTCCAAATCATTTATATATATCAAGAACAAAATTGGTCCCAAAACCGAGCCCTGTGGCACACCACTTTTCACTTCACTCCACTCAGAGTACTCATTTATGCCCACGCTCTGCCTTCTTCCCGTTAACCAATTTTCCATCCATTTGGCAATTTCCCCACCTATTCCATGTGATTTTAACTTTCGAAATAATCTTTGATGAGGTATTCTATCAAAGACCTTTGCAAAATCTAGATAAATAACATCCACTGGCTCCCCTTTATCTAATATTTTGGTAACCTCCTCCATGAATTCTAATAGATTTGTTAAGCATGATCTCCCTCTGGTTAACCCATACTGACTATTTCTAATTAGATTAAATTTATCTAAATGCATTACAATGTTTTCTTTGATTATTGACTCTAACAATTTACAGACTATGCTCGTTAAACTCACTGGTCTATAATTTGTTGGATCTGATTTTTTGCCTTTTTGAATAAGGGGATCACTCCTGCATCTTTCCAATCCCGTGGAACAATCCCTTTTGTAAGTGGTTGAGAACATAATATAGCCAATGGTTTTGCTAGTTGGTCTCTAATTTCATACAGCAATTTTGGATGAATACCATCTTGACCTGGACATTTATTCACTTTCAACCCCTCCATTTTTTTAAAAACCATTTCCTCTGTAATACAGATTGATCTTAATCCCGCTGTATTCATGTCTCTTTGAAAAATATCTATAGGCTCTGGGATCTCGGAGCAGTCCTCCTTTGTGAAGACTGTGCCAAAGTTCTGATTGAGCAGATTAGCTGCCTCCCTATTCTCACTTATTATTTTCCCTGTACTGTCTATGAGAGGGCCTACTTTGTCTTTCGTTCTTTGTTTATTTCTAACATAAGAGAAGAAGCTTTTACTGTCAGTCTTGATCCTCTGAGCAAGTTTTTTTTCAAAGTCTATTTTTACTGTTTTATTCGCTTTCTGAGATATGCTCTGCTTGTCCAAATATTTTACATATGTTTCTTTTGATTTACCTTACCTGCCTCTATATATTTGTTCCATGCTTTATTTTTTGCTCTTCTACATTTCACTACAAATCTAGTTATCCACTTTTTACGCTTGGGGTTTACCTCCCTACATGGAACACATTCCTCTTTTAGCGTTTCTAGAACTGTTTTAAAACTTTCCCACTCCTGTTCAACATCTGTTCCTACGACAATATCTTTCCAGATTATGTGGTTCGCTGCCTCTTTCATCCTCTTAACATCTTTTCTCTGTCTCCGCGATGATATTTCGCTCTGCAATCTGAGCGCCTGCTATGGTGTTAGCAAACCTTGCTCTGAGCAAGTATCTCCCAGGGGGTGACATCAATGCTGAAGCTTTTCAGAGATATTTTTAAAGAGTCTCTGTAGCATTTCTTCTGTCCCTATGATGGGCATTCTGTACAGCAGCTGTATGGAGAGGTGCCCATCAGGCATGCAAACAATAAGGCTTGCCCATCTTATCTGTGCTTTTTGCAGAAGCAATGGGTGCTGAATTTGTTTGACTTGTTATGAATTTCAGAGTGGGGATGGCGTGTGCTAGTGGTTAAGTGACACGGTTCACAATCCGAAGGTGCTGGGTTCGCTCTTCGATCACAGTATCAGCCGTTACCCCATGGAAGCAAACCCTCAGAAAATGCAGGAGGAAGCAGACCCTTACATAAAATGCATCAAGGTCATATCAATCACAATGGCTGCCTAATTTTCTAACATTCACATTTTATATTTCTTTAAATAAAATCAAAGATCTATCCTTTGCTTGAACACTGTTATTGTGTTTACATTTTTAGTGTTCAACATTTTTCTCACTTTATATACAGTGTATTTTTGTATTCCAAGTATAGCCAAGCTACACATATTCTATCCATGAGATTGAGATGTGACTCTCACGGTACAATGTTCTGTTTTCACACGGTTATAGCATTAACCGTATAACATAATTAAAGAACAGCCTCCTGCAAAGTGCATCAATGTGCTTCAGTAGTGAATTTTTTTTTCTAATGTATATGTACTAGAACTGTATGTCTGTTAACCTGATCATAAATCAAATGAGAACTAGAATAACCCAATATGTGTACTGGGATAAGCACTTAATCTTCTTACCTGACATTTGCATGCGTCCGGAAATCTTGAAATGACATTTGATCATGAATAACCTGCACATGAAAACAAAGAGAGTTAAAGCTAAAGAAATGTAAAACAAAAATGCTTCACATAAATAGAGAGAAGAGAAAGAAGTTTAGGTAAGTCCCTGATCAAATCTTGCTGTTGTTCAAAGCTACTCATGCTAGCTTGAGTTAACTCTTGATATTTCTTTGGTAGTGGGTTACAGCAGCAATGCAAAGGTTTAATAAAATGATACGGCGCAAGAGGAATATGAAGCGATGGGGATATACAGATGATGACACATGTGATTGCGGCGCAATACAGGACCCAGACTACCTGATGACCTGTCCTAACCTCCAGGAAACATACAATAGGCGTGACATGCTGGAGGCAAATGACAAAGCAATCCATGTCACTGAATACTGGATGCAAGATATATAACGTGGTGCTTGAACACGGAAAGTAAGTAAGTATAAAATGATAAACTTATGACAGAACACTAATAAAATTATGAAAATAAAAATCCGGCAAACTTGTATCTTCCCGATGGCAGATGTGAAATGTGGACTACCACACAAATACTTAAGAAAAGGATTGAATCTTTTGAACTAAAATGCTACAAGGAAATGCTCAAAATACCATGGATAGCAAAAATGAATAATGCAGATATCCTAAAAGAACTGGATATCGAGGAATATTGGCTAATAAACAATATCTTTTTCAGAAAACTTAAATATTTTGACATCAAACACTATAATGGCCTAGAGACAACAATACTGGAGGGCATGGTGCTTGAAAAGCGGGGCACAAAACATCACGGAGGTCCTGAAGATGACAGAGGCGGGAGTTCTGGCCAGAGATCGAGAGTCTTACAGATTGGCTGTTGTAAGAGCGATGTTTTGTAAAGGACATGCTACATGATGATAACGGGTTACAGTGGTTCTTCGTATATTCCAATGTATACTTGACAACATGGACTTGCACCCCCTGATTGTAGTACAATGCAAGATGTTAAACAGATGTGTTGACAACACACACCTCTATCTCACATCTCTTCTTAAATCAATATATGTCAACTAATTATTTCCAGATCTTACTGTTGCTACCTGTTCCCAATACAGGTTACTGTGAATCTAGGGACCTTTCATTGGGGATGAAAGAATAAGCCTACAGCACGCTGCAATGCATTTCACAAAAGGTGACTAAAGAGGGTTGTGTATGGACTGATAACAATTATAACATAAAACAGATAAGCTTACAATTATGGTGATTACAATGTCGAAAACCCACCTCATTGGCCAGACTATTGTGACACAGCCTGTTTGTCACAAACGACTATGTAAGGTGGTGGTCTTGATCAGTATGTTTCACCTGACCCTGATCACTATTCACTCTCAGACCAAATGATAAGCAGCTTTTTATTTCCCCAAATAGTAAATGAACAAAATCCATGTGGATACCAAGGAACTAAGTATAAGCCACTCTTGAGGATTGTGAATGGTGCTAGCAGCCTCACTGTGTAAAACAAATTCTTACAGATACCGCAACTGCAAGAGCAAATCAAATGTTTTAACACAGACTTTCTACCAAAGACCAACAATGCAGCAGTGGTCCTGATTCATAAGGAGCAAAAAGAGACAAGAAAAATAAATGAATCTTGGAGACTAGTTTCGGACAGGAACCAGTAGGGCTTAAGCACCTTGCTATCTGTGCTGTAAACAGTGGCCAAAAAAGGTTTGCAGGTCTGGCAAACTCATCATGTAAAACAAAATGTCACAGAAACCATCTCTGTAAAATCCCCTAAATGCTTTGGCACAGTTTTCCATATTGAAGGAAACAAGGAGAGATGGTTATGACCATGGACAATGATACTCCTATGCTACAGTATGAACTTGTGTGGCTGTGATAAGGTTTCTCTTTCTCTGCAAGCTGTCTCAATGTGACATCCAGGCACTATTAGCATACAGTTTAGTTTGGTGTTTTGAATTTATTCCATAAAGCATCCCAGGGCAAGTTTGCTACTGATTTCCACAAAACAATCATATTCCAGGAAAGGAAGACCTTTTTTCCAAGTCATAAGGAAAGTCAACAAAATAAGAGACAACTATCACGAGCAGAGTTAGGCTATCATGTTCTACATTTGGACAGGACATAACAGATAGAATAGCCACTTTTATAGAATAAAATTGGTCCATCACCCATGTGTATGTGTGGTCAAGCAGCATAAACAGCCGAACATATCCTAGGCCAAACATACCCTACAAGATTGTATTATGCTTAAGTAATTTTTTTTTTTTTTTGCTTAGATGTTTGCCTCACTAGTTTCTGCTGGCGGAGGCGCGCCATTTTCCACCCCAGACCGTAGTCCATTGGGCGATATCAGGACGCATAAACCAGTGCTTGGATGCATGTGTGCGTCTGTATGTACCTATGCTAGGTTTGTGCGCCCTCAGAAGCTAGCCCAACCAAAGTGCAATGGAAGGGCCTCACCATGAGGACGCATGTGAAAGTTGTGTTAGAGTGTGACTGTAGGACAGAGTCAAATGAAACAGAGTGAGGTGAGAAGAGAGAGAGCGGGAAGAGTAGCCCCCAGGGTGAAACCTCTTCTACCTTCGACCATGCTTAGGTAACTGCTTACTGTAAAGGCCCACAGAGACTAACCTCCACAGTTTCTTAGAAGCTTCACACAACTCTCCACCGAAGCAGGCTTTATCCAGAGAACTGAACTTCATGTGTAGAAATAATACAAAAACATGGCAAAAGAAAAGAAGGATCTCCACAACTTCCTGTTTTCAGTTTTGTTGCTCAATTCTGTCATTCACTGTTTTTCATGCCATGATGTTGAAATCATCCAGCATTATCTCCCATGTTGTGCTCTATCCTTCTCATATCATCAATTTTACCATTTATTAGTGTGCTCTTCTCATAACATACAAACAAAACTAACTGTTTTATTTTGATGCATGTAAGGAACCAAGATGCGGCAGTGCATGAGCTGACAGCTGCCAGCGACTCATTGCTGGTTGCTTACATCAGGGGCAGCAAAGATTAACTTACCAGGACCCAATTCTGCCTCTACTTGTAGGTCCTGGAAACAAGATGCACTAGTGTAGTCTGGCCAAAGGATAGATTTTGCAGTGGAAAGACAAATCCGGTACTCAAAAAAGCCAGCCGACATCGGATGTGTTGGGCTGAAAGGCGCAGATATCGCAGCCTCGATGTAAACTATGACACAGTGTCACAATATCCTTTCAGAACGAACACCAAAGAAGAAGATGCATGTAAAAAGTTACCTTTGTTCACAGGCCTCTCTCAGCACACCATCACTAGTCGTCTTTTATGTCTTTCTTTATTCATAAAATTCTATAACACTGTATCACAGTGGCTTTTAGTGATCCTACTTGGTTGATGATTGTCCATGATCCACCTATATATGAAGGGACTGGTTTCAGATATTATTTAATACAACATTTATATTGTATTTCCTAAAGTGATGTGCGCCATACTGTGTTTTGCACCTGATGGTCCAGGGCATCTGATTTCAGCATACTAAGGGTTTACTTTCCATAGGGGTATGACATTGCTGTTCAAAGAATCCAAACCTGGCATGTTTGGGTTGTGAGTCATGTGACTAAAGACATCACCACGAGTTCACCCTCTTCCCACCACACAATGCCAATAGAATAGAAGCACTATTTACCATTATGGTGATTACATTATGGTGATTATTCAAAATACTGAGGTCACCAGCGTGATTTATAGAGCGTAGTAATAAATGCCACTTTCCCGTGCAGGTTACGTTTTTATTTTAACCTCGATAGGATAAACCTTCACCGTACCTAGGTTGGAACCCATGCATCCTGATTACGAGACCCGTATCCTTGTTCCTATGGAAGTTCTACATGTGATTATTCTAAGCAGACAAGTCTACTGTGTAATTCTACTCCTGTATATCTATCTATCAACGGCATCTCACTAGCATGATACTGCAGCATTCGTTTGCAGATCCTTCCAAGAATGATCAATAGTATTCTTGCAGTATCAGTGTCTTCTAGATTTCTGTTGCCCAATGAAAGGTGAATGGAATCATTGTCCACTTTCTCATGTAAACTTATAGCCTAAGCACCAAAAAGTCATTTTCTTGCACAAATCCAAAATGATTTACAAAATTATTAGCTGAAATACAAGCAACGTTAAATGGAGTTTTACATGAGAATATTAACTGATGTGTATTAACGTTTTAACTTAAATAGGTCATAATCAAAGACAATTTCAGTATTGAAGATAAAACAAACTCTGAATGAAATCAACAATTTGTGTCAGCAAAGATATTGTGTGTTAGTGGACATTGGTAGTCAAGGAATAAATTAGAGAGTAAAAAGTTGGTACAGAAGACACATCATTTTATTTAATAAAGAAAAACAATTAAATAAATATAAATCAATCAGTGACCTCACAACTGGACATGAGTATAATGATCTGCAAAAGTGAACTTCCGCACTGACTGTGATTGAAGAATACTGCCCAAAGCAATAGTGAATACATGCCTACACAGATGGATGAGCAACAAATGATGTCAAGCGGGTATCTTGTCTCATATCTCGAAAACCATTGTGAAATAAGGTTTCTCCCACTGGTGAATTCTGCCTTAACTATACAGCTTAGGTTAAAGCACTTGAACAAGCTGCAAATATGATTTATAACAATTCTAATTGCCACCAGGTATAGTCATCTTCACAGGTGCAATATCTGTACTGCAAGCTCTCAAGGGTGGCAAAGTCCCACACTTCGGGGATGGCATTGTCTAGTTGTTAAGTGGCATGACTCACAATCCAAAGGTGCTGGGTTCGCTTCTCAATCCGACTTGATAGAGAAGGTCACAAAGGAGGGGTTCTGATACTGACACGTAACTGCATACCAAGTAACGCAGTATCTGTAAATCACACCGGACAAGCAGAAATTGTAGGAGTCGACATAATGACACAAAAAACGAAAATCCGTATATTCAACCTGTATGGCCCACCCAACAAAGACCTGTCGCTCTCGAGTATGGAAATCAAGGACTCCAGCTGCCTAGTGGTTGGAGACTTCAACAGTCACTCGGTGAGATGGCGATATTCAGTCACAGATAGCAGAGGGGATGAAGTGGAAGACTGGGAGATTAGACACAAATCTCTATCTTATCAATAGGCCGGACGACAGCCCTAGCTTTTATTTCAGAACATGGCATACCACCTCCACTCCAGACTTGGCCTTGATAAACACCACTGATGTGGTACCTGGAAGAAAAACACATATTAATTCCACAGCAAGCAGGATTTAGACAACACAGATCCACTGAGGACCAGATCACTCTCATTGCACAGGAAATAGAGGATGCTTACCAAGAGAAAAAGCATACTGTAGCGGTTTGGGTGGATCTAGAGAAGGCATTTGACAAGGTGTGGAAAGAGGGACTTAAAGTCAAGCTACGAAAAAGTGAAGTATCTGGAAAAATGTACAGATGGATCAGCCACTACCTCGAAAACAAAACAGCCAGAGTTCAAGTATAAGGGCAGATGAACAAAAAGGTGTCACTGGAGCAAGGCGTACCCCCAAGGGGGAGTACTGTCACCCACACTTTTTCTGGTGTATATAAACAACATCATAGAGAATATACCAAGAAGAGTCCACAGCTAAATGTTTGCAGACGATCTGGCTATGTGGACCTCTGAAAAAAATCTCACCGTAGCAAACAATCGAATGCAGCAGGCTCTAACATCGTTGGAGGAGTGGGCGAAATCATGACTGGTCAAAATAAAAGAAGAAAAAACAACATGTACGATATTCTCCCTTTCAAATAAACCACAGAACACCAAAATAAGTCTTGACGGCAAATATCTGCGGCAAAACGACAACCCAAACTACTTGGGCGTCACATTTGATCGCCGCATGACATGGAAAAGTCAGATCGAGAGAAACCGAATAAGAGCCAGACAAAGAATAGCAATCATGAGGAAACTTGCTGACACAAGCTGGGGAGCAGGCAAAAGAATACTAAAAAAACTGTACACTGGAAGAGTGAGACCAGTTCTCTGACAAACTTTGCAGAAATAGCCAAAGCAAAGATGAGCGAAGACCCTATGAACACCATAACAACACCAAACCCCATCCCTACTGTACGCAAATCCACATGGAAGCAGCATATCATTCCGGAGTTGGTAGAAAATATACCAGGTATGGGAAACAAGAACAGCCAGACTGAAAAAGAAAGAAGAGAGATAACCCTGAGGTACATAGCGGAAACTACCCAAGCATGGACTGGACCCATGCATACACCGACGGTTCTGTAACAAACACAACACACAATGGAGGGGGAGGGGTATTCCTGAGCCTCAAGCTCTCAAATACTCAAGCAATTTCAGAGCGGAGGCAGAGGCACTGAAGGCTGCAATAAAAGCAATGTTGACAGGCAAAAGCATTGAAAGCCAGATAGTCCTGTTTACAGATGCCCTGGCCGTGGTTACAGCACTAAAAAGCCAGAAAAATACTGAACTTAATGATTTAAGAGCAGTACTTTGTCAACTATGCCAGCAGTCCACACCAAAAAGAGTAGTGGTACAGTGGGTTCCATCCCACTGTAACATCCAAGGCAACGAGGAGGCAGACAGACTGGCAAAAGAAGGTACAAGACTACCACAACCAGATTCTAGTGTGACCTAAAAAGAGTCCAAAATGTTTATTAGGGCCAGATACATGGCCAAATGGGAAACAGAACATACTGGGCACACAAAAAATGATGCCTACTACCAGTTGATCAGAAAAGAGCAGATCGTGGTCTTCAGACTCCGCACAGGCCACAACAGACTGAGGTACCATCTAATCAATAAACTGAAGATAGGTGGCACTGACGAATGCACCTGTGGTACAGGGAAAATGACCGCTGAACATCTGCTGCAAAATTGCCCGACATACGAGGACCAGAGAAAGGTGGCCATCACCAGTGCCAACACTAGACAAGCTCTATGACAGTGTCGACAGCCTCAGGATACAGCTGCTTTCTTCGAACAAATTCAAGTTGACGTCTGACAGCGTACGAAGAAGAAGCTTCCCAATCACAGCAACCGGCAGTTACCCCATGAAAACTAACCCTTAATAAGAGGAAGCAGACCTTTACATAAAATGCATGCCGAAGTCAGATGCACTGGGCTAACAGGCGCAAAATAAAACACAGTGCAATGCACACTGCCTTGGGAAATAAAGAAATAAGGCGAACACCAAAAAAAATTTTTTTTTTTTTAAATCCCACACTTGAGGACTGAACTTAGCAAGGTAGCTGCCTAAAAGCTAACCATCCTTCAGTCACTGCATTGTCACTGTGGTGTACCAGAGAACAAGATGACAAATAGGCTTGCAAAAAAGGGTCAACAAGACATTGAAATCACATATGTTGAGAAATAGTATCCAGGTTGACAGAGCAGAACGGGACGAACGAAATGACAACTTTCATGCCCTTGACTGGTAGGGACAGATCACCATTCATTGCCTCAGGAAAGAGCACAACAGACTGGACATACACATGTACAAGCTTCTACTGTGCACTTTCTGACTAAATGAACAAACTGCTGAGCATGTATTACAGGACTGATCCTGCACGGCCAATTAAAGAAGTTAAAAATTAAACTGGAAATTCAGCAGAATTAACCACTGGTTGAAAATGGAGTTTTTGTAAGACTCCATTGTACTAAGCCACAGCTTGTGAGAGGTGGGATGGCCAGTGCCCTTCCTTGCTGTTTTTACTTTCCCTAACTCATGTGTCAGGTCCCATTTACAGCTGGATTGACTGGAGAAGCGGTCCTTGGTTAAAATCACGACCCGGATTTTCTTAGCCTCCGGACACGATTCAAACTGAGGCACGCTGTTACCATAGAAAATAGCGAATTGCTTGCTATGAACTGAGCTAGCTCGCCACTCAAAGAAGGTACAATTGCAAAACGATTCAAAACTATGAGGGGGCTTCAAATTAAAACCTTTAAAGCAGGATAGAAATTAGAAAAACCATGTCTCTGTATTATAACTTGTTAATATGGTTGCTAAGGATATCAAGTGTGTCCTGCATGTGCCCTCACAGTGCAGAAAAACAACATGCCATAATTGCAGTTAAATGATGGTCGCTCCACTATTGACATGCACCAAAGAGGAGCAGTATTCTGTTATCTGTTTATTAAGTAGCGAAAGGGTGAAACCTATAGAAATTCATCGGCAAATGAAGGTCCAGTTCGGTGATGTATACCTTTCACTTCAACAAGTGTATTAGTGAAGTAGAAAATTCGAAAATGACGTACGTTCTATGATAGACTGTTCACGACCAAGGTCAGGCCCAGGGTAGTAACCCAAGAGTTGATTGCAGCCGTTGACTGCAACCTAAAGGAAAATCACTGGTTGACTGTGAATGAAAGGCATACATCACCTTATTGGATCTTCATTCGCTGATGAATTTGGATAGAATTCACCCTTTCGCTGCTCAAAAACAGATAACAGAGTTCTGCTCTTCTTTGGTGCATGTCAATAGTGGGGTGACTTATCTTTTAACTGCAATTTTGTTGTCATGTTGTTTGTCTGTACCATGATGGCATGTGCAGGACACACTTGGCATCTTTAGCAACCATATTAACAAGTTTCAATACAAAGGCATGGTTTGTCTAATTTCGATCCCACTTTTAAGATTTTCATTTGAAGCCCATTCAAAGAAGATACACTGGCTCAACGATTCAACTAAACGCTATACTGGCCCAACAATTCAATACTTTAAAAAAACACTAGCCCAACGATTCAATACTAGAAGATACACTGGCCCAACGATTCAATACTAGAATATACACTGGCCCAACGATTCAATACTAGAAGATACACTGGCCCAACGATTCAATACTAGAAGATACACTGGCCCAATGATTCAATACTAGAAGATACACTGGCCCAACAATTCAATACTAAAAGATACACTGGCCTAACGATTCAATACTAGAAGATACACTGGCCCAACGATTCAATACTAGAAGATACACTGGCCCAATGATTCAATACTAGAAGATACACTGGCCCAACGATTCAATACTAGAAGATACACTGGCCCAATGATTCAATACTAGAAGATACACTGGCCCAACGATTCAATACTAGAAGATACACTGGCCCAACGATTCAATACTAGAAGATACACTGGCCCAACGATTCAATACTAGAAGATACACTGGTCCAAGGATTCAATACTAGGCTCTAAACTGTAAGGAACTGAAGAGATGCTCCAAAGAATGGTCAAGTTTATTGCAGGAACTCATTTGCCAGCGTCAACATCAAAGATGCTATCACAAGAGGAAGACAAAAGGAACTAAATGTGTACACATCAGAGCACAAGTTTGTACCCAAAAATCTACCTTCTGTGATGTGCTGAGAGACCTGATGACTGCTCCTAAAGCATGTGCCCACCTATTCCTATCTTCAGTTCCTCCCGCTTGCAGGTAAACCTCCTCCCCATCTGGTATATGTAGTTTGAGAAGACCCTGTAACAGTTTACAAACTTGAAATTTTAGTTCTTCATAAATATACAAGCAAATAAATGTTGGACTCAGTATCAACAATTTACATACATGTGAATCTAAGACAGTAATTGAGCACCCTCAATATACACCCAGGTGAATCCCAGGAAGCTATTCAGCACCCTCAATAAATATCCATCTGGATGTCAAGATGCAACTAAATGTTAACTCGTCACCCTCAACATGCATCCATGTGGATCCAAGAAGGCAACTAAATGTTAACTCGTCACCCTCAATATGCATCCATGTGGATCAAAGAGGGCAACGAAATGTTAACTCAGCACCCTCAATATGCACCAATGTGCATGCCAAGACACAACTAAGTGTAGATGGTCCAAAAGTGTATATCATCTCTACATCCCGTTGGCGGGCGGCCAGACGGGCAGTTGTAGTTGTATGGCCACCTTCGGCAGCCACATGGACCACATGACGAGCCCATCTGTACTTTCATATTGATGCAGAGCTGACAACATCTCAAAACTCTGTTTGGTGGCGGATGTCAGTATTTAGGAAGTGGTCTTTTAAGGAGATATTTAGGACTCTTCACTCCATTGCAACATCATACACAATAGGTCATGTACCACAGGACCTATAAATTTAGTTCATAATGTTGCTTAAGACCAAAGCAGTAGATTGCATGGATTTCAGAACTTTAAGTTTCACATCACCAAAGTACTACTTAAAATCATATAAGAAGGAATTAAAGGAAAGATTAGCCAAGAGGTCAACGAGGATCAGTTTAGTTTCAGGCAGAATAGCTGAATAAGAGAAGGAATTTTCTGAATGAGAATGACTGGAGAAATTCATGGAGGTGAAAATGGGCCCGCATACGCTTGCTTCATTGATTACATTAAAGCATTTGAAGCATGAACAGCTAATATAATGTCTGGAAGATTATAAATTCTGACAGTAATGATATCAAAATAATCACAAACTGTATTGGGATCAATCGGTATGTTTGGCTTGGCTTCGTTCGTTCTCAATCTCCCGCTACCAAACCCTGAAAGGGCTTAAGTAGCAGAATGCAGTCCAGAGAACGGAATGCGTTGTGTCATAGTTTACAGCTTGACTGCGATATTTGCAACTTTAGGTCCAACACATCAGACTTCAGCAAGCATTTTTTTTAGTACCGGGTTAGCATTCCCTCTTCGATCCCTTTTCCTTGGCCAGTCTGCCTGCTGCAGTCTGTTATCCAGCATCACCGCGTGGAGGTGTAGAAAGGCCGTGGCAGCTATGGTTTGCTGGCCCCAACGCTAGCAGTCAGCTATGGGTCGCTGACCACTGCAGCTCATGCGCCGCCGGACAGTAATGATATCAAAATAATCACAAACTGTATTGGGATCAATCAGTATGTTTGATAATTAGTAACGAGGCGTCACGAAACATACATGTTAAAAAAGGGGTTAGACAAGTTCATCTACCTTGGCAGTAGGCAGTCCTCTGATGCACGCAGCAGTCACGACATCACCCATAGGATGGGCTTAGCTGCTGAGTCTGGTCCCAACGAAGGCTCCTCCTGGAGACCAGGCTTCGTATTTACTCCTCCTGCATTGTCCCCATTCTCCTGTATGGCTCCGAGTCATGGACACTACTACAGCAGGATCGGCAGTGTCTTGAGTCCTTCCACTTGCGCAACCAGAGGCGTATCCTCGAGATCGTCTGGCATGACATGATTTCCAACAGTGAAGTAGTTCGACGTGCTCAACTTGCAAGCATTGTCTCATCGATTGATTGCCGTCAGTTCTCTCTCTTTGGTCACCTTTCCCGGGAAGTCGCAGCCTATGAGATGCTCCGGCAGGCTGTGGGGACGAGTTATGGAAAGAAGCCGTGCTTATCCTGAAGACGTCCTCGAGGCCACCCTCGCAACACCTGGCTAAAACAGATCGCCACCTCTCCAACAGAACTGCATGCCGCCTGGGATGTGGCCATCATACGTGGTCATGGACACGGTCATTCGACGTGACAGGCTCTGGTCGCCTAAGCGTTCTATTGTATGTACCATCCATTGACGTCAACCTTTGCTGCGGAGATGGCACATGATGATGCTTCCACTGAAGAGGTAATATGCATTATTTTGTATGGCCTTGATGCTCTGTCCCACTTGATGCTCTGTCCCACTTGATGCTCTGTCCCACTTGATGCTCTGTCCCACTTGATGCTCTGTCCCACTTGATGCTCTGTCCCACTTGATGCTCTGTCCCACTTGATGCTCTGTCCCACTTGATGCTGTATATTACTGGTAAACCACTTTGCTTTTCAGCAAGTTGTAATAGTATCAGATTGAGTTAGATTTAAATCTTCTTTTGACAATCTGTCAGGCTCTTTGTTGACAGAAATATTGCCACGAGATATTATCCACTGTATTAATGCTTATTTGAATTGGTGATAGTATATAGAGTATTTGTCCTAATTCATTAAAGTCTGCATTTGAATTTAGGTACCGGTACATAAATACATTACATCGAAGAACAGCAGAAATGAGATTAACTAACTTGTGGGTTGAGTTCTCCCCCATCAGAGCAGGGACAAACAACTGAACAGCCCTGCAATGGCAGTGAACTGATTATGACAGATTTGTTCTTTTTATGGTGGCACAGCAACTGGTCCTCATTGAGCACAAACCATCGAGCCTTCCATTTCTTGTTTGTGTTCTAGAAAAAAAAAAGGATACAAAAGGTAATTTAATTCATTGCTGAATGCATGTGTTACCAAGATCTGAAAGGGTAGTAAAAACCTCTATAACCTGCAATCTGCAAAGTATTTCGTGACTACAGAGGGTAGGACTTGGGGCCATTACCCCATACTGTAAAACCTTTAAACCACATGAAAAGGAAAGAAAAAAAACTATATATAAAACTGAGCAACCAAGTCTTTCAGTTGTTTCAATTCATCAGTGAATATTAAATTATGTATAGTTTTGTCTTTGCTGATTTATTACCATAACTATCAACCCAATGAAAAAATATTCAACAACACCTTAATCATTGGCACTGTGTGATATAAATTACCATCATCCATGATTTTTAGAAACAAATGTGAGCATACAATGCAGGAAAGGTATATACATAGGAACTTAAGACTCACTGATTTCCTCTTATGCCGTAAACTGCTCATTTTATTTCCATAAGTTGTTTTTTAATTACCCTGATACCATCTCCAAAACTACCATTTACAGACCTCAGAATGATGGCAAAAATAACCCGGCCTAAAACAACTTGGCGAAGAACTATGGAATCCTAAATGGAAATCATTAACCAGAGATATGTGGTGTACAAAGGATGTCTGCAGACCAAGTGAAGTGGTGGTAATTTGTTTACTTGAATGATGCCATCGAGCATGATGGTCACTGACTGCCTCATCAGCCACCCACCACAAAGCATTCAGGAGGAATAAGTTTTTGAGTACTATTTTACTGGCTGTGGAACCCAGTATTGCCTGAGATAATAGTTAAGTAAATATTGAAATTGGTGTGCCCACCTCACCTTTCTCACATTGTCAATTCCCCCCCCCCCCCTCCCCCTTTCATGTCATTTAATGTCTTTCAAATTATGTCTATCGGAGCAAAGAGATACCTCACTCACATGCATATGCTACGTTTCTGGCAGGACGTGACGATCCTGGGACAAAGTCACACTGGACTGCCTCTCGTCCGGGATAGTAGAAACTAGTACATAGTCCATCATATCATTGCCAAACCCTATAGACACGAGTAAGGAAAACTCGATAGTCCTGCAAGACAACTTCCCAAGAGAGACAACTCTGACCAAAAACAACTGCTGCCTTGCAGTTAGGCTGGGGACAGCCAAAGGCTAAGGAGGGCAACCCTACAGAAACGCCTGTTGAAATTGGATGCACTGAGCCACAGGCTTAACAAAATAAAACAGTGCAACGTAAATATCGCTGTAAACAGCGTACGATGAAGAAGAAATTATGCCTATCTGTTCCCCACTCCCTCAATCTGCCCACTCCCTCCTCTTCTAAGTTACACATTATACAGTGCAGCACATTGACACAATCCTATTGTGTAATAAGCCTCGGACTGAATGTCTATGGCAAATGTCTAACGGGAATTGAGTGTACCATTTGAGCATGCCCAAAACACCTCCAGTCAAGCAAATTGGAACAGAATATAGATTTCACTTTAAAGACTTTTGTTTTGTTTTTTGCATTTGCCTTATTTCTGTATTTTTTAAGGCATTGCATTGTGGTTTTTATTTTGTGCCTGTCGGCCCAGTGCATCCAACTTTAACATGCATTTTATGTAAGAGTCTGCTTCCTCCTGCATTTTCTAAGGGTTTGCTTTCCCGAAGTAACAGCCGGTGATGTGATGGGGATCGAACCCAGCACCTTCGGATTGTGAGCTGTGTCACGTAACCACTAGCCCATGCCGTACCCTATGATGACTTTGAAAATGTTACTCCAAAATGTATTTTTTTAATCGCATACAATTTGTATTTATTTCTTTGTGCTTCTAAAAGGGGCGAAAACCTAACAGGGATCCATATGACAAATTTGGTGAGGCTGAGACCCAAGATACAGAAGTGCATGAGCAACAGGGTTTTTCTTTGCAGACATACATTCTCGCTATGATATAGATGTAGTTTAAGTATTCACAATACTTTTTATTGTCCTGCATTAGTTTACATATATACCAGTCTCCGAAAGTGGAGCAAATGATAGTAACACTGTAATCTGCCAGGTGTGTTGTTAGATGTGACCAAGGAGGGTTGGTCACTGAGCTGGCTACTCCATCTTACAGAAGCTATACACAACAAGAAAATGTAAACACATCCTCACCTGATGGTAGAAGATGGACAAATTAAGTAAGTAAAGTTAGTTGACAGCATTTTCTGTTAATGTCTACCCCAAGATTTTGTCCATTCATCAATTATAACCATGATGTAATTTGTATGTTTCTGAATTAACTAGATCTATAAATATTGTCTTTGTGATTTTCTTCACTGTTTGGTAGCTTCTTCTGCTTTTTATTTCCTTATATGCATGAGTTCTCTAGTATCTATTTAACATCCTGCATCTCATTATAAGTTGTGTAGGAACTTATTTAAGCATATGGTTTTATTTCTCTAGCATGTCAGGTCTGCAGAACTTGAGTTATTCTTTTCTGTGACATGACATTTCTTTGGCGAGTTCTATGCATTAATTTTATTCTAAACTATACTTAAGGAAAGCATCAATCTTATTTAAGTTAATACAATAATTACTGTATCTTTTAACTTCAGAAGATCGGTACTTGTGAAAATAACTTTTTTACCCCAAAACAATCAATTATTTGTCGCCAAACATTTTGAGGCTAAATTTTGGTGATGTATGAAATTGTTTTTAGTTGTTTTTGTTTGTTTGATGGGCAATGTATCAAAAAAAGTTTAGATCAGATTTTAAACACAAAAGGATTTTTTTTAAATTATTAGTGCTCATCCAGGATTTGAACCAAGGACCTTTCGAATCATAGACAAGTATCAACAATCATACTCCTAAACCAGTAAGACAACTGATGACATTCGCAAAGAAAGTGTCTTGGTTTGTTTTGACTACACAGACAGGGGGACGGCCTGAGCTAGTGGTTAGGTGACACGGCTCACAACTCGAAGGTGCTGGGTTCCCTCCTCAACACAGCACCAGCCGTTACCCTGGGGAAGCAAACCCTTAGAAAATGCAGGAGGAAGCAAACCCTTACATAAAATGCATGCCGATGTCGAATGCACTGGGCCAACAGCCGCAAAATGAAAACCGTAGTGTAACACATAATGCCTTTGGGAATAGAGAAATAAGGCAACAGAAACACATTTTGTACAAAAAATATCTGGTTTTATTGATTACAAAATAATTTGCTCGCTTTATGGTCTAAGACCATCAAAATTCGTGGGCATTTACAGCTGGGACATATACAAACAACAGGTGTTTCATGATATCAACCATTTTTTTATTTTTTTTTTATCTACTTCATTATTTCTCTAAAGCGTTTAATAATTTAATAAATATGTTTGTTTTTAATCTACTTCATTATTTCTCTAACCTGTTCAACAATATAATAAATATGTTTGGTTTTAAATTAATTAATTATTTCTCTAACATATTCAGCAATTTAATAAATATGTTTGGTTTGCTTCTAATCTACTTCATTATTTCTGTAACTTGTTTAAGAATTGAACAAATATTCTTGGTTTGTTTTTATAAGGGAATGATGTGGAGATCTCACATTGAAAAAAAAAACAGAGGCCAAGGCAAGAAAAACACAGCGGCCATGGCAAGAAAAAACTCGCAATACTGAAGAAATAACTGAATCAAATTGGAAAGCAAATGAAACAATGCTTAACAAAGTCTATAATAGAGAAATAAGACCAATAGTAGACTAAATCAGCAGCATAGTACACAGCAGCCAATTCACATCTTCAAACCTTAGATAAGTTATAAAACCAAGTGCTTCAGGTAACCATTTGCTTTTTCTCTGTTGTCAACATTTTCGTAATCAGCTTTCTTTTTATAAATTTGGGTGGCCGTCCCTAATTTAAACTATTTTACTCTAGGTGAGTTGTCCATATTTAGTCTATTCCCTTCTCCATGGCCTATCCAGTTTGGGTGACCCTTCTGGAAGCTTATACTTCTGCTACCTTAGCTCCTGGGATCATTGAGACATGCAAGTTCCCTCACCATTTCAAGGTAACTGTGCAGTGTCATAATTCCTCATTAGTGATGTTTTCATATTGTATGATACCATTTCAGATTTATTGATAAAAGTTTGTACTTTCCAAGTACATATCTTGGTTGTTCTTTACACACCGTAGCCATACAATAGCACAGACTTGATTAACTGCATCATACTCTTTACTTACTTAGAGACTGTTGAATGCTGTCCTCCCAAGCGAACCCTGGGATGTTCTGGAGGTCTGTATCCTTGACTCATGGCTTCCTATGCTTCTACTCTCTCATTTTGCAGACATGGCCAAACCATTGCAATTGAGACTGTTCAATTTGGGATTAGGTTTCAAGAGCATAATGTGTATATTCCGTGTTACCCAAACCGTTGTCCGTAATATGTATCAGTTAATCATCATATAGATCAGTCCAGTTTTCTCTCTATAATTCCTTGTAATGTTATTTTATGAGACAAGGGATTGGCCTGTTGTGTCTTTGTAGGGTGGAAAGGCTGCCTCATCCCCTCCCTCCCAACTCGTCTCTATGCAGGTCTTTTTTTTGGTTGTTCTTCGTCTCCTTCGTTCATTCTCAAACTCCAGCTACTAAGCCTTGAAAAGGGCTATGCAAGTAGCAGGGTGTAGTTGGAGAACGGAATGTGTTGTGTAGTTGGTAGTTTACAGCTTGACTGTGAATATTTGCAACTTCAGTCCACCCCATCCGACTTCAGTATGGCATTTTTAGTTCCGGGTTATCTCTTTGATCCCTTCTCCTTAGCCAGTCTGTCTTACTGCAGCATGTTATCCAGGATTATCACGAAGAGGTGGAGAACGGTCTTGGCAGGTCTGGGTCACTGGCCCTAACTCAAGCAGTCAGCTTTTGGATGCTAGCAGTCAGCTTTAGGTCGCTGACTGCTATAGCTCATGCACTGCTGAGCATCGTAATCCCACTTTTTTTTATTCATGATTGTTTATTGACTATTTTCAGTTACTTCCTAAATGGAGGCCATCTGATAGCCTATCAGTATCATACACCCAGTTGACTTGCCTGGTATGAGGTACCATATACATTATTATAAACATAAGAAGACACCAAACAGCACTGGAAATATTTTGTTAAGACTATCGTTGTATTGAGATATTTCAGATATCATTTAATAACAGCGGACCAGATTTATCCAATGGCAACTGTGTTAATTTTAGTGCTTAGAATATGTTTTTCAAAACTTTTCCCAAGTACGGTTTAGCCCCTAATTTTGCTATTAATTTATCATATTTCATTGTTTATAATTATGGGTCTATAGACTATATTTAAATTGTTTTAAATTAATTCATGTGTTAAATTTTAAAACTGTATGATTTTCTTTAAAATAGTCTTTAGTTTAGTTGCCTAGATATTTATTACAATATTAGTAATACTAATATTTTCAATACTAATACTAGTATCATAATTCATAAGTATGCATATTTCTCAACTGCAAAATTGCTTTTTCTTATTCTACCAACCATCGTTGAGCGATGCATACTATCTTTGTATGAATTCTGAAATCAACAGTGGTTAGAATGACTCGAACATTACAATAATTACATTGATACACTACAACACGCTAACACACGGTTTCATCGAAACCATATTTTATATTTTATATTAGCCCTTTTAGTTTTAAATTAGCCTTGCTTGGCATTTCTGTATTTCACTTCAGTTTGAGTTGCACTGTAAACTGTAAACAATATGCGTTTTGGGTTATGTCAGTGCCTTAGCAAATATAAACTGGCGTAAGATACATCATGCTGACTGAAAACGAAATGATGTTTTGCCTTACTTGAACTAACAAATATCCTTCCTTCACAGCGTGAACAGGGTTCATTTTCTTCCAGTCCTGTTTTTATTTCTCGTTGTCCATGCAAACGCAGACTTTTCACCAGATTTTAACCTAGCTGCATTTGCAGCTAAATTAGCAAAGAAAATGTTTATTGAGCTTCACTTCAAGTTTTGCAAATATATATTTTTTATCAGTTTAATATTAAGTCTTACAATATTATTCTTGTACTTGAAGTGTACATAATGTAGGTCAGCCGTATTTTGCTTAATTTTTTAAAGAATGTCAAGTATTACGATAAAGAGGGGGGGAAATTAGGTCTTTCAAGTTGCTTAATCTGACCACAGTGTGGCTGAGGGAAAAATAGTGACTAAGAGCACAAGAGAAAGCCGTACCCTTTCACTTCACATAGAGAGGCATAGGGGGGAAGGGTGGCGAGGACGTAGTGAGACCATTGGACTAATTATATTATTCATTAAGCTTGGAGATAACGCATGCTCCCAGCCTGTCCTTTGATAATACATGAAAGATTCAGTATTTTTTCATATTTCGTTACGCCTTTGTCAAGCAAATTAGGTGTTTTTCCAAACATGAAAATTATATAGATGGGATGAGATCAGATCAGATATCGTCACCAACACTTAAGGGTGACTGTAATGTAATTGTTTTAGAAAATAAATTATTATATGGGTTACTATGTTTAGAATCATCAAAAACAGCAAATAGACACATTCAGGGACATTATATTTTTCAAGAACGCTGCACCCGTAAGATTTTTTAAGAATTAAAAGTTCAATATATGTAATTCCTTGATATGGCTTGGCTTCGTTCGTTCTCAATCTTCCGCTACCAAACCCTGACACGGGCCTAAGTAGCAGAATGCAGTCCAGAGAACGGAATGCGTTGTGTCGTAGTGTACAGCTCGACTACAATATTTGCACCTTTCGATCCAACACATCCGACTTCAGCAAGCATGTTTTGAGTACCGGGTTAGCATCCCCTCTTCGATCCCTTCTCCTTAGACAGTCTGCTCTGTTGCAGCCTGTTATCAAGGATCACTGCGTGGAAGTGTAGAAGAGTCTTGGCAGCTCTGGTTCGCTGGCCCTGACGCTATGGGTCGCTGACCGCTGCAGCTCCTGCGCTGCTCGGCATCTTGATCCCACTCCTTGATATACTAAACGCTCGTGTATGTCGTGGAAGTAGGAGACATCCTGCTATGGGAAATGGTCGTTCTTAGCACACGGAAACAGACGACGGGCAAATCGGATAAATCTTAAAAATCAACAGCTCCCAAAGCGTGTAGCGCATTTGGGACGTTTCAGGAAATAAGTGAAGATAACTATCAACTGTCAACCGTAGAAGATACTCGGGCCTCACTTTATATATACTTATACTTACTTACTTAGTCGCTCCTCTTCTGAGGTGTAGAGGTTTGCCTGAGAGAACGCCACACTGCTCTATCCATCGTCTTTTTCCTGGCCTTTTTCCAATCCAGCCCTCGATCACTTAGGGACTGTCGTATGTTGTCTTCCCAACGTACTTTGGGACGTCCTGGGGGTCTGCGTCCTTGACTTTTTATCTTCCATGATCGGGTTGATATCCGATCTTCTTCCATTCTACAGACATGGCCAAACCACTGTAGTTGTGACTGCTCTACTCGTGTCTGCAGGGGTTGAACTTCAAGATTGCTACGGATTGTCTGGTTACGGATCTTGTCCCTTTTCGTCTCTTTATCATATTCAAGAGCCTTTTCACTTAGCTGTCTGAGTGTAAAGATAAGGTCTTGAGTACTTCTGTTTGCCCTTAACCCACATTGAGTTTCGTCCATATTTGGCTTTGCTAGACCTCTTAATCGCCCTTCTAGAATCTTAGAGTAGACTTTCCCGGGGACACTGAGAAGGGAAATACCTCTGTGATTTTCACATTGTCGATTGACACCCTTTTTAAATATTGGTATTATTATTGCAACCTACCAATCTCTTAGTATCTTCTTGTGGCGCCAAGCTGCCTTGAGAATCTTCATGAATAGCATCTCTCCTGCCATTCCCATGTATTTAAGCATTTCTGGTATTATACCATCATGTCCTGCTGCTTAACCAATCTTAATTTTCTCCAATGCTACCTTTAGTTCTTCCATTGTGATATTATCGTTTCCCTCCGTGGCTCCCTCTTCTTGAATTGGGACTGTTACTTCCAGAGCTTGATTTTCCTCCACTCCAAGAAGATCTGAGAAATATTCTTTCCATCTGTTCATTACCTCGTCTGGGGCGATCAATAGCGCACCTTGTTTATATTTAACAAATTTTAGGGAGCATTCCTTTTCCTTCCTCGTGTTCTTTAGGGTCCTGTAGAACAGTTTCTGGTTTTCTCCAGCAATATTTTCCAGTTTGTCTCCAAATTCTTCCCAGGATTTCTGTTTGGCCTTGAGCACAGTCTTCTTTGCTTCTGTTCTAAAATGTACATATTCTTTATATTTCTGTGTTTGTTCTTCTCTATTCAGTGACGATATCCATTTGACTATCCTCCTCTTGTAGACTAAGAACCATCAGTCGTTCTGAAATTAACTTCAATCTTTTAATGTTTGCTTTGTTATTACTATTCACCATACAACCAACCCCTGCCCTGGCTCGTTCACTCATGGGAACTCCGCTGTAGTATAGCATGTTGCCGTCATGGTCCAGAACGCCCTGTCCCTTTTTCGTTGTTTCTGTAAGTGTCAGAACTGTCAATTTTGCTCTCTTCATCTCCTCTATTAGTTCATGTTCTTTTCCGTTTATACTTCGTACATTCCATGTTCCGTAAATCGTGGTCCTTATTTCTCGCCTGTTCGTCGCCGTTGAGGTCAGTCCAGTTTTCTCTATATTTTGACTTGTAATCGTTTTTTAAGACAAACAGGTGATTCGCCTGTTGTGTCTTTGCATGGTGGAGGGGCTGCCTCCTTACAGCCTCCATGCCTGCCGACCCGTTTTTGTCCACGGCTGCTTATTCGCAGCTAACCTCCAAATTAGGATGCCTTTCAGCAATACGCAACCCTGCTGACGCGCCTGGTAGGAGGTAGGTTCCTCCCCAATGATATATATTTATGTATTTATATATTTATATGTACAAGGGGCTTGTCATAAGTCTTTACCCTGACCATGAAGGAGTAGTAGGAGAAAGTTGAAATTTGGCACAGTGCTTATATCTTCTCAATGTAGCCATCACCTGAATTTATACATTTCTGCCTTCTCTGCCTGATCTTGAAAAGACCTTCAGAATAGAGTAACCTATTTTTCGAACTAAACCAGTTATCACAAGCCAGTTTGACATCTTCGTCACTGTGTAAAATGATTTTCTTTAAGCTATTTTTTAAGTTTTGCGAAAAGAAAAAAGTCTGATGGAGATAAATCCGGAGAATATGATGGGTGTGGAAGAATTTCAATATTCAAATCGTTGGATGTTTGCAGCACAAGCCTTGCTTTAACCTAACTTAACGTCTTTATACTGGTTTAGAAGACTCTCCAGAGTACAACCAGTTTCATTTACATTACCTTGCTCTAAAAGTTATGCGCATCTAATTTATTCTTAAATGCATTAATTGTCCCTGCCTCCACTAACTGCTGTGGCAATGCATTCCAAGCATTCACCATTCTCTGACTAAAAAAATATTTCCTAATATCTAATCTGGACCTCTTTTTAGTTAATTTGTAGCTATGTCCTCTTGTTCTTGTAGGTGGTTGTTTGTTGAAAAACTTGTTATAGTCTAATTTTTCCGTTCCTCTGATCATCTTATAACTTTGTATTAAGTCATCTCGAATTCTTCTCTTTTCTAGACACTGCAGGCCGGTTTTTCTGAGTCTTTCATCATAACTGTAATTATGGAATCCCATCAGCTGTGTGGCTCTTTTTTGTATTCTTTCCAGCATGTTTATATTCCCTCTATTATAAGGACTCTACACCTGTTTACAGTACTCCAATCTAGGTCTAACTAAAGCTTTATACAGTTTGACTATCACTTCCTTGCTCCTATGTTTAAAATTTCTTTTTATCATACCTAACATTGCATTTACCTTTTTCACTGCTACCTGAACTTGCTTTCTCGCCTTACATGTATGATCTATTATAATCCCATATTCGTCGCATCCCCAAAGATATTTTCTATGGACAGCTGGCGTGTGGTAAAAGAATAGATGGCCGACCACAGCTGCGATTTAAAGACGCTTGTAAGCGGGACATGAAGACTCTTGATATGGATCTGACATCTTTGGAAGACATAGCTGCAGACCGATCCAAATGGAGATGTAACCTGAAAAGCCACCTCGGGCTGGGCGAAAAAAAGATCATGCAACAAAGGAAAGTAAAGAGACAACGCCGAAAGGAAAAGGAAAACCAAAAACTTAGCAGAGTTGCTACTCCAAGGTCGCATCAACCTATAGTCAGACATGACTGAAATTGGGCTACGACTACTACTACCACTCAATAGAAACAAACGAAAATTACATTTACCTATGACAGAGAGCGAAGCGGTTAGAGTGTATCTTGTTGCACAGAGGGACTAGGATAGCTTATTCTAGTACTCTACACGGGAAGAGACGATATAACACTCAAACGCTTCCCATGTCAGAGGTTCGTCATTTTGGGGGTGCAAATAGCGGGACTATCATTGAGTAATGTGGCGCAAATAGCGGGACTATCATTAAGTAATGTGGCGCAAATTGCAACTCAAGATGATGAGAATACTAATGACGTTTATTCAGTATTGTATGCGTTTATATCCCGTGGAAATGTAACTCAAAATAACAAAATGTCTGGGGACTAGCCTAGTTCTGCTAGTCCATTGACGGCACGCCACTGATATACACACACACACACACACACGCCCATTCACACACCCTTCCACTTACAATGGAAGGAGAAGCTAATAAATACAGATTGTGCAGATACATCCTGGTCATTGGGGAAAATGTGTTGTATAATTAACAGCGAAAATGTCACTCCTCTTTTGAGACAGGCAATCATGTGGTAGGAAGCTTTCCACAAAAATCATCTAAAAACTGAAATGATTAAACGTAAAAATAGAACAAGGAAGGTCAGAACATTGAACGGATTAAGCGAAATGGATAATTTGATCTTGGAGACCAAGTATATGAATCTTGCTATTTTGAATGTGGCAAGACTTATGGATGTCGGATACACGAAGAAAGAGGTATATCTTGTACATTTATACATGAGCAGAAATGTTGATAAAAACAACTATAGGGGGGGTCAGGTGAGGGTATTGGCCTATATCTCTTTCCTGACCCTGGATAACATCGTCTAATCGGTGTGTTTTGACTGACCAGATGTTAGCCTCCTCGTCCCAAAGCATAGTGTAAAACATCATATACATTAATTCCAGGCGGAATCAGCCTCAACAGTAGGTGGCGATAATGCATGGAACAATCGTCACTATTATCTAAGTATTATCATTCTGTAAACAGCTATTGAGATGATTGTTGAACCATCATCCCCTATTATATACTTTTGTATGAGTATTATTTTAGAGTCACTCTCACCAACGACACCTACATAACCACACAAGTCTCAAAAGTGGAAATGGATATTTGGTGGTGGATCATCACTCCAATACCAGAGAACTCTTTTTATATATAGTCTAACCGGTATTTTTTTTTTTTTTTAAAGTGATCCACAAATTATATATAAATATATATATATATATATATATATATATATATATATATATATATATGGCTTGGCATCGTTCATTCTCAATCTCCCACTACCAAACCCTAAAAGAGCTTAAGTTGCAGAATGTAGTCCAGATAACAGACTGCGTTGCGTCGTATTTTACAGTTTGACTGCGATATTTGCACCTTTCGGTCCAACACATCCGACTTCAGCAAGCATTTTTTTGAGTACCGGGTTAGCATTCCCTCTTCGATCCCTTTTCCTTAGCCAGTCTGCCCTGCTGCAGCCTGTTATCCAGGATCACCGCGTGGAGGTGTAGAAGGGTCTTGACAGCTCTGGTTCGCTGGCCCTGACCCTAGCAGTCAGCTATGGGTCGCTGACCACTGCAGCTCATGCGCTCATATATATAAATGCATATATATATATATTTAAATCAGGAAAAAAATAATTTAAAAAAATAAATAAAACAGATAAAATAAATAAAAGGGATTCTAATCAATTATGAAGGAAAATAAATATACCCATTCCGAAAATGGTACCAGGAAAATAGTTTGCATATTTTACCTCTGAATCCCGACAGGGTACACCAAGGAAAAGAAGAAAAATGAAAATAGCAACCAACTATCTACAAAGGACAACGAGAGGATCATCAAATGACGAGGAACAACGGGAGAAACATCACGAAAACACTAGGTTAGGTACAACCAGATACACACATACATCCAAGCACTGGTTTATGCGTCTTAATATCGCCAAATTGACAACGGTCTGGGGGTAAAATGGGCGCGACTCCGCCAGGAGAAACTAGTGAGGCAAACACGTAAAATTTTAAAAAATTTAAACATTTTAAGAGATTCGATTTCGATAGCAGATCTAGAAGGCTGGCTCACTATACTCCGGAGGTATCGCTTTTGTGTTCTTTGGAGTGAACTGGTGGCACTTTTATGTTCGAAGAGAGAACATATCTGTAGTCTCCACATTGATTGCTCTAATCTGCAGGGACGAGAGATAAGAGAAAACGTGCGCATGCAGATATAATAATCTTACGACCCCTCAGTGAGCACACGCACTAACATCGTGAGAAGCTGTCATCACACGACGCAGAACCAGCGATCACGAGAGGCCATTAGCCCCAGCTGCCAGGACGAGCACACGGGATTGCAGACAGGAGAATATTTAATTAGATAGGACACGATTTGTATATAATTTCATATGTATATGTACATTAGACTACAGAACTAGGTTTTACAGTTTCATGGATTCCATCGGTTTCTGTTTCTGTTTCTAATAATCGACGTCACTGCACTCCGGGCATACCCATAGGTGCTCAGTCTCTCTCATCAAATGGCGTAAGGTATGGATGCTGATGGCCCCTGTAGCTTGCTGGCTGTACACACTCCTGCGCCGTCCTCTCATGCGCCCTAATCCGCTCGAATCTCGTTTAATGTCGAAACTTTGCAGTCTGTGGATTGCTGCTTCATCTATTGCGGTGTCCTCATCCAGCAGGTGGTCATTGATTGATTTCAAAATGTCACTTCTGTCCATCACCAATGTGCCCATGATGGGAGCCCGTGAAGTCAAGATGTCAGTTCTTTCATTGCCTCGAACCCCGGCATGAGCAGGACAGTAGATCCAGGTCAGCGCCTGGAGGTTCGAGGCCTCAACAGCTGCTATCCACTCGTACCTAAGACATCCCTTCTGTACTTTCTGAAGTACGGCTGCACGTCTGTCACGATTACTGTCTTTGTTATAGAAGTCTCAGATATCCATTTCAGTGCTGAGGTCACTGCTTCCGTCTCCATTCTCATACTGGAGGTTGTTGACATGTATGCCCTACTGCGCTCAGCCATGACCTTTCCTCTCACTCTGGCCGAGAAACCCCAGCCTGATGTCCCATTGCGCACGACTGATCCGTCGGTGTATATGACAGCGTCACTCTCCTGGGTGTTCTCAGTTATCAGCTGATTTACCTCGTGCTCTGCACTCTCGTTGTTCCTTTCTCTGCATTCCTTGCCTAAGGTTATGATGATTCTCTGGTACTCTATCATTCTATCACCAGTGTGGACCCATTCTTCCCCTTTGGCTATCGTCTCAGCTGGAGTGACGTGTCCCATTGTTGTCTCAGCCTGTGCCATCCATGACGACCCTCTCTTGATTCTTGATCCCTTGATGTCTGAGATGCTACTGTGCAGAGGGTGTCGAGTGTCGGTGGTGGCACGCATATAGGCTTTCACTTGTGCCAGTTTATGTCTGGGTGTCACCGATAATAATTCCAACATGTACCGCATCATCGCAATCGGGGTATCTGTAGTGCAGCCCAGAACCAGACGCATACCTTCATTCTGGATGCGGTCCAACCTTACACACTGTGTTCTTGATAGTGTGAGGATGCCTAGTCCGTAATTGATGACAGATAATACGACCTGACGAAATAGGATGAACAGGAGGCTTTGTTCCAAGTCGGCAGCAGCCATGGTCCTGAGTGCTCCTAGCCCTCTCTTGCATCTTTGTACGATGTGGTCAACATGGCAGTTATAGAAAAGACTGCGATCAAATGTCACTCCGAGGTATTTCAACCTGTCACACCTGTCGATGGTGCAACCATCAAAAGTGATGCCCTGGAGTTCAGCCTTTACTATAGAATTATTCAAAGAGCACCGCATCATGCAGGCCTTGTTAGAATTGATCTTGGAGCTTGAGTCGCTGCACCACTGTGAGATTCCTTGCAAGGTTTCCTGGATGTCTTTGACCAACTCTTGCTTGTCTGAGCCAGTCCTGTATGTTAGGATGTTATCGGCAAATGTCAACGTTCGCCCTGTCCCTGTGGGTTGAAAATTGGCCACTGTTACTGTGTAAATGTTGAACAGCACCGGTGAGAGCGGAGACCCTTGAGGCAGTCCTGGACATATTCGCCTCGGTTCTGATGTCCAAGATCCCACGTGTAGCACAACTGTTCTTTCCATCAGGGCAGCTGATATCCAACTAACCAGCCATGGGTTTAAACCACAATGTTCTTTCCATCAGGGCAGCTGATATCCAACTAACCAGCCATGGGTTTAAACCACAATGTTCTTTCCATCAGGGCAGCTGATATCCAACTAACCAGCCACGGGTTTAAACCACACTGTTCTTTCCATCAGGGCAGCTGATATCCAACTAACCAGCCACGGGTTTAAACCACTGTTCTTTCCATCAGGGCAGCTGATATCCAACTAACCAGCCACGGGTTTAAACCACACTGCTGCAGACAGGTAATTAAGGTCCTAAGTTGGATTCCATCTTGTTCGTACTCAAATTCACTGAGTAGTAAGTTGAGTTTTAAGTTTTTATCAATGTGTAACTATTACTTTCTTTTTGTAATAAATAACTATATGATTTATGTTTAACGAAGGTTGTAGTGTTTTACTGTGAGGAAGTCTTATCGTCCAGTGTTAAATGTTGTAACACTCTATAAGCACAGTCATAAGTAGTCTGCTACAGCTCCATTTGGCGGAACTGGGTCCAATTCTACGTTTGGATTGACCTTTCCGGTTTATAGGGAATGCTGAATTCATTTGTTTACCTCGTGGTTTTTGGGGCAATGGTTTTTATGCAAGTAACGTTGCCAGCCCACATCACAACCTTCTGTTGTCTAACTTAACTTAACGTCTTTATACTGGCTTAGAAGACTTTGCAGAGTCTGTATACAACCAGTTCCATTTACATCACCTGCATGTGTCGTCTGCCTCGACTTTACAGGAAGAAAATCATCCGGGACCTCGATGCGAAACTGCTTTGAGACAATCAGTTTAATATTATTTATAATATTTTTGGGTTTTATTTAATTATGCGGCCACCATGAGAACATATATGCCTTTGTAATTATTTAATAACCATTTTATTTTTAAAAAATATACCTCCTTAGTTACTATAAATTTCGTTTTGGAAATCTTTTTTAAAATAAGTGCCTTTTTTGTATTTGTTTAACGTGTTTATTAAAATCATTATATGTATATATTATCTACTAGCTTGACTTTCAACATACGTTATTAATATTACTGTAATTAATGTCCTATGTGAAATGTTCCTGCTAATTTTGTTACGGTTCTAAAATAATGACATAAATATTGTGGATTAAGACGACTATGCTTATGGATATTTGTGTATGTATGTATGGATGGATGGTAAGATGTATGGATATATATATATGTGTGTATGTATGTATATATGTGTACATGGGTGTAAGTGTGTGTGTCTGTATGCATATATATATATATATATATATATGTGTGTGTGTGTGTGTGTGTAAATTTGTGTGTGTATACATATATATATATATATGTGTGTGTGTGTGTGTGTATATATATGCATGGTTATATTTTATTTTGGCATGTGTGTGTGAAAAAATTTATGTAAGCGTAGTACAAATGTATCATCAATAAATTTTATAAAGGCGGAAGTAGTTTTAATTCCTTCAACGTACAACCTTTTATGACGGGACGAGGCAAATGCAGCAAAGTGGATACTTGAAAAGGACTTAATAGGAAGTTCCAAGCGTCAGTGTGAAGTATTTATTTGTAAAATGCTTTTTTAAAGAGTATTGTACAACTTTTTAAACAGCGTGCACAACAAGCAATGGGAAACCAGACACTTTGCTCAACTAAAAAACAAAATAAAATGGGTAGTCAAAAATAGGAAATCTATCAAAATGGTCAGAACAAAGCTAACTTTTTTCTTTCTTTTTAATCTGAAGAATTCAACCCCTTACTCTCACTAACAGTCAATTAAAATCCACGAAACAAAAACAAATTAAAATGAACACAACACAGCTGAACATAATACAATGGAACTGCAGAGACCTCTACAAAAACGTTATGCCATACTTTGGACTAGCCAATAGGGGAAAAGAAACAATTAATTATGCAATACAAGAAACCATGCTCAACCCTACCAAAAGACTCAATGTTCCAAACTACAATATTGTCAGAAACGATAGAGAGACACAAGCCCTTGCAGTGCATGAAGAATACAAAATAATTGATAGGATAACCTTCCGTGAAGAAAACAATATGATAATAATAAACGATGGCTCAATTAACAGAATAAATAACAATCCGAGTGGACCAGATACGGTTATTTACATTACAATAATGACTCCAAATTTGGAAACCATAAAATTGGAAGTTCTAGAGAATGCGGGATCAGACCACCTGCCCATTGCAATTTATTTAAACGAAAAATACAATCGCTATAATGGATCAAACAGACCTTCTTTCAAATACCATAAGGCAGATTGGAAGGGATTCCAAGAAAGATATGCTCAGACTTAATCTCAGATAACGTAGATTTATTTGCCCAAAACCTAACCACCAACATCCTTCCGTTAGCTATAAAGTACATACCCAACAAAAACATGACAGTTAACCTAATTCAAATCACAGAAAAAGAAAGCTAAAACGTAAACCATAAAAAGAACAAAACTCATCGAGCCGGAGGATTGAGGAATGCAACAATCAAATTTTAAAAAGACAAAAAGCTTTAAAGAAAAACGTAAAAAAACAAAGTTCCAGGTACGAGCGGTTGTATTACAATTTAATGAAAACGCTCTTAAAGATTAAATGCACCTCTGTTTCTTCTTGGACCTTAAAAAGAATTCGATTAAGTTCCATGGAGCTGTATCTTCAACTTCTTTGAAAGGGGGAGCATCCAAGGACCTTTGATCTTCTCTGTGCAGAGTTTATTTTAATAAATCATGTAGAAACAACATTTGAACAGGAAACCAAAAGTCTGTGGAGTTATAGACCAACAGTAGCGCAAGACAGTGCATCATTATATCACCATAATTCTTCATACGTCTCATGGATGATGTCATCGATGTCTGTTAGAAGAGGACCAACACGTATTCAGTGGGTACTGAAAGATGACCATCGTCTGTATATCAGAGCTGGTGTGCCAATTGTGTGGCCCTGATTACTAAAGCAGTGGTACAACTCTAGACCAACCTTTTAAATCTGGAAAGACGAGCTGGAGATAAACCAGAAGGCAGCTATTAAAGAAGATTCGGCTAAACATATAAGATTCCTCAGCAACAAAAGAGAAAAAAGGAAGGAATATAAGATGGCTGTACACCACTTCGCCAATACATCAGTTTTGGATAATGGATATTAGTCATTGCCAATAGCAACAACCAAGAAACCAGCTCCAAATCTCAAAAACATGATATCTAAGGAAGGTAGTCCAAGTAAAAAGGTTGAAATCAGAAATACGACAAGATCTCAAAGTCCAGCTTTTGAAAGACACGAGTGGACCAATCTCAATTTTTATGTCTGCAGAATGAATGAAAATAACTTAGCATAGCAATCATGTTAACAAAGAGTCGAGGATCCAGGCTACAAGTACAACCCTATGCCGATGGGATGATGACGACATAAAACAGTCTATAAGGCACTATGGACTAGACTAAAACCAAGTCAACAGAAACACAGTAGATGAAATGGTCTGATACTTTTTTTCTGGCAGGCCACTTCTTCTGATAAACCTCAACGCTTGGTTTTAAAGTCTGTTGGTTTTATCAAAGTTCGACTTTGCTGCTGTTGTCCATGTTGCAATGCCATACTCGAGTACTGGTCTCACTCTTCCAGTCCTTCCTTTTCACTCATTCGATTTTCTCGATATGAGTTTTCCGTCATATGTTCCGTGGTTCATATGTAATGCCAAGTAATTTGAGTTGTCGTTCAGCCGCGTTCATATGTAATGTCAAGTAATTTGAGTTGTCGTTCAGCCGCAGACATCTGTCATTCAGACTTATATTGGTATTATTTGGTTTATTTGAGAGAGATAATATTGTACATGTTGTTTTGTCTTCGTTTATTTTGATCAGCCATGACTTGACCCACTCCTCCGGCGATCTTAGGGCCTGTTGCATTCGATTGCTTGCTGTGGTAAGGTGTTCTTCAAAAGTCCACAAACATAGAGCTATGGACTTTTTGCTATATTCTTTATTTATGTTGTTTATATACACAAGAAATAATGTGGCTGGCAGTATCCCCCATTGGGGTATTCCCTGCTCCTGTGTCTCCTTGTTGCTCATCTGCCCTTGTACTTGAACTCTGGCTGTTCTGTTTTAGAGTTACTGGCTGATCCATCTGTACAGTTTTCAAAATATTTCGCTTCTTCGTATCTTGACTTGATGTCCCTCTTTCCACACCCTGTCAAATTCCTTCTCTAGATCCACTCAAACCACTACTGTATGTTTTTTCTCTTGGTAAGCTTCCTCTATTTCCTGCGCTATGAGAGCGATCTGGTTCTCGGTGGATCTGTGTTGTCTAAATCCTGCTTTCTGAGGAAATAATATGTGCTTTACTTCCAGATGCAATATCAGTCTGGCGTTTATCATACACTCCATTAGTTTACCTACACAGCTCAGTAGACTGATAGATATATATCCATTTTGATCGGTTGTATCTTTGTCTTTCTTCGAAAATGGTTTCTTCTTCTTCTTCTTCGTACGCAGTCAGACAGTAACCATCATTTTTTCGAAAAAAGCGGCGGTCATCCTGAGGCTGTCGCCACTGCCATAGAGCTTGTCTTGCAGTTCCACTGGTGTTGGCCACATCTGCTCTCTCTGATCCTCGTATGTCGGGCAGTTCTGCAACAGATGTTCAGCGGTCATTTTACCGGTACCGCACGGGCATTCGTCGGTACACCCTATCTTCAATTTGTTGAATAGGTGGTACCTCAGTCTATTGTGGCCAGTGCGAAGTCTGAAGACAACGACCTGCTCTCTTCGGTTCAACTGGTAATAGGCATCGTTTTTGGTGTAACCAGTATGTTCGGTTTCCCATTTGGTCATGTATCTGGCTTTGATAAGCCATTTTGACTCTTCGTACGTCATACTAGTATCTGTTTGTGGTAGTCTTGCACCTTCTTTTGCCAGTCTGTCTGCCTCCTCGTTGCCTTGGATGTTGCAATGTGATGGGACCCACTGTACCACTACCCTTTTTGGTGCGGACTGCTGGCACAGTTTGCAGAGTGCTTCTCTTAAGTCATTAAGCTCAGTGTTTTTCTGGCTTTTTAGCGCTGTGACTACGGCGAGAGCATCTGTAAGCAGGACTATATGGCTTTCATTTTCTTTATGTGTCACCATTTCTTCCACTGCCGCCCTCAGTGCCTCTGCTTCCGCTCTGAAATTGCTTGTGTACTTACCAGTAGCGAATGACAGTGTTATTGTTCTGCCATTTGGTAGGTTCAGGAATGCTCCTGCCCATCCGTTCTGTGTAGTGTTTGTTACAGAACCGTCGGTGTATGCATGGGTCCAGTCCATGCTTGGGTAGTTTTCCGATATAAAGCTTAGGGTAGTATTTCTCCTTTCTTTTTCAGTCTGGCCGTTTTTGTATCATTATAAATGGTATCATTATAGCTTCTTTCCATGCTTACGGTACAATTCCTCTTTTCCAGCTATAGTTTAGGACTGACAGTAACGTCCCCATTACAGTTCGGCCCAACCCTATCAGTATTTAACTTGTTACCCCATCTTTTCCGGGTGATTACAAACCCGTAATTACATGTCTGGAAAAGGAGTATGGGTACGGAAAAGAAAAAAAAACTACGAGACTACTCTGTAACCTGCAGTAGGAGCAAAATGTGATGTACTATCTGGCAGGATTTCTATATATATACACTAGCAATGGTATATATATATGGGTGTGATGTTTTTATTCTACCCAATTCAGACAAAAAGAAGCTCTGTGTTACTGAAAGAGCAATGTTGTGAAGAGTCCTCACTATGATCATAAGAGACCACATCCAAAATACCGACATCCGCGTCAATGCGAAAGTACAGATGGGCCGGTCATGTTGTCTGCATGACTGACGATAGATGGAGGAGGAGAGTGTCTTTCTGATAGTCGTCAATAGACAACTACAACCACCCAAGTGGGCGTCGGCCAAGGAAGCGGAGAGATGATCTGCAGTACGCCTTTGAACCATCATGTTCTCCAGAGCGAAGGGAAGACATGGATTCAGGCAGGTTTTAGCCACCTGACACCGAACAACCTTGCCTGATTGGAAACCAGAATTCAAGTATTCAAGTCAAGTAAGTAAGTATCTTATTTACTAAAAGGAAAATGTGATAAGGATGTGTAGTGTCCCCTTGTCTTTTACACAGCATATTCTTTTTTTTATAAATAAAATAAATGTCACGGCTCATTATCGGTGAAGTGTCAGATACACATATAACACAGTTCTGTTAGCTGATGGCGAACAGCATTTACTGGAATTAGTGATTTAATTTAAAAACTAAAGTAATTGAACATTTGACAATGAGAAAACAAAAATTATGATTGATAGCAAAGTATAATACACATCTACTCTACAGATAAAAACGAATGATTAGACACTAATAGAGGTCAAGACCTTATCTTATCTTGGAGATATAATAAGGGTGAATGGTAGAATGGTTGAAAATCCGGAAGTGAATAGGGATGGCCAAATCTGTATTTACCAACATGTCACATATTGAAAGCAGGAAGGTAACTCATACATGTAAATGATATTTATCAGGTCATACGTATACTCGTCGTCACTGTGTGGTGTAAAAACGTGGACAATTGGTAGAGTTTGAGATGAGAATAGGGGCGCATCTCGTAGAAAGAAATTATAACAAATAAGAAAGTCTGCCAAATTAAGGGTGCAGGGAGAATTTATGAACGAAATCAGAAAGTTAAGATACTTTGGTCACATCAAACTACATAACAGCTTGCTAAAAACAACACTAGAATGGAAGGTAGAGAGCAAAAGTGCCAGATAAAAAGACATCGCTGTAAGATGGAAAGTAAAATCCCTGGCAGATTGCACATCAAGGCAGAAGCAGAAATCGCTGGAGATCATTTGCAGCCGACCTTAGGAGAAAGCATTTGATAGAGTAGATAGAAATAAACTCAGAACCTTACTGAGAAAGCATTAGATAGAAATAAACTCTGAACATTACTGAGAAAGCATTAGATAGAAATAAACTCTGAACATTACTAGAGAACGATGGAATACTACTAGATGAAAGGAACAGTCCAATTTGACGGTAGCATATCACAACCATTTGGTTTTCGCAGTGGTGTTCACCAATTGGAGAAGACCTACAATACCACGTGAACTATCTCCATTTCGCCTGTAATGAATATGACATAACGATCAACACAGGCAAGACAGAGATTATATGTTGATATCACATGAACAAATGCAGAGAAGTTTCCACATCAGTGACATTGGTATCGAGCAAGTACGGAAGTTAAAATACATGGGTAGTATGTTCACTGATAATGGCAGAGTAGACAGAGAGATTGCACATATAATTCAGAAAGCAGTGTCCGCTATCAAATTGTGCCGATTTTTGAACACCCTAGAGTGCTTCTTTCAACTAAGAGGAGGCTGATAAATGCACATTTTATTCCTACATTGTGTTACCAATGTTAATCCTTATTAGAAACACGTACTAGTAAGATCCAGAGCTGTGAGATGAGCTGTGTGAGAAGTGCAGTCGGAAAGACAATCCGTGACTGAATCTGCAAGACCACTCTGAGGCAGATAGTGGGAACAAACCCAGCTAGTGTCTACATTGACGACCAGCAAATCAAGTAGTTTGATCATTTAGTCAAACTACATTATGACCAACATGCATCAAGAACATATCATATGCAGGTCTCCAGTCCACGAGCAAGGTTTATAAATCGACATCGGTGAATCGAGGGTCTCTGGCACTTTCAGGAAGTTCCACCTAACGACAGCACAAGCCTCCAAATTGGCGATAACAAGAAATGTACGCATTCTGCCTCTTTGCGACGTCTCATGGTAAAGGCAGTGGAACAAAAGAAGGAAGAAAAAGACAAAGTTAAGCAAGGATGCGTCACGGAACGTGTCCACGCGCCGGTGAGCTCAGCATATGCTTTGCCAGACGTTTCTGTAGGGTTTTCCTCACCCATAGTCTAAAATGTTACCAACGTAGACTTTGGAGGACTAGTTTGTTAGTGCCATCTACTCGCTTTCAGCCAAAGCCGCGTTAGTGTGAACAGAGGGTACCACGTAAAGGTGCAGTTAACTTGGTTGCAGGCATTTCTAATTTTTAGACGATACATATAGCAATTCTTAGTCCCCACGGCATTCTTTTTTGCCACGGATTGAGGATCGTTAGGTGTATGCATGGTTGGTGCGGTACTTCACGTTTAGCAGGGGCTTGATCAATTGACAATTCCCATCAAACCAATCCTGAGATATATGGATATATATGTATATATATATATATATGGATCAGCAATATTGTTTGCTCGTATAGATACTGAGAGCATCCACGACAGTTGAGTGAACCGTTTTAATAAAGGTGGCCCAAATGGATTCTATGTCAGCCATATAATTATCCATTGTCTCCAGTTGATCTGACAGTCTGAGCAAATGATTGTCATGAGCAGTTATCTCTGAGACCGGATATGTTGAGACGTTTTGTGGTTTTTCTGTTTTGTGGACACCTAGAAGCATGGATGCAAAAGTTCATTTTAGAAATCACAAGTCTGTGGTCCGTCTATCATTCTGCTACACATAAATCAATTTGCTTTGTGCCAATCACCTCGTCCCTGGAAGCAAAGTCAGCATCCACTCGAGCATTGAAGTGACAAGAATGATCAACTTATTGTTCTTTGATTCAGCGTAGTTTAGGTATCTTCAAATCTTGATATAACTTGTCTTTGGTGTCGTTGGTGCATATGCACTGATGATGGATGCTTGTTTGTTTCCAGTCAATGCGATCTTCAGCAACCATTAAACGGTCATTAATCCATTTTGCAGCAATGGGGAGCCGATTACCTAGCTCGATTTGATAGCAATGCCAAAACCAGATTTACGACCTTTACAGAAAATGGTATAGCCGGATTCATTTTCGGTAATGTATCCCTCTTCTGTCCAGCAAGTCTCACTTAGGACTGCTATGTCAATTCTGTATATGGCAAGCTCTTTGTAAATCAGAGTTAATCTGTTAGTCTCTGCCCGGTCTATGAGGGTGCGAATATTATATGCACCAAATATCAAGGGCACTCTTTTGGGACGTTTCGTCTCATACACTTGGCGTTCGTGAAATTGTGACTGTGTATGAATTTGGTGATAGTGAAGGGGATTTTCGCACGTCAGCCTCACTCTCTCGTTCTCAGCTGCCCTTATTCAGTATTATCTCAGTGGTGTTATGTCTGTCCTCACTGCCTTGTGGGATACCTGATCGTTACAAAAGCTTCGGGAGAAAATCCTAAGAAATATATGCATTCTCTCCTGCCCTCAGTCGCGGTGACCATGTCTTTCTAACATACCGACTCACTTACTTATTATGTTACTCACTTACATACAAACTCACTTACTTCTTACGTTACTAACTTACATATAAACTCACTTGCTTCTTATGTTACTTACTTACTGACATACAATGATGAATGAAGACCAAAACCAAAGTACCTGGCAACATAATCAGGGAACTTGCATTTGCTGAGGACTGCGCTCTAATGAGCAACTCAGAACTGAACATGCAGGTTGGAATGGACCGGCTCTCGGCCGCATGCGAAAACTTTGGCCTGACCATAAATGCCAAAAAAACAGAGATCATGTTCCAATCAGTACCAGGCATGCCGTACACAAAACCAAAGACTACAGTCAGCGGGCAGACGCTGAATGTTGTAGACAGATTCACATATCTGGGCAGCACGCTGTCGAGATCTGTCAGCCTAGACGATGAGGTGGCAAGCAGAATAAAAGGGCCAGCACAGCCTTTGGTAGAATTCGCTCGATGGTGTGGGCACGTCGTGGCATCAGCGTGAAGACAAAACTCAAAGTCTACCGTGCAACCATCATTCCAGTCCTACTATACGCTTGCGAAAGCTGGACAAACTCACTTACTGCCATTGTTACTTACATACAAACTCACTTACTTCGTATACTACTTACTTACTTACATTCAAACTCACTTACTTCTTATGTTACCTACTTACTTACTTAAAAACTTTCTTACTTCTTTTGTGACTTACTTACATATAAAATTACTTACTTCTTATGTTACTTGCTTACAAATAAAATCACTTACTTTTTATGTTACTTACAAACAAACTCACTTACTTCCATGTTATTTACATACAAACTCACTTCTTATGTTACTTACTTATATAAACTCACTCACTTCCTACGTTACTTACTTACATATAAAATCACTTACTTCTTATGTTACTTACATACAAACTCACTTACTTCTTATGTTACTTACTTACATACAAACTCACTACTTACTTCTTGTGTTACTTACTTACATACAAACTCACTTACTTCCATGTTATTTACATATAAACTCACTTACTTCTTATGTTACTTCTCACATACAAACTCACGTACTGCTTATGTTTCTTGCTTACATATAAACTCACTTACTTCCTACGTTACTTCCTTACTTACATATAAAATCACCTACTTCTTATGTTACTAACTTACATACAAGCTCACTTACTTCATATGTTATCTACATACAAACTGACTTACTTCTTATGTTACCTACTTATATTCAAACTCACTTACTTCCTTACAAACAAGATGGATGTTTACCACTCTACCCATGTACATGTACTTGTTTTGATTTTCAGTTGTGAGTCTAAAGAACTACAGCTGATAGAATAGAGGGGCACTCTTTCTGGCAAGCCGTCCATCGCAAGCGATAATGAAAACAGCAATCAGACATTTTGTGTTGCACTTCACCGGTGAGTCCGGAGGTGGCTGTATAGTCTAATTCTGGCACGGAAACCCCTTCCACATTTGTAGCATTTAAGGTCAGAATTGGACACGTGCGTTTCAGTTGTTTTGTCTTTTTGCAAAGCGCATTTTTTTTATTTTTTATTTTTTTTTTGTTGGTGGTTTTGAGGCCCGGTGTTTCTCAGCAATGAAGGTGCCTCTTACGATGGTTCCACGCGATGCCTTGTCCTGTGCGACGCATTCTCAGGAGTTTGCATTGATGTTGAAGCGTGACAGAGATACTTTGGGGGAGTCTTTGTAGCGCTGCTTTTGGCCACCGACTAGACGCAGGCCCTCTTTCAGCTCACCATATATTAGTTGTTTGGAGATAGCTGTTGGCTGGCATCTGCACGACGTGACCGGCCCACCTAATTTGGGTCTTCTGCAACAGTGTATGGATGCTCGGCATTTTTGCCTTCGTTAGGATCTCGGTGTCTGAAACCTTATCCTGTCACTGTATTCTCAACAATCTACGGAGACAGCTTGTATGGATGTGGTTTATTCTCTTAGCATGCCGCTATACACAGTCCACGTCTCACTGGCTTACAGAAGAGTGGGGAACACTATGGCTCGGTAGACTGAGTTTTGTATCAAGACTAAGACCTGTCCGATTCCAAACGCTCTTGCGCAGCCTCCCAAAGGCAGCACTTGCTATCTTTAAAGGTAGTCCTACGAACTCTGGGCTTACTTACTACCCGGAGCAATCGTATCGTATTTTGCACAGCTATCATTTTATGTCAGAACGACCTGCTCAGCGTCATAAACAAAGCAAAATAGGATGTGTCTACCCTGTCACGTGAAGTCTGGTCTCAGCGGACTACGCGGATGAAGCCATGCATGGCTCAACGGGTAGAATGGCGACTCTCAGCAGAGCGGTGTGGACCGCAAAGAGCTCGGGGAGATAACTAGGAAGGCAAACATCTACACCCAGAGTAGAAGGAGAGCTACTAAGTAAATAAAAAAAGCTGGCATCTGTTTAACAAATATGAAGTAGTATGTTTAATTAAAAAGAACGTTGTTAAAGTCTGACAATGTATCACCAAACAAGACAGCAGAAGAAAGCATAGATTTCAAAACTTAAATACTTTGATCCATCTGGGAAAATCGATTGACCAAAGACGAAAGAGCTTTGCCGATGCTTAGAAGACATCCCGTCCAAGTAAAAATTCATCGCATATGACGATACTTTCACGTTTTCGTCGTGTTTTCTCGTGTTCCTAGAATGGGCATCCATCGCATGATTGATTATTAATAGGTCTTTTTCTGATTTATTCCTGATTTTGTTCCTGATTTATTCTACCCAGTTCACGCCTAATATGACAGTTTTCACTTGTTCTGATGTCTGTCTTCTTCGGCGTGTACTTCGTGTTAGATGTCCAGAGGTAATGACAAATACAGATCTATGGGACAGAACATGACATCAATCTATAAAAGCACACATTAAGTAGAATGTTCTTTACAGACGCCGCTTCTTACAACCGCTACCTATTTGACTGTTATAAGTTTCTTGGCAGTTCGGTACGGTAGGTTACCATTACTTTCCGTACGTTGAAGATCAACCGACAAGAAAAAAAAACCAGTGTCTGCCAAACTGGACACTGTGGGAATCGAACCCGGTGCGTTGAGATTCTGACCTATACATCGAGAAATTTGAGAGAGAAAGTTTAGGATGGATAGGTCATACTCTCATAAAGAAGTCGGAAAGCATAACCAGACATGCGTTGGATTAGAACACACAGGAAAAGAGGGCGGAACAAGACGGCACAGGAGAGCAACAGACGGAGAGCATCTGATGCGGCCATATGTTCCATGGAGGACTAAGGGGGTAAATGATGATGCATGTCTCTCTTGTACTGGAAGGTCAGATCAGGTCAGGTCATCCCGTAACCGGTGAGGTCGTTGGGGCACACATGAAGACATCCTCACAACGCCACGCCAACCTTCTCTGTCAGATGCCGCTGCCTGTGACTCTTCTGGTCCGAGATTGGTCCATTCTTTTATGTTGTCCTCTCATCTCTTTTTGGGGCGGCCTCTTCGTCGTTTGCCATGCACCTTTTCGTGGAGGATTGTATTTGCAAGACCATTTGATCTCGATATGTGACCGTACCAAGCGAGTTTCCTTCTTTTGACAGTTTCCAAGAGGTCTTCAAAAGGCCCTATTGTTGTATTTCTATCTCGTATTTCCTCATTTGTAACTCGATCTTTGTACGTGACGTTTAAAAGTCTTCGGAAACATCTCATCTCCAAGGCATGTATCCTTCGTTGAAGGTCAGCTGTAACTATCCATGTCTCACACGCATAGAGGAATATTGACATGACCAGTGAACGCATTAATCTGATTTTCGTGCATAGTGCTAACCGTTTATCTTGCCAGATTTTGTTTAGCCGTGCGAGCGCCGCTATTGTCTGTGCTATTCTGACCAACACCTCACATTTTGATCCTTCATCACTGACAATCGACCCTAGATATTTAAAACGGTCAACCGGGATCAAGATGCTGAGCAGCGGATGAGCTGCAGTGGTCAGCGACCCATAGCTGACTGACTGCTAGCGTCAAGGCCAGCGAACCATAGATGCCAAGACCCCTCTACACCTCCACGCAGTGATCCTGGATAATTGGCTGCAGCAGGGCAGACTGGCTAAGGAGAAGGGATCGAAGAGGGAATGCTAACCCGGTACTCAACAAATTTTTGCTGAAGTCGGATGTATTGGACCGAAAGGTGCAAATATCGCAGCCAAGCTGTAAACTACGACACAACGCATTCCGTTCTCCGGACTACATTCTGCTACTTACCCTTTCGGTGTTTGATAGTGGGAGATTGAGAACGAACGAAGAAGAAGAAGAAAACGGTCAACCACTTCGAGTTCCTTAGCTTTTATTCTGCTGGCGAAGCCCTTGGCGTTGTTGGTCATTAATTTTGTCTTTCCAACGTTTATCTCCATACCATAGTCAAGAGCTGTTTCATCGAGTTTCCTGGAGTTCTGCTTCTGAACCCGCCAACCCGTCGATATCATCTGCAAAACGAAGGTTGGTAATCGTTCGGCCCCCTATCTTGACAGTACCAACGTGACCTCCAACTGCCTCACTCATAATTCCCTCAAGGAATTTATTGAAAAGAGTTGGAGAGAGTGTACACCCCTGTCTCATACCAACTGATGTGCGAAACCAGTCCCCTCGCCTCCCGTTCACAAGAACTGCCCTGGACGCCTTGTCATTCAGGTGTTCAAGGACTGTTATAATATTTCCTTTGATTTTATACATCATCATGGTTGCCCATAGCGCTTTATGCCATATCCTATCAAACGCCTTCTTAAAATCAACACACACATGAAACAGTGTTTGCTGGTGTTTTCTCGCTTAGCAGCCTTAAATTAAATATAAGTTCTGTAGTGCTTCTTCCCTGTCAAAACCCTGCTTGCTCCTCGGCAATGATGTACTGTTGTTCTCTGCTTGGGATTTCAATCGATCGAGGATTAATCTAAGCGTGACCTTACTAGGGTGGCTGATGAGGCTGGAAACCCACATTAAATAGCTGTTTCCTCTTCAGTTGTACCATTCTTCTGTTTTATTGTAAATAATGCCGAATATATAATTTTATTATTATCGCTATTAACTATTTTCACACACTTAAACGCAAATCGAGTCGCATACTGCAGAAAACGTCTTCGAGGGCGGTTACAGGCTGTGAGTTAAGGCATGGTTAGAGACTCCAGCTGTAGATACATAACATCCACAAATACAATTGAAATGGTTACATTTCAAACTACTCTAAGGCGAGATGGAAGACAGTTTTAGTAACGTGAACCGTTAACAATGCTGTCTTCTTAATTTGTTTCGTACATTCTTTTGTTTTGTTTTAGGTTTTAAGGGAACTCACTCTTTAACAATATAATGGCGCCAGACTTAGAAGGTAAGAGTCTACTATACTAAGAGTAATATTCAGTCATCATTACAGTTATGACTGTCTGTGTCTCTTAGGTTTAGAGAAAGTCATACACATATTAAAAGAAAGAGAAAATGTTAATTTCAACATAATTTTTGGGTGAATACTGTATTAATAAATGACACTGACAGATACGTTTAGCCTATGAACAAAAGTGAAGTTTTCATTGTTTACAATTTATTTACAGTTTTAAGTATACTTCAAGTTAGATCATTATGATTAGAAAGTTAATATTAATTTAATATAGATCTACTTGTGATAGTCTTGAAGACTAGTATAGCGGTAGTCCTTACTTCTATATAATCTAGAAATCTTAGTAATGCATCTTAGGTATCTAATACTATATTATTATTAATATAATTGTAAATAATATAAATAATTGTTATAATTACAAATAATATAATAAATAACATAAAAATGAAAGAAATTATATTTCTTAAGCTAAGCCCCAATCGGATGAAATTGAAAATGCAGAATAATTGTGTTCATGAGACGTATGGGTGTCAGTTTCAGTATAATCGATGATTGAAGAGTTGCTATATACTAAAACTTGTATTCATTGAACTGACAGTGACAAGTATGAGACTAAAGATATGCCTACAATATGGTGCTATAAGAGGATGTAGGATTGTAGTCAAAGGGGAGAGTTGGGGTCAGGAAAGTGTGAAATAAGTAGTGGAAAAGCAAACATTAAAATGATACACTACAGCAAAAGCAAAAAGTGGAAAAACAACAAAATTACAAACTAAAATGTTTTTAGGCAAATGTGAGAAGCATTGTAAATAAAAGAGAAGAATTAGAACTGTATTATGGTATGTAGAAGAAGAAAAACCAGATATAATAGGGTTAACAGAATCATGGACATATGAGGACATCATAGATAGTGAACTTGAAATAGAGGGATATACAATGTTAAGGAAAACTAGGGTAGTTGGAGACAAGGTTAAGGGAGGTGGTGCAAGAGCACATAGTGTACATAGACTTGAGCTTCCCTTAAGGTGCACACAAAATGAGAGAAAGATAGAAGTAGAATGCTTTTCTAGTATGGACTGTACATTGTGACATTTGACTGTTGCATAATGTTAGTACCATGAAGCTTTTGTCAGTTTTTAAAATATGTTATCTACATGTTCAGCAGTTTTACAGCAGTAATTTATTTGCTCAAAGCTGGGCATTGTGATATAAGGAAATCATAATTACTTTACATTGTGCCCCCGAAGGAGTTCTAAGCATTTTTAAAAGTCAGCATTGCACAAGAGTGCTGGCCATTATGCTAATAAATATTGTTTGGCCAACATTTTCTGAGTCAGTCAAAAGAACTGTTTTGATGAATGATTAATTCTCACCAAAAGATAGCTTAAACTTATTGAATAACAATTAAAGGCTTAACTTCAAACAGACAAAATTAGAAAGGATATACCCTTGTGTTACTCTATATTATTGAATACTCTAGTGCCTTGATTTTTTAATTTTTCTTTTTTGTTTCCAGAAATCTTCTTCATTTGATTCCTATGAGATTTTTCAAGTCTGCTGGTTTAGCAAAGAACTGTGCAGTTTGAGCACTGAAAAAACAATGATTTACTTGGCATCATCAGGAGATGAAGCCAAAATATGGGATGTGCCAACATTTTCTCTACTGGAACAGTTTAATCCATTTGATGGCTCTGTCAGTGACTTAACCTGGAGTCATGATGGTGAAGATCTATACATTTTGCATGTTTATTAATAATAAAATCTTGCTGTGTACTGTAAAAGATAGTCCAATAGAAGATTCTGTTGAAGGGGATGAAGTGTTAGAGACTTCATTGTGCTAGATCTTCAGCCATTGAGCTGGGATGTCATACTCCCGTCTTCATGGCTTTGTTTTCTCCGTGTGGGCTCTGCATACCACACTTAACTAGAATTTAAAAATCTTCTACAATGTATAAGCAGTTGTCCTTCTCCACGCCCCATAACGTAACATGTTACTTTTTTAAAATTGACATTTAAAGTGTCTTATGTATGTTGTTGTTATGGATCCAGGCTCTTGTCCTTCATTCCAATGCCATGTAATGGTATCTGCCTGTGTTTATTGGTATTTTATGTATAAACATATATTGTTTATTCCATATAAAGTTTCCAATTTTAGCATTTTTATTCTTTACATTTTTCAGGGAACTTAATAGCAAGTTGTTGCAGCACTGATGAAACAGTATATATACGGTTGACCAAAACGCCACAGTCTGTTCCATCGGATTCTTTTGTGCTTCCAGTAAGTTGTGTGTACCAAATGCCCAGTCAGCGAGTTGTTTTCAAAGCTACATGTACTGAGATCTTCATATCATCATTTATCTATCTGGTTCCCGTTTGAGCATAGGGTCACAACAGATGCTCTCTATCTGTTCCTATTCTGTGCTGTCTTCTTGAGTTTCACCAATGATGAGGCCCTAATTAAACTGGCTTCCTCTTTGACTGTTCTTCGTCAGGTGTTTCTTGGTCTTCCTGCTGGGTTTCAACCCAGTGCATGTCTGGTTATACATCTTCTTTCTGAGAGTGTGTACTATCCACCCTCACTTTCTTTCCCCAAATGCCTTCTGTATTGATTGTTGCCATGTTCTTTTCCACAGGTCTGTGTTTGCCATTACCTCTGACCTTCCAACACAAAAAAGAATGTACGCAATCTGTAGGTGATTTTCTTAGTCAATACTATGTCTCCATGCTGTACAGCAGAACCTACTTTACATTTGCGTTAACAACTTATTCTCCATGGATAATGCTGCTGAGTTCCATATTGGGTGAAGAGAGCTGAAAACAAATTTGGTCTTGTTAACATTGGCTTTAAAACTTGGTTTGTTCCTTCGTCTTTATCTATGTTAATTTCCATCATCATAATTATATAGCATGTCCTTTGCAGAGCGTTGCTTTCTTAAATGCTGATCTGTCTGACTTGATCTTTGGCCAGCTCTTCTGTCTCTGTCATCATCATCCTCATAACCTCTTTAATGCCCTGCGTCCATCTTCTACTTGGTCTGCTTTTCTTGATAGGTACCATACTCTCATATATAATTTTTTCAAAATCATATTCCTAGACATAATATTGTTTATTAACCTGTAGCACGCCCTTGTCCGTTCTCTTTGAACCAGCTAGGCCTACAAAAACGGTGTGCGGAAAATTTTTTTTTTTTTTTGAACGGAGTCACTCCTGACAGCCATTTTTTACTGCTGACTACGCCCTCCATATATACACGATATTTTGCCGGTTAAAGTATCGTGTGTTCGATTACAAATGGCTTTTGAACAGTTTTAATTTTGTATATGCCGTTTTGAGCAAGCCGACTTTTTGCGAAAGGGGAAGTAGGTTGTTGAGAAAGATTTTTATCGCGTAGATCTGTTTATTTTGTTTGTTTAAATGAAAGAACTACGTTTGAATTGGAAACTAACAGTTGTGGCGATATTGTAAACACAGTATCGATACGTTGTTGTGGTTTCCATGGTTTTCTATCGAAGCGACTAGGCCTAGTGGTCGAGTCCAAATTTTTCCCGAGATTTTCATAAATTTTCAACTTCATCTTTTTAAATCTCAAAAACTAACAAACATACAACAAAAACAATAACACCCACATGTTCGTTATGCTATTGTGTATCTACACACCAGAAAATCATATTTATTGACAAACAAACATAAAAGTTACAAATTTTGAAAGACGACTACCACAGCGACTAATTAAGAAAATTAATTAGGTCAAATATTTTTCAAAAATAATGTGGAGTGCGTAAGGTTAGTCAGTTTTGTTCTTCTTCTGCATTCGTTCTCAATCTCCTGCTACCAAGCCCTAAACAGGGCTTTGCAAGTAGCAAGATGTATTCAGAAGAATGGAATACAGCTTGACTGTGATATTTGCACCATTCAGTCTGACATACCTGTCTTCGGCAGCAATTTTGTTCTATATCCAGCTCATTTAGGAATTCTGTTTTTTTTTATTGCAATCCATGGTATTTTAAGCACTTTCTTGTTGTATTTTAGCTTGAAGAATTCAATCTTCTTCCTTGGTATTTGCGTGGTTGTCCCTGTCTCGCCTCCGTATGTTGCCACCGGGAAGATTCAAGTCCTCTGGATCTTTGTCATTTTGTTAGTGTTCTGTTATGTTTTTCATTTTAGTTAACCTCTGCTATGCCATGATCGTTCATCTTCTTAATTCTTTTTGACAATCTCCATTGTTTATAATCAAGCCAAGATTTTTAAAACTTGTGACAGTTGTAGCTTCTTGCTTCTCCAGGATTACTTTAGGTCTGGTTTTTGTCTTATTGTTGCTCATTATCTTGGTATAGCTGATGTTTAGCTATAGATTTTGTTCCTTAATGTGTTGTTTAATCGACAGGATCACGTGGTGCAGCCATGCAGCACTCTTTGAAAGGACAACTGCATTATCTGCTGATCTTAGTTCTGGTATTTCATTTCTGCTGATTGTGAACGGGTCAAACTTATCATACTCTATTTGCATTATGTTTTTGGCATAAATATTTAAAAGATAAGGGAAGAGCATTTATTCTAGTCTTACTTCCTTTTGCACCTCAAACCATTCTGATGTGTCACCAGATATTCTGACCATTGCTTGTTATTCTTGACACAGTGTTTCAATCAGTTGAATCAGGTATGTTGGGAACAATATGTCATGCATGATTCTTCTTAGCATTTTGAGATTCACAGTCAAAAGCTTTGGTGTAATCTATGAAGAAAGTGTGTAATTCGACTTTGTACTCTCTGCACCTATCGATAATATTATGTGTGTTACGGATGAGATTCCTTGTGCCTCTGCCATGTCTAAATCTTGCCTGTGGTTCGTGTACTTTTTTTTCATTGAATTTATTTTCCAACTTCTTCGTGATGATCCATAGGAGGATTTTATTAGGATGGCTAATTAAAGTGATGGTTCGGTAGTTAGTACATCACTTCAGATCACCATTCTTGGGAAGTGGGATATACACAGATCTTTTCCATGCTCTTGGACATATTATGACGTGCCAGATCTTCTTGCTTAGTGCGGGGTAAATGTCAATGATGGTCTCTCCTCCTGCCTGTATAAATTCAGCTGATATATCATCACATTTTGGTGATTTCTGTTCCTTCAAGCTTTGGGTTGTTATTCAAACCTCATCTGTCATAGGTTCTGGCTCTTTGTTCTGGTTTTTAGGCATAACAGGCTTTTTCTGGTGACTTTGTACATTTATCTACAATATTCCTTCGATCTCTTGATTATATCCTTGCTCTCTGTCAGTGTATTACCACCATTTACATTGTTTATTTCACGTAATAACGGATTGAAATCGCCAGTTAGTGTTCTGTTTTCTTTTAACACATCTCTTCCTTCCACTGTCTTTGCAACTCTTCTATCCTACTTCCTTGATAGGTAAAATTGTGCACTTCTTCAATTATCAGAGCATTAATCCTTATGGAGTATCATTGTTATTTATTCTAATTTTTCCTGGTTAGCGGATTGTGGGGGTAAAGGTATACCAATAGCAGACACTGCTGTCAGAATTCATTGTGCGAAGCTACATCTTCTTTATAAGTTGGGGTTGCCAGTTCACTTACTCACTGCCTTTCCATCTTTAACAGTAAGCCAGGTACAAATTTACAGCTGGGTCAACTGGAGTGTACTGGTAGCATGAATTTAACCCTGAACCTTTCCTGTGAAAAATGAGTGCTCTATCACTGTGCTAATTAGACACTCCAGGGCATACTGAAGAAGGTGGGCCTGGGTCATCCTTGCTGTTTTGCAATGCAAGGCTCCTCAGTAGACTCACTACTGCAGAAATCACAGTATTGACCCCCCACCTTGTTGACTAGACTGCTGTGACACATTCTGTTCTTTGTTCACACAGTGGATGTGAGGTTGGGGTCTTGGTCAGACTGCTGCACCTGAACCTGGCTAGCTTTCGAAACCCTCAGTCAATGAGAAACTATAACTTAATTTAGTCAGCATCATTATTTTAACATTTTTTAAAATTAGTTTTATTTTGGTTTAGCATTGTTTAACAGCAATATAAACTATTTATTCTATCAGGCAGGCTGTCAATGCTTAGACTATAATTCGTCATCTCGCTTCCTGCTTTGTGGATGTATCGATGGTAGTGTACATATTTGGGATCGCAAAACAAAAACCTTCAAGAAGTTATACGCTGTAAGTTTTCATTGGTAATTATTTCATCAGGCATGAATGTTAGTTGTTTTGTTGAGAAATAATACTGCTGAACTGAATGATGCATCACCTTAAAAACTGGATTATGTGATGCTTTATGAGTATTCCAATATTGGAATCTTATTGTTAAAAAGAGTATGTTTCTGCTCTAATTGTTAAGAGATTGTGCATCTGATTTTATTGTTTGAGAAAGCTAATAGGTATAGCGCTCACCTCTCAAGAAACAAATGAATGAAATGGTGGATGGCTCAAATCTTACAAGTATCAAGCGTCCCCTGGTCTCAACGATGGTGAGAGATCTGTGCCTAGTCCTACTGGAGATGAACGATAAACTAAGAAGTCTCACGTACATGCTGTGCAAGTAAAAGAACCCCTGGCAGTTGAAAATTGAGAAGATCATGCTGTTAGTCGCTGTCCAGGCAAAAATTCAAAAGTAGTGAAATTTCTAAAAATAGTGGCTGCCATTTAGGCCAGAAGGAGGCCACCCAGCCATCATGGAAAGACACAACAAGCCAATCATCTGTTTGTCTGCACATTCGATTTCAAGTATAATAGATTTCTATTCCACCACAGGGGGTAGAAGAGGAGTGGCTAACTGAAGTGCTCAAAACTGTTATTGTTTGAGTAATAATTTTGTAAATTTGGTTATTCAAACTCTTATATAGTTTTTTTTATCATATTTTATGTATCTGGTTGAGAATGTTCCTAATATTTCTGTTAAGCAAGATTAATTATTAGAGAAATCATACAGACTTGGTTTTTAAATTGTGCATATCTGCTATTGGAATTGATTTGCCATAGTGCTAGTATATGTGAGCCATTTCGACATCCTCGTGATCCAGGTGGACTGGATGACAACCGTCAAATATTCAGGATCAGGGACGGCGGGGTAAAGTGACACGGCTTACAATTCAAAGGTGCTGGGTTCGCTCCTCAATCACAGGGCTGGCCATTATCCCGGGGAAGCAAACCCTTAGAAAACGCAGGAGGAAGCAGACCCGTACACAGAATGCATGCTGAAATTGAATACACTGGGCCGACAGGCGCAAAATAAAAACATAGTGCAAAGCACACCACCTTGGAGAATAGAGAAATAAGGCGGATGCAAAAAAAAAAAATGTTTAGGATACAGGTGTTACAGTAATCCATGTAGTGTCGGAAAGCATGGCTTTGTTATGTGCGTGAAGTAAGAACTCTCCGACACATGGATAGAGTGCCAGTAAAATTAAGGATGTCAAACTACAGGGGATTACAGTGACAATCAATAACCGAAGTTGGAGAATTTATAACCTGTAAATACACATTGACCGGTTATTTGATGAGATACGGTGAGATTTTTGGAGGAAGTGCCTGGCAGGTAGTGTCTCATTGTGGACAATTACAATGCTGGATCAAAATTGTATTTTTTTGGAGTGAGGAAATGCTACTGAAAATAGACAAAGGATCACCTAGAGTTCGACACTACTTGTCACAAACTCACAGTTGTGAATGATGGGCACCGAACAAAATTGAGATTGCGGCCAGGGGATACAGATGGTGTCATCGATCTGACGCTAATATCAAGCAATGTTGGTCCCTCCACACACTGGAATGTAATGGGTGCACAGGATAGTGACCACCTGCAAGGTGTTGTCTTTATTGCAAAAAGAAAACCCACCAGACACAGGAAATCTGAACAGGTTTTTTTTAGATATCAGGCGCATAACCAGGCCTGTGCTTTACATAAACTGCATCAGACAATTGGGACAGCTTTGCGCAAACCACCCTGGTGGAGTCATTTGGTAGAACAGATATGGCTTGGCTTGGCTTCGTTTGTTCTCAATCTTCCGCTACCAAACCCTGACACGGGCCTAAGTAGCAGAATGTAGTCCAGAGAACGGAATGCGTTGTGTCGTAGTTTACAGCTCGACTACAATATTTGCACCTTTCGATCCAACTTATCCGACTTCGGCAAGCATTTTTTTGAGTACCGGGTTAGCATTCCCTCATCGGTCCCTTCTCCTTAGCCAGTCTGCCCTGCTGCAGTCTGTTACCCAGGATCATCGCATGGAGGTGTAGAAGGATCTTGGCAGCTCTGGTTTGCTGGCCCTGACGCTAGCAGTCAGCTATGGGTCGCTGACCACTGCAGCTCATGCGCTGCTCAGCATCTTGATCCCGTAGAACAGATATGAAAGGAAAAGGAGATGGCAACAAAAGAGTGGCGGAAAGCCCAAAAGAGACAGTTTAAGAATGTTGACAAGGTTAATTAGATAAATGAGGAAAAAAACGCAGAGCCATCACTTGTTTATGAGCCTTATTGAGGGAATCTAAAAACAAGAGCTGGGATGAATTTATTAAAGGGGTAGACAATGATAATACCCTTCAAAAGTTCTGGCACATGAATGGAAAGAATATTAGCCAGCTAGTATCCACTATTCAGGACTCCCTGATGACAGATAAAGAGAAGGGTCTTGGATTTTTGAATCTATATATTGCCCAGACAAAGCGGATATATATGAAAGACAGAAAATTTGGAAATATGTTTGAGACACTGCCATTATGGAAGAGGCTTTATAAATTTATTAACTGAGACAAATGTGGTTCATATTTTGCGTTCCAGCACTAACACAGCCTCAGGTCCATGTGGAGTACATTATTGCCACTAGAAGCCGATTCATGAGAATATGTCCAGGACACTGCCAGTTCTTCGCACTCACCGGTGCTATTTAATATCTGTACAATAAAGGTGACCAGCATTCAACCAAAAGGTCCAGAGCAAGCACTAACATCTGCAGATAGGCATGAAATGGCCATAGACATCCAGGAGACCATACAGGCATTCTCACAATAGTGTGCAGTTCCAGCACCCAGATCAATTCTAACAAGAAATGCATGGTGTGGTGTTCCTTGAACAATTCTATAGTGAAGGCTGACCACCTGTGTGTTACCTTCGATGTATGTGCCATTTACTTAGTTGCTTCTGGAGTTTGACAGGTGTAGCAGATTGAAATGCCCCAGAGTAATATTTTATGGTAGCCTCTGGTATAGATACCACATAGATCAGACCATACAGAGATACAAGTGAGACTTGAGAACACTCAAAATTATGGCAGCAGTAGACATGGAACAGTGGCTGCTTTTCATCCTATATAGTCAGTTGTTACTGGACATTCTTACACTATCAAGATTACATTGGGAACAGTGTTATAATGAAAGGATACGATTGGTTCTGGAAGGGATTGGAAATACCATGAACTTGAAGATGCGGTACATGCTGGCACTTAAGTCTGTGACATCTAGTTATGAATTGGCACAGACAGTCCAAAGCCTGTATGTGGGTTACCACAGACAGATGGCACCAACTGCATAATAACACATCAAGGGACCAAACATTAAAAGAGGAGAGTCATTGATGGCACAGGCAGAAAGAACAACTCACCACATTCGAGATGATAATTAATGAAGAAGAATAGGTCCACACTCGTGATAGGATGACAGATTACCACAGCGTCATCATAACCCTAGGAAGGGAATGCAGAGAGATGCAATGGAAGGAAGAGCTTGAGGTTAACCAGCTGATAAATATCAACTATCAGAATAGTGATTCCATCGCATATAGTAATGGTTGGCGCTGCGTAGTCAGAAGTCTAGTTGGAGCTTTTCAGCTAGAGTGAGAGGTCAAGTTGTTCTTGCGCAGAGAGGGACATACAGAACAGCAATCACCAGTACGAGAATGGAGATACAATCAGTGACTGTAGCTCTGAGATGGCTGATACCTCGGGCAGCGATTGTGTCAGACTCCCAATCCTTACTTTGGAAGGTACAGAAGAGCTGGTAAGGCAGGAGTGAATGGCAGCTGTTAAGGCCTCACGCCTGCAGAGATTGATGTGGGTTTCTGACAATGAAAGAGTAGACATCCTGTCTTGACATGCACCAGCTATAGGTACACTATATATGGATAGGAGTGACATTTTGAAGTCTATCAATGGTTGCCTGTTAGATGAATAGATGAATCGGTAATTCACAGACTTCAGAACTTGGTTCGAGCGAACTAGAGTGCAAGAGGGGACGAGTTGCAGGAACCATCATTATCCATTCTTTGTCATTTACTGAGAGAAACTGTGCACCTATGGGTACTCCTAGAGTGCAGTGAAGTCAATTCTTAGGAACAGAACTCCTACAGGATGTGGAATCATTCATATACCTTGGAAGCATGATAAATATAGTAGGGGGTACAATCATTCATATACCTTGGAAGCATGATAAATATAGTAGGGGGTACAATCATTCATATACCTTGGAAGCATGATAAATATAGTAGGGGGTACAATCATTCATTTACCTTGGAAGCATGATAAATATAGTAGGGGGTACAATCATTCATTTACCTTGGAAGCATGATAAATATAGTAGGGGGTACAATCATTCATATACCTTGGAAGCATGATAAATATAGTAGGGGGTACAATCATTCATATACCTTGGAAGCATGATAAATATAGTAGGGGGTACAATCATTCATATACCTTGGAAGCATGATAAATATAGTAGGGGGTACAGATAAAGATATAATAAGGAAAGAAGAAGCAAGACAAGCTTTCAATGCAATGGGAAACTACTAGAAATCAAAAGTCTAACACAAAAATAAAATTATTCAGCTCCAATGTAAAGTAAGTTCTTTTGTATGGCTCTGAAACACGAAGAACAAATAAAAACGGTAACAAAGAAGCCATAGACTTTAATAAATGGATGCCTGCACAGGATACAGAGAGTGAAATGATAACACATAAAATCACTAACGTGGAACTGTTAGAAAAAACCCGACAGATATCACTGGAACATGATGTAAGAAGAAGGTGCTGTATTGGAAAGGATGCACATTAAGGAAAAAAGTTATTGCAAGACAGTCTCTGTTCTGGAATTTTCAGGGCAAGAGAAGTAGAGGTAGACTAAAATGCATATGGAGAAGAGAGTTCAAGACAAACCTGACGGAAACAAGAAAGGCTTGGAAAGTGTTTTAACGGATGACGCTGTGTTATTGTTGAAGACATGTACTACACAGTGAACTGAAAAGTTTTGATGATTACTGACATAAGGTCAGAATGCAAACCAAAAGGTCAATGTCATGATCTTAACGAACATCTATTACAAAGACAGCACTTATTAAAAAGAATTGCCCATTGCATGTTACTATAGATAAATTACCTGACACAAAAATATTTGACCGATAAACTTTATAGAGATATTTAGAGAATAGTGGTCCAAATAAAGTAAATACAATGTATACAGACTGCCTATAGCAAAGAGCTTTAACTCTTTAAGCCCCACGCCGATATATCGGACAGCATGGCAATGACGTTTTACCCAGCGGCAGAAAGATCGGCTTAGATTTTGTTTTGTTTGTATCGCTATATTGTAACTTTAACACACACCAGACTCCGACTTCCGTTTACTAAATGTAAACAAGCGAGGCAAGAAATTGACATGGCTGTTGGAAGCTTTGTAAAGTTTGCCGTTATTTATACAAATCTTCAGTGCGTGTTCTGCTGGATTGCGAATGAAGGACAGCCTTCTTTCTGCCTCCATTTTCACCTGGTATAACTATACATTTTTTTATGAAATCGTGTTTACATTGTGCATACCTGTAATCTACAGCCGCTCACCTTTATTTCATATATAACAACAAATGTCTTTATATACATGAGCATCACAAACATTCATTTACAAATGCTAACTACCGCCGTCGGACCGAAAGGTGCAAATATTGCAGTCAAGCTGTAAACTAGCAATACAACCCATTCTGTTCTCTGGACTACTTCCTGCTACTTGCGAAGCCATGTTCGGTGCTTGGTAGCGGGAGATTGAGAACAAATGCAGAAGAAGAAGAAGAAGAACAAAGGCTAACTATTAACACACTCAAGGTTAGCCATTTTGCTTGGTACTGAAATAGTTAAAAAGTGAGGAAAAAATATTTTTAAGTGATACGCAGTTCATAAGTGTTAAGAAGAGAAGACTGTGGCGCAAGAGAGGATGGAGCAGAAGTATATGCAAACAATGAGCTGCAGGAAGCATCAGTATCCACACCCTTTGCAATTTACTGAGAGAAACTGAGCACCTATCTGGATTCCAAGTCATCTCTAAGGAACAGTACAGAATTGTTAGAGTGTGTTTAATGCTTTGAGTTTATTTAACTAGCCCTCATTCATTTTTCCATAGAACATGAAACACCCTGTAACAGTGGCACGATGGAATTGGAATGATACCTATATATCCCTGGGCTTAGAAAATGGAAATATTTTGTTATATAATGTAGCCACGAGTCAGACCAGCAGCCCCTTGGTGGCTCCATCTGTAAATGTAAGTATGTTTAACAATTGTTAGCAAATGAAAATTTATTTGAATCTTGATCTTGATGACCCGTTCCTCGGCGTAGCTGTGGATCCCAACTTCATCTTCAGCGGACCGTGTCTTTGGCAACGGAAGTCCAGTGCATGGTAAGTGCTCCTCTAGAGGCATCTCGGATGTTGCAGCGTACAGCAAGAGAGTCTGACCAATGAATTGGAGGTCTTCCCCGTGGTCTCTTTTTACCTCGGGGTACCAGACTGCTGTCGCTGTGTTCCATCGTTTTGTCGCAACATGTGATCTCCCCGTCTATGTTTTGCGTTGTCTGCATGGATTACCCCATCCTTTACCAGGGACAATCGACTTATGTCCGAAGTGTGGAGACCTTGCATACGTTGGTTCCAGAGAGCGATTCCGACCAAGCGTCTCTCATTTTTTAAAATAATCATGTTAAGTACAACTGTCAGGAGCTGCCAGAAAAAAAGAGATTGAAAAGCAAATAGGATTTTAATGCAGTCTCAAATAAGAACAATAATAGACATGTGCCCAAATTAAGGTGCACTAGTTATTGAAATGGACGTTAGTTGTAGTTGTCAAATATATCACAATATTCCTCTTCTGAAATATTACAGTAAACTTGAAACGTTTTTTTGTTTTTCATCTACTTTCTTTCTTTTGGGATTTTAGACAATGGAATTAATTTGCTTTTTGAACCTGCCTTATTAAAGCCAGCACAGTTCAGTCCAGATCATTTCTGCTCTCCTTATCTCCCTTTCTAGGATATATCCCATTACTTGTCTAGACTTTTTTTTCTGCCTGTAAAATTCAATCCTGCAGGATTTTTACTAAAATACCATTTAAGTGAATGTTTATTGAAGAAAATTTATGTTTTAATTTTGTTCATAATAATTAATACATTTTTTATGACATAGGATTCAATATCAAATAAATTCTGAGTAGTGAATGAGCTGACAGAATCGTCCGGGCCAGCGAACCATAGCTGGACGAAGACCCTATACCAACTCCAAGTGGGCCTGGAAACAGGGTACATTTGTGTAGTATGGCTAAGATAATAGGGATAGAATAGGGAATGTAAACTAGATCCCCCAAAATGCTGTGCTGAAACTAGATGTGTTTCATGAAGTCAGAATAGCTAAGCAATGGATCCCTGGTCACTCATAAGCACCTGGAAATAACAAGGCAAACAGACTGCCTAAGAATGGATCAAGTCAAGAACAACAGTATACACCAACAACCCCACAGACAGTCAAACAACTATTGAAGACTGTGAACAAAGAGATTTGGCTGAATAGATGGGGAATATAGGGAGAGAAATCTACAAATATATTGCTATCCCAAAGACAACATCAACCTGCTGAAAAGGAGAGATCAAAGCACCATTGTCCGACTTCGCACTCAACTCATACAATTTAACAGTCACTTGAACAGAATCCAACTAGAACATACTCCAGAGCACTGGCTGTGCACACATCCAAATGAAACTGTCGAACACGATCTTTTTTGAAAGTCCGACACTTGATGGTGTTAGGAAAGAACTTCTTTCTCTCTCCAAGCCCAGACAAATGGAACACTCTGTATGGAACTAAACAACAGCTCACAAACACTTGCAGATACCACTGTATAGCATTGAGCCAAAGGACAGGATCCCACAGGCTGCTGGATCAATAATCAATCAACCACACTGGATGTGTCTCGCTGCAAGGCATAGATATCACAGCCTGGCTGTAAACTGTGACACATTGTGGATTTTAGGACGAACGCCAGAAGGGAAGAAAAAAATTGTCTTATACTTACTTACTTTTCGTGTGCAGGGCACCACTTCAGACATTATGTTTACAATTTTTGGTCATGTTGATTACCTTGTCGTTCTCCCTCAATACATGTTTCCAGACAGTTAGGGCAGATCATCTTGTTGTCTGGTGCTTATGTTGTTCCACAATCGTATGTCTCATCATTCCTGTATCATTGTCTCTTTAGATTATTTCTGCATCATGATATCCCAGTTCGGAATCAATTTAGTGAATTCCCATGTTGTGTAAAGAAAGTGGTATCCAGGTGCAGGTTGCTCTCTATCCAGGGAACCTTCGTAAGTTCATGCTATCTATCGATACTGCAGTGTTTTCCAGGACTAGTCGGTAGGTGTTGTGGTTTGTGTTGACTGTAAGAAACTTCATCTAGATTTCAATCTTGTGTACTGCACTTGGTGTCCAAACATAGGGTGCCTTGGATCATTTATTAATTTCTCTCTTTTGATTTCTGATGTGACATTTCTTCACGGCTCGGGTTGTGCTATGCTAATTATTGGGTATATTTTTTCAATTGGAGTGGGTTTTAGGCACCCTGTTATTATTCAGTCATTCTCATTTATTGCTGTGTTGATAAGTTTGACATGCAGAGTTTTTCCAAATTGGTACGGAGAAACACAATGCGAGTGCTGATGTTCAGAGGACAATTGAAGGATAAATTTGTCTTAGTGGAAAAAAATATATTGATAGTTAAAAAATAAAATTATTGCCATATATTTGTTATTTAACTGTTTTCCAGACCATAAGGCAGCTTAAATACAATCCCTACCACAAATCATCCCTTGTGTCAGTTTCGGATGATGGTGCTGTAAATTTCTGGGACACCAACACACGCAGGTTGGTGCATGCATTCACCAAAACACACCAAGCACCTGCCAGAGATCTTGCATTCTCTCCTATTAATGACTATCTCATGGTCAGCGTGGGACTGGATAAGCGTGCTGTGTTTTACGATGTCCAAAATAAAACGTAAGTAATATGTCTGAATCTGCAGAAACACAAAAGCATAAATATTGAACTTTGTTAACAATTACTTGAATTCTTGCAATATTTTTTAGCTCCACTACATTTTATAAAATTTACTGGTTATTCCAGATTTATGATAACTTTTCTCTGGTTTTTCTTTTTCGGCGTTCATCCTGATGCAAAGGGACAGCTATGAATCTCTTACTGCGGTCAATTCATGCAGTGCTGCATAATGGCTTCTCCAGTGTTGTTAACACTTTTACTTGGTAATAGTAATTGTAAATATTCTTAAAATTATGCTGGAGTCTGCTAGAAAAGCGATAGTCTTGCACTTTTGGCTTTTAAGAGTTAAGACAGACCAACCACCATTATGTGCTACATCTTCAGAAAATAGCATTCAAAGCGGACAAGAAAAACGGATGGATGAGTTGAGAGACTAGAGGTAAAACGCACCATCATTGACATGCTCAAGATATCCTTTCATGATAATGTCAATGTCACCAGAGAAAGATAAGATCAAACCTTAGTAAGTCTACAAACATGCCAATATTTAACCTTGACAGATCCGTGAAGACAATTGTGGCAGAGCAGCCTTTAACTTCTGTAGATATGATGCAAGATGGAGCTACTGTAGTTGTGGGTACAACAAGAGGGAAAGTCTTCTTCTATGACATGCGACAGTCATCAGCACCCGTATTTAGTTTTTCGGCACACAAGTCCTCTGTCAAGCATCTAAATTTTGTCAAAAAGGTATTTTGATTTCTTTGTTTTTATGAACCACAATCTATGCATTTTGAGCCTATTATAATCTTAACAGGCTACATGAATTATATTTTGTTTTGAAGTGCAACTTTTAATATCATATCTTAGATTCATTCAAATAGATCTTAATGTTGAGGATGGCTTTCTTTTGCAGGATAGTGAGAAGAGTGACTCAGCGTCATCACACAGTTTACGTAGACAACTTCCAACCACTCCAATGTCCTCCACAGATGCTCACAATCAAAACAGTAATAATGGAAGTGAGTTTATGTATTTATCACAGAAATCACGTTTACGGCTTAGCCTGTTTTTATACAATATTTTAATGATAAATAAGTTCACTTAATACTTTAATCTGTCATTCCTCATTTGAGTTCATAGTTGTCTCTCTGTGATTGGTCTTTATTCCATTTATTTACTTGCGCTGTGTGTTTGGGGGGGGGGGGGGGGGGCCTTGCCTGCTCAATCAAGGAACATCACGTGAAGTTGGCCTCTAGCGTACGAAGAAGAAGAAGTTGGTCTAAACTAGAAACCTGTTCTTACATTGGTTTCTGTAGACGTTTTTTATTTTGCACATTTAGTTTGTTTATCTTCCGCGTACAAAGATCGAGTTACAAATGAGGAAATACAAGAAAGAGTTACAACAACAATAGGGCCTTTTGAAGACCTCTTGGCAACTGTCAAAAGAAGGAAACTCGCTTGGAACGTCACATATCGAGATCAAATAGTATAGTTTTGCAAATACGATTCTGCACAGGAATGTGCAAGTCAGATGACGAGGTAGCTTCCCAAAACGAGGTGAGAGGACATCTTAAAGGAATGGACCAATCTTCGGCCAGAAGAGGGACAGTGAGCGACCGCTGACAGAGAGGATGGCGTGTTGTGAGGATGTCTTCATGTGTGCCCGAAAAACCTCACATGTTATGGGATTACCTAACCTGACCTGAAATTTGGTTTTCCCGTGCGTAACATGCACACACGCATACAGTCATTTATGACTAGGAGGGCAATTTCTCTTATTCCTTGTATTCTGTGATTCTCTATTTTTCTCAATCTCTATTAATCTCTTCCTTGCTGCTTACTGTGCCCCCGAAGAAGGAGCCACTAACTGCATGACCTACAATTGTACCTTGGTGCCTCTGTCCTTCCATGAATAGCCCTGAATGTCCATGTCATAATGAACATCTCTTCTGTATCCATTTATTGATGGCTCACTAGTTATCTTCACAGCCATCAAAGTCTCTCTTGTTTTGTTAATAACAATAGCTGGGCATCGCAAGCGAAGATGGCGACAGCATCAGATTATTGCTGTGAAATGTGTTTTCTAATGGCTGTAAAGACCACTCCTGGAATGGCACACCCTGCCACATACAGGGTACACATGCAGGGAGCGGGCTGTGGAATTGTTGTGAGTATTGCTTTTCGGGCAGTACACTTTGGCTGAGTCTCTGCGATGGCTGTACTCTGCGATCTGAAAACCTTTGGTGATACTATCGCGCCAGGTGGAACAGTCTTGTGCAAGCATCTCTCAGGAGGTGACATCAACATTGAAGCTTTTCAGAGACACTTTCAAAGAGTCTCTGTAGCGTTTCTGCTGCCCTCCTGGTGAGCGTCTACCTGTTTTGAGCTGACTGTATAACATGCGCTTATCTGACATGCGAACAACACGCCCAGTCCAATATAGCTGAGCCAATTTCAGAAATGTATGGATGTTCAACATGTTAGTATTGCTAAGAATTTGTTATGTTGGCCATTGATTAAACACAATATTCGGGATCAAGATGCTTAGCAGCGCAAGAGCTGCAGTGGTCAGCGACCCATAGCTGACTGCTAGCAAACCATAGCTGCCAAGACCCTTCTACACCTCCATGTGGTGATCCTGGATAACAGGCTGCATCAGGGCAGACTGGCTAAGGAGAAGGGATCGAAGAGGGAATGCTAACCCGGAATTCAAAAAATGCTTGCTGAAGTCAGATGTGTTGGACCGAAAGGTGCAAATATCGCAGCCAAGCATTCCGTTCTCTGGACTACATTCTGCGACTTAAGGCCTTTGAGTGTTTGGTAGTGGGAGATTGAGAACGAACGAAGAAGAAGAAACACAATATTCTACTAGACAGAGCTTCCTGTAAATCACTAAAAAGTGACAAATTAGGGCATGTTGGAATCATTAAAATTAACTGGTGTTAAATGGTAACACTGTAATCAATAATAATCAATTTATCATTGGTACTTCACTTTGATTCTTTTTGTTCCAGTTGGTCATAGAACCTTCATTGCAGTGCCTTGGCAGTCAGGTCCTAAACCAGTTGATTTGCTTTTTCCAGTTCATGTCGTATCTAAAATAAATAGTCTAGAGCTCATCTCTCTGTTATGGGTGGAATTCTAAAAAATAGTCCACATCTCATCACTCTGTTAAGGATGAAATTCTAAAAAATAGTCCACATCTCATCACTCTGTTAAGGATGAAATTCTAAAAAATAGTCCACATCTCATCACTCTGTTAAGGATGAAATTCTAAAAAATAGTCCACATCTCATCACTCTGTTAAGGATGAAATTCTAAAAAATAGTCCACATCTCATCACTCTGTTAAGGATGAAATTCTAAAAAATAGTCCACAGCTCATTATTCTGTTATAGGTGGAATTCCTCTCCTCTATCTGTTATATGGATACCATGTTATGTTAAGCATAATCTGCATTATTGTACTCCAGGCAAACCCTTAGGTGTGTATTCAGAGGATAAAAGGGTATGGATACTGATGGTTCCTGTAGCTTGCTGGTAGTCCTGCTTGACCTGTGTTTGATTTTGAAAAACATTCAGTCTATGTTTTGCAGATTCATAGATTCTCTTGTTATCTGATAGGCAGTCATTGATTGCTTTGAGTACTTCCTCATTATCCATTATAATGTCTCCACTTTATGTGCTTTTAACATCAGCATTCAGCTCTTTCATTGTCGAGAACACAGCATGGCCACAACAGTAGATCCATATAAACTCCTGAAGTTTTAATGCTATCAACTAAAACCTTCAGAAGTATGCACTGATAGTCTAACATAACTGCTCTGATAAACCAGCACAATGTCATTCATTTATTTTTTGAATTATATGTATAGGCTATGTCTTGTCCATCTCCTGTCGTATTTCTTAATAGTAATGTTAATCGCACAGCCTCCCTCTTTATTCTTTGCCATATTTCCTCATTGGAGATATCTTCTTTTTCTTTGGCATTTGTCCTGAAAAGTACGTTTGTGACATTGCATCGTAGTTTATTGCTAGGCTGCAATATCTGCACCTTTCGGCCTAACACATCCAATTTCACCACAAAAATGTTTAACACCGGTTTTGTGTTCCCTTTTCGATTCGTAATCTCATAGTCAGGCTGCATGGTCGCAGTCTGTTTCCAGAGCCGCCACTTGGAGACGGAATAAGGTCTTGGTCAGTTATAGGTTGCTGGCCCTGATGCAAGCAGCCAGCTATGAGTTGCTGCTGCATTTTGGGCCCCATTTGAGATATCTGATCTTGATAATCTGGCTTAAACAGGTTTGCTGAATGTGTGGTACTGATCTGACCATATTAACTTTCTTTGAACAGGTTACCAGTCGCCCAGGAACAATGCTTACCTCACTGGTTTAGAAATTTTCTCGCCACTTAATAATGGTAAGAATCAAATATAAACTATATTAATACCAGGTAAGGGTAATCTTTATAATATTAAAGCCTATTAAATTTAATTATCATTGTAATGCATGTCCTGTTTTAATTGTTAGAAGGAGGCTGATTTTATTTGTCAAGCTTTCAGATCCCAAAGATTACAACTAGGTGTCATTATTTTATTCCAGCCCAACTCGTATTTAAAAAAAAAAGGTATTCCATTATTATTGACACACAAGTTGTAACATTAGAAATGAAAAGAGTACAAAAAACATAATAAAACAGTGGCCAAGTCAAGATATTAACTTGGTATTAGGATGTTTCCTACTTCAACTCTAAGCACAGCCGTAGTTCAATCATTCCCATTCAGCTGTGCATCAGCTCAGAATATGTTTCACATTGTGTGTCATTTAAAAATACATTTGTCTCATACCTTATTAAAGTTTTCTTGTAGGCAGTCTTTATACATTGTTTTTGCTTTGGATCACTAAAAAGTTCTTTGCTGTAGAAAGTCTTGCATTTGCTTTAGATCGCTATATCCTAAAAAGCTCTAAAGTCTTTCTGTCAAATAAATGTGTCATTACAAATTTAATGAGGCTTCTTCTTCGTTCGTTCTGAATCTTCCGCTACCTAGCCCTGAAATTGGCTTTAAAAGTAATAGTATGTTATTCGGAGAGCAGGATGTGTTGTGTCGTAGTTTACAGATTGACTGCCATTTTTGCTCCATTTGGTCTGACACATCCTACTTCAGCAGACATTTTTGAGTACCGGGTTAGCTTTTCCACTTCAATCCCTTCTCCTTAGACGGCCTGCTCTGTTGCAGCCTATTATTCCGGATCACTGCATGGAGGTGTAGAGTCTTGGAAGCTCTGGTTCACTGGCCCTGACATTACCAGTCATCTATGGGTCCCTGCAGCTCATGCACTGCTCAGCATTTTGATCCAAATTTCACAAGTAAAAAATAGTATGTACGTATTAGAAGAAATATTCCGCCAAAGATGGATGTGTCAGACCGAAAGGTACAAATATCGCAGCCAAGCTGTAAACTAGCGGCACAACGCATTGCGTTCTCCGGACTACATCCTGCTTCTTGCGAAGACCTGTACAGGGCTTGGTAGCGGGAGATTGAGAACGTCGGCAGAAGAAGAAGAAATATATAAGCACATCATTGGTTAATGTCTTCCTTATTCTTTACATAAATAGTGAACAAGAGCAACAACTCTGTGGCAGAAAAGACTAGTAGTGAAAAGTCATGGATGCACAACTTGAGCAAGTCACAAACAGGAGATATATTTACCACAGGTACGTGTGCGCGATTTAAAAACTAAAATTGTGGTACAAGTCTTGAATACATGAGAGAAGTTAATTTATAGAGCTATAGTTGGTGTTTGATGTTTCTCATATTCTGTATACATAAGAGAAGTTAACTTATAGAGCTATTGAAACAATTCCATCTGGAGCATGGGTGTTAAGGGCAGGGGTGATGGTGTCTGCGACTCTGGGAACAAAGGTACCTGAATGTGTGCGAAGGTCACTCACCATCTTGACACTAAGCTGACAAAGGAAAATGGGGGATTGAGGGGAAGAATGTGTCTAGTACAGGTAGGGGTTAGGAGCTGACCACTCTAGCGTTCCGATTTGGGGGGGGGGGGTTAGTGACAGACAGAGACCATCAGGTCTTGCTGCAACATTTTAGAGTGACGGGAATTCAGAGTGATTCGTTCCAATAACTAAGTGGAGGTAGATCCAAACTAGAGTGATGGCTGAGTCAGACAACCCACAGAAGGACATTGGACAGCCCTGATACTGCTTGAGACTAAATAATACTAGGCAAAGTTTAACTCAAGCAGACTGGCCATGGAGAGAGAGTGTGACCACGGAAAGAGAAAATGGCCATGGAGAGAGAGACTGAGAGTTTAGCTAGGAGACTGTTTAGCTCACCGACTTTCTAGAAGAGCAATTGTTAGCCTGCTACTAGTTTAGCAGGCTGTTTTACAAATGTATGAGGGTTGGAATGAATTGCAGGGTGACTGAACCAGCATACGCCTCTGAGTCTTGGTCAGTCGCTCTATAACGTGTATGTTGGGCACCCTGTGACTAAAAGAGATCTGGATATGTGTGTAGAGTACCGAGGGAACGATGTATGTTTCGGAGTATGTGTATACGCAGATCGATTGAGTATGTGATCACATGTGAGTATATGTTGAACAGATTGAATGTGTAATGTCAAGATCACCTGACTGAAGGGAACTGAATGTGTAATAAAAAGATCGCCTGCCTGAAGGGATCTGAGTGTGAGTGAATGCACAGAATACGATCGTGAAGACAAGTTTTTGGAGTCTGTTGAGGGTGCAGATAAGGGAGTGTAGCAGCTAGAACTGGGTTATATTAGTTAGGGGCAATATTCAAAAGCGTGTGCTTACAACCTCCGAAGTTATTAATAATAATATATGTAATGATTATTGTTGTTATGATTGGTCTGTTTTGTTGGTTTTATTGATATTAATAAATACGGACTATTACCTGCCGTTTGATATGTTATTTACTGTGTGTGGTCTTGAATGATGTGGATGCATGTGGTAACATTCTAGATAGCCTAAACCCCAGTGAAACCTGGGCTCTGCCACACTATAGTTGGTGTTTGATGTTATGAGTTCTGTATACAAGAGAGAAGTTAACTTATAGAGTTGTAATTGGTGTTTGATGCTACTCATGAGTTCTGTATACCCAAGAGAAGTTAACTTTTGTAGTTGGTGTTTGATGCTACTCATGAGTTCTGAATACCCAAGAGAAGTTAACTTATAGAGTTGTAATTGGTGTTTGATGCTACTCATGAGTTCTGTATACCCAAGAGAAGTTAACTTTTGTAGTTGGTGTTTGATGCTACTCATGAGTTCTGAATACCCAAGAGAAGTTAACTTATAGAGTTATAGATGCTGTTTGATGCTACTCATGAGTTCCGTATGTCCAAGAGAAGCTAACTTATAGAGTTGTAGTTGGTGTTTGATGCTACTCATGAGTTCTGTATACCCAAGAGAAGTTAACTTATAGAGTTATAGATGCTGTTTGATGCTACTCATGAGTTCCGTATGTCCAAGAGAAGCTAACTTATAGAGTTGTAGTTGGTGTTTGATGCTACTCATGAGTTCTGAATACCCAAGAGAAGTTAACTTATAGAGTTATAGATGCTGTTTGATGCTACTCATGAGTTCCGTATGTCCAAGAGAAGCTAACTTATAGAGTTGTAGTTGGTGTTTGATGCTACTCATGAGTTCTGTATACCTAAGAAAAGTTAACTTATAGAGTTATAGATACCATTTGATGCTAATCATCATATATACTTGACTACTTGAGAGAAGATAATTTATAGCTCATCCTGAGCTGTTCACTCTTGATAAATTTTCTTAGGTAGCAGGTTGTAGTGGCTCTGCTTACATTCTTGGACATGCTGGCTGTAGTGCAATGCTAGGTTTCTCCTCCTCATTGACCAGGCTGCTGAAACTTGGCCAGTTTCTAGGTGCACAGCATAGACATGAGGGGGTATCTTAATCATTATGCCGCCCCCTCACTAGCAACTTCGAATCCCAACTAATAAAAACAAGTAGAAAATTCTTTCACTGCTTTAAACTTGCAGAAAAATATTAAATTATGTTGTCCTCAACAAGTGTAAAATTACTGGAAAAAGTATAGGGGATGGCGTGGGCTAGTGGTTAAGTGGCACGGCTCACAACCAAAATGTGCTGGGTTCGTTCCCCATCACAGCACCGGCCATTACCCCGGGAAAGCAAACCCTTAGAAAATGCAGGAGGAAGCAGACCCTTACATAAAATGCATGCCAAAGCCGGATGCACTGGGCCGACAGGCGCAAAATAAAAACCATAGCGCAACACACGTTGCCTTGGGGAATATAGAAATAAGGCGAACACAAAAAAAATTGGAAAAGGACATATAAATGCTATATTTATTGTTCGAAATTATGACTTTTTTTTTTATTGTGATAATTTGATCCATTTCTTTCTGTCTTGTATTTTCTAATAGCTACCATTATACTTCTCTTCTAATGATTTGGAAGGTCCATTCTGGGAAATATTAATAGATGATCATCCGGTGATCTTTTTGCTCTAATTCTCCCTTTTTTTTTTCTTTTTCAAATGCATGATGCCATTAGTGCTGTTGGCTCTATGTAGGAAGCTTGTGAAAAATACTTCACGTGTTTTAGCTACAGTTGTTTCTGTAGCAGTGTTTTTTGTCATAATGTCATCAACCTCAAAATACAGGTTGGCCCACCCACCTGCCTCATAACTGTATTGTACAGGCCACTTGACAGGTCAGAGTAGGTCTATCTTTTGTTTCCATTCATTTATCAGTATTGGATCAACACGTCATTGCAATGGTTTATTCTTATTCTCAATCTCTCGCAACCAAGCCTTGAAAAGGGCTTTGCAAGTAGCAGAATGTAGTCCAGAGAGCAGAATGTGTTGTGTCGTAGTTTGCAATTTGACTACGATATTTGCAAGTAGCAGAATGTAGTCCAGAGAGCAGAATGTGTTGTGTCGTAGTTTGCAATTTGACTACGATATTTGCATCTTTCGGTCGAACACATCCGACTTCAGCATGCATTTTTTAGTACCGGGCTGCCTTTCCTTTTCTATCCCTTCTCCTTAGCCAGTCTGCTCTGCTGCATCCTGTTATCAGGATCACCGCATGGAGGCGTAGAAGGGTCTGGACAGCTCTGGGTCGCTGACCCTGATGCTTGCAGACAGCTCTGGTTCGCTGACCCTGATGCTTGCAGACAGCTATGGGTCGCTGACCGCTGCAGCAGTGGTTTCAAACCAAATTAAATTGTCATCTTAAAATTAAATTTTTTAAATGTCATCTAATTATTTCTCATTTGTCCCAAGGTTGCTGGTGTGATTTGATTGGCTGATTGAATCACCTTGTGGGTTTATGAATCTCACTTATGGTTCAAGAAATTCAGTGTTCAGATCCTGGACAAGTCCAAATATTGTTTCCCTTCCCACTTTATTTCAAATCTGATCAGTACATTACATTCGTTATGGCGTATTTTAGGATCACCTCAGCGAAAAATAATAATAATTGTGATTGGGAAACAGCTGTAGTTTGTTCATTTTTCTATTGATGGCAGTAGATGGTACTAATTTTGGATTTTGATAACAGTAGATGGTGCTAACTGTGGATGTTGGGGGGAGGGGGGGGGGGAGTTTGCTGTAGATGGTGATGGCAGTGGATAATGGAGGCTGTAGTTGAGGGAGGGGGTGTGCTGTAGATGGTGGTGGCAGTGGATGTTGGTAGTAGTAGATGGGTGGCGGGGGAGACTGTAGATGGTGTGGCAGTGGGTGGTGCTTGTTGTGGATGCTTTTAGATGTGAATGGTGCATGCTGGAGTTAGTGTTGACAGTAGATGATTCTAGCAGTAAACAGTACTAAACATGTGTGCACTTAAGAATCTGTTAAGTGTTACAACTCTTTAGTTAGTTTTAATATGAGCTGTCTGACGAAGAAGGATGTGTCGGATCGAAAGGTGCAAATATTGCAGTCAAACTGTAAACTAGTGACACAACGCATTCCGTTCTCTGGACTACGTCCTGCTACTTGCAAAGCCCTGTTCAGGGCTTGGTAGCTGGAGATTGAGAACGAATACATAAGACATGAGCTGAAAATTGCTTTGTGTCATAATTCTGTTTATCTCTCGTCCACAGGTGAAGGTGTGTTCTCCCCACTGCGGCATGATAACTCACAGAGCATAAATAGCACAAACCAAAGCTCCATTCTTAGCAATAACTCGTTTTTAACCCAGGTCTGTAGCTCATGTGCTGAATTCAATATTGTATTCCACAGGAAGTTATCTTTTCGTATTCATATTTAAACACTTTTGATCCATCTTATGTAAAGAATTTCAATTTAAAATCACAATTTTATTTTTGTTTTCATTTATAAGTTTTTTTAATTTATTGTTACATGATTGAATTTTAATTAAGAATTAATTGAATTTTAACACATTGTGCTCATGTTTAGAACATGCCAAAAAACACAAGATGGAATTACCAGAAGAAAATATGGTTTTGTAGAAGGAATTAATAACACAGTATTTATATATTCAGATCTATAACAATGATCTATTCTTCTGTGTTCATCCTGAAAAGGACATTGTGCATTAGTTTATAGCGAGGCTGCGATACCTGCACATTTCAGCCTTGCACATCTAGTTTCAGTATGCTATTTTTGGGACAGGGTTCACGTTCTCTCTTCGATCCATACTCCCTTAGTCAGACTACATGAGTCTGGCCTGTTTCAAGGGTCGCCACTTGGAGGCAGAATAGAGTCTTGATTGTTTATGGTTCACTGACACAAACAGCCAGCTTTGAGTCGGTTGTTGTCAGCTCATTCACTGCTGTATCTTCGGACCCGAATGACTTCTTGAGATGTAACAAGATCTGAATCTTTGCTTCAACTACACACAGGCTTCCGACATGAAGATATGATAAAAACACTTAGCACGTTAAATGTAGATGGAAAAAAATCTAAGATACATAGGAATGTGTCACGTTCCCTCTACCTCTGAGAATGGCTCCTAGAATGTTATTTCACTTAGTCACGCTTACTCTACTTATGGGAATGTCTCCTAGAATGTCACGTCACTTAGTCATGTTCCCTCTACCCCTGGGAATGGCTCCTAGAATGTCACATCACTTAGTCACGCACCCTCTACCTCTGGGAATGGCTCCTAGAATGTCATGTCACTTAATCACACTCTCTCTACCTCTGGGAATGGCTCCTAGAATGTCATGTCACTTAGTCATGCTCCCTCTACTCCTGGCAACAGCTCCTAGAATATGTCACTCTCTTAGCCATGATTCCTCTACCTCTGGGAATGGCTTCAAGAATATGTCACATCACTCACTCTTTCTCTACCTCTGGGAATGGCTTCAAGAATATGTCACATCACTCACTCTTTCTCTACCTATGGGAATGGCTTCAAGAATATGTCACATCACTCACTCTTTCTCTACCTATGGGAATGGCTTCAAGAATATGTCACATCACTCACTCTTTCTCTACCTATGGGAATGGCTTCAAGAATATGTCACATCCCTCACTCTTTCTCTACCTATGGGAATGGCTTCAAGAATATGTCACATCACTCACTCTTTCTCTACCTATGGGAATGGCTTCAAGAATATGTCACATCACTCACTCTTTCTCTACCTATGGGAATGGCTTCAAGAATATGTCACATCACTCACTCTTTCTCTACCTATGGGAATGGCTTCAAGAATATGTCACATCACTCACTCTTTCTCTACCTATGGGAATGGCTTCAAGAATATGTCACATCACTCACTCTTTCTCTACCTATGGGAATGGCTTCAAGAATATGTCACATCACTCACTCTTTCTCTACCTATGGGAATGGCTTCAAGAATATGTCACATCACTCACTCTTTCTCTACCTATGGGAATGGCTTCAAGAATATGTCACATCACTCACTCTTTCTCTACCTCTGGGAATGGCTTCAAGAATATGTCACATCACTCACTCTTTCTCTACCTCTGGGAATGGCTTCAAGAATATGTCACATCACTCACTCTTTCTCTACCTATGGGAATGGCTTCAAGAATATGTCACATCACTCACTCTTTCTCTACCTATGGGAATGGCTTCAAGAATATGTCACATCACTCACTCTTTCTCTACCTCTGGGAATGGCTTCAAGAATATGTCACATCACTCACTCTTTCTCTACCTCTGGGAATGGCTTCAAGAATATGTCACATCACTCACTCTTTCTCTACCTCTGGGAATGGCTTCAAGAATATGTCACATCACTCACTCTTTCTCTACCTCTGGGAATGGCTTCAAGAATATGTCACATCACTCACTCTTTCTCTACCTCTGGGAATGGCTTCAAGAATATGTCACATCACTCACTCTTTCTCTACCTCTGGGAATGGCTTCAATAATATGTCACATCACTCACTCTTTCTCTACCTCTGGGAATGGCTTCAAGAATATGTCACATCACTCACTCTTTCTCTACCTCTGGGAATGGCTTCAAGAATATGTCACATCACTCACTCTTTCTCTACCTCTGGGAATGGCTTCAAGAATATGTCACATCACTCACTCTTTCTCTACCTATGGGAATGGCTCCTAGAATGTCACATCTCTTAGTCACTGTAATTGATGGTTCTAAGTTGGCCATATTCGGTGCTGGTTGATGTAGAACCTCTGTTTTTGTGCTAGAGATGGTGAGACAAGTTTTTACAAGCTGTGGTGAACCGATCCAAACATTCTTGCATGTCACCCTCCATATTTGAATTCAAGGCACAGTCAGCCACAAAGTAAATCACATACAGTTACATTGTGGATATTGGCCTGGAACCTTCTGAGAGTGAATAGCTTCTCATCAGTAGGTTAGTGAAGCTCAACTCTAACGTATGGTAGTGAGATATGGACAGCACCACAAATACTAAAGAAGAGGATTGAATACTTAGAGCAAAAATGGTGCAGAAAAGTACTCAAAATACCATGGATAGCAAGAAAGAAAAATAGAAATCGTAAAAGAACTGGATATAGAAAGAAATTGACTAATAAACAATATTAGTTCTAGGAAACTAAAATCCTCTGACCACATAAAACGCCAGAATGGTCTAGAAAAGGTGATACTGGGCGGTATGGTACCTGGCAGACAGAGGAGATGATGGACACAGGACATTCAAGAGGTTCTGAGGATGATATTGATAGATGAAATAGCTGGCCAAAGATCGAGTCTTACAGATCAGCTGTTATGAGAACAACATTCTGCAAATGTCATGCTACATGATGATGTTACTGGGGAATCAAAACGGACATGAGAAGTGATCACTGACTGGTTCTCATAGAAACAAGATATGCATATATTGGGGTATCTGTTCAACCTGGATATTTATCATTTGTTTTACAGGTACTTGGTCCAGTTGAACATGTAAGCAAAGACCTTCTGAACAGTCATAGTAACAACTTGTATACTATTGGAGAATATCCCACTGATAAATTAAACCCTGTGACCATTGATGGAGTGAGCTCTCTGCCAGCTAAAGGTAGAGTCTTGTCTAGTTTATTTATTCATAACTGTTACAGTGTAGCGCATATAACGTGAACATTTTGAAGCCAGTCATTTAAGTACAATTTCTTCTTCTTCTATGTTCGTTCTCAATCTTCTGCTAATAAGCCCTGAACAGAGTTTTGCAAGTAGCAGGATGTAGTCCAGAGAACAGTATGCGTTGTGTCGCTAGTTTACAGTTTGACTGCGATATTTGCACCCTTCGGTCCCACACATCCATCTTCGGCAGAAGTACAATTTCTATATCCGTTATCACTTAGATTAGTTAGATATTCTTCTTCATCGCTTGTTCTCAAACTTCCGCTACCAAGCCCTGAGAAGGGCTTTGCAAGTAGTCCGGAGAATGTAGTGAGTTGTTCTGTAGTTTACAGCTTGACTGAGATATATGCACCTTTTGGTCAGACACATCCGACTTCAGCAGGCATATTTGGGTACACAGTAAGCCTTGCATCTTTGATCTCTTCTCGTTAGTCAGTCTGCCATGTTTTCCAGGATCACCACTTGGAGGTGGAGAAAAGACTTGGCAGTTCTGGGTCGCTGGCCCTGATGCTGGCAGTCAGCTGTGGCTCACTGACTGCTGCAGCTCATGCCAGTTAGTCTGATTTGTATTTTCCTTTAAATTCCTATTAGCTGTAACATGTGTTGTTTTTTGGTATCTGTGCTCACGTAAGACATTCACATACCTATTTATGTGATTTACATGTCACCAATGAGGAACAGGTACATACTGGCCAAGATGGATGTTACGATTAATACTAGGGACAGGTGCTACAGTTAACATTAGGAACAGGTGTAACATACTGGCCAAGATGGGAGCTACGACAAACATGAGGGACAGGTGCTACAGCTAACATGAGGGATGGGTGCAGCATACTGACCAAGATGGGTGCTACTTCACTGTTGGAAATCATGTCATGCCAGACGATCCCGAGGAAGCGCAGGCGGATGGCCTCAAGACACTGCCGGTCCTGCTGTAGTAGTGTCCAGGACTCAGAGCAGAACAGGAGAATGGGGACAATGCAGGAGTAAATAAAAATATAAGGGATAAATAAAACAAACCTTTAGATCTACAAATCACCGGAAAGGAAAGAGATGGATCAAACATGCGATGTGAATAGTGATTAGATAATATAACAATGGTTGAGAGAAGGAAAAAGGAAGACCTATGGGGGCCACTACCAAAAGGAAAGATATATTCATCGGAAGATACAAGAAATAAATCTGGGGATAGAAATACCACATGCACGGTAAACTTTGTATGTGACCTAAATAAGCAAAGATATTTGAACACTCTGTGGAGCTTGTGAACTTTGGTTGGTCCGAGTGAGTAGTCTCAGAACATTTGTTGGTTGAGTACACTCCTAGAACATTGGTTGTATGAGTACACCCCTAGAACATTTGTTGGTTGAGTAAATTCCCAGAACAATGTTTATGGTTGTTCAGTTAATACATGTTTCTGTTCATGTTCCACAGAATTTTCTGACAGCTCACCTAGATCTTTACCTCTGAGGAGCATGGGTCCCTCCCCAAACTCTCAGAACTTGTCATCACAGAGAGCTGATGATGTTAATTCAACATCATTTACAAACAAAACATCCCCGAGTCACAAATCATCACCTCCTCGATATACTGCTGCGCCATCATTAGCCAATTCACTTCCTCGGAATAGAGTAACATTTGAAGAAAGACCAGAAATTGTTGCTGCTTTGATAGACTCTGGTGCTTCATCACACAGCGCTCTAGTCACACTCTTCCGGTAATGTGTATAGGTAGCTGGTCGACTTGTAGTTCATTAGCTATTATCTAAATTGTTGTTATTGCAGCTTTCCAAAATGTTTCAGTTGTGCTGATAATGAATAATGGTTTCATATCTTTCCTGATGTATTTATCATTTTTCTGAGGTTTGAACAAGGCGTGTTCAAATGAAACTGGACTAAACTGCAACAAGTGAACATACGTACAATATGCATGATGACATCACTTCTGGTGTACATAGCACATACCAACCGTCAAGTTTGCAAAATTTCATTATCCTCAGTCTCATAGTTACCTCAGCAGACTGTTGAAAACATGGTGGGTGGGATATGGAATCCATCCAGAGTTGATCAGCGAGCGGTGATTCGGTTTCTAACAGCTGAAGGATGTCGACCAGTTGACATTCGTCACAAAAGTGTGTCGAAGGCAACAGTGAAGTACTGGACAACGATGTTTAAAGAAGGATGTGAGTTAACAGAAGATCCTCTGAGACCAGGTCAGGCACATATTGTTGTGTTTACTCACGTGCTTCTTTAAACATCGTTGTCCAGTTCTTCACTGCTGTCTTCGACACACTTTTGTCACCATACACTGCCTGCATTCTGCGATGAATGTCATCTGGTCGACATTCTTCAGCTGTTAGAAACCGAATCATTGCTCGCTGATCAACTCTGGAAGGATTCTGTATCATACCCACCATGTTTTCAACGGTCTACTTAGAAACTATGAGACTGAGGATAATGAAATTTTGCAAACTTGACAGTTGGTATGTGCAATTTACACCAGAGGTGACATCATCACGCGCATAGTATGTATGTTCACTTGTTGCAGTTAGATCCAGTTTCATTTGAACAAGCATCGTATTATGTTTGATTTGTTTGTAAAAACAAATTTAATAGTTATAATTTTTGTATTCAAAACTACTGAAATTGTTATAATTTTTGTGCAAGTTAAATTTACATGATTAAGATTATCATAATCAATTGGTAACGATGAAGCTAACGTCTGGTCAGGCAAAACACACTGATCAGACAATGTTATCCGTCCAGGGTTAGGAGAAATATACTGGCCAAGAATCTCACCTGACCTTCTCGTTGGTCGTCCTGGAAACGGGCTGTTGCCAAGGACAACAGTCTGGCTAACAAGGTGAGATTTGACGTATTCCCTGTAGTAGTGAGCGTCACGCAGATGAAGCTAAGCAAAGCGCAACCGCCTGGCGGACACTGGTTCACCTTCATTAGCATACTTGGGATGTGAGGAAAGCTACGACAACCTGCCACTTAACACCCTTTTTAGTGCGCACAAAAGAGTAAACCTACTCATTGTGGGCATTCAACATCATCATCATCATGTAGCATGTCCTTGGTAGAATATGGCTCTCATCAGTCATTCTTCTTCTTCTTCGTTTGTTCTCAATCTCCCACTACCAAACCCTGAAAGGGCTTAAGTAGCAGAATGTAGTCCAGAGAACAGAATGCGGTGTGTCGTAGTTTTACAGCTTGGCTGCGATATTTGCACCTTTCGGTCCAACACATCCGACTTCAGCAAGCATTTTTTGAGTACCGGGATAGCATTCCCTCTTCGATCCCTTCTCCTTAGCCAGTCTGCCCTGCTGCAGCCTGTTATCCAGGATCACCGCGTGGAGGTGTTGGAGGGTCTTGGCAGCTATGGTTCGCTGGCCCTGATGCTAGCAGTCAGCTATGGGTCGCTGACCACTGCAGCTTATGCGCTGCTCAGCATCTTGATCCCCATCAGTCATTCAATAGTCATTCACATATTCGTCTTTTGAATGATAATAACATGAATGTTTTAAATAATGAATTAGGATTTTTACCGTGCATGCGTGTGTTTTTTTTGTTTATTCATGTTCGACAGATAACTTTAAAGTGAAGCACATGCTAATTGTTGCATGTTGTACTTCCATTTCAGATACAGACTTCAATCCCTCATCCTTTCTTCTCTTCACTCAAAAAGAAGCTGCCTCCTTGCAGGAAGCCTGTACCAAAGCATTTATGTGCTCTTGCAGTAATTCTTTCTACAGTACTTCCATTTTAAATGGTGATATTGCTAAGCACTTCTTAGTAACTTTTTACTGCACACAGTTGATCTATTTTTTCCCTCAATAAACAACAATCAACAAAAAAGATTAAATTAGACTAACAAGTTTTTGCAAATGCAGCCACCTCCAAGAACAAGAGGGCACAGCCACAAATTAATTAAAGAAAAGTCCAGATTAGATACCAGCAAATATTTTAGTCAGAGAGTGATGAATGCTTTGCTACTGGAAATAGTGGTGGCAGGGTCAATTAATGCATTCAAGAATAGATTGGATGCACATAGGTATTTTTAGATCAAGTAAATGTAAAAGAAACTGGTTGTATACAGACTGTGCAGAGTCTTCTAAACCAGTATAAAAAATGTTGAGTTAATAAAGGGCCCCTGTACTCGCATTGGTACTTCATTGTTATGACCCAGCCGTGTCTAGCTTTTTCTTAGGAAAATAGATACCTTTTTGGTCTGTTTAAAAAAAAATCATTTTAGGTGACACATCAATTATTACCCTAGTAAAACAACATGTCATTAGAGGCCATTGTAGTGTATAAAATACCCTTTTTTCTTTTTTTTTTTTTTTTTTTAAATATTCTGAAGATATTTTTTTTCCCTCCATCCTAAATGAAAAAAGCATTTCAGTTATACAATATTTGTTCTTGAATAAATTCATGTTTCTTATTCTATTCAAATATTTGTTACAGATCTGAAGATAAGGAATTCTCTGACTCTCCCACTCAGAAAAATGGTAAGAGCTCAAGTGCTTCTTGGCTTTTTTCCCCCCAGAAAATCAAAAGAAAAAGCATATTAATAAATCTATGTTGGTAAGGGACTTTATTAAGTTCCTGTCTTAATATTGTTTGTTGGTTTATAGAACCAATGCTGCTTTATGTAAGTAAGTCCCGGACAGTGATAAAACAAAATCATTTGCACAATGAGCATTATTTTGATTATTTAGGAGAATGCAATTCATACCATGGACATTTAAGAAATTAAATGAAGAATTTGTGAGATCAAGTCAGTAAATAGGTCACAAATGGCTATTTTTAAAAATTTTAATGAGATAACTTGAAAATAATTTATTATTGCACTTACATTGTCACTTATATCTCAATAAAATTTCCACCAACATTTTACACACTTATCCCATCGCTTTATCAATACACCAAAACCTGCAGTATAGAAGTCTTTCGTCTGCTGTGTCAGTCACATTAGCACTTTCGCCCTTTGACATGCACAAAACATCTTCTGCCAAAGTAGGATCATGCATTATGATGTAGGATAATGTTTCATGTAGTTCCTCAGTCTATGTGTATTTTATTGTAAAACATCAAAAGTCTAACTATAGTACACTGAATATCTACTGTTGTTATTATAGCCAAATTTCTGTGTATATCTTTTGTTTTAATTGTATAAAATATCACGCTTGCAGAACATACCAAGAGAGTGAAGTTATTACCCATCGCAAGCAATGATGGTCACAACATTAGACTGTTTTGTCTTAATAATGTGATGTGTGCTGTATTTAGATTATAGTGTGGAAGTGAATGCGCTGTTCATCAATCTCACTCTCTTGTCCCGAGTTACCTTTGGATCAGTGGCAAGACTATTGGTTGAGATGACTGGAGATATCTCAATATTTGCAGGCACTCTGGTCTCACCTCCCGTGATACCAGGGGTCGCTTGAAACTTGCCGGATTCGGTCGCCCACTGTTTCCGTTCATCACTGGGAGAGGTGAGTGCCTTACAGCCAAAACTAGTCAGAGTCAGGTGAAACATGGTGTCGAAGATGCAGCAGTGAATGAGCTGACAGTAGCCAGCGATTCATAGCTGGCTGCTTGTGTCAGGGCCAGAAAACTATAGCTGACTAAAACTATTCTGCCTCCAAGTGGTGGCCCTGAAAACAGGCTGCACTTATGTAGTCTGGGTAAGAGAATAGGGATCAGCGACAAAAGGCAAACCTGGTCCCAAAGAAATTATGTGCTGATGTCAACTGCGTTAGGCCAAAAAGTTGAGATTTCACAGACTCGCTTTAAACTATGATACAGTGTCTTTTTCAGGATGACCGTCAAAAAAAAAAAGGTGAAACAAGCTGATCAAGACCCAACCTCGTGTCATAGTTCAAGCCCCTGAGAATGGGCTGAATTACAGCAGTCTGGCAAGCGAGCTGGGGATTAACACTGTCATCCCCATAGTGGTGAGCTTACTGAGGAGCCTTACATTGTACTCGAGACAGGAGGACTCCAGGCCACCTAAGGTTCATCATGGTATGAAAGAATAGCCACTGTAACCTACTACCAACGAAACATCAAGAGTTAACTTAGCACAAGTAGCTTCGAACAAAAGCATATCCCTTGTTGTCTTTACTTATATTTGATATCAACTAAAGACATTGGCATTTCAGGAATGGCCTCTCCATCAAGATCTTCAAGCAGTTCTCAAATCACCAGACCATCCTCAGAACCAGCGCCCTCCTCACCTCTTACATCATTTCCTGCTGCATCGTCAGTACGCCACATCGTGCAGGACCTTCTAAGGGAACAGTTTCAAGAGCATCAGGATCAGCTGAAGACAGAGATACGAGCAATGCTTGGCAATCCTACTTATAATGTATGTTGCCCCTTAGACAATCCTCACTGTCATTTCTTAGATCCCTAAAGCTTCATGTGACTTTCAAATTGTTATTTCGTTGGATTGAAATGGAAGTAAATTAGGAAAACTAGTCATTGTTAAAGTAAACCTTTTCCAATTCAAAACTAGAGATTGTAAAAGTACACCTTTTGCTGTCCAAAACTAGTCATTGTAAAAGTAAACCTTTTGCAATCCAAAACTAGTCATTGTAAAACTAAACCTTTTGCAATCCAAAACTAGTCATTGTAAGAGTAAACTTTTTGCTGTCCAAAACTACTAATTGTAAAAGTTAACCTTTTCCAGGGGGACGGCATGGCCTAGTGGTTAAGTGGCACGGCTCACGACCCGAAGGTGCTGGGTTCGATCCCCATCACAGCACCGGCCGTTACCCCGGGGAAGCAAACCCTTAGAAAATGCAGGAGGAAGCAGACCCTTACATAAAATGCATGCTGAAGTCGGATGCACTGGGCCGACAGGCGCAAAATAAAAACCACAGTGCAACGCACACCGCCTTGGGGATTAGAGAAATAAGGCGAACGCAAACAACAACAACCTTTTCCAGTTCAAAACTTGTCATTGTAAAAGTAAACCTTTTCCAATCCATAACTAGTCATTGTAAAAGTAAACCTTTTGCAACCCAAAACTAGTCATTGTAAAAGTAAACTATTTCCAGTCCAAAACTACTAATTATAAAAGTAAACCTGTTGCAGTCCAAAACTAGTCATTGTAAAGTAAACCTTTTCCATTCCGGTCTAATTTTTAGATGTGAACTTTACCCTCCAAGACAAGTCTGTAAAATATTTATTTCTAAAAGAAATAAATAAATATTTTTTTAAATTGGGCTAAAATAACAATATAAAGATCTATAACATTAAGTATTCATAATAAATATGTGTATTTTAGAATTAAGCATTAAAATGTCATAAATGGGGAGGTGAGGATATCACATGATTTTTACATTTGTTTTTACTCAGCGCATGTGTTATTGTTGTTTTATCTCCTCTAAAACATTACCACTTTCACTGGCATCTGTTTCAAAGTCAAGACTTTTGAATTGGACTTTTATTGAAAATCTACATGGTGCATGATCAAGTGGCCGGATCAAATAATGTAATTCCTTGGCACATGAGTTGCTAATTCCATTCCATAGAATGCTTCAACTTCAGAAAATGTAAATATTGACTTAATGGAAGAAACTCTTCACTAAATGAAAGCTGAATCTTCCATCATATTTTAGGTTATACCCAAAACATTAAAACTTCATAACCTAAGTGAGAGAAAGTAACGCATGTCAGACAAAAGTGATGTTTTACTAGTGGTTATTTAAGGTCGAATAGGACTGTAAGGGGCTAAGAAAACTTTTGTAATAAGAATGAGTATAATGAAATGTAATATGATGCATTTTGGCTTAGTTCTTTGTTTTCTTCAGTTTATCTCTCTCTGTTTGAGTACATTCTTCTTCTTCTGCATTCATTCTCAATCTCCTGCTACCAATCCCTGCAAGTAGCAGGATGTAGTCCGGAATGCATTGTGTCAGTAGTTTACAGCTTGACTGTGATATTTGCAGCTTTCAGTCTGACACATCTGTCTTTAGCAATGTGTGAGTACATGATTGATCCAAATATGAGTATATACATAAAAACACACATATTCTAAGCATATTGGAAAATGTTTAATGTTTTTTCGCCTTTCATTTTTAAAAAAATTGTAAAATTATTATAAAAAGGAAATACATTTTTTATGAGTCGAAATTACATCATTTTGTTCAATAGATCGACATGCACAGTTCGTTTTTAGAACTACTATACACTTTCCTCTAGCCACTTGGGACCACTCAACACTCAAACTCTGCTAGCCTTCCCAGCCAAGGCAACCCAGGAATGTTCCAAGCAGAGTTTATCAGAAACCTCATCAGAGAGGAACTAGAAGATGTGAAGGACTTTATCCACAAAGAATTCTGGTGTGTCCAAGTGGAGCTCATAAAACAGATGTTCCAGTTGCAAGTATGTGATAAATCTCTTCTCACACGTTGCTGTCACTAAACTTTTCTGTTTTGTTGTAGGTACTAGAGTTTTTCAGCATTTAGGTCTGTTGGTTATGTTTATTCTGCAGGCCGGTTGCCAAGATGAAGTTAACAGACATCCAGGTCAGTGCTGTGGCCCCATAACTTCTGCTTCACCATATCTTTACATCCCATGGGCTGTCATCTTGGACTGGATCATTGCAGTAGTCTACTTTTGTACTTTACCTTTCAGTAATATAGTCAACTTTTGTTGACTTTCAGTAAAATGTTTATTATGTATTCACAAAATCAATCCGTTTATTCATTCATAAATCATCTCTCCTAGGAGGTTAATTTACATGATATCTGTCTGTAATTTTTAATCCTGGTATTCAATCAGGCAAAGAAAGTGCCAGATAGCCAAATGTTGTTTAAACTCAATGCGTTCTTTTGTCCTGCAGTACCATTCTGGACCAAGGGCTCTACTCGGGCATATCTCCATCACATTGGAGGACGTCTGCGTGGGCAATTAAAGAAGTAGGACCAAACAGACTTCCCTGATAAAATACTGTTATCTCTCCACGCCAGAAGAAAAGATTTCATCGCAGTAAAAGCCATAACGACTTCGTAGAACCATAAATTCGTCTGGGAATCTCTAATGGATCAAGGGGTTGACCCAGGATACACAAGAATCCTTGCTGACTGCATCACGGCCATCTGTTGTTGGGCACATGCACAATATTTCCCACTAATCTGCATTTTTTTTAAACACTGAAACATCTACGACGTCATTGAAGGCAGTTCGGCACCTGATTTCTGTGTTGCAAATGTGGTCCCGTGGAGAGACTCTCAATGTTCTTCCATTGCCCTTTGAATGACTCTGAGCTTCTCTTCATCTGCATTACGGAGGTTCCATATCTCACAGCCATATATCATGGCTGGAATAACCTTGCTGTTGCAGGTGTGGACTCTTGCCATGTCATTTCTCATAAATTGAAGAATGAGTTGTCATTTCTCATATATTGAAGAATGAGTTTGATACAATTGAAGTTGAACTGTCCTGCTGCTATCATATGTGGAATATGGCAATTTCTTTTTGGAGAGCTTGTAAAAGTGCGAATTCACATTTTAAACAGGATCATTTCCTAGCCGCAGTTCCCCACTTGGGCAATAAGTGTTTAGTGTGTATTGGATTTTCTTTCAATTGATTTTAAGGCCTGCTGCTTTGTTGAGCTCATTTAGGCATTGCTCAGACTCTCTGACACTGTGACTGAGTATGACTATGTCATCAGCAAACCTTATGTGGTTGAGCATTTATCTCACTTCACTTCTTTGTTTTATGGTCATACATGTACGCACAATTCCACTTCACTTCTTTGTTTTATGATTATACATGTACACACAATTCCACTTCACTTCTTTGTTTTATGGTCATACATGTACACACAATTCCACTTCACTTCTTTGTTTTATGTTCATACATGTACGCACAATTCCACTTCACTTCTTTGTTTTATGGTCATACATGTACGCACTATTCCACTTCACTTCTTTGTTTTATGATTATACATGTACGCACAATTCCACTTCACTTCTTTGTTTTATGGTCATACATGTACACACAATTCCACTTCACTTCTTTGTTTTATGGTCATACATGTACGCACAATTCCACTTCACTTCTTTGTTTTATGATTATACATGTACGCACAATTCCACTTCACTTCTTTGTTTTATGGTCATACATGTACGCACAATTCCACTTCACTTCTTTGTTTTATGGTCATACATGTACGCACTATTCCACTTCACTTCTTTGTTTTATGATTATACATGTACACACTATTCCACTTCACTTCTTTGTTTTATGGTCATACATGTACACACAATTTCACTTCACTTCTTTGCTTTATGGTCATACATGTACACACAATTCCACTTTACTTCTCTGTTTTCTTGTACATGCACACACAGTCCCATTTCACATGTGTGATCTCTACTTGATTATATCTCCAACGTTCATGTGGCCCAGTATTGTGGTGAAAAGAATAGAAACTGCTCATAGTATGTATATCATGAAAGGGTACTCAAGAGAGTTGTGTATTTGGCCAGCAACCTACCAATGTGAACAAAGTACTACAGAAACTACCATTGCACGAGCAGTTCTTCTTTGGTGCAGACTTTCAGCCATGAGACCAACTGCAGAAAGTGTTCTAATTCTCTGATACCATAAAAAATGGGTGTTGGTGATGTTTGGTTTATTTAAAAAAAATTATAAATGTAGTCCCATAGCAGAAACTTGTTTTTACTGTGAAGGGATCACTACAGCTGATAGGCAAAGTGCTCAGATTTCAAGAAATGTTTGAATTAATGTGTGAAATGGTGGTTGTTTGAATCCTACATGTTTCAAACATCTTCTGGTCTCAAAGTGAGATGAGATCCTTTCCTAGACCTGTTGGAGATGGATGAGATCCTCTCCTAGACCTGTTGGAGATAGATGAGATCCTCTCCTAGACCTGTTGGAGATAGATGAGATCCTCTCCTAGACCTGTTGGAGATGGATGAAATCCTCTCCTAGACCTGTTGGAGATGGATGGAAATCCTCTCCTAGACCTGTTGGAGATGGATGAAATCCTCTCCTAGACCTGTTGGAGATGGATGAGATCCTCTCCTTGACCTGTTGGAGATGGATGAAATCCTCTCCTAGACCTGTTGGAGATGGATGAAATCCTCTCCTAGACCTGTTGTAGATGGATGATAAATTCAGAGGTCCCATGTGCACACTATTGTGCATTTAAAAGAACTCTTGACATTTTAAAATCTAAAAAAAAAGTAAGCTCTTAGCCTTATAAAGGTTTACAACTAAATTTCCACCACATAGTGGCATGAAGGTCAAAAAAAGGCGACCTCTTCATCATGCAAAGCCACAACAGACCAATGACCTTTGTCCCAGGTGAAGTGACCAGCTTCCTTCTTTGTTGCCATGCATTCCTTAAGTCAGTTACTCATTTAGAGTTGGATAGGCTGGACTAAGCCATGACCAGGGATTGAACTCAGTCCCTATACCAAAGAAGACGATCACTTTAGCTGTTCCATTACATACACACTTAAGCTTGATTATATTCCAGGTAAATACTCAATTTCATGTGAATGTCTGTAAGTCATGCTGACAGCAATTTGACTTCCTTTGCAGAAAAGACTGGAGACAGGTTTAGCAGAGTGTGCTATCAACCCTATACTCTTGGATGAGATTGACAGGCTGCGAGAGGAAAATGCTCGACTGAAGAAAATATTTTGATGATACAGTTGACATCAGTGATTGGTGCTTGTGTGTGTGTCATGCTTTAGGCTGTGTGTACATGAGAGGCAGAATATGCAATAATGCAGTTGTCCGGTGTCTACATTATTGCTTGTGTACCTGGAATGTGTGTGCATAACAAAGTGTACAATGATATATTCTTTTTCACCGTCAACTCTCAATCACATCTACTTCTCTCATAAACTCCCATCTCAGACCTGTCTTGTAACTATACAACTTTTTTTCTCAACCGGGTTGACGTGGACCCTGCTGCTGCTCCTCTAGTGGAGTTGACAGACTTGGACAACATATTTTCTCGTCAATTTCATTTCTTCGGGTTTGTATTCAATACCCACATCTAATTCAGACATCATTCCTGTCCTGATCAAATACTATGTTATCTCTCGACGCCAGAAGAAAAGATTTAAACGCCATAATTTTAAAATGTCACAAAAATGAAACAAATATATCAACCCGTTTTCAAACATAAATTGAAATCTCTATACATGGACTAGATGTTTATTTATAAATCAAGTTTTACCAAATGACAAGGTCTTGTGCAGCAGCAATACATCATTTTTTATTTATTTTTATTGTTAGCTCATCACACATGTTGCTTTATCCCCTGTAAAACATTACGATTTTTACTGTCATGTGTCTGTCATGAGTCTGAATCAAGCTTGTATTGAATATCCATGTGTAATCCAGTTGCATTATCAATTACCTGATCAAAGAATGTCATGTCTCTACTGTTAAACTTCTAATTTTATTGTGCAGATTGCCACAACTTATAAATTCACAGAAAATGTAAATATCCACATAATGGAAGAAACTCACACACTGATAAAGGCCTTATTCAAACAGGGGGCCAGAATCCTGGACACATTCTACAGGAATGCCCACTCTATAAGGAAATTAAATACCAGACCTGGCCAAAGGGTGCAGAGCTGAGACAAAAGCTGTGGAGCAGCTGCTCTGACCTAGTGAAGGCTACAGATTTCATTATGGCGACTGAACTGCAGATATAGCATAACCAAAGATCCTGAACGCAAATAAGAAGAAGGAAGAAACTTTTCATTAAATAAAAGTTGCGCCTGATCTTCAGTCATGTTTTAGGTTATTTCAAAACCTGAAACATAACTTAATGACAGAGCCAAACACATGTGCTAGATGTCGTATAGACAGAACTGATGTTTTGTGTGTTATCTATGAAAGTCTAATGTGACTATAAAAGTTGTCTACGGAGTAAAACAAGGATGTGTACTCGCCCCGACTTTGTCATCGTGGCCGCAAACATCATGCTGAACAGACGCCTTCAGATCACTGGAGCTTGGAATACCCATAAAGTACCGCACAGATGGCAAATTACTCAATCCCAGAAGAATGAAGGCCAAAACCAAAGTGGCTGGCGACATAATCAGGGAACTTGTATTTGCTGACGACTGCGCTCTAATGAGCAACTCAGAACTGAACATGCAGGTTGGAATGGACCAGTTCTCTGCTGCATGCGAAAATTTTGGCCTGACCATAAATGCCAAAAAAACAGAGGTCATGTACCAACCAGCACCAGGCATGCCGTACACAAAACCAGAGACTACAGTCAGCGGGCAGACGCTGAATGCCGTAGACAAATTCACATATCTGGGCAGCACGCTGTCGAGATCTGTCAGCCTAGATGATGAGGTGGCAAGCAGAATAGCAAAGGCCAGCACAGCCTTTGGTAGAATGCGCTCGATGGTCTGGGCACGTCGTGGCATCAGCTTAAAGACCAAACTCAAAGTCTACCATGCAACCATCATTCCAACCCTACTATACGCTTGCGAAAGCTGGACTGTATACTCTGGACATGCAGGGAGGGTAAACCACTTCCACACAGGTTGCCTGAGGCGAATATTCCACATCCGATGGCAAGATCATGTCACTGACATCGAGGTTCTCTCGAGGGCTAACATGCCCAGCATACATGCACTGCTAGAGAAAGCACGACTAGGATGGGCCGGACACCTCGTCCGTATGTCAGACGAGCGGCTCCCAAAGAAGCTTCTCTACGGCGAGCTAAGAGAGGGCGCCCAAAGAAACATTTTAAAGATGGTCTGAAGGACTCACTGAAAAGTTGCCAGATAGACATCGACACCTGGGAATGTCTTGCGCAAAACAGATCTGACTGGAGAAGCGCAGTCAAATCGGGTGTAGCTGCCTGTGAAGACGACCGTGTTGTGAAAGCCCAGAGCAGACACGAGACGCAGGAACACCATCCCCTTCTACAAACCTCGTGTGCCCAATATGTAGCAGATGTTTTCATGCCTGCATTGGCCTGTTCAGCCACATGCGCACCCACACCCAACAGGGAAATCTGTGACAAGGATGATGTCGGCGGTCCTCATCGACAACGATGGACAGCTATTATGAAAGTCTAATGTGACTGTAAAGGTTTAACTTCTTTAAAGTAATTGTTGCTATAAAGGTAGCGTGATACAAGTGTTCAATGAGAAAGGTTTGTTTATTAAAATAGTTCCAGTGTTTTCTGTTACATTTAAGACTGCCAGCATGATTAATATATTCTTGTTTTCTTCTTCTTGTTCACTAGGTTTTTTTAATTATTATATATGAACTCAATTTCTTTGAATAAAGGTTTCTGCGGGGAAGAGTTCTTCAAGCTCCTAAAAAACTTTGTGTGGAAGTTCTTCTCTGTAAGCCAGTGCATATTATGCAATTGCCTAAGTATATAACAGTCTTGTAGGATATAGCTGGCTGTCTGCTTGTCCATATGTACACATGGGTGATGGGGCCAGTTCTAATCTGTGCAAGTGATTATTCGATTTGTTATTTCCTGTTCTTGTGTTGAACATGATCACTTGATCAAGGCAGTCTCTGGTTTGGTCAGCGTTCCTTATGGCTTGGATTTTTATCATAAGTGCGTGCATGCACTCTTATTCTTCTGTACTTAAGGATTGTGGAGCCACCAGCCTCCATAATTGATGCCCTCTGCATAAAACATACACCAAAACAATTTTCTTTTCATTTCATATTGTTTTCTCCAGCAATTTACAGGATGAAGTTGCTAGCTCCATGCACAGCCTTTAATAGTTTCCTTTTATGACATGTTCACTAACGTGCGGTGGCCAAATACTTTCTTCTATCTGCTTCTACGTTCGTTCTCAATCTCCTGCTACCAAGCCCCGAACATGGCTTTGCAAGTAACATGATATAGCCTGGAGAACGGAATGCGTTGTGTCGCTAGTTTACAGCTTGACTGCGATATTTGCACCTTTCGGTCCGACACATCCGTCTTTGGCAGGCCCTATACTTTATTCACCAGTATTGGACACAGAGATGCACACATTTTGTTTATGTAATTCTCCAGTGTTGAACACAGAGATACACAAATTGAATTCACATAATTCTCCAGTATTGGACACAAATTTAATTCATCTAATTCCATTAACTTTTTACACTCTAGACCTTGAAACAGGAAATAAGAACAGATAGATACTTATTTCTTCACTCGTATACTATTTGGGGCCATAGACGCAGCACACTAAATGAGCTGACAGAGGCTCATAACTGGCTGCTTGCACCATTCAACAAAACATAACTGGTCATGACCATATTCCGCCTTCAAGCGGTGGCTGTGGAAAAAGACTGCACCCTTGCAGCTTTACTAGGTGAACAGGAGTCTAAGAGGGAAGGCAGGGGAGAGGAGACTAAAATCTGGTCATGTAAAACATACTGATCAGACAATATTAGTCAGGGTTACGTGAAACACAATGACCAAGACCACAGCTCACTTCTATGCAGTTTTCCCTGGAAACAGGCTGTTTCGTGGCAGTCTGGTTAAAGAGGTGAGGATTGATATGCTTCCCATAGTAGTGACCATCAAGCAAATGAAGCCAAGCACATCACAACAGCCTGAAGGACCTTGGTCCACCTTCATTGGCTTTGTATCTGTATAATATTGCTTTCTGAGGGATACTATCTGGTGTTTGAAGTGTCACATGGCCGAACCATTTGGTTTGCCGTCTCTTGATGAGGTCTAGTACTGGTGTTGTACCTACTTGTCTCCTAATATCTTTGTTTCTGATTCTATCCATTCTTGTTGCTCCAAGCATTTTGCGCAAACATTTCATCTGTTGTTACAATGTTTCTTTTATTTTGTATTAGACAGAAAAGTACAAATGTATTTGGTATGTTAGGATGTAAAGGGTTAAACATAAAAAAATAAGTTCAGCTTGTGAGCTTGTTTAGTCACAATATTTTTTCTGAAGATCTATTGCTTGTGGTTCAATGTGGTATAACTTGTGATTGCATCTTATGTGTTTTGTTATTGATTTTATTTTTCTCTATCCAGTTAGTTTTCTTTCCACTTGTGCCGTTTCTTTTTCCATCCATAGTGTAAAACATACCCTAAGTGGCTATGTGGTTCTTTACTGGAGTAGAAAGACTCCTGCACCTTTATGCATGTCTAAAAGGCAACTAAAGAGTTGTAAATGGGGCTAACACACTTATCATATAAAAGAAATAGCTACAGAACCCACCACTGCAAAATAGCACAAAGTGCTTTGGTGCAGGTTTTCCAAAGGAAGTCAGCTGTTGGGGTGGTGCTATATTCCAGCTGGAGTGAAAAGGAGACAAGAAGAATGTTAAACATCTTTGGCTTTGAGTCATCTTGTCAGAGCTTGTCAAATTACCATCTTGTCAGAGCTTGTCAAATTACCATCTTGTCAGAGCTTGTCAAATTACCATCTTGTCAGAGCTTGTCAAATAACCATCTTTGTCAGAGCTTGTCAAATAACCATCTTTGTCAGAGCTTGTCAAATAACCATCTTGTCAGAGCTTGTCAAATTACCATCTTTGTCAGAGCTTGTCAAATAACCATCTTGTCAGAGCTTGTCAAATTACCATCTTTGTCAGAGCTTGTCAAATAACCATCTTGTCAGAGCTTGTCAAATTACCATCTTTGTCAGAGCTTGTCAAATTACCATCTTTGTCAGAGCTTGTCAAATTACCATCTTGTCAGAGCTTGTCAAATTACCAAGACTGTAAGCCTAGGAATCAAGATGCTGAGCAGTGCATGAGCTGCAGTGGTCAGTGACTCATAGCTGACTGCTAGCGTCGGGGTCAACGACCCATGGCTGACAAGATCCTTCTATACCTCCAAGCAGTGATCCTGGATAACAGGCTGCAACAGGGCAGACTGATTAAGGAAAATGGATCGAAAAGGGAAGGCTAACCCAGTACTCAAAATTCCCATGCTCAAGTTGGATGTTCCGTACTGAAAGGTGCAAATATCGCAGTCAAGCTGTAAACTACGACACAATGCATTCCATCATCCGTGCAATATCCTGCTACTTGCAAAGCCCTATTCAGGGCTTGGTAGCAGGAGATTGTATGACTAGCCATTGATTTTACTGCAGTTCCTCATTCCAGTTTATGTCTACCGTTCAGATGTTACTTGTTTGAGGTCATGTGTACAGAGATCAGGTGACCTCTGGCTCACCACACCAAATCTAATCAAGTGTGTCTGCATGCTGATAAATGGGTCTCTATAAATCTGAATTTCTGGTTCTTCGCTTGATAGTACTTTTTGAGAGTCTTTTTTCTCTCCATCATTTAACATTTTCTTCTACTTTCATTGCTGCTGTCCTTTTGCCTGAATTCTACAAAAAATTTTCTCTATCATGGTCATCACAAAAAACATATTTCCTTGGACATGTTGAAAATATAAACTTTTTCTTTTTCTTTGGCGTTCGTCCTGACATGGATGTTTGTGTCGTAGTGTACAGTGGGACTGAGATATATCTGATTTCAGCTAGGCATTTTTAGACCAAATTTGCCTTCCTCTTTCAATCCATAATCACTTTATCCAGGATGCATGGTTGCAATTCGTTTCTAAGGCTGCCACTTGGAAGCAGAATATGATTTTGGTCACTGACCCTGTTGCCAGTAGCCTGCAGAGTTGTTGACTGCTTTTATCTTTAGCCCCATATAGAATATTTAAAAACAACTTTGGTCTTATTTTTGTTTCATAACAACACATTTTTTCTCCAATGATTCTGTAAAATATGAGCGTTTTCTAAACACCCATATTTTAAGGAGTGTTTTTCTTATAAAACTGCATCCAACCTCTCAGGCCTTGCTCATCTGCTCACAAGGGCTTATCCTATGTTTCTGAATCAAAGTTGACAATTAGATCAATGTATATAACTATTACAATTTATGATGCTCGTAATTTGCTTGTTTGAATCTTTGTTTAAATATATGTAAATTTGTTGACAATATATTTGGTCATTCCTAATTATTGTTGCTTCTGTTCCTCAGTTGTTAGTTTTTTGACAAGGTAAAATGTATATATTTATTGTTGCATTAGTCATCTCTTCTTTGCCCTTATAACTTTAAGGTGCATATGTCATCAACCAAACCTCTTCAATCAGACCTGTCTAGTGCCTATTTTCTCCAGTTATTTCCGGCCCTTCAAGTTTTTTTCTTGAATCTGCCCCTAGACCTCTACTCCATGTGTCTTTTGGCCTTCCTTTGCGTCTTTTTGTCTGTGTGTTCCATGACAGATTGCCTGGTGATACTCCAGCATCACCTTCTTCCTCAGATTTCCTGCTGCTCGTGGTGATACTCCAGCATCACACATCACCTTCTTCCTAAGATTTCCTGCTACTCGTGGTGATACTCCAGCATCACCTTCTTCCTAAGATTTCCTGCTACTCGTGGTATTACTCCAGCATCACCTTCTTCCTAAGATTTCCTGCTACTCGTGGTAATACTCCAGCATCACACATCACCTTCTTCCTCAGATTTCCTGCTGCTCGTGGTAATACTCCAGCATCACATATCACCTTCTTCCTCAGATTTCCTGCTGCTCGTGGTGATACTCCATCATCACCTTCTTCCTAAGATTTCCTGCTGCTCGTCTTTATGCTGCTCTCTCCCATAAACTTTTGATTGTAACCGTGTTAAATTATGCGGGCCCAGAATCTGTTTTCAGGAATGTGTTGATAAAGACCTGCAATGTTTTAATGTTGAGTTTGGTCATGTTTCTGCTTCACTTTGTACTTGAAGATCCCTAGCTTGGTATGCATTTTGATTATTTTAGAGTTCCCTATGGTTATCAACATGGAAATGGCCACTCTTGCCTATTGTATCCTCATCTGCACCACTTATCTTGTTTGTGATGCTCCCTAGGTATGTGAAACTCTCTACTTCATCTAATGGTGTTCCTCTCAGTTTGATAGTAATCTTGTAGTAAGTTGACTGCATATAATTTTACAATTGTCTTTTCTGCATGTATTTTTAGACGTACGTGCTGGAAGGTTGTTTATTGCGTCTGTCTTTTTCTGCATTTGGAGTTGGTTGTGAGATAGGAATGCTATGTTATCTGCTAAGTTCAGGTCTTCTGGCTATTTAAATAAAGTCCACTTGATTCCATTTCTCTCATTGTTAGTCTTTTGAGGATAGAAAGGAACTTAGAGCTTACAAAATTTGTCTGGTATATTATTACATGCTTTCTATCCATATTTTCACAAGAATGTATTTGGTGCAGACTAAGCAAGCAGTTGTCACAAAGTTTGTCATTGAAAATGAGCTTTTGTGTTCTGATAAAAGAACAAGTTATTGAGGATTCGAAAGTGAAGACAAATCTGACCAAATTAGCAGTCACATAACAAAAGACAAAATGTTGACAGTGTTTGTTGCAGCAGATACTCATGCCTAGCAGTGACTCAGCAATGATCTTAACTAAAAGTTGATGTTGGGATTATTGCTGCATAAGATATTGACACCTAGGTAGGTAGGCCACTTAGACGACAAGGGTATGTCGTGCCAACCGTCCATGGACATGGTAAGTGTCTGAGTACTATGCTGTGTGTACTGATATCATCTTTTGGATTTGACCTAGCCTGGTAGTGCGTGGGCAGGACTATGATGGATAGGATCATTTCTCATCCTTGATTTCCATAGTCTGGTGGGCCAGGACATCCTTGCCCACATGTTCAAATATGGCCAAACAATGATGGTTTAGCATGGTAAATGTGCCTTTGAGGTCTTTATTTTCGGTGATATCATTATTTGAGGCACGGTCATACTAGTGGAACACAAGAATGTGGAAGTGTACCAGAGCCGATCGACTAAAGACAGTAAAGGGGTCTGCTCTGTTCTATTGCACTCTACACTCACTCTAAACAAATTCATGTAACACAAGTAAAAACACAATACAACATTATTTATTCAATTAACACTGCTAACCAAAAACTCTCTAACAACTTAAATTCTTTCTCTCACACGCTTATCTAAAACACTCCTACCGCTATACCTAACCTTATCGAAACTGTTATTTCCTGGTTCTTTCTCATCTCCTAACTTGGTCTGCTGCGATCGAACTTTGTTGCGGATTGCCGCTGATGGTAAAGTTCATATGTTCTAAAAGCAGGTATGACGTCCGTGGTCTTGTTCCTCATTGTCGGCGGCAGATCAAAGTGGTCAGGATAGACTGCATCAAATATGATCCATTGGATCACTGTAAAACTGCCTCTAGCTGCAACTGACGACTTACATTCACGTGATCAAGGTGGTGTTGACTTGATCAGTGGGACTTACCTGGCTTTGGGGCTACTATGTTTCACTAAGGCAGTGCTCCCATATTATGTGAAATATACTGTCAGTGTTCCAGCTTTAAAGGCTGTGAGCACACATTTGTCTGCGCGTATGATTCCTTTCCAGAAGGAATATTTTCCTTTCCTGTTTCGCCAAAATGGTTGTTGAAAGCAACAAGATGGCCGAACCCACCGAAAAAGTGGCTGAGACCAACAAAAACCAGATGTCATAACCCAGCAAGACGAGATGGTAGATACCTTCACCTTCACAGGCGAAGAATTCGTCGAAGGAAACTCCTATTTTAAAAAAAGGTACGTTGGTGGTCACTGTCACCGGCCGGCAAGTTTCTAAAGCTTCTAATTCTCTAATAGCCAACATCATTACCGGTCCGGGAGGGGTCGGCTATAACGGCATAGCCGCCATTGGCCGTTTTGATAACACCAAAATATTCTATGTGACGCTGACACAGTCAGCTCACATAATTCACTACGCTTCCCTACACCGGAAGAGATTCGAATGGTCCAACCCGAAACTCGTCCTTACGATAGAGCACATGGACAGAACGGTGGGGTACCCTACACTGGACCCCTCTAACCATTAGGAAAGCAGCAAATGGTGGCCTAAATGCCGAAGTACACCCTGCATAAAACGCAGCCGATAAATGGGCTTTCTATTACAAAAACAACCAAAAAGCCCATCCCCTACTACATCACTGTCCACGTCACGGGAAAAGTAGGAAAATATGGGTGACGTTGACTGACAGGAAAACTCCATGCGAGACCTGCGGTCAGACATCGCACTGGTCCAGTCAATGTCCAAGACAAACCAGGCCATACATCAACCCCAGAAGACAAGAGGAAACTAGCAGCACAACAGAACCCAAAGAAATCCAAAACGCCACACCAACAAACACGCAGACAGCCACAGATGATGGGTTCACCGAGGTCGACAGAAAAAGCAAATACAGAAAACAAAATGATAGAGACTCCCCAAATGGAAAACGAGATAACCCAGGCAGTCCCATGAAGTCGCCCCTCCATGTACAGACGCATATGGGACAGCAGACCCCCCACAGCAATCCTTGCAGAAACCAATGAGCGATGGAGATACCACTTTCGCCAACAAAACCACAGACACACCTGAAACAGCAGACATCCCCGGAAACAGCAGATATCCTCGGAAACAGCAGACATCCCCGGAAACAGCAGATATCCCAGGAAACAGCAGACATCCCCGGAGACATTCTTTTTCACCAAAGCAGACGACCTCTCTACAAAAACAGCAAGCTTCACCTAGACAGAAAACCGTTACATCACGCCCAACAACAACAGAACAGACCTTAGCGACACTAAAGAACTTTGTACACACGCCATCGACAAGCTTTCAATAGACGACAGCCCCGTACTTGTTATGGACTTTGAAATTCCAGGGGTTGCAACACTACAGACATCATATGTGTGGGAGGTAACACACCCACAGAGACATGGAGGGCAGGGTACAAATAACAATTAAAAAGTAAATATAATTCAAATAAAACCCACACACTAGTGAATATATATGCCCCCCGTAGACAGGCCAAAACAGAATACATTTTATGGAAACCTACAAGACACGTTAAGTCAGCAATACAAAAGACATATTATAATGGGAGGAGATTTCAATTGTGTTCTTAACCAACTAGACACATCACAAACAAGGAAAACAAACGACATGTTACAGCACATTCTAGACGAGCATGACCTATCAGATACATACAGAAAAATATATCCCGAGGGCAAAGAAACATCATTTGTACACGCGCCAACGGCACATCAACTTAGATAGAATTTACATACATGACAGCTTTAAGATAACTAACATACAACATTTAGACACTACCACTTTCATAGACCACAAGGCAGTAGAGATAGTTATCAATGGAACAAATACTACACACATTGAAGCTATACACTGGAAATTTAGCAACTCTTTGCTAGATAACGAAACATGTTTTAAAGATATAACACTTTTAATACAAGATTACGTATAGACTGCGCCAACTGAAAATTTAGCGGAATATTGGGATCTATTAAAATGCACAATTAAAATCAGAACTCAATATCAAAAGCTATACATAAACAAATAAGAAGAGACCAAAGAATTATTGAAGAAGCTATAAGTTTAACTAAACTTTTAGACAAGAATGCCCCACAAATCTAATACTTCAGGAAGAACTAAACAAATTTGATAATCACAGACTACAAGGAACACAATTAAGGAGTAAATTAAAAATCATAACACAAGAGACACCCAGCAAACAATACTTGGCAGTGGAACAAAACATACAACGCAGTAGACATATAACGGAAATTAAAGGGGAGGATGGTCCTATCATTACAGAAAGCGATAAAATAGGTGAGGCGTTCAAAAACTTTTACACCCACCTGTACTCAGCAGAGAGCTCATCTACAGAAACAAGTGAAAGCAATGAAACTTTCACAAAATGCTTGAATGAGCACGACAAAACAAAACTTAGTGAGCAACTAACGTTGGGAGATCTTAAAAATCCTATCTACACTTTTTAAAAGTGTAAGAGTCCTGGCCCTGATGGCCTGACTGCTGAGTTCTACTCCACGTTCTTTCACGTGTTGAGTCCACTTCTTCTAAGCGTCTTACAGGAGGCGTTTGAGAGGGGGGGGGGGAGACTCCCAGCCAGCTTCAACCAATCCTATATCACACTAATACATAAACCAGACAAAACTGAAATTACAAATTTTAGACCCATCTTCTTGTTAAACACAGACTATAAAATATTAACGAAAGCCCTAACACTAAAACGTAAACCCTTCATGAAATACCTAATCCACGAAGACCAGCAATGCAGTGTGCAGAAAAGAAATATCAAACACGTGCATTTTTTAAGAGACATCATTCAATACACACACTAAAAAGATACAGAAGCAGCAATATTATCTATAGACCAAGAAAAGGCATTTGATAGTTTCACACGAATGATTACACAAAACATTTGAGAGAAATAATATGAGGAAATACTTTACAAACTGGGTCAAAATATTATAAAATTAACCGGAAAGTAGGTTACTGATAAATCACACACTTACAGACAAAATACAAATAACTCGATCGGTAAGACAAGGATGCCCATTATCTCCATTACTATATGTGCTAGTATTGGAATCAATCTTAGAAAAAAACAGACAAGATAAAACAATTAAATGGACACAGATACCGGGAAAGGAGAATCAAAACTCATAGCATACGCAGACGACGCTGTATTTTTTTTCTCCATCAAATTATACATCAATATAAAACATCTTAAATACCTTTGAAACCTTTGGCAAACAGAGTGGCTCCAAAGTAAATATTATAAAATCCAAAATTATGGGAATAGGAAAGTGGAAATTCTTCTTCTTCTTCTTCTTCTTCTTCTTCTTCTTCTTCTTCTTCTTCTTCTTCGTTCTCAATCTCCCGCTACCAAACCATGAAAGGGCGTAAGTAGCAGAATGTAGTCCAGAGAACGGAATGCTTGATTGCGATATTTGCACCTTTCGGTCCAACACATCCGACTTCAGCAAGCATTTTTTGAGTACCGGGCTAGCATTCCCTCTTCAATCTCTTCTCCTTAGCCAGTCTGCCCTGCTGCATCCTGTTATCCAAGATCACCGCGTTGAGGTGTAGAAGGGTCTTGGCAGCTCTGGTTCGCTGGCCCTGACACTAGCAGTCAGCTATGAGTCGCTGATCACTGCAGCTCATGCGCTGCTCAGCATCTTGAACCCAGTGGAAATTCAAAACTGATTTCCCCTTTCAATTAATGCAAGAACAGAAACTAAAAATGTATGGAATATATTACCAGGCAAATAAGAACAAAGAAATGTGGCGAAAATTAACAGAGCAGATCAAAAATAAGTTGGGAAAATATAAATTTAAAACTACAACAATATTTGGCAGAGGCATTATCATACCTAAATTAATATATACGTGTAACATCTTCAGTCGCCCACTAGAGATCATCACAGAAATAAGAGTGCTCATTAGAAATTTCGTTTTTATAAACACTAGATCCAGCATTAAACACAAAACATTAATGCAAGACAAAAATAGCGGTGGAATTGCCCTTCAAGACATTACAACAAAAGTCCAAGCTCTTAGAATAACATTTATAAGCGAAATAATCGCACACCCCAACGAATACCCACTTGCACACTATTATGTAGGACTTGAAATGAGTAAGTTTTGTAAAATACAAAATAACATACCACATTTCTTTGGAGACGTATCACCATTCTATAAAGAGTGCAACAAATGCATGCAAGGAAATGAACACTTAATTATGCTAGAAACTAAAATTATTTATTTTAAAAAAAAGTACAATCACAAAAGCCATCACTTAAAAAAAGAATAAAAGTAGGACACCTTTTCTTTATTCCAGACTATACATATATATTTAGTAGCCTTCACGCACTAAAAATATCACAAAAAACAAAAGCAGTTACATACAGCTGCTATATAATATAACACCAATAGGACAAAAACAATTACACAGGTACAAAACCCGCACACCCAAGTATCAAATATGCAGAAACCGAAAAACATATGCAATATTGTAACACAAACTGAAGAAACATTAAGACAGATAATAAACAAACACGCAAAAACTGAAGTGAATATGTTCAGGGCAATTATGCTAAATAACATTCCCAAAACAGATAAAAACACCCAAGACACATTACTAACACTTTTGGCAATATTCAAACATTTAGTTTGGACCTGAAGAAACAAAGCAACATACGAACAACACATTTACACTCCAGAACTGTTTAAACATATATATATATATATATATATATATATATATAATTATTTGTGGACCGCTTTAAATTTGGAATGAATTTGTTTTTTTTATAATGAACAGCAAAGTTGCTGTTTTTGTCTTTTATTGTTAAAAAAAAAAAAATTTTTAATTTTTTACACACAGTATGCATTAAGTTATAACGTGGTTAAATTTCTACAAAAATCATTCAATGAAGACCCTCACTTTATTTATATCCTTTATTACACAATCTTGTGTCTACCTACCTACCTATATGTCTCAGTTCCTTCTCTCTCAATCTCTCCCCTTCTATCCGCTTTTCACTTTCTATCTTGCACTCAACTATTCCTATCTGATGTCAATTCAAATGGAAATGTTTGTTTCAACGAATAAACTTGATGCTTCTCTGATGAAAAAGAGTAAATAAAATTCAATTTAAAATGTAAGGTAGTGCTCACATGGTGAGGCCCTTCCATTGCACTTCGGTTGGGTTGACCTCTGCGATCGCCCCAAATGTGGACGATTCGAGTGCATAGTTTTTGCGTAAGGGGGTCTGCGTTCGCACTATCTCCTGATAAATCAAATGACATGAATGGTTTTTAGTATTTTCTCGCTTCCTACGGCTCGGAAATAAAAGCTTCATTTTGTTTAATTACATGTGCAGGAACGCACTGCTTTTCAGCTGAAAATATGCACTAAGAATAACTTCCTTTTATAAATACGTGCACGGGAATTCACCTTCTATAACCTCAAAATATGCACTATGCTAGTCTAAGACAATGGACAAGAGTATTAAAGCCTTTTAAATGTGTATCTTGAATAGGCTTCCTGTAAAGTAAGGAATACCAATAGTGACGTTCTGGAACAACTCAATGTAGATAAAACACTTCTGAAGAAAATAAAAGGCAGAAAATACAATATGTTGATCATGTCAGGACACATGACAGTCTGCTGAAATGGCGGCAAGGATACAGGTGGACAGACAACATGAAGATGTGGCCGGGACACAGTTTGACTGAGTGTGCCAACCTGGCACGGGACACCCATTACCGTCAAACTCCGATGCGGAGACAGCACCGCATTTTGATGATAATTTTACGTATTTTTCATAGTCGGGCGCTGTCCTGTCAGGTCAAGTCATCCCGTAACCGGTGAAGTTGTTGGGGCACACATGAAGACATCCTCACAACTCCACGCCACCCTTCTCTGTCAGCGGCCGCTGCTTGTGCCTCTTCTGGTCGGAGATTGCATCTTCCCGTGCAGGATCGTATTTGCACTACCATTTGATCTCGATACGTGACCGTACCAAGCGAGTTTCCTTCTTTTGACAGTTGCCAAGACTTCTTCAAACGGTCCTATTGCTGTTACAATTTTATCTCGTATTTCTTCATTTGTAACTCGACATTTGTACGTGACGTTTAAAAGTCTTCGGAAACATATCATCTCCCAGACCTGTATCCTTCGGTGGAGGTCAGCTATAACTGTCCATGTCTCACAAGCATAGAGGAGTATTGACAGGACGAACATACGCATTAATCTGATTTTCGTGCATAGTGCTAACCGTTTATCTTGCCAGATGTTGCTAATTCGTGCAAGCGCAGCTATTGTATGTGCTATTCTGGCCAACACCTCACATTTTGATCCTTCACCACTGACAATCGAGCCCGGATATTTAAAACGGCCAACTACTTCGAGTTCCTGGCCATTTGCTTTTATCCTACTGTTAAAGCCATCGGCGTTGTTGGTCATTAATTTTGTCTTTCCACCTTTCCAGCGTTTATCTCCATACCATAGTCAAGAGCTGTTTCATCGACCCTTCTGACCCATTCCTGGAGTTCTGCTTCTGAACCCGCCAACCCGTCGATGTCATCTGCAAAACGAAGGTTGGTAATCGTTCGGCCCCCTATCTTGACAATACCACTGTGACCTCCAAGTGCTTCACTCATAATTCCATAAAGGAATATATTGAAAAGAGTTGGAGAGAGTGTACAACCCTGTCTCACACCAACTGATGTGCGAAACCAGTCCCCTCGTCTCCCATTCACAAGAACTGCGCTGGACGCTTTGTCATACAAGTGTTCAAGGACCGTTATAATATTTCCGTTGATTTTATACATCCTCATGGTTGCCCATAGCGCTTTATGCCATACCCTATCAAACGCCTTCTTAAAATCAACAAACACATGGTACAGTTTTTGTTGCTGTTTTAGATATTTCTCGCTTAGCAGCCTTAAATTAAATATCTGTTCTGTAGTGCTTCTTCCCTGTCTGAATCCTGCCTGCTCCCCAGCAATGATGTTCTCTGCTTGGGGTTTTAATCCGTGGAGGATTAATCTAAGCATGACCTTACTAGGGTGGATGATGAAGCTTATTGTTCTGTAATTTTGTCACATCTTTAGGTTTCCATACTTATGTAACGGTATAACCATTGATTTTGACCATAAGTCCAGCCAGTTTCCTGTAGCCCATATTTTGTTGCAGATGTGTGTCAGGCCTTCCACCACTACCTCCCCATCTGCCTGTAAGAGCTCTACTGTTATATTGTCCATTCCGTCCGCTTTCCCTCTTCTCACTGTCTTTACCGCTGCAGCTACCTCTTCCTTCGTTATCAGTTGGTTATCCTCTATAGTTGTTGGTGTTGGAGGGATTGTTTTCTCAGGTTCGTTCTGTCCCTCATAGTTGTATAACTCGGAACAGTACTCTGTCCATCGTGCCAGTACGTCATTTTCATCGATAAGGCATTTGCCGCTTTTATCCTGGATCATAAAGTTCCTGCCTTGTCTCGGTTTTACCAGTTCTTTGACCATCTTGTATGCTCCTTTGGCGTCATTTCTGTTTAATCTCTCTTCGATGTTTGTACATTACTCACATATCCACACTTCTTTCGCCTCTCTCATCTTTTGTTGTATCGCTTTCTTGACTTCTTTATATCTGCCAGCCTCATCTGGTGAATGATTTTGGTTTTTCAGTGACCTTCTTCTATCACAAAGGTCTAGAATTTCTTTGGTCACCCATGGCTTTTTTTGTTGTTGTTTGTTTGGTGGCATCCCATGATCTCTGTTGCTGTATCTGTGAGAGCTGAGTTCAGAGACGCTGTTACTGTATCGGTATCTAGTCCCTCTCTGAGAACCAACAGTGGAGCAAATCTCCCTCCTACCCTCGATTGGAACACTTCGATGATTGTTGGGTCTTTTAGTTTGTCCAGGTCAAACTTTAGTCTAGTCACTTTAGTCTAGTCACTTCTTTCTTTGGGACTCTCTTCAGTCGCAGACGCTTAGTCATCATAACAAGATCGTGGGCGCTTCCTATATCCGCTCCGGGGAAACTTCTCGTTTTGTCTGTGTTTATGCTAGATCTAAACCTCCTCTGGACCAGTATATAATCATACATACACCAAATACCGACAAAACTGAAACAACAAATTATAGACTAATTTCTCTCCTGAACACAGACTATAAAATATTAACGAAAGCTCAAACTAAAACTCAAACCATTTATGAAAAACATAATACACGAAAACCAACAACGCAGCGCACAAAATAGAAACATTAATAAATACCCACATTTCTTGAGAGACAACGAATTTGCACATGATAAAAACATACAAACCATAGATCAAGAAAAAGCATTTTATTTTTCTATTTTACGTGTTTGCCTTATTAGTTTCTACTGGCGGAGGCGCGGCTATTCAACCCCAGACCGTAGTCAATTGGGCGATATTAAAACTCATAAACCAGTGATTGGGTGCATGTGTACGTTTGTATAAGAATAACTACACAAAACATTACAGAGAAATAACGGGGAAATAATTTACAAATTGCGTTAAAATGTTATACAATAAATCAGAGAGCAAATTACTAATCAACCATACACTTACAGAAAGCATACAATTAACTAGATCAGTGAGACAAGGTTGTCCTTTATCTCCACTAGTATACGTATTATTATTAAAACCAATCTTAGAGAAAATTAGGCAAGATAAAACCATTAAGGGAGCTCATATACCAGAGACAGAAGTGAAAACAACTAATAGCCTATGCAGATGACACATACTTTCTGCAGGACTCATGAGGTCTTCTACCCTGGGGGCAACTCTTCTCTCTCTCTCTTCTTACCTCACTCTGTTTCCTTTGACTCTGTCCAACAGTCACACTCTTGCACAACTTTCACACGCGCCCTCAGGGTGAGACCTTTCCATTGCACTTTGGTTGAGCTAGCTTCTGAGGGCGCACAAACCTAGCATAGGTACATACAGACGCACACATTCATCCAAGCACTGATTTATGCGCACTGATATCGCCCAATGGACTACGGTCTGGGGTGGAAAATGGCGCGCCTCCGACAGTAGAAACTAGTGAGGCAAACATCTAAGCAACAACAAAAAATATGCAGATGACACAATATTTGTTCCAACGACCCAAACATTTATACAAAACATTCTCGATACTCTCACAACCTTTGGCAAACAAAGTGGAACTAAATTAAATATCTTAAAATAAAGAAGGATGGGAATAAGCAAGTGGAAGTCTAAAACTGATTTCCCCTTTCAGCTTATACAGGTAAAAAAATTTAAAATTTACGGCATAGATTACTCAGACAACCCTTCAGACGAAAACAGAGAAATGTGGCAAAAAATAGCGGAACAAATTAAGGATAGATTAGATAAATATAAATTTAAAGCCACAACAATATTCGGAAGAAGTGTCATAATAAATACCTTTGTCATCCCCAAATTAATATAAGTATCCAACATCTTTAACCCCCCATCAAAGACAATCAAGGAAATTAATAAGCACATTAGACGCTTCATTTTTAAAAACTACCATGTATAGTTTCAAAACCTTAACATTAACACAAGATAAAATGAGAGGCGAAATTTCTTTACAACATATCGAAACAAAAGTTAAAGCCCAAGGAATTAAATTGATAAGTGAAATAGTTACAAACCAAAACGAGTACCCACTAGCACACTACTACATGCGACTCAGACTTAGTAAATGGTGTAAATTAAAAAACAATATGTCACATTTCTTTGGGAGTACCCCCCTTTTACAAACAATGCATCAAGCATATACAAGGCAATGAACAACTAAACAGGAAACCAAAATTATATATAAACAGTGCAATCTCAAGAGGTACTACTCAAAAATGGAATCAAAAGAGGATATAATTATTTTATTGCAGATTATACAAGCATATTCAGTAATCTACACACAAAAAAAATAGAGAAGTAACATACATACTTTTATTGAATTGAACACCACTTCAAAGCCAAATATCACACAGAACACCAAAGTGTAAACTTTGTAGACAAAATATTCAAGAGACAGAAGAGCACATATTTTATCAGTCTATAACCATATCCCAAACTTTAACAACACATAGACAGACAATAAACAAACACACCCAAATGAAAGTAGATCTGTATAGAGAAATTATGCTAAACACTTTCCCTAAAACAGACAGAAACACCCAAAACAGACTATTATCCCTTTTAGCAGAATGTAAACATTCAATTTGATTAGGAACAAAGCACTTTATGAACTGAGAATATACACTACACAACTCTTCAATTACATATACACACAAAAACACAGAATATAAGACATACGTATTTCAACAACTAATTGGATTTTAAATTTTAAAGTTTTGTGCTTGGCGTGTCTTTCCCTTTTTCTTAAAACTGTTTTAAAAATAACGTAAACAGCTTTATTTGGCCTTTTTAATTTTTTTAAAGAACGAAATTTCATGAATTAGAAATATGGTTTTTACATTAAATTGTTTTCTTTAAAATTGACTCCATTTAATGTTTTCTTTAATTAATCTGCTCACTCAATATTTTTCTAATTCTCAATCATTTTCTTCCTCCCCTTCTTTCTTGTGCTTTCTGTTCAAATTGCCTTATTAAATTGAATTGAAATGTAAAAATGTATTCAAATTTGTATTTTCACAAAAGATAAATAAAAGATTTTTGAAACCTACATCAATAAAATTTGTAAGAGTCATTTACCTCAAATAAGTATCCTCCTTTATGGGTTATCTCAATTTATTTTATGAATCACTTCACACCAGGGTTGCCACAATGGCCTTTTAACGTTCAAATTAAAAAACTCTGGCCTTTTAAGAGCGTTTGATGGTAGACTTTCTGTTTGAATTTTTTGTACGATTTCATTTGAACACGCCCCGTGTGTGTGTGTATTTAAATACATATATATTACCAGAGCCGATCAATCTAATGGAGCTCTGTCGCAGACGGTAAAGGGGCCTGCTCTATTCAATTTCACTATACACTCACTCAAAACAAATTCAAGTAACACTAAATATAAACACAATACAACAGATTCTTGATTCAAGTAACACTACCAACAAACAACTTAAATTCTTTCTATCACACGCTTATCTAAAACACTAGTACCACTAAACCTAACCTTATCGATAATGTTATTGCCCAGTTATCTCTCCTCTCCTAATCTGGCCTGCTATGATCGAACTTTGTTGCGGATTGCCCTTGATGGTGAAGTTCGTAGGTTATAAACGCAGGTACGACGTCCGTGGTCTTGTTTCTCTTTGTCGGCGGTAGATCAAAGTGGTCTCGACGAGATCAGGATAGACTACGTAAAGGATCACTGGAAAACTGCCTCTAGCTGCGACTGACGATTGACATTCACGTGTTCAATGTGCTGTCGTTTGATCGGTGGGACTGCGTCAATGTGATGAATAGAATACTGCCTCTATAAGCTACGGACGACTTGTAATTACGACCAATACATAATATGAGGGTAGTTATCTTGCTTGCTGCGTGTTTATCTCAACTGCCTCTCTCAGTTGACTACTCTACGACGAAATATCTCTTTCGAATCTACCTGTCTCTGAAGTGAAGCGTTCTACTCTATTGTGGTTCTCAACTAAAATCTGCCTCAACTGCATATCTCCGTCGCTTGCTTTCCACTAAGTCTATTTCCAAAGTGTTCTGTGGTGAATCGTTCTCTCTCTGTGGTATCTCTTTCGAATGTGTAAAATAATGTTATCTCTCAGTCTCTGAAGTAAAGTGTTCTCTGTGGTATCACTGTCGAATATGTCCCGCGGTCTCTGAAGGGAAATGTTCTCTCTCTCTCTCTCTCTCTCTCTCTCTGTGGTTCTCAACTCAAAACTGTGTTCAAATCTGACGTCTCGTCTGCGTGTGTCTAGTCTCAAGTCTATCTCTCAAGTGCAATGTTCAATCTCTGTGGTATCTCTTTCAAATGTGTCTCACGTCTCTCCATCGGGAATTATATTTTGATCCGCCTCCCCAGATAGCGTGATTTCCAAAACGGCATGCGTTTAGTCCGATTGCTTCCATTATCCCCCATCCTAATCGCGCGGTTTCCAGACGACACGGGTTTGTCGGCGGCAATAAGTCTACCCGTTTACCGTCCTACGTGTGGACACATGGCATGTAACTTACGTCAGGTTACGTATGTCTACCTAAGCTTCCACCTGCGCGAATTGAGACAAAAACGTTAGTAGTTCGTTTTGGTTACTTAAATTCTGACGGGACTGAGTTCAGCTGCACTGACTCGGTCCTTTACATCCCAAGAAAGAGAATGAAAAAAGGTTGTCTATCTACGATATATCTCTACAGCTAAGATCTGTAACAACATATAAATATATATATAGGAACTTGAGCATAGTTTTCAGTTAGAAATAGAAAGCTGCAAGTCATGTTTATTTGTTTAGCTATCTTTCGTTTGTATATTAGAATAAGTTTCATGATATAAACTCGCTGATGCGCAGGTAAAACTCGATAGTCAATTAAGACAGCTCTCCAGTGTGAGACAGCTGATTAAAAACAACTGCTACCTTGAAGGTGGGCTAGGGACAGGCAAAAACTATGATTCGAGAAGTCCGCGACGTCGAAGGAGTAAAATAAGTGGCAAAGATGTGGCATACTACAGTCGTATCAGATATACTGATCTTTTTATAGCAGTCAACCAATCAAGTAAAGCCATTTTAGCTTGACATGGAGCATTATCTTTAACAAATTCTAGCCAAGCCAGCATGTCTTTTGCCAACTGGTCCAGCTCCGACTATGTCTTTTCTGATTACTTTGTGTATGTCGAGCTCTCTTTTTCAAGTATGTTTTTGATCTGCCTCGACGTCTTTTACCGTGGGGGTTTCAGAATAGAGCATGTCGTGTAATGCCGTGTCCTACAGATAGCTAACTAGTCATTCCTAACACTACCACGTTCGTGATTTTATGATACCATTTCAATCCTTCTATCGCACGCCGATCCCCATTTATGAAAATATGTAGTTGATCTCCATGTTTCAGAACCATACATAAGAATGGACTTTCCATTGGAGTTGAATATATTAACTTTTGTGTTTGACTTAATATAATGTGTTTTTACATAAGTTGCCAAATGCAATGACAGCTGATCTGGTCATTTATATTCTTAATGTAATTTCTTTATTTGCATCTCCCACTCTGGCTATATTACTATCAAAATATATGAATGATCCCAAATATTGAATGAGTGCATTTCCAAACCCAATCTCATTGTTGCTAGTTACATATCTTCTTTTATGTTCGCCCTAAAAAGGATGTTATGTATTAGTTTACAGCTAGGCCGCGATATCTGCCCCTTTCGGCCAGACCCATCTGGTTTCAACATGGTATTTTGGGGGACGGACTTTATCTTCCCTCTTAGACCAATATTTTCGTATCCAGGCGAAGACATACATTCAGATCACAATTATGTAGTCATTATAACAGCTATCAGACTGAAAATATATGGAATGAATACATACAAAGGATACCCAAATAGATATACCAGCTAAAACATCCTGACACTCAACAGAAATATCTTGTAAAAGTCAAAAATAAATATGGTAGTCTACTATTAGACAGCATGAAACATTACATGAGAAACAACCCCAGAAGAGAATGTAAGAAAAAAGTGGTACTGTTTAAAAACAAATATTCAATGTAGCGAACCAAACTCTACAATAAAAGAGTTTACGAAAAATGTAGTACGAATGACATACAACTTAATAAAAGAATGCAAAAGACCAAAATACGTTCCAGAATATTGGTACTGGACAGTGAAATTTTAGGAGTGAAGGGGTGAAACCTATAGAAATTCATCGGCGAATGAACTTCCAGTACAGTAATGCATGTCTTTCACTCCAAGAAGTGTATGAGTGGGATAGGAAGTTCCAAAACGGCTTGAGTTCGATGACAGACTGTTCAGGACCGGGTCAGGCACAATGAGTATTGACTCCAGAGTCGATTGCAACTGTTGACCTTTTCATAAAGAAAAAATGAAATTGTCACACATCTGTCAATGTTCAGCATAACACATCATCCATAATGTGCTACAGTACCACAATGTGTTTGCAAGGTGGCTGTCACAGCAGCTTACTCCAGAATTGAAACAACACGTTGATGCATGTCAGAAACTATTGCGGCGCTTTGATGTAGGCGGTGATGGTTTCCTAGCAAGAATTGTTACTGGAGATGACACCTGGGTTCACTACCACGAGCCTAAAATGAGGAGGGCGAGCAAGGAGTGGCGCCATCACTTCTCACCAAAACCAAAGAAGTTTCACACACAGCAATCTGCAGGAAAGGTTATGCTGACTTTTGGGAAGAACGTGGGCTAGTGGTTAAGTGACACGGTTCACAACCCGAAGGTGCTGGGTTCGCTCTCGATCACATCCCGTGGAAGCAGACCCTTACATAAAATGAATGCCGAAGTCGGACGCACTGTGCCGACAGGTGCAAAATAAAAACATAGTGCAACTCACACCGTCTTTGGGAATAGAGAAATAAGGTGAACGCAAATTAGGGAGAAAACAAAAATGTACTTCTGGAATCCCACTGTCAGCTTTGTCGCTCTTCTTTGTTTCCTTTCCAGCATGTGTATATCTCCTCTACGATAAAAACAAAAAACAAAACCCAAATTTGACCAATACATTTTTTTGTTTCACCGGAAACCAAGCACTTTATATGCGCTGGGGTACTTCTATCGAACGCAATGGTGACTACATACATACTCTAATGAGTCTTCTAAACCAGTATAAAAACGTTAAGCAATGTTGAGTTGAAAAAACAAATTAGACTGTTAAGATAAATGTTTTATCCCATCAACCATCATAAATAATAAACATAACAACCCAAAAACTAAAGGAAAACAGAATAAAATCACTGAGATGGGAAGACTATTTCAAGGAACTTCGGACCAGACAAAATAACAATTGAAGCAAACCTAGAAACTACCACAAGGAACGAGCTCCCTTTTTTTTGGTAGAAATCAGAGCATTTTTAATTCAGATGAACACAACCTTAAAGAAGATATGAATGTCCATGGCAATGCGTGCGATAGATATAATATGAGGATTAAGTACAGAAAAGACGGAGACAATGAAAATCAGTAGAATGAAAAGACACTAAATATTCAGGGAAAAATACAGAACTGAAACAGGTAAGAGAATTCGAATACGTGGGTAGCGTATTCACACAAGATGGAAGAATGGACAGAGAGGTGGAATCAAGAATACAAAAAAGCAAATACGGTTTCCTATAAAGCTCTCACTATTATTACGACACAAACACATTCCAATGAAGAAAAATATACATTTTGATAGTATTTTTATACAAACTCTCAGCTACCAGTGTCAAACATTAAATTTCACCAAGGCACACGAAAGAAAGATGATGGTATGCGAAATGAGTTGCTTGAGAAAGGATGTAGAGGTCACAAGTCTGGCAATACGAATCGAAGAAATCAGACAGAAGATGGGAGCAACACCGTGCATTTAATACACAGGAAGGCAGAGAATAAAATGGTTTAGACACCTGCCGAGTATGCAACCAGTTACAAGCTGCACGAATCTACAACAGCAGACTTCAGCGTTGTAGAGCAAGAGGGAGACCAAGAAAAGTAGGAAAGACGGTGTCAGTGACTGAGTGAGACACAGAAGACACCCGTAATGACAAGTCAACAACATCAGCGACACATCTGACACACGAAAGAAAACTACACCCCCATAGCGTCTACCGACACAAGTGGATAGAAGACGATGATGACATAACTTTGAACTGAATAAATAGCACGAAATATGGCTTGCATTAATATTAAGGGTGGGGGTGAGGGACGTGTTGGGCGCAACCACGTAATGAAATACAGAAACAGACAAGTAACACACTGTACACCTGTGACATAGGCCCGATGAGGTTTGACTTTAAAAAAAAAATGGAGAGTATGCTAGAATCGATATAAAATTAAACACACGAAATAACACTAATATTAGAACAGTAATATAAACTAATATATGCAAATATTCACATATTTAAAATGAAACTTATGATCACTTAAACTGCGAATATATAAATATCTTGTAAGTAAGAAAGTTGGACATGCGCGTTACACTTCAATGAAATCAGCAAGCAACAACATGGCGGACGAAGAGCTGACAGACGCTGAGCTTGCAGCTGAACTGAAGCAGTACGGGGAAATAATACAGCTTCCTATAAAAAATAACAAGCGGCACATTCTTTTAAAAAAACTGAATCATTTAAAAGCAAGAAGCAACATCCGAAATAGCAAACACTCTCAGAATTCGTCGTCGGCGAATTCACAAAACCGCTCTCCTCGTTTACCATTTCGTCGAGGCGAGCCTGAGCAAACTCCAAACAGTAATAAATCTTTGAATGCCTCGTCCCCTAAAGCCAATGACAGCAGATCCAGACCTTTTTCAACTGCATTAGGTACTCGTGGAGGATCATCTAGCCATGACGAACACAGATCAGACGACAGTGATGTTGACCATGAAGATAGTGCACCATCCTACTATCCAAGTAAATTTAGTTCAAAAAATAATGTTCACAATGCTAACCTGACTAACCATATGAGTGCCAGAGATATACAAGAAAGGAAACGGTCTTCACAGTTATCAGACAGCGTGCTAAGAACACTGAGGCGCCGCACTGTAGAACCACTACCTGGACGCTCTCACAAAAGTGGAGTGTTAGAGCTCAGTACAGAGAAGAATAGATCCAACAACAGCTTAAATGATGGTAGTGATGATGAAATACCAGTACCATCACCAGCAAGATCTAAGCTGTATCCTGACTTGAGTAAAATAACATCCTTCCTCTCAAAGTCAAATGATAATAAATTTGAGTCATCCGACTCTGATCTTGATGAAAGTAGTACCAGCACTCTGCTGGAAAATAAAAGTCAAACTTTTCTGAAAACTTCTTTCAGTAATGCCCATCATGCAGATGCACAAGATACAGGCCACTTGGGACATATTTCATCTATTCGATCATCACATTCGAACACACATCACCTGAGAGCATATCCATTGCGGAGAGGCTATTTGAATGGGCACCACAGAGTGCAGCAGTATAGGTCTCGATATCTTGAAGTTCTACCACAAATCTTGGTTGGCGTGGCTGTACTCTTCTTCATTGCTTTGTTTGTCACATATGTTGTGATACACAAAGACTTTTTCTTCTCTTGGGTTTCTTCATCAAGTAACATAGGTAAGTAAATATTTGTTAGCTGTTTTTCTTAGTTTATCTGCTACCAAAACCTGATTAGGGAGCACAGAATAGTAACCTGCCAGTGATGATGTAGAGTTGAAAGAAGGTTGGTCATCCCACACTTTAGAATCTATAAACCATAAGAACTTTTACAGATATACAGACAGGTCAAGTGCATGAAAATGTATACAACCCATCCAAGACAAAATAAATAAGAAATGAACTGGAGGAGATGTCACAGGTAGGAGCCAGGTAATAAATGGAGCATCGGGGATAATTGTGATTGTAAATATGACACTGGTCCTGAAATATTAGGCGCCATGGCAACCTACATCGGGATTTATTGTGGCTTGTACTTGGATATAATAGACTGAAATAATGGTTAGTAGTGAGACATGTACAAAATGATTGATATCCTAGTTGAACACAGTTGTTTTGTGTACATATTGACCAATACTGTTTCAATTCACTTGTCCGTCCACTTGTGCAGGTGATTGTCATTGGGGAGCTTAAGTCATTGTTCTTGGCCAAGTGTGTTGTGTTGGTCTTTGTAAGCCCATGTTGTTAAAGGATTACTCTCATGTCATTTATCTATCTTCCACCAGGTTTACCTCCTGCTCTGTAGATAGAATCTTTGGTGCTTATACGCAAGCTGTGAGAGTTGATCAAGCTACATTCTCACGAGACCATTATTGTTTTCCCCCGCATAAATTCACATTTTAATATATATGGACCCTATGTGTCAAGTTGTCAGACCCTGTACTTTTTGGTATCTGAAGCTCCCTTTTTTGGAGGAAAGAATATCTCCACTACATCTTATCGTGCATGTCAGAAAAAGTAGCTGAATCTGGTTAAGCACTGGGCTGACAGTTCCATCATGTAAAAAGTGCTACATAAATCACTATTGCAAGAGCACATACATTTTCTGATGCAAACTCCCTATAAGGAGGTCAACTGCAGTTATGACCCTGAGCTCCTACATCATTTGTTAAGACAATATGGCACAACATGTAGTTCTTATAAATGAAACAAGAGAAAGTGTTTGCACAGTGTCTGCTCCTCTTGTGGAGCTGCAGAAGATGTTCCACTGTTTATTTGTTCTCCCTGACGTCTGACAGCGTACGAAGAAGAAGAAGATTTGTTCTCCCCACGTGTCTGTGTGTCCAATTTTTAATTTGTTGAACAGATGATTTATTAGTTTGCAGTGAGCCGTTCGCAGTGCAGTCTGAATAATTGTCATGTGATCTCTTCTTGGCAAAGAGTAGTATGTTTCTGCTATCTCAGATCCTGGGTGTTCTTTGTGCCACTTGTGTTTGAAGTTAAATTGTATCATTGTCTTCATTTCTTTAAATGTAGCCCTGTCTTCAGTTTGGGGGTTGCCCCTCCCTCTTTTGCCTTTCTATCTGCCTCCTTATTTCTGTGTATCTTACAGTGTGCAGGAATTCACAGAATTTTCACTGTGTTGAAATTTTAGCTTGCATTCGTGAGTGCCTCAGACAAGCTGTCCAATAAATTGTTTTTATGGTACTACAATGAATTATATCAGACAGGTCTACTTGCAGACCAATGAGTTTTACCATCTATGCTGTTTTTGGTCCTGAAAAAACTTAGAGATTTCTTTATTTAATTTGATGACATGTTGTTAGACACATGTTTTGTTTTTGTATGAATTTGGAAAATTTATTCAGCCATGCTTATAGTTATTGATTATTATGTTTCATCCCATGTCTTATAACAGGAGCTGGTGATAACTATCTACTCTGCAGTAATGATACTCCATCTAAGGTATGTGATTTATATCTGTTTATCCACCTGAATTTCTTTATCTGAGTTACAAAAAAAGATGGGATTGTGAGATAAGATGCAGATGAACTGAGCATTGATTTCTTCATCTCTTTGCCTCTTATTGCTCCTTGTGAAGCATAAAGTCACCTCTGCAGTCAGGCTCCTAAGGAATCAAGGAATCCCACCCTAAAGTTCTTTGTGCGTTAAGCAGTTGTAGTTTCTCTGTAAACATTAATTTTACCGTGTCCGGGATCAAGACGCCGAGCAGCGCATGAGCTGCAGTGGTCAGCGACCCATAGCTGACTGCTAGCATCAGGGCCAGCGAACTATAGCTGCCAAGACCCTTCTACACCTCTACGTGGTGATCCTGGATAACAGGCTGCAACAGAGCAGACTGGCTAAGGAGAAGTGATCGAAGAGGGAATGCTAACCTGGTACTCAAAAAATGCTTGCTGAAGTCGGATGTGTTGGACCGAAAGGTGCAAATATCGCAGTCAAGCTGTAAACTACGACACAATGCATTCCGTTCTCTGGACTACATTCTGCTACTTAAGCCCTTTTTACGCCCTATGTCACCTGTCGGCCCAGTGCATCAGACTTCAGCATGCATTTTATATAAAGGTCTGCTTTCTCCTGTATTTTGTAAGACATTGCTTCCCATGGGTAACAGCTGGTGCTGTGATTGGGGAGCGAAACATAACACCTTTGGTTTGTGAGCCGTGTGACTTAACCACTAGCACCATCCCCGTACCAGAGGAGTGACAGAGTCAAGTCATTTATTTAATGCTAATATAAACAAATATTTACACCAATGTCACTTATATTCACATGCTCTTAGTTCTTAGTTGACCTATACTTCTACAGGGGCGGATGCCCCTGTGCAGGTCCAAGCTCTGGTATGATCTGGATGTAGCCGGGAGGAGGATTTCCTTCTTAGCGGGCTAGGCTCAAGCAGCATACTACTCCGCTGGGCTAGGACAAGTGCCGCAGATGGTGGTTAACTAATGTGCGAATCCATCTTAATAGACTAAAACACTAGAGCAAAGTAGACCAGCAGCCTGTTAGGTGCCATCTATGCTGCTCTAAACAAACCGCCTAACCATGGTCGGTGTTATGCCATGTGACACAGTTAGTCACCTCTTATGATATGCTCTCTGTTTGGCAGTGGTCATACACAAAGACCCCGGTGGACCACATGTATTTTTCTAAATTTTCACTCTGTTACCATTTTGTAGTAAATCACTAATTTTTCTACATTATTTTTGACATGTTATTTTATATATGAAGGACTGTTATGATCAAGAGGAAGTGGACAGATCACTTCTAATCATCGAGAAATTGTTTGAATATCTCAGCTTTTTGAAAGGTATGTTTTTATCTGATAATACTGACTTGTAGCTGTTACTTTAGTGTATTTATTTGTTTAGTTGTGTGACATGAATTCTGTAAGGAGTGAAACTAGTTGGTGTTAACTAGTCTGTGTTTATGGTGTGCCTGATTAGCATAGTGATAGAGCACTCACTTTTCACTGCAAAGGTACGAGGTTCAACTCTTGTTACCAGTACGCGTCTAGCCACGGTTAGGGATGGAAAAGGCATCGAATAAGGGGACTGGTCACCCCACCCCCTAAACAGGCTGTAAAAGTCAAGATCCTATTTACACACAGTGTGGCATGTTGGACATATGGTAGGACTCATTTACTTGACCAACTGCACACTAGAGGTGATGTGGTTAGCACCATGTCACTGACTTTACTTCCCAGACTTCCTCTGGTATTAACATTTTTTTAGGCTTGGTTGATCCCAGAGCCGTTTGCGATAAAATATCCCACATCATTTGGAGAATCCAGATTGTTTGGTTGAGCAGATAGTGCACTAACCACTCCACTGCGCAACTGCTGCTCCTAAACAAACTGGTGCAGTACAGTGATATTTCTAACATTTCATTTTCCGGCCATCACTTACTGCTGCGATGGGACTACCTTTACCTTTATTTTACTGTGCAGGTTTCTGTTTCTTTTTCCGTATTCGTCTTGAAAAGAATGTTGTGTCATAGATTGCAACGAGGCTGCAATATCTGTGCCTTTCTGCCCAACACATCCGATTTCAGCACAGCATTTTTGGGACCTGGTACGCCTTCCCTCATAGATCCCCTAGGACCGCCACTTGGAGGTGGAATATGGTCTTGGTCAGCTATGTTTCGCTGGCTGCTGTTAGCTCATTCACTGCTATCTTCATCCCCAAGTTGTTGCTACTAGTGCTGAGTTAACTCTTGATGATGTTTCTTTAGTAGTGGGTTACAGTGGCTCTTCCTACATTTTGAGGTGTACTTTGGAAAGTGGATCAGGGTCCTACAGGCTGTAGTGCAATACAGGGCTCCTCAGTAAGCTCACCACATTACAGTGTCGATCCCCACTTCATTGACCAGACTGCTGTGACACAGTCTGTTTCCAGGGGCACTGTGAGGAAATGAGGTGGGGGTTCTTGATCAGTATGTTTCACCTGATCCTGATTAGTGTTTGCTTCCTTACTACCTAGGTAAAGTACCCGAGTATTCAAGTGTTTATCTCCCACAGCAAAGACACTGAGTTTGCTCCCTAGTCTCAACACTCCCCAGTCTACTCAGGTGTGAATGGGTTACTTTTCTTCCTCGTTCGTCTTTAGACCTCGACTTCAATGACTCTAATGAAGGCAGCAGTCGACTTGAGGCTCCGTACAGCTTCTCATGGAAGGACATTGGCAGTTGTCAATACTATTTCTGTCGGTACACAGTGGACAGGACTGCAAAATATCTTCTGCCATCATGAGGGCTGTGTTGCAGGCACAAAGGTCTGTAGGGCCAATCTTGAACTTGTTGTACAGATGACATCTCAGTATCTTGTGTCCTGTGCGTAGTCGGAGAATGATCACCTGGTTTCGTCTGGAGAGATGGTGGTAGGCATCGTTTTCTATGTGACCAGGGTGGTCTTTTTTTCCATTTTGCACTATACGTTGCCCTGATGAATGCTTTTGTTTCATTGTATGTAATTTCTGAATCACTCTGCTGCAGCATTGCTCCCTCTCTGGCGAGTCTGTCTGCCTCCTCAGCCTGGAATGTTGCGCAGTGGGCTGGTATCCACTGGATTATGCTTGTTTTTAAGCACTGGGACAGGCGTTGGAGCGAGTCTGTCAGAGCGCCAAGTTAATTTTTGTTCTGTTCTTGAGAGCCATTAACACTGAGAGGGCGTCTGTGAAAACGACCACTTGCTTTTCTGAATGGGTTACTGACTTTCAGAAGAAGGCAAGGACACATGGAAGATAACTAGTAACCTTACCTCAGAAAAAGCAGATAGTGTACTATGAAACCTCTACACTTGATCCCTAATGGCATTATCTGTTATGGAACTACTTTTGTCATTTTTAGTACATGATTCTAGTATAAAAGGACAGCACACCCTAGACTAAAAAATAATTTCTTGCTCAAGTTCAATGAAGCTAATGAAATTGAATTACAAGCAGGGAATACGTGAAATAATTATTCTGTTATGGATTTGTTGCTTAATGTGCTGCATGCTTAGATATGCTTTTAATTTTGAACCAGCCTATGCTCTTATAAAAGAAAACAATTTTTTGTGTGCATTTATTTAATGTTATAATTTGTCACGCAAACGTGTCTTTTTGTCCATGACTGTGGCTAATTCTTTGAACTGGAATATATCTAAACAAAGGAGTGGTCAGCCAGAGACCGATGGCATCTCTAGAATTTGTCTGGGAAGGGTACTGGTGATTGCCATATGTGCTCTCTCTGTTTCTTGTATGTTGGGCACCTTTGTAGCAGAGTCCGGTGATCATTTTATCAATGCTGCAGTTACATTTATCTGTAGTTATTATTCATTTGTTGAAAATATGGAATTGCAATCTCTTGGACCTTATTCAGCATCTTCAAGATTTTCAGTTACTTCTGTACAGCTGACCTAGGCAGACACTACTAAGGCATAAGTCACCTCATGTTTTACCTCCATGCATTATATGGTTTGCCTCTTTCTTTGTTCCCCCTATTATGTCTTTCATTTTAAGACTTGGCTGTGCGCATGAAAAAGAGTTCACTGTTAGCCACTGTCCGTGTAAAAAAAAATAAAGGTAATGAAAATTACAACACAACAGTGGCCTGAGTGAAGGCCAAAAAGAGGCGTTCTAAATTATGGAAAGATCAGTTCAATCACCTATTTGTCTGCACACATGATTGCAAGTACCCAAAAAAAAACTCAACACATCCACAGTGGTAGAAGAGAAGTAACTTAAGTGAAGATCAATTGCTCACAGTCTTAAGCTTCCTGGATATTTTCCCTAACCTTAGTTTGTAAAAAAAAACAACATGATGCCGATGCACTTTTGATATTCTTTCCATCTTGACATCAGCATATTTACCTTTATTGCTGCATTTACTTGTTGCTACATAAGCTATTTCTGCAATCACTAGACATTAGAGCATATTAGAGTACTTCACCTGTCTTCTTGGTGTTGATGACAAAGTACAGATGGGCTTGATATGTGTTGTGCATGTCTGACAGATGGACACAAAAAAATGATGACATGCTGACCTTATAATTACGAGCGTCCACCCAGACACCCACCACTGAGAGGGAGTGATAGACTTGCGAGAAGTCCTTAGTCTGTCATGATACTCCATGAAGATGGACAGAAATGTTTCGACAACATTTAACTACATGGCATCGGACACATACTGTTCACGCTATTGCCAAGTGATTGGTTGTTTTATGGCGTTTCAGTTATAAGAAAGCACACATTTTTGTTTGGTCCATCGTGTTGTATAGTTAAGGGAACTTCATAGTCTCGAGGTAAGTTGTTCACCTCGGGTGCCAGAGGTCGCGAATCACAGTGGAGACTGGAATTTTTTCACGTAGATTTTCTGGTAAAAATTTCTCTGATATCTGTGTAGTGAGATCGAACTCCCGTGTTCAGGGTCGAGCACGTAAAAAATCATTTGGCAGTTATAAATCTAAAAGAGTAGGCTTAACAACCGCTACCAGACCAAAATTAAAAATTCTTGTTAAAAATCTACCCAATTATTTGTACCTTCCCCCCCAGGTCTAGTAAGTTGCAGGAAGTTTAAAACATACCTACTACTGATAGCCGTCGGCTACCTGACAACAAATTAATATACCTGTTTGAATACCAGGATTCCAAGTTGTACAGTTCATAAATAGTTGTCCTCACAGATTTGTAAAGAGAAGTATTAATGGGACAATTTTATCATTGCAGGAAGAGCACAGTGTGACACTTCAGGAGCTGCTGGGGATACAATAAAGGCAGAAGTAATTAAGAGCCAGCTAATACCAGAATATGTGGCACAACAAAGACCTTTGAATTATGTGGTATTTTTGTGTGTTTGTAGTGTTCCTTACTCATTTATGACCCTAACTTTTCAGGCTGTTCCATATTTATAACTTATCTGCACTGTCATTCCATTTTTTGTTTTGGTGCGGGTATATTATGAGAAGAGAATTGTTAGAACAACTCTGACAACAGACGCAATTTTGTATGAGGGACACATACATACACTCAGAATGGCAGAGAAAAGATAATAAAAACAATTTAATGGCATAGAAGAAAGTCAACAACCGAATTGATAAACAATACTTGGTGACTAAGTTTGGAGAACCCTGAATTCATCACAGCTTCATCACGCATGAAGTATTTTACTGGATTTGAAACAAACAGTCAGTTTGAGCACATAAGGAAATCTCAAATTTAAAATTGAAATTAGACGTCATTAACCTTTTCCTGCATTTTACTGATCTATGTCTCCATTTAGTTTTTCAGCTGCACTTTCATCTTCATGGCTCTGCCAGATCATATCAACATACATGACTTTTACAGCATTTGGATGTGCTTGGCTAGCATTGATGTAGATAAGAAAAAGAGTGTGGCTCAAAGAAGAGTCCTATAGCAAGCATTCCTCTAAGACTTCTTTAGAAGAGACTACATTACTTTTCTTTGTCTGGATTGTTTGGTTTGTTGCCTTTCAGAATTGGATAACATGTGCATTCTTCCAGTCTTTGGGCAATTGTTCATTTCTTCAAGTCATGTTGATTAACTTGAAGACTATTTCTTTCCCCAAAGAGCCCAGGTGAGTTAACATTTCATTATAGATCCTGTCTGGCCAAGGAGAGTTTCTAGGTTTTAATTTCTTCAGACCTTGTTGGAATTTTTGCAAACTTAAGTCAGCTTAAAATATGGAGACACTAGCAGTTGGGGCTTACTCTTGACGTTTCAAGTGTCCTAGATGTACCTTGTCCAACTACAAAAGCTTTCCTGATATGTTCACAGAGGCAAAGTACCAGTTGGAGTGCTCTGCCTTTTTCTGGTCTTCAGTTATTGTTCTTCTTTCATCTATCACTGGTTAAGCATTGTTCTCCTTCTGTTGCCAGACAAATTGTCAATCAATGTCCAGACTCTCTTCCCATTGTGCTTTAGATCAAGTTTTGCACATGTTGCTGGCCATTTGTCATTTTTTTGCCTTCTCAACTATGAGTTTGACCATGGTGCTGGATTTGTTGTAGAGGATCTTTTCTTCTTTTGATGGTGCCATTTCGAGGGCTGCTCTTGCTTTATTTCTATCAGATATGGCAGCTTGCATTTCTTTGCAGTAGAATGGTTTGTACGACTCTAACACTGCTGCTGTCATTACCAAGCAGGTAGTCATATAATGATTTCTGGAAGTCTTCAGTCAGCCGTACCAAAGTTTCAGCACGTTTTCCATTTGTAGAATAGTTAACAGGGAGTGGTGAGGATTGGTCTGTGATCACTCCCAACGCCATCAAGAGCTTGTAGGTGACAAGATTATCAAATCGGGTCAACTAAGTGATAGGAAGGCCCTGTGCAGGAGTGTTGGTGGGGATCCTGCAGAAATGATGGGTTGGTTGCTTCAGAAGACTCGTCTAAATATTTTCCTGTCCTGTTGCGATCTGGGTAACCTCAGCGGAATAGGAGGGAAATTTACCACTTTTGTAAGCACCGACCTGTTGGATATAACTCAACATTAAACAAAAGTTGCACATGCACCAGATAGTTGACTAACTTTAGGTCAGTCTAAATATGTAAATGTGGTCTGTTAAACTAAACAGCCTTGCTGAGGTCGGATGTCTTGGACCGAAAGGTGCAAATATCGCAGGCAAGCTGTAAACTACGACACACCGCATTCCGTTCTCTGGTGTACATTCTGCTAATTAAGCCCTTTCGGGGTTTGGTAGTGGGAGATTGAGAACGAACGAAGAAGAAGAAGAAACTAAACAGCAAATGTGAAATATACCAAATGTCATAGAATCGACCTGTTACTGATGTTTTAAGCGTCACCTAATCCTGCTGGACGACTAAAATGGGTTAAATGTCCCATTGCATTTGCCAAGAAATGCAAAAATGCTTAATATGTTTGAGTGCTCATGATATTTTTTAAGTGCTATAACAATATAATCATTGATAAATGGCTATTAATAATTTTTACATTATAAACATATATCTTTTTTTAATTATAGTTTTTAAGTAAAAATCAATGACTTAATGTTGTGTTTATTGTGCCTATAAAATGCTGGTCATATCTCTTTTAAGCATCTGTTAAAATGTGATGTAATTAATTGTTATCTTTCTTGGCACAGAATTTGGATCGGTTGTATGAAAGCTGCCTGAGGCACATTATGGCCAACCCTCATTGGAACATTAGGTAGGATATTTAATCTTATTTTTGCCAGGCCACGGCATTGGTTTGTCAAATGTTATTTAAAATTCTCCAGGTTAATTAGTATTTCTCATAGAATTTAAACAGCATATATTGTCAGTCCGCAGAGTCTGCACAGCTTGTACAGTAAGACATGCCAAACGGCTCCAAGATAAACGATGGCGGACCTGAAGGATGAAACAGTATTTCTTATACATTGGCAGGGGACATTAACCCCTTGGCCTCTGGCCACCCAGTCCATTAAATCACATGAGGGGAAAGATATTTACTATGACAAAACCATGTGCTTTAATTTAATTATTCTATCTCAAATTGACTAACCTGATCATCTCCAGTGCTTGTTGATGTCAGTAGATTGTGGAATATATTTATTGAAGACCATTCTGTATACAATTGATATATTACATGAGATTTTACCATTTCTGGTAATGTGTGTGCTGTGTAGACATCACTATATTATGGCCAACATCAAACAGTACATCCCGAAATATGTCTTAAAATAATGGTACATTCGACACACTGAAAAATGGGTGGCTCAGGGAAAGCAGTATTTACACACGCACACACAGAGAGATATATGGGTGGTTCTGGCTCAAAGGGTCAATACTGAATCTAGATTAATTTAATTGGACATTGAAATCAATATTATTGATGATAATGAAAATTTATATAACTCCAGCAAAGTCATGTTTTTATGATGTGGGTTGCATTTGCATCATTCTCTGTACCTGCGATCCAGTGCATTTGTCTGTAGGATGCATGTGTTTTGAATTCTTCTCTTGCCTTTGACTCTACCCAACCTACCTGCAAGGCAAAAGTTGTTTGTTGTCTCTCCTAGTCTTACTGGGATCACGAAAAGAAAAATAGGATCTCCAGAGGGCATAACTAGCCAGTAGACTATAATAATATTCTTCATGTTTTTCACTTCAATGGATGTATACCAGGCCACGTATGTGCATATTCTGATATAGACAGACGTGAAACCCCAAAAAGCCAGCTATAATCCTCAGAAATGAGGTACTTAAGTAAGGTGGTCTAAGGGACAAGATTTGTAACTAGACAATACGTCAAGATCTAGAAGCTCAGGCCTGAGTGGAGCAGTCTCAATTACAGTGGTTTGGCCATGTCTGTAAAATGAGAGCGGGATGAATGCCACAACAATCATGGAATGTCAGGAGCGCCCCAAAGTGCGATGGGAAGGCAACATACGATAGTACCTCAAGGACTGTGGACTGGAAGAAGACACAAGATTATGTATAGATTAGTCTGTTGATTTCTCTGGCATGGTGTCAATAATAATATTTTCTTACAAGCAATTAATAATTTATTTAAATATGGCCATGTGTGAGTCAGATATATACTGTTGTGCTTAATTTAACAAACTTTGATACAGATACGGTTGGTCTTCGTTTCCTGTCAGATGTCGGATTGTTATTTGTTCAAAGAAAGCAACGGTGATCCTGAGGCTGTAGAAACTGTCATAGAGCTTGTCAAGTTTTGGCGCTGGTGATGGTCACCTGTGCTTTCTCTCGTCCTCACATGTCAGGCAATTTTGCAGCAGATGTTCAGCGGTCATTTTACAAGTACTACAGGTGCATTCGTCAATAGCACCTATCTTCAGTTATTGAATAGATGTTAAGGTGGCGGCGTGGTTAAGTGACACGGCTCACAACCAGAAGGTGCTGGGTTCGATCCCCATCACAGCACCGGCCGTTACCCCGGGGAAGCAAACCCTTAGAAAATGCAGGAGGAAGCAGACCCTTACATAAAATGCATGCTGAAGTCGGATGCACTGGGCCGACAGGCGCAAAATAAAAATTAAGTGCAACGCACACCGCCTTGGGGATTAGAGAAATAAGGCGAACGCAGAAAAAAAAAAATAGATGTTACCTCAATCTGTTGTGGCCTGTGCAGATTCTGAAGACCACCACCTGCTCTCTTCTGTTCTTCTTCTTCGTACGCTATCAGACGTAAACCTGTATTTTTTCGAAAAAAGCAGCGGTCATCCTGAGGCTGTCGACACTGCCATAGAGCTTGTCTAGTATTGCCACTAGTGATGGCCACATCTGCTTTCTCTGATCCTCGTATGTCGGGCAGGTTTGCAGCAAATGTTCAGCGGTCATTTTCCCAGTACCACATGAGCATTCGTCAGTGCCACCTATCTTCAATTTATTGAATAGGTGGTACCTCAGTCTATTGTGGCCTGTGCGAAGTCTGAAGACCACGACCTGCTCTCTTCTGTTCAACTGGTAATGGCATCGTTTTTTGTGTAGCCAGTATGTTCTGTTTCCCATTTGGTCATGTATCTAGCTTTAATATGCCTTTTTGACTCTTCGTAGGTCACACTAGAATCTGGTTGTGGTAGTCTTGCACCTTCTTTTGCCAGTCTGCCTCCTCGTTGCCTTGGATGTTACAGTGGGATGGAACCCACTGTACCACTACTCTTTTTGGTGCGGCCTGCTTGCATAGTTGACAGAGTACTGCTCTTAAATCATTAAGTTCAGTATTTTTCTGACTTTTTAGTGCTGTGACTACAGCCAGGGCATCTGTAAACAGGACTATGTGGCTTTCATTTCTTTTGCCTGTCAGCACTGCTTCTACTGCAGCCCTCAGTGCCTCTGCCTCCACTGTGAAATTGCTTGAGTATTTTCCAGTTGCCACTGACAGTGTTATTTTTCTACCATTTGGTAGGCTCAGGAATACCCCTGCCCCTCCGTTCTGTGTTGTGTTTGTCACAAAACCGTCGGTGTATGCATGTGTCCAGTGCTTGGGTAGTTTTTCGTTATGTACCTCAGGGTTATATCTCTTCTTTCTTTTTCAGTCTGGTTGTTCTTGTTTCCAATACCTGGTATATTTTCTACCACCTCTGGAAATATATCCTGCCTCCAGGTAGGTTTGCGTACAGTAGGGATGGGCTTTGGTGTTATAAATGCGTTCATTTGGTCTTCGCTCATCTTTGCTTTGGCTATTTCTGCAAAGTTTCTCCGCTTTAGTTTCCCATTTCCAAAATTATTTAGTCTCTGATGCATTGGATGGTCTGTCAGTCTTCTGAGTTTCTCTGCTTGCTGCTGGGCTCTGCAGTCTCTTCTGTCGGTCATGGATTGCAGATTTGTAATCTTTTCAAGTTCTACAATTGGCGTTGACTTCATGCCTCCTGTTATAACTCTCATGGCTTGGTTTTGAAGTTTGCTAATTTTGTCAAAATTCGCCTTTGCTGCTGTTGTCCATGCCGCAATGCCATACTCAAGAACTGGTCTCACTCTTCCAGTGTACAGTTTCTTTAGTATACTTTCGTCTGCTCCCCAGCTTGTGCCAGCAAGTTTCCTCATGATTGCCATTCTTTCTCTATCTCTCATTCGGTTTCTCTCGATCTGACTTTTCCATGTCATGCGCCGATCAAATGTGACTCCCAGGTAGTTTGGGTTGTCGTTTGGCTGCAGGTATTTGCCGTTAAGACTTATCTCTTCTGTTCAACTGTTAATAAGCATAATTTTTTTTGTAGCCAGTATGCTCTGTTTCCCATTTGTTCATGTATCTGGCCCTAATAAACTATTTGCACTCTTTGTAGGTCACACATAAATCTGGTTGTGTGTGTTATCCTTGCACCTTCTGTTGCCAGTCTGTCTGACTCCTCGTTGTCTTGAATGTTACAGTGGGATGGGGCCCACTGTACTACGACTCTTCTGGTTTTGACTGCTAACATAGTTGACAGAGTACTGATCTTGGGACAATTAGGTCTGCATTTCTCTGGCTCTAGCGCTGTCACCACCAACAGAGCATATGTCAACAAAAAAAACTACCTGGCTTTCAATGCTTTCACCCGTCAGCATAGCTTTTACTGCAGCTTTCAATGCCTCTGCTTTGAAATTACTTGAGAATTTTCCCGTCACCACTGACAGCATTATCTTTCTTCAATTTGTTTGGCTCAGAAATACACCTCCACCTCCAATTTATTGTTGCATTTGTTGTAGAACTGTCAGTGTATGTATGGGTCCAGTCAATGTTTGGATAGTTCTTCTTCATGTATCTCATGGTAATGACTTCTTTACTTTTCAGTCTGACTGCTTTTGGTTCCATTACCTTGTATATTTTCTGTCATCTCTGGAAAGTGCAGCTGCTTTCAGATGGGTTTGCATACAGTAAGGATGGGTTTTGGTGTTGATATGGTGTTCATATTGTCTTCTCTCATCTTTGTTTTGACTAATTCTTCAAAAATAAGGTTTAACATAAAAGCTGGATAGCATACTAATTGTGACACCCTTGTAGTAACAGAGTTTACAAGAATATGAACCACTGTAACCTCCATACCCATCATTAAAGGTGACTAATGAGGCTAGTCACCTCATTTTGTGAAACTCTTACTATGAAACTACAAATTCTCGAATACAGGCACTGTACCTCGCTCTTTTTGATGGGTTAGGGACCAGAGCGATAACAAAAGTTGAAAATCAACGAGTCAAAGCATAACCTTTATTTAGCTTGCAAATATGTTTGCATCACCAGCAAATGTAAATAACTAACCATATAGTATTTGCGAATGTATACTGCACATAAATATAAGGTAAGTAGCATGTCCTTTGTAGAACATCCCTTCTTACAACCGCCAACCTATTTGACTATTATAAGTTTCTTGGCAAGTGTGCAGTACGCTAGGTTGCCGTTACTTACCATACGTGGAGTGAAAAAAACGCATGTCTGCCAAACTGAACACGAGCGTGGTTTTGGATGTTTGTGATTTATGGGGATTCTAGATTTAGAAAATTGAGGAGGCTAATCTTCAAAACTAGAGGAATTAAATCTAATTTACTCATTTACTTGGTGGAGGAAGACTAATGTCTGGTCAGGCAATATATACAGATCAGACATGTTAGTCAGGGTCAGGCAAAACATACTGGCCAAGACCCTCACCTTAGCTTCCTAGTAGCTCGACCTGGAAATGAGCTGTTTTCATGTCAGCCTGGCTAATGAGGTGAGGGATCGTCATGTTCCCCGTAGTAGCGAGTGACACACAGATGAAGCCAGGCATAACACAACCGACTGAAGGACCTCGGTCCACCTTCATCAGCATGCTCGGGATGTGAGGTAAGCTACTGCAACCCGCCACTTAACGTCCTTTTCAGGGCCTACTTATTGTGGGCATTCGCAAACAACAACATACCCATTTACTTGAGAACTTCTGTCAATATTGAGATCCATTTGCAATACACATTTGTGTCCTCTGTTTTGGCAATTTCAACTTCCAGTTCAATGGTGGTCATCAGTGAACCTAGTTAGAAATAATTAACCAGTGATCTGAACTTTTTAATTATATTTTAAATTAACAGGAAAAGAAGATTTTAAAATAATTTTATGGGGCCTATGTGTTCTCAGAATGATATTGACATTAGCTTGTTGTCGCTGGCCGCATTAGCCCCTAGTAACAGGGTAAGTCGAATTGTGACAATTGAAAATCCAGGCATTGATTTTTCTACATTGAAATTTTAACAAAATTTTTGCACTTGCCTTATTTTTCTATTCCACAAGGCATTGTACATTGCACTACAGTTTTTCTTTTGTGCCTGTCGGCCCAGTGTATCCAAGTTCGGCATGGATTTTATGTAAGGGTCTGCTTCCTCCTGCATTTTCTAAGGGTTTGCTTCACCAGGGTAATGGCCGTTCCTGTGATGTGGAGCGAACCCAGCACCTTCGGCTTGTGAGCCATGTCGCTTAATCACTAGCCCACGCTGTCCCCTCTTTTTGACAATAAATGTTCTTGATGATGATATCTTCATCCAAAAATGATGAATTGTGACATACGAGCGTTTCGCTCATATGTCACAATTCATCATTTTTGGATGAAGAAATTTGGAAACATGGATATTATTGAAAAGTGACGATACTTGAAGAGGTGAAAGTCAAGATGTTGTACAGGCTTCCTGTAAAGGGACCAGCTGTAGTGATGGCTTTGGGCTTCACTGGGAGCAATAAAGCAATAAATTATCATCATGATTACCTAGTATGAATTCTGCATCATTGTCTTTGTTTATAATTTCTGCAGAGCTGAAACAACCAGTGACTTGCTAGCTACAGAATTGAAGGATGTAGTGAAACTGCGTTCTGAAGTGGCTGCCATGAGTTTTTTATGTAGATTGTGGAGGTCATTTTCTGCAGTCCTGTATGGAATCTGCATGCTGACACTAGGTTAGTGATCAGAACTTAAAGTTGAAATGTCTGTGTGTTTACAGTAACTATGTGATTTATTCTTCCAAACTTATTCAATCATTTATTCCTGTATCATATGTGGGGAAATTCCCAGAGGTGACTTAAGAGGGTTTTGCATGGAGCTAATAACCTCATGTAAAATTTCTGCAGAAACCACCACTGCAAGAGATAACAAACTACTTTGATGCAGGATTCCTTTAAGGAGTCTGCTCTGCTACAGTGGTAGTCCTATGCTTTGTAAGAAATGAAAGGGAGATGAGTGGCTCCCAAAATCTACTGAAGACTGCGAACACAGGCCTGACTGAATAGATGGGCAATGGGAAATAATAATAGTTGTCCATCACAAGTGATGAAGACCACTCTCTTTGTTCAGCCGTGTGGACAGTCGTATCACTTGCTGTGTCCGCTGAAATGGGTGACTTGCGCTGTGATTTGGATTAAAGTGAGGAAGAAACTGCGCCTTTTGTCAACCTCACTCACAGAGCCTAAGCTACCTTTTGCCAGTGGCAAGACATTCATCGAGACGACTGGAGATAGCATAGGATGCAGATTTTGCCTCAGGGTTACCACCGAATCCTTTCCGTAAACATGTAACCCGCAGGGTAGAAAGGTGGGAAGGCATCTGGAAATACTGGGAGAGAAATCTACAAACACATGGCCATTCCAAAGACAATATCAACCTCCTGGTAAGGAGAGACCAAAGCACCATTAACAGACTTCACACTAAACACATACAACTAAACATTCACTGGAACAGAATATACTGCAGAGTGTTGGCTGTGCACACATACCTATGAAACTGTTAAACATCACCTTTTTGAATTTCCAGCGTTTGCCGGTGTTAGCAAAGAACTTATTCATCCGAGATCAGACAAATGGAACACTTTGTTGGGAACTAAACAACAGCTTACAAACACTTGCAGATACCACTATATGGCATTGGGCCAAAGGGCAGGAGTCCATATGCCGCTGAATCAACAACCAACCAACGGCTCCCAAAATCATCGCTCACTGCAAACATCAAGCTTTTTCTTTAAAAAAAAATAAACCAGCTGGTGACCCAAGAGATTATAGACTGTCTCACTGATCTCAACAACCGTTAAACGTGCTGAAAGAATGGTTAACCACAGACTGCTCTGGTGTTTGGTAAAAAACAAAATAATTGTTTTTAGAGCTTTCTTTTAAACCCTTAACAGTTTGTAAAATTTTGTAGGCTTGTGTGCTGTGTGAATAGCTGAGTGTGCAATGTCATGAATTGGAGAGGTTTCTAAGAGTCTCCCACTATATAACTATTAGTTTCCATTTATGGCATGCTCTCAAAGTGGCAGTAGGTTAGCCCTTCTGAGAACCTCTTGAGAGATTGAATTTCGGTCCACTTATGCTGTTGAGTGTCATGGAGAGTTCAAGTCTTCTGTTCTGGGCCAAGTGCGTTGTGTATTGCTGTGAGTCCATGACATGGCTAGGTCACTCTGTCATCTATCTGTGAAAATATAGTCATTTCCACAGCCCCTGACTGTCAAAAGCTATCCCAGTTTGGATGAGCTGAACATCCAACCATCTCTAAAATATCTGAATAAAACTATCGACAGCTAGGCTCTGGGCAGAGCACCAGGTAGTGACAGGATGCCACCTGATTTGATCAAGAGCTCTAAGAGGGCACTCTTATAACCACAGTATATGATGTTATGCCAATGCTGGAAAGAGACCATTGTACCTCAAGATATGAGAGATGCACCTATTGTGTAACATACCAAAACAAAAGGTGATAGAAATGACTGTAATAACTATCGAGGTGTCTCTCTGCTCAGTGTTGTAGGCAAAGTCTTTTCCAGAGTAATCTTACTAAGGCTACAAAAATTGGTTGTGTGTATATCCAAAATCACAATGTGGATTCAGGTCTGGAAGATTGATTGACACGATTTTGTTCTCTTCAGCAACTTCAGGAAAAGTCACATCAGCTCTTTTATATCACCATCATCAACTGGACAAAGACATTTGATTTGGCTAGTAGGGATGGAGTTTTCAAAATCCTCTCTAAAATAGGCTGCCTAAGCAAACTGCTATGACTAATAATATCCCACGAAGACATGAAAGGGACAGTTCAATTTCAAGGCAGCATATCACAACCATTTGGTATTCACAGTGGTGTTAGGCAAGACAGCATCCTCACCCCGACACTGTTCGGAATTTTCTTTGCTCTGTTACTGTAGCATGCATTTGGTAACACAAGTGAAGGAATCTACCTCACTAGGTGAGATTGTGGGCTGTTGAACTGTGTACGGCTGAAGTCTAAAATGAAGATCAGAAAGATCACCATCAGGGACTTTGGCTGATGATGAAACAAAGCTGCTGCAACATTTGCGTACCTCACATGTGTTTGGGAAAACCAGAAACTCTTCTTCTTCTTCTTCGTACGCTGTCAGACGTCAACTTGAATTTGTTCGAAGAAAGCAGCTGTCATCCTGAGGCTGTCGACACTGCCATAGAGCTTGTCTAGTGTTGGCACTGGTGATGGCCACATGTGCTTTCTCTGGTCCTCGTATGTCGGGCAATTTTGCAGCAGATGTTCAGCGGTCATTTTCCTTGTACCACAGGTGCATTTGTGAGTGCCACCTATCTTCAGTTTATTGAATAGGTGGTACCTCAGTCTGTTGTGGCCTGTGCGGAGTCTGAGGACCATGACCTGCTCTCTTCTGTTCAACTGGTAATAGGCATCGTTTGTTGTGTAACCAGTATGTTCTGTTTCCCATTTGGCCATGTATCTGGCCCTAATAAACCTTTTTGACTCTTCGTAGGTCACACTGGAATCTGGTTGTGGTAGTCGTGCACCTTCTTTTGCCAGTCTGTCTGCCTCCTCGTTACCTTGGATGTTACAGTGGGATGGAACCCACTGTACCACTACTCTTTTTGGTGCGGACTGCTGGCATAATTGACAGAGTACTGCTCTTAAATCATTAAGTTCAGTATTTTTCTGGCTTTTTAGTGCTGTAACCACGGCCAGGGCATCTGTGAACCAGAAACTATCTAAACCAGAAACTCAACAATTAAAACCAAGGCCATGGTGTACAATGCATGTGTTATCAGCACCCTTATACTATATGGTAGTGAAACTTGGGCAACCTATGTCGAACAAGAGCACAGGCGTAACACCTGCTATCCATTCTTGGAATTAATGGAGGAACAGAGTGATAAATGATGGCTTGATCATTTTCATCTCATGAAAGATGTTTTCATTCCCAAAGATATCCTCTATGGACAGTTGACAGATGTCATGAGAACAGTCGATCAACCGTAGTTGAGGCTCAACAATGTGTTTAAGCATGATATCAAGGCCCTGGACATGAGTCTGACATTCTGGGAAGATGACACTGCAGACTGATTCAAGTAGTGATGTGCTCGTACTCTGAAGGGACACCTCACACTTCGTGAAACGGTGCTCTTGCAACACGGAGAAGTGAAATGACAATGCTGCAAGGAGAAATAAAGAAAAAAAAGCCTAGTAAAGAGTTTTGTTTACCACTCCAAGGTCTTATGATCATATAGTCAGTCATGACTGGAAGGGGTTACTACTTACAGTGCATATTTTTAAAATGTAATATCGCTAAAAAGTAAAGTAGAGAGACCTGCACGAGGACGGTATGTTTCTGATAGTGCTAAGCAGTAGAAAAGTTTGCAAACTGAAAGTTGATGGAAGATAGATTTAATGCATAAAGGGTACAAATCTATTGACGTGGCATCAGAACGCCATCTTCTGTTTGCCAAAATAAAGATTAAACTTCAAAAGATATTTTTTTAAAACATATAACCACAGACATCAGTTTAATGTCGGATTTCTCATGAACAAAGATATACTATGGATCGTTTGATGTGTCTTTGCTTCTTTATAGCACTGTGGATGGCGTTTCTGTATGTCTTTTGCGAGCTCATCTGCCTTCTCGCTTTCAATAATCTCACAGTTAGCTGAAATCCACTGTAGGACTAAGTCTGTTTTTTGAGAAGCAACCCAATGTTATATTTTATTTTGTGTGAGTCTTTCTTGTTTGGGGCTTGAGATGGCTTTGAGTACGCACCTGGAGTCTGCTATAATGACCATATTCCTTGCAGTTTTGTTTTGGCTGATAAGAATCTGTATTGCTGCATGTACAGCTGTTGCTTCAGCTCTGAAATTGGTACACGTCTCTCTTGCTGTTATAGAGTAGTTTTCTATGTGCCATTGGCATGTTGTAAGTGGTTATTTATTAGAAATATAAACTTTATAATTTGTTGCTATAGTATAAGATGAACTCGCACATCGGTTAACCACCCAACGCAGCGGAGTATTAAGCTGCTCAAGCTTAGTCTGCTAAGCAGGAAATCCTTCTCCCGGCTATATCTAGCTCATTCCAGAGCTGGTACATGTACAGGGGCATCTGCCACTGTAGAAATACAGGTTGACTAAGAACTAAGTATATTGATAAATCTTTAGGGCTTGATGCATTTTTTATTTAAGCATTAAAAAAACAAATAGAACAGGATTTGTTTCTTGAGTGTTTTGTATTTGGTCTCTTTTCAGTTATTGCTACTATAATGCTGCTGTCTGGGTATATCAAGTATAGACTGAAACAGAGGGAGACTGAACAGAAAGAAGTCTATGCTATGGTAGAAAAAATCATTGGTAAGTAGAAAGTTTATCTGAACACTTCATTATTTTGTGAAAGCTAATATGCAGCGCATGAGCTGCAGTGGTCAGCGACCCATAGCTGACTGCTAGCGTCAGGGCTGCCAAAACCCTTCTACACCTCCACGCGGTGATCCTTTATAACAGACTGCAACAGGGCAGATTGGCTAAGGAGAAGGGATCGAAGAGGGAATGCTAACCCGGTACTAAATAAATGCTTGCTTAAGTCGGATGTGTTGGACCGAAAGGTGCGATGTGTTGGACCGAAAGGTGCGATGTGTTGGACCGAAAGGTGCAAATATCGCAGCCAAGCTGTAAACTATGACACAACTCATTCCGTTCTCTGGACTACATTCTGCCACTTAAGCCCTTTCAGGGTTTGGTAGTGGGAGATTGAGAACGAAGAAGAAGAAGAAGAAGAAAAAGCTAACATACTACAGAAAGAGAGAGAGAGAGTTGTTGTTGCTGCAGCAATATACAGAATTGACATCATTGCTCTCTAGACAGGTTCTTAGTTGCTAAGTATTTCTAAGACAATGATTCTTCTTCTGCGATAATTTCTCATTTACACTGGGACTCCCCCTTCAATAAATTCTGCTGTCTCAATACCACAGTTTCTCACCTAGGGTATTCAGCGTGTTCCACACCATTCTCCTCAGATCTGTTACTTGGTGACAGTCCCGTAAGTACATGTGCTGCTGTCATGTTTGCCAGGATGCAGTAACATGGCTGGTGCTACCTATCTTGAATTTGGTGTACATATTGTATCTCATTCTATTGTGACCAGTTTGGAGATGTATGGTAACTTTGTCTTTTCTGGACAGTTCGTAGTATCCGTTATCTACGTGGTATTTGGGGTGTTCTTCCTGCCCATTCTGCATATTGGATCTACCCATGTGGAAGACTACATTTATCTACATTAAACTCCATTTGTCAGGTCTCAGGCCATTCCCACATTTTTTTTTTTTTTTTGTGCTAAGATGTTTGCCTCACTAGTTTCTACTGGCGGAGGCGTGCCATTTTCCACCCCAGACCGTAGTCCATTGGGCGATATCAGGACGCATAAACCAGTGCTTGGATGCATGTGTGCATCTGTATGTACCTATGCTAGGTTTGTGCGCCCTCAGAAGCTAGCCCAACCAAAGTGCAATGGAAGGGCTTTACCACGAGGGCGCGTGTGAAAGTTGTGCAAGGGTGTGACTGTGGGACAGAGTCAAATGAAACAGAGTGAGGAGAGAAGGGGAAGAGTGGCCGCCAGGGTGAGCCTCCTCCATCTCCCTCCATTCCCACATTTGATCTAAGACTTACAATACATCCACCTCTGCTTTAGATGAAACACTTCTGCATAGTTTTATGTCATCTGCAAATTTTGCAATAATTAAACTGATATCATTGTCAAAATCATTTATATATATAAATAAATAAATGATTTTGACAATGATATAGATTTGTTAAGCATGATCTCCCTTTAGTAGTAAACCCATGCTTACTATTCCGGATTAGATTAAATTTGTCTAAACGCATTACAATGTTTTCTTTGATTATTGACTCTTAACATTTTGCAGGTTATTCTCGTTGAATTCACTGGTCTATAATTTTGCTGGATCCGATTTTTTGCCTTTTTTGAACAAGGAGATCACTCTTGTATCTTTCTGATCCCCTGGAACAATCCCTTTAGCAAGTGATTGAGAACATAATATAGTCATTGGTTTTGCTAATTTCAAAAAGCAATCTTGGATGAATACCATCTTGACCCAGACATTTATCCACTTTCAACCTTTCCAATTGCAAAAAAAAAAAACAAAGCATTTCCTCCGTAATACAAACTGATCTTAATCCTTCTGTATCCAATTCCCTTTGGAAAATATCTATGATCTCTAGGAGCAGTTTTCTTATGTGTAGACTGCCAAATTAGAATTATAGAAAAAGAAATGGACCTAGTGGTTATAATAAATCATACAGGTAAAGTGAGTGAGCAAGTCCAGGTAGCAGTGAAAAGGGCAAATGCAATGTTAGGTATGATAAAAAGAAATATTAAACATAGGCACAAGAAAGTGATAGTCAAACTGTATAAAGCATTAGTTAGACCTAGATTGGAGTACTGTGTACAGCTGTGGAGTCCTTATTGTAAAAGGGATATAAACATGCTAGAAAGGATATGAAAAAGAGCGAAAAAGCTGATAGTGAGATTCCAGAATTACAGATGAGGAAAGACTCGGAAAAAACTGGCCTACAGAGCCCAGAAAAGAGAAGGATTTGAGGTGACTTAACACAGGTTTATAAGATAATAAAAGAACCTTATAAATTAGACTATAACAAGTTTTTCAAAATACAACCACCTACAAGAGGACATAGCTACAAATTAACTTAAGAAAGGTTCATATTAGATACTAGGAAATATTTTTTTACTCTGAGAGTGGCCGATGCTGGGAATGCATTGCCACAGGAAGTAGTGTAGGCAGGAACAATTAATGCATTCAAGAATAGATTGGATGCACATAGCTTTTAGAGAAAGGAAATGTAAAAGAAACTGGTTGTTTACAGACTCTGCAGTCTTCTAAACCAGTATACAAACGTTAAGTTCAGTTAAGTTAAGTACTGATTGAGTAGATTAACAGTATCCCTATTCTACAGATAACAAAATTAAGATGTCCTGAAATAGGTCATTATGTACATGAAGCTTATTTATTACATCTGTTAGATGTTAAAGGAGTGTTTTTAGTATATTGAGGCAGCAGTTACATTTTTGAGAAACAAAAATAGAAGACAACCAAAAAAAAATGTAACAGGATTAGATGACAATACAGGAATGGCAAGGGCTAGTGGTTAGGTGACACGGCTCACAATCCGAAGGGTCTAGATTCGGCCGTTACCCCAGGGAAGCAAAACCTTAGAAAATGCAGGAGGAAGCAGACCTTTACATAAAATGCATGCCGAAGTCTGATGCACTGGGCCTACAGGTGCAAAATAAAAATATCGTGTAACGCACACCACCATGGGGAATAGAAAAATAAGGTGAGTGCACACACACACAAAAACAAAAAAAAAAGGTAATACTTGACCAGTTTTAACACCTAGACATGGAAGAGGCTGACAACATAATTGAAAAATAGCACTGCAGGCAGGAAGTTATAGGGAGACATTATTGACATCAAATTAAAGAAATGAGAATGGTACTTTGTGTAAAAATATTGAAATCATCATGGTGGTTGGAGAATACAAACAATTTATTGGATTATAATTTTACATGTTCACAGATATTCTTCAGAATCACTATGAGCAAACAAAAACAGAGGAACCCAGCGAACTACAGTACCTTGCCATTCAACATGTCAGAGATCAATTGCTTCCTCCGTCAAAGAGGTAATGTGTTCTGTAGAACTGTAACAGAATGGTATAGTTGGAAGTTTTCTTATTGTTTACACAGTATGGCAAGGACATGAGTAGATCAAATTGCTCCGAGGGGATCAAGATCCTGAGCAGCGCATGAAATACAGTGGTCAGCGACCCATAGCTGACTCATAGCGTCAGGGCCAGCGAAACAGAGCTGTCAAGACCTTTCTTCACCTCCACGCGGTGATCCTGGATAACAGGCTGCCGCAGGGCAGACTGGCTAAGGAGAAGGGATCGAAGAGGGAATACTAACCCGGTACTAAAAAAATGCTTGCTGGAGTCGGATGTGTTGGACTGAAAGGTGCAAATATCGCAGTCAAGCTGTAAACTATGACATAGCACATTCTGTTCTCTGGACTACATTCTGCTACTTAAGCCCTTTCAGGATTTGGTAGCGGGAGATTGAGAACGAACCAAGCCAAGCCAAATTGCTCCAAAATTGTTGACTCTATGTGGAAACGGGTGATGACAGATTTCATTGTTTTTGTCCATAGCTATTTGTTCTCAGTTGTTTACTCTTGACAAATTTTATCAGCTCTTCAAGCTGTATTGCAGTGCTAGACATCTCAGCATTTTCACCATTACAGGGATCACTGTGTTGGTCCCCACATCATTGACCAGGCTGCTATTACAATCTGTTACCAGGTAAATGGGTGGAGAGGAGACTAATGTCTGATCAGGCAAAACAGACTGATCGGATAATATTAGTTAGGGTCAGGTGAAATAAACTGACCAAGACGCTCATCTCACTTACACAGTCTCCCTGGAAACAAAGCTGTTTCATGGCAGTCTAGCTAAAGAGGTGGAGGATTGACGTGATCCCCGTAATAGTGAGCGACCTGTATATGAAGCCAAGCATAGCACAACCGCCTGAAAGACCCCCTGTCCACCTTTATCAGCATGATAGGGTGGTCCACCTTCATCAGCACGCTCGGGATGTGATGGAAAACTACTGAAGCCTGACAGATTTCGTTATAGTGATAAAGCACTCGCTTTTCGCAGCAAGGAGTACAAATCCCGCTACTCCCACGCTACATTTTGACCTAGCTGCTGTTGAATGACCACAATGAGCAGGATTACTCTTTTGTGCACCCTAAAAAGGACTTTAACCTTACGCACGCTATGTCCGATCCCTTCTAACCAACTCGGTCTACAAAAACGGTGTACGGGAAAATTTTTTTTTTTTTGAACGGAGTCACTCCCGACAGCCATTGTTTACTGCTGAATACGCCCTCCATATATACACGATATTTTGCCGGTTAAAGTATCGTATGTTCGATTACAAATGGCTTTTGAACAGTTTTAATTTTGTATACGCCGTTTGGAGCAAGCCGACTTTTTGCGAAAGGGGAAGTAGGTTGTTGGGAAAGATCTTTATCGAGTAGATCTGTTCATTTTGTTTGTTTAAATGAAAGAACTACGTTTGAATTGGAAACTAACAGTTGTGTCGATATTGTAAACACAGTATCGATACGTTGTTGTGGTTTCCATGGTTTTCTATCGAAGCGACTAGGCCTAGTGGTCGAGTCCAAATTTTTTCCGAGATTTTCAAAAATTTTCAACTTCATCTTTTTTAATCTCAAAAACTAACAAACACACAACAACAACAATAACACCAACATGTTCGTTATGCTATTGTGTGTCTACACGCCAGAAAATCATATTTATTGACAAACAAACATAAAAATTAAAATTTTCTAAGACGGCTACCAAAACGAGAAATTAAGAAAATTAATTAGGTCAAATTTTTTCAAAAAACTGCTGGCGTGCTAAAGGTTAAGTGGCGGGTTGTCACAGCTTTCTTCACATCCCGAGCATGCTGTTGAGGGTGGACCTGGGTCCTCCAGGAGGTTGTGCTATGCTTGTCCTTATCTGCGTGTCGCTCACTACTACAGGGATCATGTCAATCATTCACCTTGTTAGCCAGGCTGCTATGAAAACAGCCCGTTTCCAGGAAAGGCTACAAGAAAGCCATGGTGAGGGTCTTGTGCAGTATGTTTTGCCTGACCAGACATCAGTCTTCTTTCCATGACCCAGCTGTAAATGGGTACCTGACATGGTTAGGGAAGGATAGACAGTGAGGAAGAGAACTGACCATCCCACCTCGTACAAGCTGTGGCTTAGTATACTGAACTCTTTATCACTTCATTCCTGATCAGCCGTTAATTCTGCTGTTGGACATCCTTAACTGTTCAAAACTAGTTTAGATAAGATTTCAATATAGTTCCAGGCTGTCCAAATAATGGACGTCATGCTACATGCTATACGAAGAGGTCCAGTTTTTGCGGCACGCTAGGTGTTAAAGCAAATTTTACCGAGTGCATAGAGACACACATAATTTTTTATCTTGGCCACTTTTGGAAAGTTTTTTTTTTTTTTTTTTTTTTTTTTATTGCTTGCAAACAACAGGTAGGTTTTAACCTTTACACTACCACATTTTTTTTCAGCATGGCACATTTTACTATGATTGTTGACTTTGAGAGCCTGTAGCTTTTTATTTGTTGGTCTATAGATATGATTTTGTTGCGTGTAGAGTCATAAATTAATAAAGAACTTGTCAGTGTTATTGTTTTTGTTGTGTGTATGTTAGTTTCTGAGATACAGGAAGATGAAGGTGAAAATGTTGAAAAACACAACAAACATATAGACATCTGTTTTCGGCATCCCTAATGTGTTGTAAATTTTTTTAAAGTTTCACATAGGATGGATAATCAATGTTTACAATATGAGTATAACTGTTTGTTTCCACTACAAACATTATTATTATATTTACATAAACAAACAAAACAGATCTATCTTAAAAAAATCTGTTGCAAAAATGTAACTTCCCCATTATCAATAATGGGTGAATCGTTAAATCCAAGTGAAAAACATAAGAAATCATTTCCAAATGTCTAAAACAAATTTCAATATCACCATTGTCTGACTGAACAGTGCAAAAATTGAACTCTAGATCTACAATTGAAAGAGCAGTATTTTCAGCCGATTTCTAGGGCAATCCAATTGTCTCATCTACGATTAAAACGCTTTGGAAAAAAGGACAATCATGAAGCATAAATTCACTTAGATAAAAGCGACAGATAATGCCCTGAGCAAATTTTTTTCGCTGAAGGTTCAGTAAAAGTTAATAAGTTTTTTAAATATTTTCATATTAAGAAATAATGTTTATGTCCTTCATCAGACTAATGCTGGTTATTTGTGTTGCTGTGTCCCTTCAATGCGTTTGTGTACCTCAGCACGGCTGAATTACATATTTGTGGATCTCGGCTAGACATCCTTGTTACAGTGGTTTGCCTCATCTCAATATTTGCGTCGCCAAATTTCATAATAGTCCACCTTGTGTAGGAAATGGTGTAGATGTATTTTGCAATAGTTTACATCATGTAGGAACTACACCAAAGTGGTACCCTGGGAGGAAAGAATAAGTTCGCTATTACCTTCAAAACATGTCCGCAATATGCAACTTAATGGGGCTGTGCATGAGGTTAGCAACCTCAACATGTAAAACAACTGGCTTCACAAACTACCACTGGAATTGCACAATTGTACAATTGTGTTCTTTGATACATGCTTCCTGTAAGAGGGCTAGCTAGCTGCATTGGCAACCTGATGTTAAATATAGAGTTATAATGAGCTAAGAATGTAACTAAGAATATTCAAACGGGTGAAAGACAGGTATTCATACGCTTCTTTTCACTAATCCTGTTATGCCTTTCAGCCACAGGTTATGAACAGATCTCTAGAACGAGCCGTCTGTGGGCCTCATGGGCAGTAGCATTTACTGCCTCAGATATTTCTGTAAGCCACCTTTTTCATGGTCTGTCTTTGGCTTTGAATCCGTATAATCTAAATAGCATTGCTTGTTTTCGGGGGTGGTTTGCTGTGTGTTGGTAGTCTTGTTGCGTGGCCAAACCATTTTAGTTGCTGTCTTTTAATGTAGTCCAATACTGGTGTTGTTGCCACCAGTCTCCTGATATAATCGTTTCTGATCGTGTCACTACTTGTTATACCCAATATTTTTTGCATGCATTTAATTTCTGTTGTTACGATGTAGCGTTTTTCTTTTGATGTTATTGTTCAGTTTTGACATTGATATCATAGTGTCGGGACGAAAATCGTGTTGTATAAAGCTTTTTTGGTAGTTATTGTCACGTGCTTGCAATTAAGTATTGGAGTTAATTGTCCAACAATCTGATTTGCCTTTGTTGGATTTTTGCTGTAATTCTTCCATTTGCTGATAATGTGCTCCCCAAGTATGTGAAATCTTTCACCTGTTCGATTTGCTGATTTTCAATAGTGATATTGATGTTGCGTAGCGCAGTGGTTAGCTCACTGGCTTTGTATCTGAGTGGTCCTGGGTTCATTTCCCAGTTGAGGCGATAGTGTTTTTTCAGACCGCAATGGCTCCCGGGTCGACCCAGCCTTCTCGGTTCAGTCCAGGAAGTAAAAGCGGCGAGGGAGAGGAGATGGTTACCCCCCTCATATAGCCGAGCCTTTTAAATGTGAGATCACTAACACCTCACACCCCTACGACAGTAATGCTATGGGTTACTTTACTTTGCTTTACTTTACTATTGATGTCTCTGACTGTTCTAGATATTTTCATGACCTCAGTTTTTCTACATTGATTTTCATGCTGTATTTAATTTATCAATTTGTTGCTGCAATTGTAGCCCTGAAGTTGCTATGACAGCTTGATTGTCAGCAAAAATAAGTTCATTTAAGAGTTCACCAATGTTTCTACCTTCATTTGCGTTGGCTGTTTTACAAATGTGGTCTACATATGTAAGGAACAACAAAGCTGATAGCACACATCCTTGTTGTACTCCTGATTTGATATACAATTTTGCTGAGAGTCCGGTTATTGTTAGAATAGAGCACTGGCTATTGGTGTAGAGAATTTTGCACAGGTTAATTAAGTGATTGGTAACTCCATAGTATGTCAATATTTTCCATAGATGATGTCTATCTACCCTATCAAAAGCTTTTTTTTTTATCTACTAATGCAACATACAGTTCCTGATAATTCAATTGTTTTCTCCATCAATTGTCAGAGTGTCAAAATTGCATCCGTGCGGCTTCTGTTTTTTCTAAATCCATCTGAGTATCGTTGAGCTGAACCATATCTATTTAATATATATGCTGAATGTTTAATGATGGAAAGCATGACAAGTTTGAGCCATGAACAATTGGTTGAAACGATATACGAGAGCTCAGATATGTAGATGACAGTTGTTCTTTCAAAGAGCGCTGTGGGACTGGAACGGATGATGCTGTCGGTAAAACAACACAGCGAAGACCAAAATTTATACCTGAATATAAGTAAAACCAAAATAATGACACAAGACAAAACCTAAACTTATTCTAGATCAACAGGAAATTGAGAACATTTTGAGAAGTCAGACGGAGATTGGCTATGGCAATGCAGAGGTTGAATAAAATGAGAAACTTCTGGCAGAACTCTAATAAAATAACGAACATAAAAATCATGTGAACTTGCATCTTCCCTGTGACAACGTACGGATGTGAAACGGGGAAAATCACACAAACACTTAAGAAAAGAATTGAATCTTTTGAACTAAAATGCTACAGAAGGGCGCTCAAAATACCATGGATAGCGAAAAGGAAAAATGCAGATATCCTACAAGAACTGGATATCAAGGAAAAGTGGTTAGTAAACAATATCTTGTCCAGAAAGCTAAAATAGTTTGGTCACATCAAACGCCATAATGGCCTGGAGAGAACAATACTGGAGGGCATGGTGCCTGGAAAGTGGGTCAGAGACAGACCGAGGAGAAGATGGACACGAAACATCATGGAGGTCCTAAAGATGACAATGACAGAGGCGTAGTTCTGGCTAGAGATTGAGTCTTACAGATCAGCTGTTGTGAGAGCGACGTTCTGCAAAAGACATGCTACATGATGATGATGCATATAGGAACTAATATATATTACATTACGTAGATCCTTAGGTTTGTTGAGCTTGTCTGAAAATAACAATTTTGAGTACCAACAAAGTCTGAATCAGTCCACTTATGGCCTTAGATCTTTGTCTGCTATCCACTCATGCCATGCCCTGTTGTACCTTTTGAAACATGAACTGAAAGTACAAAATGATAACCACCCTGATTGGTGCTGCCCCAGATAGCTACATCAGAAGCTGCAGTAACTGCTTCAGTCTACATCCTCATGATGGTTGAAGATTATTGTGATTTTACAAGGGACTTGTCATAAGTCTTTACCCTGACTATGAAGGAGTAGGAGGACAAAGTTGAAATTTGCCACATATGTAGCGCATTCAATTTGTACTAGACTTGAGAAGTATGAATTTCCCTCCTTGACAGGTTTATCCGATATGGTGCAACACACCTTATTGACCGGATCTGCTACTCTAATGGTTTGTCAGAATAATGGAGAAATTAGAGGCCACAACTGTGATAAAATTCTTGATGTTGCAGGGAAAAACACCTACAGAAATACACAGTGAAATGGAACCAGTGTTTGAGGAATTCTGTCCTTCGTATGCTTCTGTAAAAAACTGGTGTAGGAAGTTTGTGTGGCCGTTCCCATGTTGCTGATCTTCCAAGATCAGGAAGACAATCCTCAGAGTGCAGCGATGAAAATGCTGCAAAAGTAGAGAAAATCACTGACCGGGATAGGAAAATGACAATTGCAGAGATATCTAGATCAGCAAAACTGAATGAAAGTACAGTTTTTAGAATTTTACACAACAGACTGAACATAAGAAAAGTGTGTGCCCACAGGGTCCCGCATCTGCTGAAATGTGAACAAAAACAAACAAGGGATGATTGCTGTGGCCAGTTGCTCAAAATGTGTCGGTCGAAAAACATGTTGCCAACCATGGCGACAGTAGATGAGACTTGTGTTCACCATTATGACCCAGAATCCAAAATTTACAGCATGCAGTAGAAAACCCCAAGCTCACCAACACATGTCAAGCCAAAAGCACAGAAATCTGCAAGAAAAGTGATGCTGACTGGTTTTTGGAACTCAAAGGTGTCATATTGAAAGATTACCTGCCTCATGGTTAATGGGCAATATTATGCAGATTTCCTTACCAAACTAAGAAAGACCGTGACCAGGAAACGAGCGATAGCGCACTCGAATTCTGCCTTTGCTTCAAGACTGCGCCCTCGCATATAGCAATGCTTGTGCTGCAAACAGCCAACGATTTGAATATTGAAATTCTTCTCCACCCACCATATTCTCCAGATTTAGCTCCATGAGACTTTTTTATTTTCCTAAAACTTAAAAAAACAGATGAAAGGAAATAATTTTGACAGTGACGATGATGTCATACTGGCTTGTGATAACTGTTTTAGTTCAAAAAATAGGTTATTTCATTCAAAATGTCTTTTCAGGGTCACACAGAAATGTATAAATTCAGGTGGTGGCTACATTGAAAAGGAATAAGCACTGTGCCAAATTTCAACTTTCTCCTCCTACTCCTTCATAGTCAGGGTAAAGACTTATGACAAGCCCCTTGTACATATGCAACTTGTCCTCTTATTCTAGCAGAGAAGTCCCATCTTGTTGCACATATCTGTTGATCCTGTTATATTTAATTTGCTTTTATATTAGAGCTGACAGTATATTTAATTAATTTATGTTAGGCACAAGCTGCAGCCAATCTGGGACAGGGCTGTCAAGTTTATTGTGGCTAATGAGTCTCGCATCAAACTGGAGACACGTCTTATACACGGAGATGAGTTTGAGGTCTGGCACTGGCTACAGGTAAGTCTGATATATGTGTGACTAGTATGGGAGTAGTGGGTTATTGACAAATCTATATACATGTGGTGAATGTCTCACAGAATGTGTTGAGCTAGTGACACCGGTACATACATATGTGGTGTATGTGAGGGGGCTATTAATTGGCACATACATGTGGGGCATGTATGTGAATGAGCTATTGACATTGTCACATACATGTGTGGTGTGTATGTGTGAGCTATTGACATTATCACATGCATGTGTAGTGTATGTGGGACGTGTATGTGAGTGAGCTATTGACATTGACACATACATGTGTGGTGTATGTGTGAGCTATTGAAATTGTCACATACATGTGTGGTGCATGTGAGGGGGCTATTGACATTATCACATACATGTGTGCTGTATGTAGGACATGTATGTGTGAGCTATTCACATTGTTATATACATGTGTGGTGTATGTGGGACGTGTATGTGTGAGCTATTGACATTATCACATACATGTGTGCTGTATGTGGGACATGTATGTGTGAGCTATTGACATTGTCACATACATGTGTGGTGTATGTGAGTGAGCTATTGACATTGTCACATACATGTGTGGTGTGTGTGAGTGAGCTATTGACATTGTCACATACATGTGTGGTGTATGTGAGTGAGCTATTGACATTGTCACATACATGTATGGTGTATGTGAGTGAGCTATTGACATTGTCACATACATGTATGGTGTATGTGAGTGAGCTATTGACATTGTCACATACATGTGTGGCGTATGTGGGGCATGTATGTTAGTGAACTATTGACATTAGGCTTGGCTTGGCTTCATTCATTCTCATTCTCCCACTACCAAACACTGAAAGGGCTTAAGTCGCAGAATGTAGTCCAGAGAACAGAATGCGTTGTGTTGTAGTTTACAGCTTGACTGCGATATTTACACCTTTCGGTCCAATACATCCGACTTCAGCAAGCATTTTTTGAGTACCAGGTTAGCATTCCCTCTTCGGTCCCTTCTCCTTATCCAGTCTGCCCTGCTGCAGCCTGTTATCCAGGATCACCGCGTGGAGGTGTAGAAGGGTCTTGGCAGCTTTGGTTCGCTGGCCCTGACGCTAGCAGTCAGCTTTGAGTCGCTGACCACTGCAGCTCATGCGCTGCTCAGCATCTTGATCCCGAACTATTGACATTATCACATACATGTGTAGCGCACATATGTGAATGAGCTATTGACATTTGTCACATACATGTATGGTGTATGTGAGACATGTATGTCAGTATGTTATTGATATTCTCGCATACATATGTATGGAATATCTTTGAGTTAGCTACTAACAATGATTTATGAATGGGTCTAGTGTGTCACTGACAATACTATATGTATCTGTGATGGGGATATTTTTATGGTCTACTTTAGATTCTTTTTGGTTCATTCTATTTTTTAAATTTCTTCTACTTTTTTATTTTCATTGTTCTTTGTACACATTGTGCTGCTACATTTGCTTCCTGGTCTTACATGCTTCCATTGGCCAAAATTAGTTTTACTTTGGTCTATTGTTGTTTGCTGCTGTTTACGAATGACTCTTTTTCTTCTGTGCTTAAGGATTGTGAAGCCACAACAGTTGTTTGCGAATGCCCACAATGAGTAGGTTACTCTTTTTGTGTGCCCTGAAAAGGACGTTAAGTGGCGGGTTGCAGTAGCTTTCCTCACATCCCGAGCATGCTGATGAAGGTAGACAAGGATCCTCCAAACGGTTGTGTTATGCATGGCTTCAACTGCGTGTTGCTCACTACTAAGGGGACTATGTCAATCCTTCACCTTGTTAGCCAATCTGCCATGAAAACAGCACGTTCACAGGGAGGACTGCGGGGAAGTCAAGGTGACGGTCTTGACCAATATATTTTGCCTGACCCTGACTAACATGTCTGATCAGTATATTTTGCCTGACCAGAGGTTAGTCTTCTTCCCCTTGTCCTGGTATAATATAGAATAACTACCTAAAACTGCAGGGGAGAAATGGCATTTGTTAAAATGTGATATTAGCAATTCTCATATATTTGTTCACACTTTTTTATCACTTTACAAGATTTTTTGGGTGTTTTAAAAAAAATGATATATTTGTTTCTTTTCTTCCTCAGCCCAGTTTACATAACGGCAAAATCTGGCAGGGTCAAGGTAATCCTTCAGTTCTTGTTCCATACCACCATCTGAATATAGAGGGATTTGTATAGAACAGTAATAGTATCAATATAATAGTTGAGGTCAACTGTCCCAAGCTCGATTTGGATTTCGCTGAGTTGCACGTACGCGTTATTCTTCTTAAGGCAACTAAGTGAAATAAAAAATGAAAATCTATACATTGCTTTCATTGGTCAAGAAAAAGCGTTCAATACGGTAGACAGGATTAAACTTTTGAAGATAGTGGAAGAGTATGGTGTGCAAGGCCAGCTACTTGATAATGTCAGAGCACTATTGTTCGAGTATAAACGTCATCATCACGACTGATGGTGTCACAGATGCATTTGAAAGCATCACGCTGCTGACGTGAGACAGAGGTGTGTGCTTTCTCCTCTACTGTTTAACATTTAATTGGACAAAATCGCATCAGAGACCAGACAAATTGAGACATCTGAAGCAGAACCGAACTCAATACGCAAATTACTCTTTGCAGTTGATCAGTGTCTGCTGAATGATGACGAAAATAAACTGCAAAATCACATAAACGTGCTTGTGACTGGACTACCTGTGCTAAATACAATATGCGAATTAACGAGAAGAAAACAGGAACTATGAGGATCAGTAGAACACCTGGTCCACTAAACATAAGTGTAAATATTATGATATTGTTCTTCTTGGAAGGTGCAAATATCGCAGTCAAGCTGTAAACTAGCCAACGCATTCCGTTATCCGGACTACATCCTGCTACTTGCAAAGCACTGTTCATGGCTTGGAAGCGCGAAATTGAGAACAAACGCAGAAGAAGATATTGTTCTTCAACAGGCCCATGAGTTCAAGTATTTGGGCAGTATTTTTTTGGCAGACCGCAGGATCGACATGGAAATTGAGACTAGGTGTCATAAATCATTTGCGGTGACTTATCAGCTGTCACCACTGCTTAGGCACCCACGCTTTAGTTTGGCGACAAAGCAACAGCTGATAAACAGTATATTTATGCCGACTCTGTTCTACCAGTGCCAAACATGGTCTCTGTCCAGGGCGCATGAGAGCAGAATTTCGACATGTGCAATGAAGTGTTACAAGGGAAAAAGAATGCAAAACTATGGCATTCGCAGTATGGTCGTCACTTCACCTTTTGTAGAATAAATGTCCAGGCACAAAATACGTTGGTTTGGCCATCTCATGAGACTGCACTCTCATTAATTTCCACTGATGGTTTACAGCGTTGGTAGATCTGACTACAGGACATGGGAGAGGCCACGAAGCAAGTGGATAGATGATATTATAGTGATTGTACAGCAACACAGGCTCACATTGACTGACACAGTACACTTGGTGCAGGACAGATGACTAAGCTCCCCACGAGGCTTAACGGTACAAATGGAAAGAAAACTAACATACACACACAATATCATAATAAAGCGGAAGGTGAAAGCACTAACTCTGATTATATCATCATCATTGTTTGCTCCCATATGGATTGTTCCACGGGATTGGAAAGATGCAGGAGTGATCCCCTTATTCAAAAAAGGCAAAAAATCAGATCCAGCAAATTATAGACCGGTGAGTTTAACGAGCATAGTCTGTAAATTGTTAGAGTCAATAATCAAAGAAAACATTGTAATGCATTTAGACAAATTTAATCTAATTAGAAATAGTCAGCATGGGTTTACTAGAGGGAGATCATGCTTAACAAATCTATTAGAATTCATGGAGGAGGTTACTAAAATCATAGATAAAGGGGAGCCAGTGGATGTTATTTATCTAGACTTTGCAAAGGCCTTTGATAGAGTACCTCATCAAAGATTATTTCGAAAGTTAAAATCACATGGAATAGGTGGGGAATTGCCAAATGGATTGAAAATTGGTTAACGGGAAGAAGGCAGAGGGTGGGCATAAATAAGGAGTACTCTGAGTGGTGTGAAGTGAAAATTGGTGTGCCACAGGGCTCGGTTTTGGGACCAATTTTGTTCTTGATATATATAAATGATTTGGACATTGATATGAGATCCATGATTGCAAAATTTGCTGATGACACAAAACTATGCAGTAGTGTCTCATCTAAAGCGGAAGTGGATATATTGATGTCGGATTTAGATAAAATTCGAGAATGGTATGTAAGCTGGCAAATGGAGTTTAATGTAGATAAATGTACAGTCATCCACATGGGTAGATCCAATATGGAACATAATTACAGAATGGGAGAAAATAATATTAGAAAGATAGATAAGGAAAGGGACCTAGGGGTTAAAATAGATCATACAGGAAAGGTGAGTGAGCAAGTTAAGGTAGCAGTGAAAAAGGCAAATGCAATGTTAGGTATGATAAAAAGAAATATTAAACATAGGAGCAAGGAAGTGATCGTTAAACTGTATAAAGCTTTAGTTAGACCTAGATTGGAGTACTGTGTGCAGGTGTGGAGTCCTTATCATAGAGGGGACATAAACATGCTAGAAATAATACAAAAAAGAGCGACAAAGATGATAGTGGGATTCCAGAATTACAGTTATGAGGAACGACTCAGAAAAACCAGCCTATAGTGTCTCGAAGTGAGAAGAATTCGTGGTGACTTAATACAGGTTTATAAGATGATCAGAGGAATCGATAAATTAGACTATAACAAGTTTTTTAAAATACAGCCACCTACAATAACACGAGGGCATAGCTACAAGCTGACTAAAGAGAGGTCCAGGTTAGATATTAGGAAATATTTTTTTAGTCAGAGAGTGGTGTCTGCTTGGAATGCATTGCCAGGGGAGGTAGTGGAGGCAGGGACAGTTAATGCATTTAAGAATAAACTGGATGCGTATAGCTTTTAGAGCAAGGTGATGTAAATGTAACTGGTTGTAAACAGACTCTGCAGGGTCTTCTAAACCAGTATAAAAACATTAAGTTAAGTTAAATTATATGAGCATGGGGTCACTACTGCAGTTGTACTCCTTGCAGGAAGTCATATGGCAAAGGATTTATGTAGAACTTTTTAAAGCATAATTTACTTTGCTAGCTCAATTGACGGCTATCTTTAGTCACCCTTTACTGACATGCGTAGTCAATTACAGTCGACCAGTTCCTACCTTGCCAATACAGGACTAGGGAAGACAGAATATGTCCACCTATCTCTTTCCAAGCATGGTGTAAACAGTGACTAAAGGAGGCTTGCTAGCTCACCATGTAAAACAAATTGCCACAGAACACTGCCAACCATTGCAAGAATACTCATTGTCTTAGTACAGGCTTAATGTATAGGTCCAACTCAAATGATAAGCCTATGCTATGTATGGAGCTAAATGAAACAAGAAGAAGAAGAAAGGTAGTCCCATATCAGATACTGCCCTAGAGGATGAAGGTAGTCCTCATTATGCTAGGTCTTGAGCTCTATGAAGTGGGAGGAATTATTTCCTTCCTCTGTGTCATGCCTTCACTAATAGTCAGGTAACATTTACACCTGGGTAAACTAGAGAATACCATAACCAGGTCAAAACAAAAATTCAACCTCTTTGCTGTGAGAGACAAGTGTTTTTACCACTGTGCCATTCCTCCCGACATTTGCTTTAACAGTGCTGCAAGTGATAGACTTCTAAGTATGTATTATGTGATGTTTGTGTTTCTATCCTCCATGCACAAACAGATGTGAGACCAACCAAATTTGAATCGCTGACCTTTGTTTACTTTCAGCATTTGGGGAGAACAGTGAGAACAAAGGAAATAATCAAGTCATCTATAGTCCTACACCTTGCCTTAAGATTCGTAACATGTTTGATAGTAATGTGTAAGTTTTGACAATTGGAAAGTTTTCATGTGTCTTACAATTTGTATTTTAACCTTAACAGCTTGCGAGTTGACATTGCACGACTGACATCATGAAAATCAAGGTGCTCTGGTCACCGGTATTCAACTTACGTTGGCTTTGCATAGCAGCCATTTTAATAAAATGTAAAAAAAAATGGCTACGTAGTAATAGTCAGAACAATACTGATCTATTGATTGTAGAGAGTTCCGATTTAGTCATGTACGGTTAGGTACCAACAACGGCAATTGTGGAATAAGTTTTGGGCGTTTTAAAATGATTTCTGTTTCCTTGGATTTAAAGATTCACCCATTGTTGAGAATGGAGGAGTCAAGTTTCTGCAACAGATTTTTTTTAGGTAGATTTATTTAGATTGTTTATTTAGATACAATAATTATGTTTATAATTGAAGTTACAGATTACAGTAAACATCGGTAATCCGCTGTGTGGGGGTTGTTTTTTTTTTTTTTTGCAACCAGGATCGCTGAAAGCGGGAGTTTTAATCTTTGTGCTGTTTTTCAACACTAACACTTTTAATTTTTTTAAATCTCAGAAACTAACACACCCACAACAAAAACAATAGCACCACCAAATTCTTTATTCATTTATTTCTCTATTCACAAACAAATTATATCAATAGACATAGTTTCCTCCATTGAAAACATGGCGGGTGTGATACGAAATCCGTCCAGAGTTGACCAGCGAGCAGTGATTCGGTTTCTAACAGCTGAAGGATGTCGACCAGTTGACATTCATCACAAAATGCAGGCAGTGTAGGGTGATAAAAGTGTGTAGACGACAACAGTGGAGAGCTGGACAACGATGTTTAAAGAAGGACGTGAGGTAACGCAACAGTATGCGCCTGACCTGATCTCGGAAGATCTTTCGTTAACTCACGTCCTTCTTTAAACATCATTGTCCAGTTCTTCACTGTTGTCTTTTACACACTTCTGTCACCATACTCTGCCTGCATTCAAGCTCACAGTCATCCTATGTTTCGCATTTACTAACGATGATCATAATATCGCATATGATTACTTTTATGATCTCCTATTGGACACCATTAGCAAAATCCCAAAGCATGATAAAATGGTAATGGTGGATGATGTGAATGGGGGGGGGGGGGGGGGTGTTTGTTGTTTAATTCCCACAATGAGTAAGCTTACCCTTTTGTACGCCCTGAAAAGAACAAAATGTGGCGGATTGTAGTAGCATTCCGAGCGTGCTGATAAAGGTGGCACTCAGTCCTCCAGGCGGTTGTCCTATGCTTGGCTTCATCTGTGTGACGCTCACTACTACTGGGGATCACATCAATCTACATCTCATCAGCCAGACTGCCTTGAAAACATCATGTTTCCAGGGAACGCTACATGGAAGAGATATATTGATCTTGGTCAGGAAATTGTGCCTGTCCCTGATGCGATGTCCTTGTCAGTATGTTATGCCAGACCAAACTAGCATCTCAGTTCCCCAAGGTGTGGGTAACAATGAAGGATCACAAAGACATCTGAATACTCATGGCAAAGGTGATATAAAATAAAAATGGTGAAAGATTGATAGAACTCTGTGAGAGATCAAATCTTGTTACAGTTGACACCATTTTCCCAACAAAAGACATCAACAAGATTGCATAAAACTCTGGATGATAGAACTCATAATCAGAATGATCACTTCCGAATCAGTACTAAATTTAGTTAGTATGTCCATGATTCTAGAGCTTATTGCAGACATTGGCATTGATCATAATCTTTGAAATTCAAATTGAAGATAAAACTGAAGAAGCTTTAACAGCAGACTAAGACCAAGAAGATTGATGTACGACTACTATCCTGCAAGAATACAATGTCAAAATACAAAATAATTTAGAAATCCTATTCACCATGTCCGACAACTCAACCATTCATATGATCAACACCCAATGATATTGTTTTAAAAGAGTTGTGAATGATGCATCAGTTAAGACTGCTGGGTATTCCAAGATTAAGACACCTAGGATACAAAAGCAAAAATAAACCTACTTGCAGCCGACACACCTGTTACATAATAGTCTTGCAAAAAAGATTGATGACTCCCTAAACAAACTAGAGAAATCGAGTGCTCATGGAGACAAAAGACAGTACATCAATGACCAGACAATTTCAGGTGAAACTGCAGCGCACATAAGCATTTAAAAAAAATGCTGAGTATGTCATATAAATTTTCACATTCATCTTTTTGAATCTCAGAAACTAACAAACAAACAAACAAAAAATCCACAAGTTCTTTATTCAAATATGTCTCTACACACAAGAAAATCATATTTATTGACAAAAAGAAAAGTTACAAGCTTTGAAAGTCAACTACTATAGCGAAATATAAAGTTGTGCAAATATTTCCAAAAAATAATGTAGCGTGCTTATGGTTATATGATATAACTATTTGTGGGATCCTCGTTATATATTATCTCTATATTTTTCAGTCTGGTGACCATTTTAATCATTACTGAATTGTGACCGAAATGTATGTCTGCACCTGGATATGTTTTTTCAATCTGACATTTATTATTATAAAGTCAATCTGATTTCTTTTTATATCTCCTCGGTTTTCCATGAGAATACTTTTCGAGTTCTTATAATCTTCTATTTCTTCATCACTGTGTTCTCAAGTTGGTGCATACCTTTGTAGAATGACAGTTTCGAATGGTTTATCCCTCAATTTAACCAGCAGCATTTGACAAGTGTGTAATGATCACAAACTTTTTTTTATAGTTGTTTTTTTAATCAACATTTCAGCTATTCGCTCATAATTTGCTCCTCCTGAATATATAAATGTGTATTGCTTGTTCTTCATGTAGATCTTACCTCTGTCACATCCAAAATATCAAGATTTATGTCATTAGTCTCAAAGATTAAATTATCCATTTCTCTTAATCTGTTCAATGTTCTGGCCTTCTTTGTTCTATTTTTCAGTTTAATCATTTCAGTTCTTAGGTGGTCTTTTGTGGAAAGCTTCCTACCACAGAATTCGGGACGCATTCGTCATTATTGACCACTTTTCTCATTTCACTGTTAATATGTACAACAGATTTCCCCCAGTGAGCAGGAAGTATCTGGAAAAATAAATACTGAATCTTTCATGTATTTTCAGACAGGCAGGAAGCATGTGTTATCTACAAGCTTAATGAATAATTAGTCGAGTGGTCTCACTACGTCCTAGACTACACACACACACTCCTCCCCCCTCCTCTCCTCCTCTCAATACCTCTCTATGGGAAGTGTAAGGTTACAGCATTCTCTTGTGCTCTTAGTCACTATTTCTTCCTAAGCCACACTGGGGGTCAGATTGAGAAGCTAGAAAAACAGCATTTGTTTTACTCTACGCTATACAACCTGGCCTACATTATATTCATTTAAGGTACAAGAATAGTATTTGTAAGACTTAAAATCAAATTGATGGAAAATATGTATTTATAAACTTTGAGATAAAGCTAAAACATTTTCTTTGCTAATGTCGTTGAAAATGCGGTTAGGTTAAAATCTAGAGAAAGTTCTGCGTTTGCATGAACAACGATAATTAAAAGAGGCAACCCCTCCACCCTACAAAGACACAACAGACCAAGCTCTGGTTTTTTTCAAACATGATTACAAGGAATTATAGAGAGAATACTGGACAGATCTTTATGGGGATGAACTGGCACTAATTGCTAACCAGGATTTATGGAACACGGAATATCAAAACCCAAACCTGGGTGGAACAGTCTCAATTGTAAGGGTTTGGCCATGCCTGCAGAATGGAAGAGGACAATCATAGGAAGTAAAGAGCCAAGGATACAGACCTCTAGGATGATGCAGGGTTTGCTGGGACAACATTCAACAGCTCTGAAGGATCAAAGACTACTCGAGCCATGCCAAAAGAAAGGCTGCACATAGAGCAGTCTGGCGTTCTCTCTGACAAACCTCTACACCCTGGGGTAGAGTATGATCAACTTAGTAAGTATATGATACAGTTAATTAAGTTTGATATTGTTTAGCTACGAAGAACCAAGGCATGTACTAGGAAAGTAAAACTTGTATCAATGCTTGCCTCTGTTGAATAGAAGATCGGAAATCGTCTTCGTCAACCTGTACTTCTACAGGGGCATCTTCCCCTGTGCACGTCCCAGCTCTGGCATGAGCTAGATGTAGCCAGGACTAGGATTTCCTGATAATGGGGTTAGGCTTGAGTATTTTATTACTCCACTGTGTTGAGACAAGTACCACAGAGAGTGGTTAACTGATGTGCAAGTTCATCTTAATAGACTCAAACACTAGAGCAAAGCAGACCCTCAGCCTGTTAGGTGCCATCTATGCTGCTCTTAACAAACCACCTAAATGTGGCCGGTGTTATGCCATGTCACACAGTCGCCTCTTACGACATGCTCTCTGTGGGGCAGTGATGAAATTCTTGTCCTTGTTAAGTGACACGGCTCACAAGCCGAAGGTGCTGGGTTCAATCCCCATCATAGCACCAGCCGTTACCCCGGGCAAGCAAACCCTTAGAAAATGCAGGAGGAAGCAGACACATAAAATGCATGCTGAAGTCAGATGCACTGGGCCGACAGGTGCAAAATAAAAACCACAGTGCAACGCACACCACCTTGGGGATTAGAGAAAATAAGGCGAACACAAAAAAAAAAAAATACACAAAGACCCAAGGGGACAACTGATGCAATATGTTTATGTCACTAATGAGGAATTATGATATTCTAGAGTTAATTACCTTGAAATGGTGAGGGAACTTGCATAACTCATTGATCCCAGGATCTAAGCTAAGCCAATGGAAGTAAGAAGGGTCACCCAAGCTGGATAGGTAGATATATATACTTTATAAAAATGAATTTGATGTTCTTAAACAGTGAAAATGAGGACAACTGGGAAAACAGCGTGACTGATGCCATTTTGGAAAAGTGTAAGAATATTGACACCATTGTACATATCTACGTTGATGTTGACTCGAGGGAGGGCTGCGTCTACCTGAAGTGTTCAAGCTGTGAAACAGCAGGCAAGGCTCGGCTTGCTCTCCATGGATGGTGGTTTGATGGTATGTACAATCACTAATATATCCTCTAGTGGAACCAAAAAATGATATCTGAAGAACAATTTCATTTCTCTTTCTTCATATGCTTTCAATGTCAGCTTGAATATATCTACAGAAAGCAGTAGTTAGCCAGAGGCTATTGATATCTCTGTAGAGCTTGTGCAGAAGTGGTATTGAGGATGACCATTTGTTATTACTGTCTTGCTTGTATGTTGGACACTTCTGAAGCAGACGTTCACTAGTCATTTATCAGTGTTGCAGATACATTCATCAGTTTCCCATATACTAAGTTATTTTAACAGGTATTTCAATCTGTTGTCTGGAACAGTCTAAAACGATCATCTCTGTTGTCTGGTAGTCTAAAACGATCATCTCTGTTGTCTGGTAGTCTAAAACGATCATCTCTGTTGTCTGGTAGTCTAAAACGATCATCTCTGTTGTCTGGTAGTCTAAAACGATCATCTCTGTTGTCTGGTAGTCTAAAACGATCATCTCTGTTGTCTGGTAGTCTAAAACGATCATCTCTGTTGTCTGGTACAGTCTAAAACAATCATCTCTGTTGAGCTGGTAATATGTGACATTTGGCGTTGACCTGTGTGCTCTGCTTGCCACTTGTTCCTTTATCTACATCTAGTAAACCTTTTAAGTTATACCTTGCCAAGAATGTTGCAATGATTTGGAATCCACTGTATCACAACTCTCTTGAACAGGGGGCGTAGTTTATAGAGTATTACTCTTAGTTCCTTTAGGTCTGTATTTTGTTGGCACCCTAGAGCTGTGAAGAGTACCACTTCTCTTTGTTTTCATCTTTCATTACAACTTCTGTAATTTTGAAGGCCTCTTCTCTGAAGTTACTTGAGAATTTTCCTGTTGCCAGAAAAATTCCTCCACCTCCATTCTTTGTTGCATTTGTTGCTGACTCATCTGCATTTACACGGGTCCAGCCGTTGCTCGGCTAATGTTTCTATATGTGTTTTGCAGTTATGTATCTTCTTTTTGTTTGGCCGTTTTTTTAATCTTCAAAATGCTGCAAATGTTTTCTGTCACCTCTGGAAAGTGCTGTTTTCTGTCACCTCTGGAAAGTGCTGTTTTCTGTCGCCTCTGGGAAGCGCTGTTTTCTGTCGCCTCTGGGAAGTGCTGTTTTCTGTCACCTCTGGGAAGTGCTGTTTTCTGTCACTTCTGGGAAGTGCTGTTTTCTGTCACCTCTGGGAAGTGCTGTTTTCTGTCACCTCTGGGAAGTGCTGTTTTCTGTCGCCTCTGGGAAGTGCTGTTTTCTGTCACCTCTGGGAAGTGATGGTTCTGTCACCTCTGGGAAGTGCTGTTTTCTGTTACCTCTGGGAAGTGCTGTTTTCTGTCACTTCTGGGAAGTGCTGTTTTCTGTCACTTCTGGAAAGTACTGTTTTCTGTTACCTCTGGGAAGTGCTGTTTTCTGTCACCTCTGGGAAGTGCTGTTTTCTGTCGCCTCTGGAAAGTGCTGTTTTCTGTCACCTCTGGGAAGTGCTGGTTCTGTCACCTCTGGGAAGTGCTGTTTTCTGTTACCTCTGGGAAGTGCTGTTTTCTGTCACTTCTGGGAAGTGCTGTTTTCTGTTACCTCTGGGAAGTGCTGTTTTCTGTTACCTCTGGGAAGTGCTGTTTTCTGTTACCTCGGGGAAGTGCTGTTTTCTGTCACCTTTTGGAAGTGCTGTTTTCTGTCACCTTTTGGAAGTACTGTTTTCTGTCACTCCTGGAAAGTGCTGTTTTCTGTCATCTTTGGGAAGTGCTGTTTTCTGTCACTTCTGGAAAGTGCTGTTTTCTGTTACCTCTGGGAAGTGCTGTTTTCTGTTACCTCTGGGAAGTGCTGTTTTCTGTCGCCTCTAGGAAGTGCTGTTTTCTGTCACCTCTGGGAAGTGCTGGTTCTGTCACCTCTGGGAAGTGCTGTTTTCTGTTACCTCTGGGAAGTGCTGTTTTCTGTCACTTCTGGGAAGTTTTGTTTTTTGTCACTTATGGAAAGTGCTGTTTTCTGTTACCTCTGGGAAGTGCTGTTTTCTGTCACTTCTGGAAAGTGCTGTTTTCTGTTACCTCTGGGAAGTGCTGTTTTCTGTCACCTTTTGGAAGTGCTGTTTTCTGTCACCTTTTGGAAGTGCTGTTTTCTGTCACTTCTGGAAAGTGCTGTTTTCTGTCACTTCTGGAAAGTGCTGTTTTCTGTCATCTTTGGAAAGTGCTGTTTTCTGTCACTTCTGGAAAGTGCTGTTTTCTGTCACTTCTGGAAAGTGCTGTTTTCTGTCACCTCTGGAAAGTGCTGTTTTCTGTTACCTCTTGGAAGTGCTGTTTTCTGTCACCTCTGGAAAGTGCTGTTTTCTGTTACCTCTGGGAAGTGCTGTTTTCTGTCACCTTTTGGAAGTGCTGTTTTCTGTCACTCCTGGAAAGTGCTGTTTTCTGTCATCATTGGGAAGTGCTGTTTTCTGTCACTTCTGGAAAGTGCTGTTTTCTGTCATCTTTGGGAAGTGCTGTTTTCTGTCATCTTTGGGAAGTGCTGTTTTCTGTCACTTCTGGAAAGTGCTGTTTTCTGTCATCTTTGGGAAGTGCTGTTTTCTGTCACTTCTGGAAAGTGCTGTTTTCTGTTACCTCTGGGAAGTGCTGTTTTCTGTCATCTTTGGGAAGTGCTGTTTTCTGTCACTTCTGGAAAGTGCTGTTTTCTTTTACCTCTGGGAAGTGCTGTTTTCTGTCACGTTCTGGAAAGTGCTGTTTTCTGTTACCTCTGGGAAGTGCTGTTTTCTGTCATTTTTGGGAAGTGCTGTTTTCTCCAGTAGCAAGCATGTGTGTAGTATGCATACATTTTTATGTGTGACGTGCCATTTATAGGATCTGTTCTCCACATTGCTTTTACTGAAGCTGCAAAGTTGTTCAGCTTGAATCATCACCTTGTTGTTGTTCATGTTGTTGTTATCCCATAGCTGTTGAGCACGCCTGCTCTTGGCAGCCCAATGCCATTCTAATATATATATATACACATATGTATATGTATGTATATATATGTGTGTATATATACAGGTCTTCTTCAGTTGTGTCACTGCTCCTTACAGTGTGTTGGTAATTGTCGGCAGTGCTTGTAAGAATCTTTTCCTTATGTCCGCAAGCACCTTGCACTCAATGAGTAGCTGTCGAACTGTTTCATTAGGATGAGAGCAATGTCTGCCCAAGGACAGATGGTGGGGATTGATGCGGTTCAAGTGGCTATTGACTGGTATGTTTTGTTCGGAACTGAAAGATGAGACTTTGATCTCTTCTATATAGTTTATTTATGTCATCGTTACTTTTTAGCTGTGACATTTCGCTAAATACACTGCAACCTGTTGTTCCCGTCGCCCACCTGTTTATCCAGATTTCCCGAGTATTCTTAATCATCACCCTACAGGCCAATTTATTCTTGTCCTTGTCATACACGTGGACCACCAGCTTCCAGTGTACAGCTTTCATTTGCCCCCAATTTGTGCACAGCAATGTTTTCCATGATTGACACTCTTTGCCTTGAACGAAGCCAGAAGTTGATCAAATTTAATACCTAAATAGTTGCAGTTTTCATCCAGTTGATAATTTTTCCCCATTGAGCTCTTAACTTAGAGCTCTTTGTTTGAGAGGGAAAAGATTGTCTGTGTGGTATTTTCCTTATTTAGTTTCATTCCTTTCCTCTGTCTCACAAAGACATATCTGGCCAATCAGCTATTTATCGGGACATTCAGTCGTAAGTATATAGAAAAGGACCTCTACACCCCTAGGGGGTTAGGAGAGGAGTGACAAAGTAAAGTGTCATTACCTGAAAATAAACTAAACATAGACAAATGTCACCTACATAGGTCCTCTCTTAACACTTGCAACCCGAATGTACAGGTTCGATTAACGGTTGTGCTCAGTTCAGCAGACCGAGCATGTCAGGGGATTTTTCATGGTATGATCGCTTCTTCCAGTCTACCAAGCTGTAAATAGGTACCTGACTTAGTTGGGGACACATTTTGAAGCTGTTTTAGTAGCTACAGATTTTGTGCTCTGTCATCTGCACTTTCTGCAATGTGAGGGACTGAGCACGTATGGGGGTGCCGATGTGAAAGAAAGTCAGCTCTGTGAACCATTTTCCATTTATATATTCCAGCACAACAGAAATCTCTGTATTCTTGTTTGATTTTGTCCATGTTAGACCTTTACTTGCAGTCAGAATCACACACTATCATCATCTGTAAACTTTGATCATGGCTGCATAGCATCAAGATTTTGTTACTTAGAAGGTTAATTATAAACAGACTTCTGGTTTATGTACATACTTCTGCTTTATGTACAGACGTCTGGTTTGTGTACAGATGTCTGGTTTGTGTACATCTTCTAGTTTGTGTACATCTTCTAGTTTGTGTACAGACTTCTGGTTTGTGTACAGACTTCTGGTTTGTGTACAGACTTCTGGTTTGTGTACAGCTTCTGGTTTGTGTACAGACTTCTGGTTTATGTACAGACTTCTGGTTTATGAAAAATATTTAAAACAATATTTTAGTATTGAATGCTGTTGTCTTTTCTGTGATTTCCAGCTTTATTGGGTGATAGATAACTTAACATTCGATGATGATGACACAATTTGGTTAGAAGATATATAGAATAGAAGATCAATTTACACCCTGAAAGTGACAATAGTAATATGATATTGATGAGATAAGGGAGCCGATGTAGCTCAGTGGTTAGTGCACTGGCTTCACATTAAATTGATTTGGGTTTAACCCCCAGTTGGTGCAGGATTTTTTAAATCGGAGAACAGCTACTGGGGTCGACCAAGCCTCAAAAATTTGCTTTCAGATCTCAGAAAGTAAAGATGCCAGCGTGATGATAATCTCTAGTGTTCCGTTGGTACCAAAAAATAACACCAATATGGTACACTGGTGTGTTAACGGAATGTTTACATACTTTACCAGCACGAAGAATACAAACCAGAAAATGACGGCATAGACAAATTGGCAAAGGTGGGCAGATAAAGATCTTCAGACTCAAGACCCACCTTCATAGAATGGGTCTTAGTGACACCGCCACATGCTGTTGATCGAAAGTAAACTCCAGACCATATCCTGTAGGACATTATGCGGACCAAAGAGCCAGTCTCACCCAGGTGAGCGACTATGCTTAAAAAGCTGTGGAGGACCAGTGAAGACCCGAAATGCAGTCTTCTTTGTGAATCTAACCGGGTTAGAAGTATAGTATCAGTTGATAATTTTGTTTGGTTTTATTTTTGCGTTCGCCTTATCTTTCTATTCCCCAAGGCAGTGTGTGTTGCACTATGTTTTTATTTTGCACCTTACGGCCTAGTGCATCCTACTTCAGCATGCATTTTATGTAAGGGTATGCTTCCTCCTACATTTTAAAAGGGTTTCCTTCCCCGGGGTAACGGTCGGTGCTGTGATGGGAATCGAACCCCGCACCTTCGGATTGTGAGCCACGTCAATTAACCATTAGCCCATGCCGTCCCCTGCATCAGTTGATTGAAGAAGAACAACTTAACACAACAATTTGAGAAATCATGATAAAAATGGTGCCAATCTATTGTTAAAATATATTTTGTTCTTCTGATATTGGACAACTCTGCCAGATTATGGGTGTTTGAAGTATCAATTTGATTGTCATAATCCTAAGTGTTATTCTATTTAAATTAATGTATTCTCCTACTTTATTTCATTTTTCTCTTGTCATGTCATACATTTATATAGGCATTGACAAATCTGCATTATCACTGTCATGGGGAACTGAGACGTTAGTCCAGTCAGGCAAAACATACTGACCAGGATGTTGTATCAGGGTCAGTACACGGACCAAGACCACAATCTCTCTTCCATGTAGCGTTCCCTGGAAACATGCTGTTTTCAAGGCAACCTAGCTGACAAGATGTGGATCAATGTGATCGCCGTAGTAGTGAGCGCCATGCAGATGAAGCCAAGCATAGCACCAACCGCCTGGAGGACCGCAGTTCACCTTTATCAGCATGCTCGAGATGTGAGGAAAGCTACTACAACTCGCCACTTAATGTCGATTTCTTGGCGCACAAAAGAGTAAACTTACTCATAGTGGGCATTCAACAACATCATCACTGTCATGGGTTTCTTGGTGATTTTTTTTATTCAATAGTTTGCCGTTGCTTTCTTAACATTGTTCTGGCTGCTCACCAGCCTTGTTCCCTGGTGCGCCCTTAGCCTGATACCAGCCTTTTCCAGCTGCTGCCTTCAGAGTTGTTATCGACTAGGTCGGTTGTCTGTCTTTTCCACAAGTAGGTTTTTTTTTTTTTCCTATTCACTCACGTAGTTTAGCGGACCAGCCAAAGCAGTTATCAGGGAAGTGGTACTGCCGTACACAGGCAGACTCTAGGAGCCATACGTGAGCTAGGCAGAAGTGTGGGAACCAAATAGGCTCCTGTTCACTGTCCGTCATGGATGATGTGGCTGCAACTCCTCACGAGGGTACTATCTCTTACACTTCTGTGCGCCCAGCCGTATTAACACTACAACTGTATAAATTACCCTCAACTAACTTGTATTTGTCCACAAGTTATGTTTAACATTTTCCAGGTGTGGATAATTTTTGTTGATTTGTCTTTCCACCTTAACTTAACATCTTTATACTGGTTTAGAAAACTCTGCAGAGTCTATATATATACAACCAGTTTCATTTACATCACCTAGCTCTAAAAGCTATGCGCATCCAATTTATTCTTAAATGCATTAATTGTCCCTGCCTCCACTACCTCCTGTGGCAATGCATTCCAAGCATTCACCATTCTCTTACTAAAAATGTATTTTCTAATATCTAATCTAGACCTCTCTTTAGTTAATTTGTAGCTATGCCCTCTTGTTCTTGTGGGTAGTTGTATTTTGAAAAACCTGCGCCAAGTTTCAGAATTCTGTATGTCTTGAATGTGTATTTGTCCATTTGACAAGTAGAGACTAGATGTGTTTCAAATACCTTTGAATAACTTATATTTGTCCATTTGACAGGTCGACTGGTCACAGTGAAGCATCTGAAGACAGATCACTACCACAAACGGTGGCCAGAGGCACGTGATGCCACAAAGCCTTTGAAGCCATCCACTGACCAGATGCGGTCCTTGTCACAGCCCTACTACCGCTCCTCCCTAGAAATGACCTAACTCAGTCCTCATGCTTGTTATATTATTGTGTACTGTTTTTGCAGTGCTTTCCCATTGTAATAATTTAGTCACTGAAGTTAAGCTCATTAGCATTGGCTAGCTTTCTTCTCTCCAGCTTTATTTTCAGTATTTTTCATGAATATTTTGTCCTACTTTCATTTTCATTATTCCTGATTACAGTGACCCTAGCCCTTGAGTTCTTTATTACTGATTAGTGACCCTAGCCCTTGAGTTCTTTATTCCTGATTACAGTGACCCTAGCCCTTGAGTTCTTTATTCCTGATTACAGTGACCCTAGCTTGAGTTCTTTGTTCCTGATTAGTGACCCTAACCCTTGAGTTCTTTATTCCTGATTACAGTGACCCTAGACCTTGAATTCATTATTCCTGATCAGTGACCCTAGCCCTTGAGTTCTTTATTCCTGATTACAGTGACCCTAGCTTGAGTTCTTTGTTCCTGATTAGTGACCCTAACCCTTGAGTTCTTTATTCCTGATTACAGTGACCCTAGACCTTGAATTCATTATTCCTGATTACAGTGACCCTAGACCTTGAATTCATTATTCCTGATCAGTGACCCTAGCCCTTGAGTTCTTTATTCCTGATCAGTGACCCTAGCCCTTGAGTTCTTTATTCCTGATTACAGTGACCCTAGACCTTGAATTCATTATTCCTGATCAGTGACCCTAGCCCTTGAGTTCTTTATTCCTGATCAGTGACCCTAGCCCTTGAGTTCTTTATTCCTGATTACAGTGACCCTAGCCCTTGAGTACTTTTCTGCAAATAATTTAGCATCAATAGTTTTTCCATATTTCTCTGTTCTGAACTTGTTTTAATATGTTAAACGCTGTTTACTCTAAAGTATGATTGTTCTTCATAGTACATATTTTAACTCATTATGTTATAACCAAAGAACTAAACTTTTCCCATATTTAAGTGCAGCCTCTTAATGTCATTGCAGAGCTTGAAATATGTATACCATAATTAAATATGGAACAACTAAAATGAGAACAACAAAACATTTGGCACATCCCTAGAAGTTGTAGGTACCACTGTATTTTTCTTGCCACTTGTCAAGTTGTTTGTACCCTGGTTAAAATGAGGTTTTGTTTTGTTTTATTACTTCGTTTATTTATTTTCTTCCATAAAGTTTATGTTTGCTAATTGTACAAATATTTTCAACCATCATTTATCAATCTGGTCATTCAGTTTATTACTAGAGCTATATTTATCTTTAATTCAAGTTGATGTAAGACTTCACATTTTGTGTGTGTGCTGCAATAGAAGCATGAGGCACCACTGCAAATAACCTCCTTACAAGAAAGACTGGTGCCAAAGCATTTATGTGCTCGTGCAGTATTGCTTTCTGTAGCACTTTGTTTGATATGATGAGATTGCTAGTTCCATGCACAATCCTGCTTATAGTCATCTTTCACAGTATGCATATTAGGATGGAGTGGTTATATTTTAAAAACAATTCCCAATGAGGAAATTGATATCTGTGCACAAATTAAAACTAAATTGTAGAATTATGAACTCAAGAGATCTTGTTACTGTAATGTTCCAGATTATGTCGTAGTACTTCGAGAGTTTTAACATGTTATAGCTAATCACATTTTTGTTTTTAAAGAAATCTATTAAAAACCAAGAGTTGCATGACAAAGTGTAAAGGATAAATTCATACTATTAAGGTTAGCATGAAAGAACCCAGTTAAAAGACTAAAAAAACATTTTTGCGACAACGCAGAAAAGATTACAATGCTGATGGAGAGGGCAGCTGCTCATGATGTTATTAAGTGCCCTGCAGTCCATGACTTTCAACTATTCTGGTTTAATTTTTCTTCTTCGTTCGTTGTCAAACTCCCACTACCAAGTCATGAAAAGGGTTTTGCTAGTAGCAGGATGTAGTCCGGAGAACGGAATGCGTTGTCACTAGTTTACAGCTTGACTGCGATATTTGCACCTTTCAGTCCGACACATTCGCCTTCAGCAGTGATTAATTTTTATAATTGTTTTTAAAATAATATCTAGAAATAAATCGAATCTTCAAACCAAAAGTCTGTTGCTTACATGTTCATGTAACAATTTCAATCCAGAAAATGCAGCTCAGTTCATCCTTATCAAGTCCATACACAAACAACAAGGGAACTATCTATACAGGTATAAACAATGCTTGGCGAACATTGTCATGCAATGTAAACTGCCCAACTAATCCATCTGGTTGTAATTTAGCCCAGCAATGGATGCTCTCCACTATTTCCTACCTTGGTCCATCTGTCCACATCCTTGACTAGTTAAGTGGTATGAAGTGCGCAGTAACCTCTAGAGAAGGGAGTTATTAACTTACATTCCTAATGTCATATTTGGGAAGGCGTTTCTAGGACTCTCTTTTAAAATTCAGTTCTTTTAAAATTCAGTAGGTCTTCCACGCTTGGGTCAGTGTGCAATACCAAGTGTTGGGAAGCATTCTTCCCTAAATGGGTTATGAATTTGTAGGTAGATTGAGAATTTTCTAGTATTGCGTGATACACATTTTTTTTCAGCTTGCAGATAAATGATTAAATAATTTATTTACAAATATTTGTAACATTTTGAAATTAAAAGAGAAAATATGTAACTAATGGGTTACAACTCTTTGTGAAAAATGCATAGAAACCATTTTTAAAAGTTGTGTTCCAGACAGCTCAAAATAGACCTAATTGATGCTGTCAGCACCTATATTCAGTTCATAGGTATCTTCAAGAGTACATTTTGTATTCATCTTTCAATTTTTGCTTCAGTAGTAGTCTCGGGCCGCCACTGCAGGTAGTTACCTTGCAGGAAGCCTGTACCAATGCATCAGTGTGCTCTTGCAGTGGTGGGTTCTGGGATACTCTGTTTTACAGATAAGTTGTTAACACTTCTTTTTTGGTGACATTTATTGACATCCATGGTGGAGCCCAGTGGACCTATTGACATCCATGGTAGAGCTCAGTGGGCCTGTTGACATCTATGGTGGAGCTCAGTGGGCCTATTGACATGTATGGTAGATCTCAGTGGGCCTATTGACATGTACAATAGAGCTCAATGGACCTATTGACATGCATGGTAGAGCGCAGTGGGCCTATTGACATGTATGGTAGAGCGCAGTGGGCCTATTGACATGCATGGTAGAGTGCAGTGGGCCTATTGATATGCATGGTAGAGCGCAGTGGGCCTATTGACATGCATGGTAGAGTGCAGTGGGCCTATTGATATGCATGGTAGAGCGCAGTGGGCCTATTGACATGACATGCACAGTAGAGCCCAGTGGGACTTGATGTGCATAATAGAGCCAAGTGGGCCTATTCTTCACTTCACTCACTTAGTCACGCTTTCTACACTCTTCTTGTGCCTTAACATTTCTACAGGATAGAATAGCCAGTCCCATGCTCAAACACACCCCCCATCCCCTCCTGATATGTCTGTCATGTTACAGTACTGATATTCTCTGCTCCCTGGTAACACACAAGAGGGGTCTATAATCCACCTTTTTGAGAATGTAATATACAAAAGATCAAAAATGCATGTATTGTTCCTCCAAAACTTTAGAACAGACAATTGTATCATTGACAATCAGATTAATCCTGCAGTGTCTGCCTGTTCCTACCACCCTATTCTTACCCTCCTCTCTAGATGATATTGGTATCTACGGGGAAGAACAGGTTATGTGAAATTTAAAACGAGAAAGACCTGACAATGATTTCCCACCTGCATGAGAAGGCATATGGCTGTACTCACAACAATTTATGTATTACGATTGTCTGCTATAGACATGGCTTGATTGCATTCAACAATTTGTCGTACAAACTACTCGTACTGAGTTTTCATTCGTGGCGATGTTTCTGTGGAAGAGGGCTATAGCAACCCTTCTTACATCTAAATGTCGTCAGAAGGAGGTGGGCATAGACTCTTCTGACTGTAGTGCAATGCTAGGTTTCTATGGCTCACCATTATTGGGGTGTCTTACCCATGGGGTATAAGTCTGAATCTCATCGGCCAGGCTGCTGTCAACAACTTATATGAGATGTGATCTTGGTCATTATGTTTCCCCTGGGGGGGGGGGGGGGGGGGGGGGGTTCTTGATTAATATGTTTCCCCTGCCATGGGGTGAGGTCTTGCTCAGTATGTTTTACCTGACCCTGACAAAAGGGGTAACTTGTTCAGCATGTTTCATCTAACCCTTGTGTAAGGTGAGGGATTGTGTTCAGGATGTTTCACCTGATGCGAGGTGAAGTATTGGTTAGGATATTTCACGTGAGGTAGAGTATTGGTTAGGATGTTTCATCTGATGTGAGGTAGAATTTTGGTTAGGATGTTTACCTGATGTGAGGTAGAATCCTGGTTAGGATGTTTACCTGATTAGAATCTTGGTTAGGATGTTTCACCTGATGTGTGATGGGGTCTTGGTCAGGATGTTTCACCTGATGTGTGATGGATTCTTGGTCAGGATGTTTCACCTGATGTGTGATGGGGTCTTGGTTAGGATGTTTACCTGATGTGAGGTAGAATCTTGGTTAGGATGTTTACCTGATGTGAGGTAGAATCTTGGTTAGGATGTTTACCTGATGTGAGGTTGAGTCTTGGTCAGGATGTTTCACCTGATATGAGGTAGAATTTTGGTTAGGATGTTTACCTGATGTGAGGTAGAATCTTGGTTAGGATGTTTACCTGATGTGAGGTTGAGTCTTGGTCAGGATGTTTCACCTGATATGAGGTAGAATTTTGGTTAGGATGTTTACCTGATGTGAGGTAGAATCTTGGTTAGGATGTTTACCTGATGTGAGGTTGAGTCTTGGTCAGGATGTTTCACGTGATGGGGTCTTGGTCAGGATGTTTCACCTGATGTGTGATGGGGTCTTGGTCATGATGTTTCACCTGATATGTAATAGTGTCTTCGTCAGGATGTTTTACCTGATATTGACATGAAGTGGAGCCTTATTCAGAATGTTTCACCTGACCCTGACATCAGGTAGAGTCATATTTTGAATGCTTCACCTGATGATGACATTATCTATCACACCCTTTAAACAATGTAAACTCAGATAACAAGTACAAGTGGTCAGTAAATGTCACACGTGTATTGATGGATCTGACAAACATACATTGACCTAATAATGACATATTGCCCGTTCTCAGCCACAGAACTGAAAGAAAAATCATTGCAAAATTCAATTCTGTGTTGACTTTTTTTTTTCACTTTCAGAAATCTAGCATTTTCTTGCCATTGTTAATCATATACCAAGCCATCAATATTGACATGAAACCTGTATTTAAGTTTGTAGTTGTCTGGAAACGATTACCTGGTCCCTGAAGTCTGGGTTACTGCTATCTCATTTATGAGCATAGTCACATATGTTTTATTTTGTCAGAGTAATTCCTTCAAGAGCAAGGAGCTGCAGCTACTGGTTATCACTTTGCATTTAATATACTCTTGCAGTGGTTTTATTAGTAATTTGTTGTACATGTTGAGGTTGCTTGCCATACGCACAACCCTGATTATTAAAATTGTACTAATTGCTAGATGAGGAACAGTGGATCTATTCTTGCCTCATCAGCATTTAACCGCATCGCCAACATTGAAATTTTCCAGTCTCTAGAATTCATCACTGATTTTCTTACAAAATGTCTTTTTCAGCACAAATGAAGAAAAGGAGGAACTGATTTTCAAAATTAATACACGTAGTGGCGGGTTGAAACTATCTGGCACCATCCCCTATTATAAATTTGTAGAAGTGTGGATACACTGTATGGCCGCTTCAGATGGAATCACCACCTACTGGCTACATGACATCTGTAGATAATACTGTCTTCTCTGAGCTCATTGTCAAATCTCATCTGCTTAAAACACATCTGCCCTACATTAATCCTGCTGAGCAATTTCTATGTTTGAGGCATGCTGTTTAATTTGATTAGTTAATGGTCATGTTTAAGGGTGAATCTGAGTACTGTCTGAGGATAAATATTGTATTATTTATTTTTAAAGTACGAGGGCATGTCAGTAAATGGGTCACAAATGGCCATTAAAAAAACAAAACTAAATGAGTTACGAACTTGAACACCATTTATTATTGCACTTACATTGTTCCTTATTTGTCAACATAATTTCCACTAACATTGATACACATCCCATCACTTTATCAATGTACCTAAACCTATAGTATAGAAGTCTTTGGTCTGCTGTCTCTGCCACATTTTCACTTCATCATTTGCAAAATGTCTTGTACCTACAATAATCGCAAAGCTGAATGCTGCTGCCACCTAATGACACATTTGGAAACTACCAATTACATTTTTCAGCTATCCCATATCAGTTTGTGACTTACTTACTGATTTACTCTCGCATATTAAAACATGATTTTATTTATGAAATGTAATGAATGCATGTTATAATGTTGGGCAATATAGGAGCACATCCATGTCAAATTATATATAAGGATAAGGTCACTAATCAATGAATCAGCAGTACACATGCTGCAGGAGACTGGGATTAAACTTAGGTCCATCAGCTGGGATGGATTAGAGTGTGTGTATAACTAGCGAGCTACAGAAACCACCCATACTCTACCATCTGCTGGAAGTGGCTGAACCTCTATGGGTATGTTAGTTCAGGTCAAGATATCAGTTGTTTTGAAGATACTACTATTTGTTGTCTGGAGCTGTTTTGTAGAATACTTTTCCCTCATTCTCTACGATGATACATCCAGATTGGATTCCAGCAAAGTCATGTCTATGGCTGTCGGTATGATACAAGTTGTATTGCCTCGTGTTCTGTGCACAAGAGTCCAGTGCATCCGTCTTCAGTATGAATTTATTGGGGCTGCTTCCTTAGCCTTTGGCTATCCCTAGTCTACCTACAAGACAACAGTTTTTAGGTGTCAGAGCTATCTCTTCTAAGAAGAACTGTCTTGCTGGACTAATAAGCCTTTCCTACACGAGACTGGAGTATAACAATAATCTGCAAGCATGTTTGATTTTAGTCTCACATGTATTTATTAATTTCCTGTCACTCCATTTGTTGAAGCGTAGATACAAAACTGCATTTAACTCAACCCTAACCAGCTTGTAGGAAGGCTAGATTATAGTCATTTGGAGTGTGCTTTTGGGGGCAATGGTTTTTACACGATAAGGTTGCCAGCCCCATGTACATCTTTCTTCAGTTGTCTCTTACAAACTGCTCATTTTAAAATATTAATTTACGTTAATGAAAGTTTTTATTCTGTGACTTTAATGAAAGTTAGGTCGACTCTAATATAAGAAATAGTTGTTTCCAAGTTCATTGATATAAAACAAAAAAGTGAACATTGACGCCATGCCACACACCAAATGTTGAAATACAGTAATTCCATTTTGGAAAAAAACATAATAGAACTTTGTGTTTTTGTCACAGCTTGTTTGCTTTCATTTTATCATTTGTTTGCTTTCATTTACTTTCATTTTATCATGTGTTTGCTTTCATTTTATCATTTGTTTGCTTTCATGTGGTCATTTGTTTGCTTTCATTTTATCATTTGTTTACTTTCATTTGATCATTTGTTTGCTTTCATTTGATCATTTGTTTGCTTTCATTTGACCATTTATTTGCTTTCATTTGATCTTTTGTTTGCTTTCATTTGATTATTTATTTGCTTTCATTTGATCATTTGTTTGCTTTCATATAATCATTTGTTTGCTTTCATTTGATCATTTGTTTGCTTTCATTTAATCATTTGCTTTTATTTGATCATTTGTTTACTTTCGTTTGATCATTTGCTTCCAGGTGATCTTTTGTTTGCTTTCATTTGATCATTTGTTTGCTTTTATTTGATCATTTGTTTTCTTGTGAGTATAGTTATTTTTGATATGAGAAATTATTGCATTTACCATTAACAATAGCTGGCTGTAAGTCTGTTCTGTACTGTAATAGTGACTGGTGTATCATTATTATGTATTGTAACAATGGTTGGCTTTGTACTGTAACAATGGCTGGCTCTGTACTGACTGCAACAATGACAGCTGTAAGAGTGTTCTGTATTGTAACAATGGCTGACTGTAACTCAGTTCCATGCTTATTCTTAATATACCTTCTCCAGAAGTCAATCACACATTTTTTACAAGATTCAACAAGGCGTGTTAGCTGTAACATTGTTAAACATTTGTGAAGTTTTGCCATGTTGGTGCTTTGTTGTGGGAATGAGATTATCAGCTGTGAAGTGCGTGTATGAGGAAATTACTCAAGCTGTGTGTGGTAGATTGAATGAGATTATCAGCTGTGAAGTGCGTGTATGAGGAAATTACTCAAGCTGTGTGTGGTAGATTGAATGAGATTATCAGCTGTGAAGTGCGTGTATGAGGAAATTACTCAAGCTGTGTGTGGTAGATTGAATGAGATTATCAGCTGTGAAGTGCGTGTATGAGGAAATTACTCAAGCTGTGTGTGGTAGATTGAATGAGATTATCAGCTGTGAAGTGTGTGTATGAGGAAATTACTCAAGCTTTGATTGAATCTGATTTATCAGCTATGAAGTGCATGTTCGAGGAAATTACTCAAGCTTTGTGTGGTAGATTATAGTGTACCCTGTAACAGATTTGACTCAAATGGTGGTACATGGCAAGAGGCCATCATACAAATGAAATAAAAAATACTATATTGTATCTGTATGATTTTATCTTTATTTTTAAATTAGTGATCTTATTATAAAGCGAAAGGGTGACAAAGCACTCACTTCTTATGACAAAAATTCCAGGTTTGATCCCTCTTATTAACATGCTCCAGTTACCCAGCTGTATATGGGTACTAGGCTTACTGTTAGGGAAGAAGGGAACTGGTCCACCTCATAAAACGCTTAGGTCTAGCTCAATGAAGTTTTTCTGTGACTCTGGGGCTACTTTTACATTTTATCATATAATATTTTCAATAAAACTATAAATTAAAACAAAATCTTTCAGCTCCCTGTGGAGCACATCATCATCATGTAGCATGTCCTTTATAGAACGTCGCTCCCATCGCAGACTGTTTGTAAGAAACTCTTCCCCTTGCCAAAACTCCAGCCTCCGCCACAGTCATACTCAGACATTCCTGAATATCTTAATGCCATCGTCTTCTTGGTCAAACCCTGCCTCTTTTACCTGGCACCATACCTTCCATCACTGTTCTCTTGATGTGACCAAAGTATTTACATTTTCTTGCCAAAATGGAATTGATAAACCAGTTCTCCTCTATGCTCAACTCTTGCCAATGTCTTTATCTGTCTTTTTCTCTGTCCAGGGTCTGCTGAGGATCTTTCTGTAACATTTTGACTCTAAGGATTCAATTGTTTGTCTAGAAGTTTTGGTAATCGTCCATGAATCACAGCCATAAGCTGCCACAGGAAATGCACAGGCTCTCAAGACTTTTACTTTTGCCATTTTGTTTGTGCTCTGCCATAATTTCTTCAGGCTGTTCAGTCTATGCATTGCCATGGCTAGTCTTCTTCTGATTTCTTTCAAGCAGTCACCATTTTTGTCAATTGACAATGGAGCACATGTCTTCAACAAACACACCCCAATTCTACTTGTCCTGGGCAATGTCCGGCCTTGTCCATGTCTTTCTTGTTACCTTTGTTTGTCTTAAGCCCTCTTCTTCATATGTCTTTTGGTCTGCCTTGGAATTTCCATTACAGAGACTCTTGTCTAGGAGACATCAAGCCACTTACAGCATATGTGATGAGCATTTGAGAAATGTAGATGAGCAGGTGACCAAATAGATAAACATAATTAACCAACTGAGGGGTTGATGTGTGATTTTTGTGCCAAAGTTGTAGTCTTCCCAAAACAAAATTTAAACATTTTACATGAGACCTTTTATCAATGATAACATCAAATGGAAGACGGAACTCATAAATGATAGTACAGACTAGGCAAAAACATTTTTTGTAAAATAACTTGCATTTATTTCAAACAATTGGACGTAGAAAAAAGAATGCTTTCCATTATTCCATTGTGTAGAATCACTTCTGTGATACTGAAGTTAGGGGGGTGGACCACTGAAGTTAAGGGGGTGGACCACTGAATTTAGGGGTGGACCACTGAAGTTAAAGGAGGACAACTGAAGTTAGGGGTGGACCACTGAAGTTAGGGGTGGACCACTGAAGTTAGGGGAGGGCAACTGAAGTTAGGGGTGGACCACTGAAGTTAGGGGTGGACCACTGAAGTTAGGAGGGTGGACCACTGAAGTTAGTGGTGGACCACTGAAGTTAAAGGAGGACAACTGAAGTTAGGGGTGGACCACTGAAGTTAGGGGTGGACCACTGAAGTTAGGGGAGGGCAACTGAAGTTAGGGGTGGACCACTGAAGTTAGGGGTGGACCACTGAAGTTAGGGGAGGACAACTGAGGTAAGGGGGGTGGACCACTGAAGTTAAAGGAGGACAACTGAAGTTAGGGGTGGACCACTGAAGTTAGGAGGGTGGACCACTGAAGTTAGGAGGGTGGACCACTGAAGTTAGGGGGGTAGACCACTGAAGTTAAGGGGGTGGACCACTGAAGTTAGGAGGGTGGACCACTGAAGTTAGGGGTGGACCACTGAAGTTAGGGGAGGACAACTGAAGTTAGGGGTGGACCACTGAAGTTAGGAGGGTGGACCACTGAAGTTAGGGGTGGACCACTGAAGTTAAAGGAGGACAACTGAAGTTAGGGGTGGACCACTGAAGTTAGGAGGGTGGACCACTGAAGTTAGGAGGGTGGACCACTGAAGTTAGGGGTGGACCACTGAAGTTAAAGGAGGATAACAGAAGTTAGGGGTGGACCACTGAAGTTAGGGGAGGACAACTGAGGTTAGGGGGGTGGACCACTGAAGTTAGGGGAGGACAACTGAAGTTGGGGGGGGAGGGGGGGGGGTGGGTGGACCATCAGTAAACAAACAGATGGTTTTACAGAAGAAATGTTGAGAAGTGCATGGACAGCTAACACATCTTCTTCATCTTCTTTGTTTGTTCTCAATCTCCCACTACCAAACCCTGAAAGGGTAAGTAGCAGAATGTAGTCAAGAGAACGGAATGCGTTGTCATAGTTTACAGCTTGGCTGTGATATTTGCACCTTTCGGTCCAACACTCCAACTTCAGCAAGCATTTTTTGAGTACCGGGTTAGCATTCCCTCTTCGACCCCTTCTCCTTAGCCAGTCTGCCCTGCTGCAGCCTGTTATCCAGGATCACTGTGTGGAGGTGCAGAAGGGTCTTGGCTGCTATGGTTCGCTGGCCCTGACGCTAGCAGTCAGCTATGGGTCATTGACCACTGCACACATCTAAAGAAGGGTGTTCTGAAGGAGGTCAACATACCAAGGAGGCATCATATCGGGGCACAGAGAAGAAGGCATTTTATTATGAGCATATGAGAAATGTAGATGAGCAGGTGATCAAATAGTTTCAATACCTGTCTTCTCACAAAGGTGGCACAGGTTGAATCATTGGAAAAGAAATAAGGTTGTTTTTTTCATGACTTAGTCGTTCCTCTTCTACCCTGTGGTGTAGAGGTTTGTCGGAGTCTTCACTGGACTGTTCTATCCACTGTTCTATCCACTGTCCTTCTCCTGTTCTGCTTGCAGTGTAGTTGTCAGTCTCTGGAGACTGTGTGTTGTCTTCCCAGTGTACTTCGGGATGTCCTGAGGAAGGTCTGAATACCTGCCTCTTGGCCTACCATACTTGCCGTGTTATCTGGTCCTTGGAGTTTTTTTTCTAGCAGACGTAAAATATAAATCGACGTAAAATATTAACATAGCCTGTACACTGTATGATGACTGCAGCCGGAAGTTGCCTTTTTTCCTCAATCCTATAAATCCTCCGGATATACCCAAACATAGTTTAAAAAATAATCATTGATATTGATTGATTGAGTTTAGGGGATGATTGAGGATTAGCCATTTAGTTCCTAATATACCATAGGGCCACCACTAGAGTTTATCTATTTACAAGTCTGTAACCTAGCATTTCCAGTTAGTGGTGGTTTCCACATCTATGATGAGGCTGCTTGCTTCATACACAACCCTCTTTAGTCCCCTTTCATTACAAACTTGGAAGATTACAGTGGCCAATTCTGTTCAACCTGGATACCATTTAAGTGGTCGGAGGTTAGAGCTAAAGGTCCGTAGAGATTTTTGTATGAGTTTAGAGAACTAGCAAGCTCAGCAAGAACTCAACGCAGTTTTAGTGATACACTTTCGCAACATGACATTAATAGTCATGTACCACTCATGTTTTTTTCTGTGGCTGCCTTAAAATTGGTTGTTGTCAGTAGTGTGACTGATATCATCACCTTTACCATGTGTGACTGCAGCTGCTCCCGTGACCTCAATTGCCCGCTGCTTACAAATGCTACCACTTGTTTTCTTTATGTTCATCCATGCTGAAATGTTGATGTGCTATCCAGTCATTTCATGTTTTCTTATATTCAAACTATTTGATAGCTTATTTGGTATTTTCTTATTGACAAATTGAGTGCGACCTCTTAGAATCGGCTAGTTTAAGACATTTTTGGGTCTTAGTTTTGCAGTTATAGTGTAAGGCGTGTATAGTGTAAATTTTGTGGTCTTAGTGTAAAGCATTTTGTGGTCTCTGTGTGTAAAACATGTTGTGGCCCATGTGTGTAAAACATGTTGTGGCCCATGTGTGTAAAATATGTTGTGGCCCATGTGTGTAAAACATGTGGCTCATGTGTGTAAAACATGTTGTGGCCCATGATTGTAAAATATGTTGTGGCCCATGTGTAAAACATGTTGTGGCCCATGTGTGTAAAACATGTTGTGGCCCATGTGTGTAAAACATGTTGTGGCCCATGTGTGTAAAATATGTTGTGGCCCATGTGTGTAAAACATGTGGCTCATGTGTGTAAAACATGTTGTGGCCCATGTGTGTAAAATATGTTGTGGCCCATGTGCGTAAAACATGTTGTGGCTCATGTGTGTAAAATATGTTGTGGCCCATGATTGTAAAATATGTTGTGGCCCATGTGTGTAAAATATGTTGTGGCCCATGTGTGTAAAATATGTTGTGGCCCATGTGTGTAAAATATGTAGTTGCCCATGTGTGTAAAATATGTTGTGGCCCATGTGTGTAAAATATGTAGTTGCCCATGTGTGTAAAACATGTTGTGGCCCATGTGTGTAAAATATGTTGTGGCCCATGTGTGTAAAATATGTTGTGGCCCATGTGTGTAAAACATGTTGTGGCCCATGTGTCTAAAACATGTTGTGGCCCATGTGTGTAAAACATGTTGTGGCCCATCTGTGTAAAACATGTTGTGGCTCATGTGTGTAGAACATGTGGCCCATGTGTGTAAAACATGTTGTAGCCCATGTGTGTAAAACATGTTGTGGCCCATGTGTGTAAAACATGTTGTGGCCCATGTGTGTGAAACATGTTGTGGCTCATGTGTGTAAAACAAGATGTGGCCCATGTGTGTAAAACATGTAGCTCATCTGTGTAAAACATGTTGTGGCCCATGTGTGTAAAAGATGTGGCTCATCTGTGTAAAACATGTTGTGGCCCATGTGTGTAAAACATGTGGCTCATGTGTGTAAAACATGTTGTGGCTCATCTGTGTAAAACATGTGGCCCATGTGTGTAAAACATGTGGCTCATGTGTGTAAAACATGTTGTGGCTCATCTGTGTAGAACATGTGGCTCATGTGTGTAAAACATGTTGTGGCCCATGTGTGTAAAACATGTTGTGGCTCATCTGTTTAAAACATGTTGTGGCCCATGTGTGTAAAACATGTTGTGGCCCATGTGTGTAAAACATGGTGTGGCTCATGTGTGTAAAACATGTTGCTCATGTGTGTAAAACATGTTGTGGCCCATGTGTGTAAAATGTGTTGTGGCCCATGTGTGTAAAACATGTTGTGGCCCATGTGTGTAAAACATGTGGCTCATGTGTGTAAAACATGTTGTGGCCCATGTGTGTAAAACATGTGGCTCATCTGTGTAAAATGTTGTGGCCTATGTGTGTAAAACATGTGGCTTATGTGTGTAAAACATGTTGTGGCCCCTGTGTGTAAAACATGTGATGGCCCATGTGTGTAAAATATGTGGTGGCCCATGTGTGTAAAACATGTTGTGGCCCATGTGTAAAACATGTTGTGGCCCATGTGTGTAAAACATGTGGTGGCCCATGTGTGGAAAACAAGATGTGGCCCATGTGTGTAAAACATGTAGCTCATCTGTGTAAAACATGTTGTGGCCCATGTGTGTAAAACATGTTGTGGCTCATCTGTGTAAAACAAGATGTGGCCCATGTGTGTAAAACATGTTGTGGCCCATGTGTGTAAAACATGTTGTGGCTCATGTGTGTAAAACATGTGGCTCATCTGTGTACAACATGTTGTGGCCCATGTGTGTAAAACATGTTGTGGCCCGTGTGTGTAAAACAAGTTGTGGCCCATGTTGTGGCTCATGTGTGTAGAACATGTTGTGGCCCATGTGTGTAAAATATGTTGCGGCCCATGTGTGTAAAATATGTTGTGGCCCATGTGTGTAAAACATGTTGTGGCCCATGTGTGTAAAACATGTTGTGGCCCATGTGTGTAAAACATGTTGTGGCTCATCTGTGTAAAACAAGATGTGGCCCATGTGTGTAAATGTTGTGGCCCATGTGTGTAAAACATGTTGTGGCACATGTGTGTAAAACATGTGGCTAATGTGTGTAAAACATGTTGTGGCCCATGTGTGTAAAACATGTTGTGCCTCATCTGTGTAAAACATGTTGTGGCTCATGTGTGTAGAACATGTGACCCATGTGTGTAAAACATGTTGTAGCCCATGTGTGTGAAACATGTTGTGGCTCATGTGTGTAAAACAAGATGTGGCCCATGTGTGTAAAACATGTTGTGGCCCATGTGTGTAAAAGATGTGGCTCATCTGTGTAAAACATGTTGTGGCCCATGTGTGTAAAACATGTGGCTCATGTGTGTAAAACATGTTGTGGCTCATCTGTGTAGAACATGTGGCTCATGTGTGTAAAACATGTTGTGGCCCATGTGTGTAAAACATGTTGTGGCTCATCTGTTTAAAACATGTTGTGGCCCATGTGTGTAAAACATGTTGTGGCCCATGTGTGTAAAACATGGTGTGGCTCATGTGTGTAAAACATGTGGCTCATCTGTGTAAAACATGTTGCTCATGTGTGTAAAACATGTTGTGGCCCATGTGTGTAAAATGTGTTGTGGCCCATGTGTGTAAAACGTGTTGTGGCCCATGTGTGTACAACATGTGGCTCATCTGTGTAAAATGTTGTGGCCTATGTGTGTAAAACATGTGGCTTATGTGTGTAAAACATGTTGTGGCCCCTGTGTGTAAAACATGTGATGGCCCATGTGTGTAAAACATGTGGTGGCCCATGTGTGTAAAACATGTTGTGGCCCATGTGTGTAAAACATGTTGTGGCCCATGTGTAAAACATGTTGTGACCCATGTGTGTAAAACATGTTGTGGCCCATGTGTGTAAAACATGTGGTGGCCCATATGTGTAAAAGATGTTGTGGCCCATGTGTGTAAAACAAGTTGTGGCTCATCTGTGGAAAACAAGATGTGGCCCATGTGTGTAAAACATGTTGTGCCCCATGTGTGTAAAACATGTTGTGGCTCATGTGTGTAAAATATGTTGTGGCCCATGTGTGTAAAACATGTTGTGGCTCATCTGTGTAAAACATGTTGTGGCTCATCTGTGTAAAACAAGATGTGGCCCATGTGTGTAAATGTTGTGGCCCATGTGTGTAAAACATGTTGTGGCACATGTGTGTAAAACATGTTGTGGCCCATGTGTGTAAAACATGTTGTGGCCCATGTGTGTAAAACATGTTGTGGCTCATCTGTGTAAAACAAGATGTGGCCCATGTGTGTAAATGTTGTGGCCCATGTGTGTAAAACATGTTGTGGCACATGTGTGTAAAACATGTGGCTAATGTGTGTAAAACATGTTGTGGCCCATGTGTGTAAAACATGTTGTGCCTCATCTGTGTAAAACATGTTGTGGCTCATGTGTGTAGAACATGTGACCCATGTGTGTAAAACATGTTGTAGCCCATGTGTGTGAAACATGTTGTGGCTCATGTGTGTAAAACAAGATGTGGCCCATGTGTGTAAAACATGTTGTGGCCCATGTGTATAAAAGATGTGGCTCATCTGTGTAAAACATGTTGTGGCCCATGTGTGTAAAACATGTGGCTCATGTGTGTAAAACATGTTGTGGCTCATCTGTGTAGAACATGTGGCTCATGTGTGTAAAACATGTTGTGGCCCATGTGTGTAAAACATGTTGTGGCTCATCTGTTTAAAACATGTTGTGGCCCATGTGTGTAAAACATGTTGTGGCCCAAGTGTGTAAAACATGGTGTGGCTCATGTGTGTAAAACATGTGGCTCATCTGTGTAAAACATGTTGCTCATGTGTGTAAAACATGTTGTGGCCCATGTGTGTAAAATGTGTTGTGGCCCATGTGTGTAAAATGTGTTGTGGCCCATGTGTGTAAAACATGTTGTGGCCCATGTGTGTAAAACATGTGGCTCATGTGTGTAAAACATGTTGTGGCCCATGTGTGTACAACATGTGGCTCATCTGTGTAAAATGTGGCCTATGTGTGTAAAACATGTGGCTTATGTGTGTAAAACATGTTGTGGCCCCTGTGTGTAAAACATGTGATGGCCCATGTGTGTAAAACATGTGGTGGCCCATGTGTGTAAAACATGTTGTGGCCCATGTGTGTAAAACATGTTGTGGCCCATGTGTAAAACATGTGACCCATGTGTGTAAAACATGTGGTGGCCCATATGTGTAAAACATGTTGTGGCCCATGTGTAATAAACATGTTGTGGCCCATGTGTGTAAAACATGTGGTGGCCCATATGTGTAAAACATGTTGTGGCCCATGTGTGTAAAACAAGTTGTGGCTCATCTGTGGAAAACAAGATGTGGCCCATGTGTGTAAAACATGTTGTGGCCCATGTGTGTGTGAAACATGTTGTGGCTCATGTGTGTAAAATATGTTGTGGCCCATGTGTGTAAAACATGTTGTGGCCCCAGTGTGTAAAACATGTGGCTCATGTGTGTAAAACATGTTGTGGCCCATATATGTAAAACATGTTGTGGCCCATGTGTGTAAAATATGTTGTGGCCCATGTGTGTAAAATATGTTGTGGCCCATGTGTGTAAAATATGTTGTGGCTCATGTGTGTAAAATATGTTGTGGCCCATGTGTGTAAAACATGTTGTGGCCCATGTGTGTAAAACATGTTGTGGCCCATGTGTAAAACATGTTGTGGCCCATGTGTAAAACATGTTTTGGCCCATGTGTGTAAAAGATGTTGTGGCCCATGTGTGTAAAACATGTTGTGGCTCATATGTGTAAAACAAGATGTGTGTAAAACATGTAGCTCATCTGCGTAAAACATGTTGTGGCCCATGTGTGTAAAACATGTTGTGGCTCATCTGTGTAAAACAAGATGTGGCCCATGTGTGTAAAACATGTTGTGGCCCATGTGTGTAAAACATGTGGCTCATGTGTGTAAAACATGTTGTGGCCCATGTGTGTAAAACATGTGGCTCATCTGTGTAAAATGTTGTGGCCTATGTGTGTAAAACATGTGGCTTATGTGTGTAAAACATGTTGTGGCCCCTGTGTGTAAAACATGTGATGGCCCATGTGTGTAAAACATGTGGTGGCCCATGTGTGTAAAACATGTTGTGGCCCATGTGTGTAAAACATGTTGTGGCCCATGTGTAAAACATGTTGTGGCCCCTGTGTGTAAAACATGTGGTGGCCCATATGTGTAAAACATGTTGTGGCCCATGTGTAATAAACATGTTGTGGCCCATGTGTGTAAAACATGTGGTGGCCCATGTGTGTAAAACATGTTGTGGCCCATGTGTGTAAAACATGTTGTGGCTCATGTGTGTAAAACATGTTGTGGCCCATGTGTGTAAAACATGTTGTGGCTCATCTGTGTAAAACATGTTGTGGCCCCAGTGTGTAAAACATGTGGCTCATGTGTGTAAAACATGTTGTGGCCCATATGTGTAAAACATGTTGTGGCCCATGTGTGTAAAATATGTTGTGGCCCATGTGTGTAAAATATGTTGTGGCCCATATGTGTAAAATATGTTGTGGCCCATATGTGTAAAACATGTTGTGGCCCATGTGTGTAAAACATGTGGTGGCCCATGTGTGGAAAACAAGATGTGGCCCATGTGTGTAAAACATGTAGCTCATCTGTGTAAAACATGTTGTGGCCCATGTGTGTAAAACATGTTGTGGCACATGTGTGTAAAACATGTGGCTAATGTGTGTAAAACATGTTGTGGCCCATGTGTGTAAAACATGTTGTGGCTCATGTGTGTAAAACATGTGGCTCATCTGTGTACAACATGTTGTGGCCCATGTGTGTAAAACATGTTGTGGCCCGTGTGTGTAAAACAAGTTGTGGCCCATGTTGTGGCTCATGTGTGTAGAACATGTTGTGGCCCATGTGTGTAAAATATGTTGCGGCCCATGTGTGTAAAATATGTTGTGGCCCATGTGTGTAAAACATGTTGTGGCCCATGTTTGTAAAACATGTGGCTCATGTGTGTAAAACATGTTGTGGCCCATGTGTGTAAAACATGTGGCTCATCTGTGTAAAATGTTGTGGCCTATGTGTGTAAAACATGTGGCTTATGTGTGTAAAACATGTTGTGGCCCCTGTGTGTAAAACATGTGATGGCCCATGTGTGTAAAACATGTGGTGGCCCATGTGTGTAAAACATGTTGTGGCCCATGTGTGTAAAACATGTTGTGGCCCATGTGTAAAACATGTTGTGGCCCCTGTGTGTAAAACATGTGGTGGCCCATATGTGTAAAACATGTTGTGGCCCATGTGTAATAAACATGTTGTGGCCCATGTGTGTAAAACATGTGGTGGCCCATGTGTGTAAAACATGTTGTGGCCCATGTGTGTAAAACATGTTGTGGCTCATGTGTGTAAAACATGTTGTGGCCCATGTGTGTAAAACATGTTGTGGCTCATCTGTGTAAAACATGTTGTGGCCCCAGTGTGTAAAACATGTGGCTCATGTGTGTAAAACATGTTGTGGCCCATATGTGTAAAACATGTTGTGGCCCATGTGTGTAAAATATGTTGTGGCCCATGTGTGTAAAATATGTTGTGGCCCATATGTGTAAAATATGTTGTGGCCCATATGTGTAAAACATGTTGTGGCCCATGTGTGTAAAACATGTGGTGGCCCATGTGTGGAAAACAAGATGTGGCCCATGTGTGTAAAACATGTAGCTCATCTGTGTAAAACATGTTGTGGCCCATGTGTGTAAAACATGTTGTGGCACATGTGTGTAAAACATGTGGCTAATGTGTGTAAAACATGTTGTGGCCCATGTGTGTAAAACATGTTGTGGCTCATGTGTGTAAAACATGTGGCTCATCTGTGTACAACATGTTGTGGCCCATGTGTGTAAAACATGTTGTGGCCCGTGTGTGTAAAACAAGTTGTGGCCCATGTTGTGGCTCATGTGTGTAGAACATGTTGTGGCCCATGTGTGTAAAATATGTTGCGGCCCATGTGTGTAAAATATGTTGTGGCCCATGTGTGTAAAACATGTTGTGGCCCATGTTTGTAAAACATGTTGTGGCTCATCTGTGTAAAACAAGATGTGGCCCATGTGTGTAAAACATGTTGTGGCTCATCTGTGTAAAACAAGATGTGGCCCATGTGTGTAAATGTTGTGGCCCATGTGTGTAAAACATGTTGTGGCACATGTGTGTAAAACATGTGGCTCATGTGTGTAAAACATGTTGTGGCCCATGTGTGTAAAACATGTTGTGCCTCATCTGTGTAAAACATGTTGTGGCTCATGTGTGTAGAACATGTGGCTCATCTGTGTACAACATGTTGTGGCCCATGTGTGTAAAACATGTTGTGGCCCGTGTGTGTAAAACAAGTTGTGGCCCATGTTGTGGCTCATGTGTGTAGAACATGTTGTGGCCCATGTGTGTAAAATATGTTGCGGCCCATGTGTGTAAAATATGTTGTGGCCCATGTGTGTAAAACATGTTGTAGCCCATGTGTGTGAAACATGTTGTGGCCCATGTGTGTAAAACATGTGGCTCATGTGTGTAAAACATGTTGTGGCTCATCTGTGTAGAACATGTGGCTCATGTGTGTAAAACATGTTGTGGCCCATGTGTGTAAAACATGTTGTGGCTCATCTGTTTAAAACATGTTGTGGCCCATGTGTGTAAAACATGTTGTGGCCCATGTGTGTAAAACATGGTGTGGCTCATGTGTGTAAAACATGTGGCTCATCTGTGTAAAACATGTTGTGGCCCATGTGTGTAAAACATGTTGTGGCCCATGTGTGTAAAATGTGTTGTGGCCCATGTGTGTAAAATGTGTTGTGGCCCATGTGTGTAAAACATGTTGTGGCCCATGTGTGTAAAACATGTGGCTCATGTGTGTAAAACATGTTGTGGCCCATGTGTGTACAACATGTGGCTCATCTGTGTAAAATGTTGTGGCCTATGTGTGTAAAACATGTGGCTTATGTGTGTAAAACATGTTGTGGCCCCTGTGTGTAAAACATGTGATGGCCCATGTGTGTAAAACATGTGGTGGCCCATGTGTGTAAAACATGTTGTGGCCCATGTGTGTAAAACATGTTGTGGCCCATGTGTAAAACATGTTGTGGCCCATGTGTGTAAAACATGTGGTGGCCCATATGTGTAAAACATGTTGTGGCCCATGTGTAATAAACATGTTGTGGCCCATGTGTGTAAAACATGTGGTGGCCCATATGTGTAAAACATGTTGTGGCCCATGTGTGTAAAACAAGTTGTGGCTCATCTGTGGAAAACAAGATGTGGCCCATGTGTGTAAAACATGTTGTGGCCCATGTGTGTAAAACATGTTGTGGCTCATGTGTGTAAAACATGTTGTGGCCCATGTGTGTAAAACATGTTGTGGCTCATCTGTGTAAAACATGTTGTGGCCCCAGTGTGTAAAACATGTGGCTCATGTGTGTAAAACATGTTGTGGCCCATATGTGTAAAACATGTTGTGGCCCATGTGTGTAAAATATGTTGTGGCCCATGTGTGTAAAATATGTTGTGGCCCATGTGTGTAAAATATGTTGTGGCCCATGTGTGTAAAATATGTTGTGGCCCATGTGTGTAAAACATGTTGTGGCCCATGTGTGTAAAACATGTTGTGGCCCATGTGTAAAACATGTTGTGGCCCATGTGTAAAACATGTTTTGGCCCATGTGTGTAAAACATGTTGTGGCCCATGTGTGTAAAACATGTTGTGGCTCATATGTGTAAAACAAGATGTGGCCCATGTGTGTAAAACATGTAGCTCATCTGCGTAAAACATGTTGTGGCCCATGTGTGTAAAACATGTTGTGGCTCATCTGTGTAAAACAAGATGTGGCCCATGTGTGTAAAACATGTTGTGGCCCATGTGTGTAAAACATGTGGCTCATGTGTGTAAAACATGTTGTGGCCCATGTGTGTAAAACATGTGGCTCATCTGTGTAAAATGTTGTGGCCTATGTGTGTAAAACATGTGGCTTATTTGTGTAAAACATGTTGTGGCCCCTGTGTGTAAAACATGTGATGGCCCATGTGTGTAAAACATGTGGTGGCCCATGTGTGTAAAACATGTTGTGGCCCATGTGTGTAAAACATGTTGTGGCCCATGTGTAAAACATGTGGTGGCCCCTGTGTGTGTAAAACATGTTGTGGCCCATGTGTAATAAACATGTTGTGGCCCATGTGTGTAAAACATGTGGTGGCCCATGTGTGTAAAACATGTTGTGGCCCATGTGTGTAAAACATGTTGTGGCTCATGTGTGTAAAACATGTTGTGGCCCATGTGTGTAAAACATGTTGTGGCTCATCTGTGTAAAACATGTTGTGGCCCCAGTGTGTAAAACATGTGGCTCATGTGTGTAAAACATGTTGTGGCCCATATGTGTAAAACATGTTGTGGCCCATGTGTGTAAAATATGTTGTGGCCCATGTGTGTAAAATATGTTGTGGCCCATATGTGTAAAATATGTTGTGGCCCATATGTGTAAAACATGTTGTGGCCCATGTGTGTAAAACATGTTGTGGCCCATGTGTAAAACATGTTGTGGCCCATGTGTAAAACATGTTTTGGCCCATGTGTGTAAAACATGTTGTGGCCCATGTGTGTAAAACAAGTTGTGGCCCATGTGTGTAAAACATCTTGTGGCCCATGTGTGTAAAACATGTTATGGCTCATGTGTGTAGAACATGTGGCTCATGTGTGTAAAACATGTTGTGGCCCATGTGTGTAAAACATGTTGTGGCCCATGTGTAAAACATGCTGTGGCCCATGTGTGTAAAACATGTTGCTCATGTGTGTACAATATGTTGTGGCCCATGTGTGTAAAATATGTTGTGGCCCATGTGTGTAAAACATGTTGTGGCCCATGTGTGTAAAACATGTTGTGGCCCATGTGTAAAACATGCTGTGGCCCATGTGTGTAAAACATGTTGTGGCCCATGTGTGTAAAACATGTTGTGGCCCATGTGTGTAAAACATGTTGTGGCCCATGTGTGTAAAATTTGTTGTGGCCCATGTGTGTAAAACATGTTGTGGCCGATGTGTGTAAAACATGTTGTGGCCCATGTGTGTAAAATATGTTGTGGTCCATGTGTGTAAAATATGTTGTGGCTCATCTGTGTAAAACATGTGGCTCATCTGTGTAAAACATGTTGTGGCCCATGTGTGTAAAACAAGTTTTGGCCCATGTGTGTAAAACATGTGGCCCATGTGTGTAGAACATGTGGCTCATCTGTGTAAAACATGTTGTGCCCCATGTGTGTAAAACATGTTGTGGCTCATGTGTGTAGAACATGTGGCTCATGTGTGTAAAACATGTTGTAGCAAATGAGTGTAAAACATGTTGTGGCTCATCTGTTTAAAACATGTTGTGGCCCATGTGTGTAAAACATGTTGTGGCCCATGTGTGTAAAACATGTTGTGGCTCATCTGTGTAAAACATGTTGCTCGTGTGTGTAAAACATGTGGCTCATCTGTGTAAAACATGTTGCTCATGTGTGTAAAACATGTTGTGGCCCATGTGTGTAAAACATGTGGTGGCCCATGTGTGTAAAACATTTAGCTCATCTGTGTAAAACATGTTGCTCATGTGTATAAAACATGTTGTGACCCATGTGTGTAAAACAAGATGTGGCCCATGTGTGTAAAACATGTTGTGGCTCATGTGTATAAAACATGCGGTGGCCCATGTGTGTAAAACATGTTGTGGCCCATGTGTGTAAAACATGTTGTGGCCCACGTGTGTAAAACATGTGGCCCACGTGTGTAAAACATGTTGTGGCCCATATGTGTAAAACATGTTGTCGCCCATGTGTGTAAAACATGTGGCCCCAGTGTGTAAAACATGTGGCCCATGTGTGTAAAACATGCGGTGGCCCCTGTGTGTAAGACATGCGGTGGCCCCTGTGTGTAAAAAATGTTGTGGCCCATGTGTGTAAAACATGTTGTGGCCCATGTGTGTAAAACATGCAGTGGCCCATGTGTGTAAAACATGTTGTGGCCCATGTTTATATAAACATGTGACCCATGTGTGGTAAACATGTTGTGGCCCATGTGTGTAAAACATGTTGTGGCCCATGTGTAAAACATGTTGTGGCCGATGTGTGTAAAACATGTTGTGGCCCATGTGTGTAAAACATGTTGTGGCCCATGTGTGTAAAATATGTTGTGGCCCATGTGTGTAAAATATGTTGTGGCTCATCTGTGTAAAAGAAGATGTGGCCCATGTGTGTAAAACATGTTGTGGCTCATCTGTTTAAAACATGTTGAGGGGACGGCGTGGCCTAGTGGATAAGTGGCACGGCTCACAATCCGAAGGTGCTGGGTTCGATCCCCATCACAGCACCTGCCGTTACCCCGGGGAAGCAAACCCTTAGAAAATGCAGGAGGAAGCAGACCCTTACATAAAATGCATGCTGAAGTCGGATGCATTGGGCCGACAGGCGCAAAATAAAAACTACAGTGCAACGCACACCGCCTTGGGGATTAGAGAAATAAGGCGAACGCCAAAAAAAAAAAAAAAAAAAAAAAAAACATGTTGTGGCCCATGTGTGTAAAACATGTTGTGGCCCATGTGTGTAAAACATGTTGTGGCTCATCTGTGTAAAACATGTTGCTCGTGTGTGTAAAACATGTGGCTCATCTGTGTAAAACATGTTGCTCATGTGTGTAAAACATGTTGTGGCCCATGTGTGTAAAATATGTTGTGGCCCATGTGTGTAAAACATGTTGTGGCCCCTGTGTGTAAAACATGTGGTGGCCCATGTGTGTAAAACATTTGGCTCATCTGTGTAAAACATGTTGTGGCCCCTGTGTGTAAAACATGTGGCTCATGTGTGTAAAACATGTTGTGGCCCATGTGTGTAAAACATCTTGTGGCTCATCTGTGTAAAACAAGATGTGGCCCATGTGTGTAAAACATGTTGTGGCCCATGTGTGTAAAACATGTTGTGGCTCATGTGTATAAAACATGCGGTGGCCCCAGTGTGTAAAACATGTTGTGGCCCATGTGTGTAAAACATGTTGTGGCCCATATGTGTAAAACATGTTGTGGCCCCTGTGTGTAAGACATGCGGTGGCCCCTGTGTGTAAAAAATGTTGTGGCCCATGTGTGTAAAACATGTGGCCCATGTGTGTAAAACATGTGGCCCATGTGTGTAAAACATGTGGTGGCCCCTATGTGTAAAACATGTTGTGGCCCATGTTTATATAAACATGTGACCCATGTGTGGGAAACATGTTGTGGCCCATGTGTGTAAAACATGTTGTGGCCCATGTGTGTAAAACATGTTGTGGCCCCTGTGTGTAAAACATGTTGCCCCAGTGTGTAAAACATGTTGTGGCTCATGTGTGTAAAACATGTTGTGGCCCCAGTGTGTAAAACATGTTGTTGCCCCAGTGTGTAAAACATGTTGTGGCCCATGTGTGTAAAACATGCGGTGGCCCAAGTGTGTAAAACATGTTGTGGTCCCTGTATGTAATACATTTTGTGGGCATATAAGTGAGACATTTTGTTATCTCACTGTATGACTTGTTGTGGTCTCAGTGTAAGACATGTTGTGGCCCATGTATGTAGTACAGGTTCTGGCCCGTGTCTAACAAAGTGAGACAAGATCAAATCTCAGTTAATTCATAGTGAGGTTGCCTGATTCTTGGTGTCTGTTTTGCCTGTTCCTGATTCACAGAGGTTGTTTTGCCTGATTTATGGTGTCTGTTTTGCCTGTTCCTGATTCACAGTGGTTGTTTTGCCTGATTTATGGTGTCTGTTTTGCCTGTTCCTGATTCACAGTGGTTGTTTTGCCTGATTTATGGTGTCTGTTTTGCCTGTTCCTGATTCACAGTGGTTGTTTTGCCTGATTTATGGTGTCTGTTTTGCCAATTCCTGATTTATGGTGTCTGTTTTTGCCAATTCCTGATTTATGGTGTCTGTTTTGCCAATTCCTGATCGTTGTGGGGATTGGGGGGCGGCTAACCTAAAGGAGCCATGAAGTACTAGTATAGACGCAATGTGTGTTTTTGCTTGTCCATTTCTGTCCATATGAAGCATGAGGGTCATTACTTTTGCATACTTCTTACAGGAAGTCTGGACGAATGCACTCTGCACTCTAACAGTTGTAGTTTAAGTATCAATTTATTTTGCGTGATGAGTCTGCTACCTTCATGCACAACCTTTTTAGCTGCATTTTATGGCCTGAATGGGTGGGCAGTGGCCCTGTTCTTTCCTCACAGTAACGAGCCTTATAGCCGTCATGCGGGGAAGTAGGTATGATGATGTCAAGTGCCATCTCCACATCAATAGACCTCCAACATTCTGTTGTTGATGGTACACTCCGACACACTGTTGTCTGTCCATCTCTTAATTAATGTTGTCTTCCCTTTTACAGCGCTGTCTTCCGTCGACCTTTCCCTCCAGTATTGTTTTCAGAAGTACGTATAAAGTACTTCCAAATACTTGCAAAATCTTGACCATGCAACAATCCTGATAGATTCGCCCTGGAAGAAAGCATAATTCTCTATTAAAGTAGCTCGATCCTTTTCATGATATCGTGAAAACATTCTATAATGATTTTCTGATTGACTGCCAAATCCTGTTACACAAGGCTTGTTGTTTTGATCCCGCTCGTTACAATCACCAATAAAGTTTGTATTTTACGAAAGATTGATTCAAAGCACTTTATGGTGGTTTATGCAGCATTTTGTTTCACATAGTGAACAAACACCTGAACAGAATCCAACCACAGCATACTTCTGAGTGCCAGCTGTGTATACACCAATATACTAGCTGGTGACCGTCATCTCTTTGAGTGCTCAGTGCTCAACGATTTTAGGAAAATTCGTCTTCCTCCGAGGCCAGATAAATGGAATACTTTGTATGGCATTAGATAACAACTGATAAACATTTGCAGATACCATTACATTTTATTGGATTGAAGGGCGAGAACCTGGATGCTGCTGGATTCATAATAACAACATAGTCAGGTTGCTTGCCCCAAGTGCAAATTTCTTTAGTTGCCTTTATGACATGCCTTGAAAGATTCAGTGGTGCTATTCTTTGCTCCCCAGAATCCACATTGATATTACAGTAAGCTACAGTAGTGCTACCTAAGCTAATAATTTATGTATGTCAAGTAGATTTACCAGGTCAGACATGCAGAGCAAGCTTTTTATAACAGGGTAACTGTACTCTGTGGTATACAGCTTGCTTTTCACAGCAAAGGTACTGGATCCGATTTTACGTTATCAGCATACGCCAGTTGGCCCAGCTGTAAACAAATACCTGGCTTACCGTTCGAGAGTAAGGGAACAGATCACCCTGCCTTATACAAAACTGAGAACTAGTACAATCAATAGTGGAAGCATGGTCAGTTAATGCATTCAAAAAAAAAGATTTGGTGGAATAGAAGAAACTGGTTGTATACAGACTCTGCAGTCTTCTAAACCAGTGTAAAGAAGCTAAATTGTCTCTAACACTTCATCTTCGACAGCAATGTCTGCTGTGACACTACCTTGGTCTTTACAGTAATTTGCAAAGTTTAAAGGCTAAACTGCTTCATATCAATGATATATTGGTGTCTCTACTATCACCACGTAGCGCTGTGGTCAGCGCGCTGGCTTTGCATCTGAGTGGTGCTCGGTTCATTGCCCAGTTGAGGCGGTAATGTTTTTTTCAGACCGCAACAGCTCCGGGTCGACCCAGCCTTAAATGGGTACCAGTTCAGTCCGGGAAGTAAAAGCGGCGAGAAGATGAGATGGCTACCGCCCTCATATAGCCGAGCCTTTGAAATGTGAGATCGCTAACACCTCACACCCCTACGGCAGTAATGCTATGGGTTACTTTACTTTACTACTATCACATAGCATCTGAGCAGTACAATGATTACTAGGCTTAGCAACCACAAGTAGCAAACAAACTAACGTTGAGGGCATTTGGTCAGTCGCAGAATTATTGCTGAAATGTTAAAAGATGGAGAAATATGTGCATGTTGTTTCACTGAAAAGTACAATAAAACATATTTCTGAGAAGTTTTTTTTAAAACACATGTTTTTGAATTATTGTAATTCGTGTGTATGTTTTAGTACTTAGTTTTGCGTTGTTAATGGTGGGATATGGGCTGTCAAAGGGTTGAAGTACCTACAGATGAAAGCCGTCCAGCCATTACACTTCTAACATTTAGTGGCCCAAACCCCAGGACCGCCTTAAGGAGCCAAGTCCACCGTTTGGGTCTCAGATGCTAGAGATAATAGCGGACGCCCAATTGCCAAAACTACACTGTGTTCCTATTAGGAGTCCCCTTTTGTCACTACAGCTTAGAAAAGCCCCCTTGTCACGCCGGCTAAATAAAAACTCCTTTTCACTTCAGCTTAAGAAGGCTCCTTTCACTTGTGGCTAAGAAAAAGCCACTTGTCACTCTACCTAAGTAAAAACCTCCTTATCACGCTGCCTAAATAAAAGGGGCACACACAGCCCCCACTCACCTACTTTGTAACTCTGGCTAAGAAAAGCTCCCTTGTCACTTTTGCTGTGTAAAAGCCCCCTTCGACTAAGTAAAGGAACCCCTTGTCACTCCTGCTAAGTAAAAGCCGTCTGTGATTCTGGCTGTGAAAGCCCCCTTCGGCTAAGAAAAGCTGCCTTGTCACTCGTGCTAGGGAAAGGAACCCTTGTCACTCCTGCTAAGTAAAAGCCCCCTTCGGCTAAGAAAAGCTGCCTTGTCACTCCTAAGTAAAACCTTCTGTCATTCTGGCTGTGAAAGCCCCCTTCGGCTAAGAAAAGCTTCCTTCGGCTAAGAAAAGCTGCCTTGTCACTCCTGCCAAGTAATAGCCGTCTGTCATTCTGGCTGAGTAAGCCTCCTTCGGCTAAGAAAAGCTCCCTTGTCACTCCTGCTAAGTAAAGTATCTCCTTGTCACTCCGGCTAAGTAAAAGTCCCTGTCATTCCCTGTATCAGTGATGGGTACAGTAGTGTATGGTTTTACATAATAAGGTTGTCAGCTGTTTGCCCACCTATTAATCACCTTTTCCAGCATGCTTGGAAGGTAACTATTCTTTCCACTCTGGGCACCACTTGGGTGTTCTGCCCTATAGGTGTGTATCAGTTATATTGTTGTATCTGCCCCTATAGGTGTGTATCAATTTTGTTGTATCTGTCCTTATAGATGTGTATCAATTCTGTTGAATCTGTCCCTATAGATGTGTATCAATTCTATTGTTGTATCTGTCCCTATAGATGTGTATCAATTCTATTGTTGTATCTGCCCCTATAGATGTGTATCAATTCTATTGTTGTATCTGCCCCTATAGATGTGTATCAATTCTATTGTTGTATCTGTCCCTATAGATGTGTATCAATTCTATTGTTGTATCTGTCCCTATAGATGTGTATCAATTCTATTGTTGTATCTGTCCCTATAGATGTGTATCAATTCTATTGTTGTATCTGTCCCTATAGATGTGTATCAATTTTGTTGTTGTATCTGTCCCTATAGATGTGTATCAATTCTATTGTTGTATCTCCCCCTATAGATGTGTATCAGTTCTGTTGTTGTATTTGCCCATATAGTTGTGTATCAATTCTGTTGGGATCAAGACGCTGAGCAGCGCATGAGCTCCAGTGGTCAGCGACCCAAAGCTGACTGCTAGCGTCAGGGCCAGCGAACCAGAGCTGCCAAGACCCTTCTACACCTCCACGCGTTGATCCTGGATAACAGGCTGCAGTAGGGCAGACTGGCTAAGGAGAAGGAATCGAAGAGGGAATGCTAACCCAGTACTCAAAAAATGCTTGCTGAAGTCGGATGTGTTGTACCGAAAGGTGCAAATATCGCAGTCAAGCTGTAAACTACGACACAATGCATTCCGTTCTCTGGACTACATTCTGCTACTTAAGCCCTTTCAGGGTTTGGTAGCGGGAGATTGAGAACGAACGAAGAAGAGAAGAAGAAGATCAATTCTGTTGTATCTGCCCCTATAGATGTGTATCAGTTCTTTTGTTGTATATGCCCGTATAGCTGTATATCAATTCTGTTGTTGTATTTCTCCATCAGATAATGTAATCTTTCCATTATTTTCTTTAAAATCATCCTTTTTGTTTGTATCCACCAGTTTCACTCATTGCCATAATCTTCTCTAACCAGCAAGGGTTTGTGTGGACCTAATGTATTGGTCATACTGAGGTTCATAGTGATATAAGAGACGAAATCAATCGCTTAAAAGCACCCAGGGTCAAGATATGGATAAGGGCAACATACTGGAAATGACCATCTATTTGTTCATGATACAGCAAAGGAAGAGTCAATAATTGACTGACTGTAGAAGTATTCTCTCAAATTTGGGTCTAGCAAGGAGGGCCACCTTAACTTAACATCTTTATACTGGTTTAAAAGACTCTGTATACAACCAGTTTCATTTACATTACCTTGCTCTAAAAGCTATGCGCATCCAATTTATTCTTAAATGCATTAACTGTCCCTACCTCCCGTGGCAATGCATTCCAATCATTAACCACTCTCAAACTAAAAAATATTTCCTAATATCTAATCTGGACCTATCTTTAGTTAATTTGTAGCTATGACCTCTTGTTCTTGTGGGTGGCTGTATTTTAAAAAACTTGTTGTAGTCTAATTTATCCATTCCCCTGATCATCTTATAAACCGGTATTAAGTCACCTCAAATTCTTCTCTAAATTAGACCTTCTGGTTAATTATAGATCTAAGGTATTTGAACTGCTGAGCGTATTCCATATGACCTCTCTAAAAACATTCCTAACTCTTACTTATATTCCTTTCGCCATATTCCTACATCTTACCTTCTCTCTACGGACATTCCTCAGCTACATTTAAAGAAATAAAGGCTGATAACAATTAACTTCAAAGGCAAATGACACAGAGAACATACAGTAACCGATATAACAGAAGCATACTGTGACTTGTCAAGAAGAGATCAGATGACAATATTCAGACTGCGAACATGCCGCTGCAGACTAAAAAAATCAAATGTTCAACAAATTAAAAATTGAACAGACATGTGCCCATGTGGGGAGAACAAAAAATGAAAAGCAGTATCTACCAAACTGGACATGGCGGCATTCGAACCCGGTGCGTTGGGATTAGTGAACGACAAAGAAGCAGAAGTTAACATTTGGCGTCATTTCTTGGGTAGCGAGTTACATAGGCTCTTCTTGCATTCCAAGGCGTACATGGAAAGGTGAAACGGAGCTCTACTGGCTGTAATGCAACGCAAGGATCCTCCAGTAAGCTCACCACTATAGAGATATCAGTCGATCTTCATATCGTTGGCTATGGCAGTGTCGACAGCCTCAGGAGGACAGCTGCTTTCTTCGAACAAATTCAAGTTGACGTCTGACAGCGTACAAAGAAGATATCGTTGGTCATGGCAGTGTCGACAACCTCAGGATGACAGCTGCTTTCTTCAAACAAATTTAAGTTGACGTCTGACAGCATACGAACAAGATATCGTTGGTCAGACTACTGAGGCACAGCCTGTTTCCATAAGCACAAACATGGACATGAGATGAGATCTTGATCAGTGTTTCACATGACCATGGTTAGTGGTTAGTCGTAGCTGCCATGGTATCGCTAGTGATGTGACAGGATTTCACCTGACCCTGATCACTCTACTCACATGGTATCGCTAGTGATGTAACAGGATTTCACCTGCCCCTGATTACTCTTTGCTCCCATGGTATCTCTAGTGATGTAACAGGATTTCACCTGACCCTGATTACTCTTTGCTCCCATGGTATCGCTAGTGATGTAACAGGATTTCACCTGGCCCTGATTACTCTTTGCTCCCATGGTACCTCTAGTGATGTAACAGGATTTCACCTGGCCCTGATTACTCTTTGCTCCCATGGTACCTCTAGTGATGTAACAGGATTTCACCTGGCCCTGATTCATCTTTGCTCCCATGGTACCTCTAGTGATGTGACAGGATTTCACCTGGCCCTGATTACTCTTTGCTCCCATGGTACCTCTAGTGATGTGACAGGATTTCACCTGGCCCTGATTACTCTTTGCTCCCATGGTACCTCTAGTGATGTGACAGGATTTCACCTGGCCCTGATTCATCTTTGCTCCCATGGTACCTCTAGTGATGTGACAGGATTTCACCTGGCCCTGATTACTCTTTGCTCCCATGGTACCTCTAGTGATGTGACAGGATTTCACCTGGCCCTGATTACTCTTTGCTCCCATGGTACCTCTAGTGATGTGACAGGATTTCACCTGGCCCTGATTACTCTTTGCTCCCATGGTACCTCTAGTGATGTGAGAGGATTTCACCTGGCCCTGATTACTCTTTGCTCCCATGGTACCTCTAGTGATGTGACAGGATTTCACCTGGCCCTGATTACTCTTTGCTCCCATGGTACCTCTAGTGATGTGACAGGATTTCACCTGGCCCTGATTACTCTTTGCTCCCATGGTACCTCTAGTGATGTGACAGGATTTCACCTGGCCCTGATTACTCTTTGCTCCCATGGTACCTCTAGTGATGTAACAGGATTTCACCTGGCCCTGATTACTCTTTGCTCCCATGGTACCTCTAGTGATGTAACAGGATTTCACCTGGCCCTGATTACTCTTTGCTCCCATGGTACCTCTAGTGATGTAACAGGATTTCACCTGCCCCTGATTACTCTTTGCTCCCATGGTATCTCTAGTGATGTAACAGGATTTCACCTGACCCTGATTACTCTTTGCTCCCATGGTACCTCTAGTGATGTGACAGGATTTCACCTGGCCCTGATTACTCTTTGCTCCCATGGTATCGCTAGTGATGTAACAGGATTTCACCTGGCCCTGATTACTCTTTGCTCCCATGGTACCTCTAGTGATGTGACAGGATTTCACCTGGCCCTGATTACTCTTTGCTCCCATGGTACCTCTAGTGATGTAACAGGATTTCACCTGGCCCTGATTACTCTTTGCTCCCATGGTACCTCTAGTGATGTAACAGGATTTCACCTGGCCCTGATTCATCTTTGCCCCCATGGTACCTCTAGTGATGTGACAGGATTTCACCTGGCCCTGATTCATCTTTGCCCCCATGGTACCTCTAGTGATGTGACAGGATTTCACCTGGCCCTGATTCATCTTTGCCCCCATGGTACCTCTAGTGATGTGACAGGATTTCACCTGGCCCTGATTCATCTTTGCCCCCATGGTACCTCTAGTGATGTGACAGGATTTCACCTGGCCGTGATTCATCTTTGCCCCCATGGTACCTCTAGTGATGTGACAGGGTTTCACCTGGCCCTGATTCATCTTTGCTCCCATGGTACCTCTAGTGATGTGACAGGATTTCACCTGGCCCTGATTACTCTTTGCTCCCATGGTACCTCTAGTGATGTGACAGGATTTCACCTGGCCCTGATTACTCTTTGCTCCCATGGTACCTCTAGTGATGTGACAGGATTTCACCTGACCCTGATTCATCTTTGCTCCCATGGTACCTCTAGTGATGTAACAGGATTTCACCTGGCCCTGATTACTCTTTGCTCCCATGGTACCTCTAGTGATGTGACAGGATTTCACCTGGCCCTGATTACTCTTTGCTCCCATGGTACCTCTAGTGATGTAACAGGATTTCACCTGGCCCTGATTACTCTTTGCTCCCATGGTACCTCTAGTGATGTAACAGGATTTCACCTGCCCCTGATTACTCTTTGCTCCCATGGTATCTCTAGTGATGTAACAGGATTTCACCTGCCCCTGATTACTCTTTGCTCCCATGGTATCTCTAGTGATGTAACAGGATTTCACCTGACCCTGATTACTCTTTGCTCCCATGGTACCTCTAGTGATGTGACAGGATTTCACCTGGCCCTGATTACTCTTTGCTCCCATGGTATCGCTAGTGATGTAACAGGATTTCACCTGGCCCTGATTACTCTTTGCTCCCATGGTATCGCTAGTGATGTAACAGGATTTCACCTGGCCCTGATTACTCTTTGCTCCCATGGTATCGCTAGTGATGTAACAGGATTTCACCTGGCCCTGATTACTCTTTGCTCCCATGGTACCTCTAGTGATGTAACAGGATTTCACCTGGCCCTGATTAATCTTTGCTCCCATGGTACCTCTAGTGATGTGACAGGATTTCACCTGGCCCTGATTACTCTTTGCTCCCATGGTACCTCTAGTGATGTGACAGGATTTCACCTGGCCCTGATTACTCTTTGCTCCCATGGTACCTCTAGTGATGTAACAGGATTTCACCTGGCCCTGATTACTCTTTGCTCCCATGGTACCTCTAGTGATGTAACAGGATTTCACCTGGCCCTGATTCATCTTTGCCCCCATGGTACCTCTAGTGATGTGACAGGATTTCACCTGGCCCTGATTCATCTTTGCCCCCATGGTACCTCTAGTGATGTGACAGGATTTCACCTGGCCCTGATTCATCTTTGCCCCCATGGTACCTCTAGTGATGTGACAGGATTTCACCTGGCCCTGATTACTCTTTGCTCCCATGGTACCTCTAGTGATGTGACAGGATTTCACCTGGCCCTGATTACTCTTTGCTCCCATGGTACCTCTAGTGATGTGACAGGATTTCACCTGACCCTGATTCATCTTTGCTCCCATGGTACCTCTAGTGATGTAACAGGATTTCACCTGGCCCTGATTACTCTTTGCTCCCATGGTACCTCTAGTGATGTGACAGGATTTCACCTGGCCCTGATTACTCTTTGCTCCCATGGTACCTCTAGTGATGTAACAGGATTTCACCTGGCCCTGATTACTCTTTGCTCCCATGGTACCTCTAGTGATGTAACAGGATTTCACCTGCCCCTGATTACTCTTTGCTCCCATGGTATCTCTAGTGATGTAACAGGATTTCACCTGCCCCTGATTACTCTTTGCTCCCATGGTATCTCTAGTGATGTAACAGGATTTCACCTGACCCTGATTACTCTTTGCTCCCATGGTACCTCTAGTGATGTGACAGGATTTCACCTGGCCCTGATTACTCTTTGCTCCCATGGTATCGCTAGTGATGTAACAGGATTTCACCTGGCCCTGATTACTCTTTGCTCCCATGGTATCGCTAGTGATGTAACAGGATTTCACCTGGCCCTGATTACTCTTTGCTCCCATGGTATCGCTAGTGATGTAACAGGATTTCACCTGGCCCTGATTACTCTTTGCTCCCATGGTACCTCTAGTGATGTAACAGGATTTCACCTGGCCCTGATTACTCTTTGCTCCCATGGTACCTCTAGTGATGTGACAGGATTTCACCTGGCCCTGATTACTCTTTGCTCCCATGGTACCTCTAGTGATGTGACAGGATTTCACCTGGCCCTGATTACTCTTTGCTCCCATGGTACCTCTAGTGATGTGACAGGATTTCACCTGGCCCTGATTACTCTTTGCTCCCATGGTACCTCTAGTGATGTGACAGGATTTCACCTGGCCCTGATTACTCTTTGCTCCCATGGTACCTCTAGTGATGTGACAGGATTTCACCTGGCCCTGATTACTCTTTGCTCCCATGGTACCTCTAGTGATGTGACAGGATTTCACCTGGCCCTGATTACTCTTTGCTCCCATGGTACCTCTAGTGATGTGACAGGATTTCACCTGGCCCTGATTACTCTTTGCTCCCATGGCACCTCTAGTGATGTGACAGGATTTCACCTGGCCCTGATTACTCTTTGCTCCCATGGTACCTCTAGTGATGTGACAGGATTTCACCTGGCCCTGATTACTCTATGCTCCCATGGCACCTCTAGTGATGTGACAGGATTTCACCTGGCCCTGATTACTCTTTGCTCCCATGGTACCTCTAGTGATGTGACAGGATTTCACCTGGCCCTGATTACTCTTTGCTCCCATGGCACCTCTAGTGATGTAACAGGATTTCACCTGGCCCTGATTACTCTTTGCTCCCATGGTACCTCTAGTGATGTGACAGGATTTCACCTGGCCCTGATTACTCTTTGCTCCCATGGCACCTCTAGTGATGTGACAGGATTTCACCTGGCCCTGATTACTCTTTGCTCCCATGGTACCTCTAGTGATGTGACAGGATTTCACCTGGCCCTGATTACTCTTTGCTCCCATGGTACCTCTAGTGATGTAACAGGATTTCACCTGGCCCTGATTACTCTTTGCTCCCATGGCACCTCTAGTGATGTAACAGGATTTCACCTGGCCCTGATTACTCTTTGCTCCCATGGTACCTCTAGTGATGTGACAGGATTTCACCTGGCCCTGATTACTCTTTGCTCCCATGGTACCTCTAGTGATGTGACAGGATTTCACCTGGCCCTGATTACTCTTTGCTCCCATGGCACCTCTAGTGATGTGACAGGATTTCACCTGGCCCTGATTACTCTTTGCTCCCATGGTACCTCTAGTGATGTGACAGGATTTCACCTGGCCCTGATTACTCTTTGCTCCCATGGCACCTCTAGTGATGTGACAGGATTTCACCTGGCCCTGATTACTCTTTGCTCCCATGGTACCTCTAGTGATGTGACAGGATTTCACCTGGCCCTGATTACTCTTTGCTCCCATGGCACCTCTAGTGATGTAACAGGATTTCACCTGGCCCTGATTACTCTTTGCTCCCATGGTACCTCTAGTGATGTGACAGGATTTCACCTGGCCCTGATTACTCTTTGCTCCCATGGCACCTCTAGTGATGTGACAGGATTTCACCTGGCCCTGATTACTCTTTGCTCCCATGGCACCTCTAGTGATGTAACAGGATTTCACCTGGCCCTGATTACTCTTTGCTCCCATGGTACCTCTAGTGATGTGACAGGATTTCACCTGGCCCTGATTACTCTTTGCTCCCATGGCACCTCTAGTGATGTGACAGGATTTCACCTGGCCCTGATTACTCTTTGCTCCCATGGCACCTCTAGTGATGTGACAGGATTTCACCTGGCCCTGATTACTCTTTGCTCCCATGGTACCTCTAGTGATGTGACAGGATTTCACCTGGCCCTGATTACTCTTTGCCCCCATGGTACCTCTAGTGATGTGACAGGATTTCACCTGGCCCTGATTACTCTTTGCTCCCATGGTATCGCTAGTGATGTGACAGGATTTCACCTGGCCCTGATTACTCTTTGCTCCCATGGTACCTCTAGTGATGTGAGAGGATTTCACCTGGCCCTGATTACTCTTTGCTCCCATGGCACCTCTAGTGATGTGACAGGATTTCACCTGGCCCTGATTACTCTTTGCTCCCATGGTACCTCTAGTGATGTGACAGGATTTCACCTGGCCCTGATTACTCTTTGCTCCCATGGTACCTCTAGTGATGTGACAGGATTTCACCTGACCCTGATTACTCTTTGCTCCCATGGTACCTCTAGTGATGTGACAGGATTTCACCTTGCCCTGATTACTCTTTGCTCCCATGGTACCTCTAGTGATGTGACAGGATTTCACCTGACCCTGATTACTCTTTGCTCTCATGGTACCTCTAATGATGTGACAGGATTTCACCTGGCCCTGATTACTCTTTGCTCCCATGGTACCTCTAGTGATGTGACAGGATTTCACCTGGCCCTGATTACTCTTTGCTCCCATGGTACCTCTAGTGATGTGACAGGATTTCACCTGACCCTGATTACTCTTTGCTCCCATGGCACCTCTAGTGATGTGACAGGATTTCACCTGGCCCTGATTACTCTTTGCTCCCATGGTACCTCTAGTGATGTGACAGGATTTCACCTGGCCCTGATTACTCTTTGCTCCCATGGTACCTCTAGTGATGTGACAGGGTTAGAGAAGATGATCAAAGCGATGAAACATCTGCTCGTTTTATGATTGGTCAGATTGCATCACTCGCACGTTCCTGTTCGTCTAGCGCTTTCGCATGGCACCATATCTTCCCAAAACTTAATTGCCGGACATTCCAGCCCACTTTTTTCTATGCCCTATCTGGCCTTCTATTCCATGTTCTCGTCTGCGTGATTTTTGTCTTTCTTGTGTAATTGCCATCTAGGGTTTTTAGAAACGAACAAACACGGGCAGTTTTGCTTGAATTACCTTCCTGTTGAAGGCTAAGCGCATTTCAACACTGCTCAAGAGTTTAGGCCTGGCAGCCGAGTATTTTTGACGACATAACGGAACTGAAATAACCAAAAGAACTCTGCGTGTCGTCGAACGAGGGGTGACCTCATTAAAATAACATTCTTAACCCTTATATGGGTTATGAGAACAAGAGCTAAATTGCTTGTGATGGTTTTTCAGCTTTCTCTACTAAACTGATTGTATCACTCTCTTGTCTACATTTAATGTTTTTGTCCTTTACTATGATAACAATAAATCGAAGGTCAAAAGTTAATAATAGCACATGAACCGTACCAGCTTATGTTATTATCAACTGTCCTTTACTATTTGCTATTTATAAAATGTACATATAAATAAATGTTCTGGAAATCAATACGATTGGAGTTATACATCTATTATTAATTTATTTTAGTAACACGTAGACCATATATCCTGCTGTTCTCAACAATATCTTAGCAATGGGTGCAGCCTGGAGCGTAGATTAGTCACGGGGATTAGATTCGGGAACTGAGATATCAAATCCCAAAAGTATATCAAACTTACTATTGACAATATAATATTGGTGATCTCACTGTAAGAAATGTGACACGAGTGACAATATTCAGAATGCAATCAGCCAACTGCAGACTCAAGAGCAATCTATTCAACAAAGTACACACTTGGCACACAGACGTGCTTGTGTGGGTAGGACAAATAAACCGTGCACCGTGTACTTCACGTCTGTCTGCTTCACGAGATGGCACTCCACGGCGAGATTAAGGGGGTACATTATTTAGTGGCGAGAGAAGCCTTGATACGGAACACCAAGATTTGGGGGGACATTTGACGTGATTATTTTAGAGCCAACGATAACGAAAAGGAAGAATACAACGACGAAGTAGAAGAAAAAGATGCATGACATATTTTTGTGCGAATAGTTTCTACTACATATATTAGTTTGTATCGTCTTTTAGTGAGGCACGACTCTTTCAATCATATGGTTCATTTGGTTATAGCAGGGCGCTGCATGTTATCCTGGTCATTTGTCTTAATTCTAAATATATCTTCAGGGTGGATTATTGACTGTCATTTTGTATTCAAAAGTTCAACAAATAAGGAGCCAGGAGCACATAAAACAAAAGAAATCATAAGCTGGGTGCCAGTTTCCTGTATGCACGTGTTAAAAAGAGATTACATACCAGGGAAGCTGATCACATTAACAATGTATTTTATTCAGGTTATTTTTGTCTCCCCTTACATTTTATGGTTGTCTCGAATGCCCGTAATGAGTAGGTTACTCTTATGTGCGCCCTGTAAAGGGCGTTAAGTGGCAGGTTGCAGTAGCTTTCCTCACATTCCGAGCATGCTGATGAAGGTGGACCGGGATCCTCCAGGCGGTTGTGCTATGCTTGTCCTCATCTGCGTGTCGCTCACTACTACGGATATCACGTCGAACCTCACCTTGTTTGCCAGACTGTTGTCCTCGACAACAGCCCGTTTCCAGGACGACCAACGAGGAGGTCAGGTGAGGATCTTGACCAGTATATTTCTCCTGACCCTGGCTAACATTCTCTGGGCTCGTGTCACTCTTCCCCTTCTCTCTCTTCTCTTACCTCACTCTGTTTCATTTGACTCTGTCCCACAGTCACACCCTTTCACAACTTTCACACGCGCCCTCGTGGTAAAGCCCTTCCATTGCACTTTGGTTGGGCTAGCTTCTGAGGGCGCACAAACCTAGCATAGGTACATACAGATGCACACATGCATCCAAGCACTGGTTTATGCGTCCTGATATCGCCCAATTGACTACGGTCTGGGGTGGAAAATGGCGCGCCTCCGCCAGTAGAAACTAGTGAGGCAAACATCTAAGCAAAAAAAAACAAAAAACATTCTCTGATCAGTGTGTTTTGCCTGACCAGACGTTAGCCTCATCGTCCCGTCAGGTGAGGGTCTTGGCCAATATATTTCTCCTGGCCCTGGCTAACGTTCTCTGATCAGTGTGTTTTACCTGACCAGACGATAGCCCCATCGTCCCTAAATTTTATGGTGAGATCACATAAATAACGCCATAAAGTGACACAGTGTGATTTACTCATGGGACTATGTGGCATAATGTGACATACTCTGTGTGACGACTATATGACACAATGTGACATACTATGTGTGACGACTATATGACACAATGTGACATACTCTGTGTGACGACTATATGACACAATGTGACATACTATGTGTGACGACTATATGACACAATGTGACATACTATGTGTGACGACTATATGACACAATCTTTGTCAAGTTGTTATCCAAGGCATGACGCTGACATGTTGGACCCTGACGCTGACATGTTGAACCCTGACGCTGACATGTTGGACCCTGACGCTGACATGTTGAAACCTGACTCTGACATGCTGGATCCTGACGCTGACATGCTGGACCCTGACGCTGACATGTTGGATCCTGACGCTGACATGTTGAACCCTGACGCTGACAAGTTGGATCCTGACGCTGACATGTTGAAACCTGACTCTGACATGCTGGATCCTGACGCTGACATGCTGGACCCTGACGCTGACATGTTGGACCCTGACGCTGACATGTTGGATGCTGACATGCTGGACCCTGACATCTTGGACCCTGACCCTGACATGTTGGATCCTGACGCTGACATGTTGGATCCTGACGCTGACATGCTGGACCCTGACATGTTAGATCCTGACTCTGACATGTTGGATCCTGACGCTGACATGTTGGATCCTGACGCTGACATGTACTATTTGCACAAACTGTCTGTATTGATTCAGAGTATCCTATTGTATAATTTATCCTACGATATATTTACTGCACTACTGTTGTTGAGGTTACCAGGACACGTAATCAGGCGCTTGTGTAGGCTAACTGTTGTTAACTTTCAAATGACATGCACGAGCACACCTGTAAATATCTTGTTTTTCTTCGTCCGGATCTTCTCAAATTAACCTTTGTCAAACTGGTTTAAGTTTATAAACACAAGATCAAACATTGCAACTCAGAATCAGGGGAGACAGCATTGAGCCGATCCAACTTGACGTCCTACTCGTCGTACTCCTGGAAACTGGCTATGTTTCAGCAGCCTGGACAACGAGATGGTGATCGACACTATGACACCGCTTCCCCCCCCCCCCCCCTTTCCCCATAGTGAAAAAAAACTTGCATTGCACTAAAACCAGGGTTACCCATGTCCATCTCTCTCAGTACGGTACGACAGGGAATATAAGAAAAGCCTCTGACTGCCACACAACTTCCGAGAAACATCATTAAGAGTGAACAACAACAGCTTCCAACAACAATAACAAGCTGACTAGTAGTAGTAGTAGTAGTAGTAGTAGTAGTAGTAGTAGCAATAGTAGTAGTAGTAGTAGTAGTCATAGTGGTAATGGGGGTAACAGTAGCAGTAATAGTAGTAGTGGTTGTAGTAGTAGGAGGAGCAACATTAGTAGCAACATTAGTAGTAGTAGTAGTAGTAATGGCGGCAACAGTAGCAGTGATAGTAGTAGTGGTAGTAGTAGTAGCAGCAACAGTAGCAGTATTAGTAGTACTAATAGTAGTAGTAGCAACAGTAGTAGTATTAGTAAAAGTGGTAGTAGTAGTCGTAGTAGTAGCAACATAAGTAGTAGTAGTAGTAGTGGTTGAAGTAGTGATTGTAGTAGTAGTAGTAATAGTAGTAGTAGTGGCTACAGAAGTAGTAGTAACGGTGGTAACAGTAGTACTAATAGTAGTAGTAGCAGCAACAGAAGTAGTAGTAGTAGTAGTAGTAGTAGTAGTAATAGTAGCAACGGTAGTAGTAGCAATGGTGGTAACAATAGTAGTAATAGTAGTAGTAGTAGCAGCAACAGTAGTAGTAGCAGCAGTAGTAGTAGATGTAGTAATAGTAGTAGTAGTAGTGATAGTAGTAGTGGTAGTAGTAGTAGTTGTTGTTGTTGTTATAGATTTAGTAGTACAATAGCGTGTAATATAGGTTACAGTTAAGGCTTTGGCTTCATGCCCTCGTTTTTGGACCCTGGGCACGCGTACAATGTACCCACTCTACATGCCCTGGTTTAACTCGACATAATTCTCGTTGGAACATGCATTGCAACGGTTTTTGAGACATCAATCGTTCTGTATTCATCTTCTACTGTTCTTCGTCAAGTCGTCTTAGATCTCCCCGCTCTCCTCTTACTCGGTGGG